>JASEVX010000008.1:31902020-31951662 GCA_031761405.1 Serripes groenlandicus | reverse complement strand
ACTCCTGCAGAGGTGTGAGAATTGTTTACCGTTACATTTTCTTGGGGATTTTTGGAGATTCAGGCATAATGTGAGAGACTGAAAACAACATTTTCTTCTTTATTTGACTTTATTAAACAGTCACCTGTGTTCAGCAGCCACATTTTGACAGACTCCATTGGGAGGCTGCCTAAGACAAGTTTGACTGTATGTGGAAATAGGGTATCTATTTGTCTTATCTATTTGTGGAAATGGCTTACAGTGAAATTATCATGGCAGCCTCACTATCCGAAGGTTTGGGAACCAAATCCCATGAAAGGGGATTTAAGCCTTTGAAATATTCCCCCATGCTGGGCACAAGTTTCTGATTGAATATCCAGGGAACAGGCCACGAGGGTAAACCCTTTCCCTAATACAACAAATTCGCAGCAGATGAATTGGAAAAAACATCAAGGCAGAAATGTGGAAAATCTCTAAATTAAATGAAAGAAACAATAATTGAATAGAGTTTTAAACATTGTGTCAAATTGAGAAATTGCTCATCATGAGCAATTTCTCCTTTTGTTACAATGTTTTCAAAATTAGTGTCTTGCACAGGCATCAGAAAGTGTCAGTATGTGTGATCAAAGCGTTAACCCTTTCCCTCATACGACAAATCTGCAGCAAACGACTTTAAACATATTTTAACAAAAGATAGAAAATCCCTATGATTGAATGGATATAAACCTAGCTATGACTAAATGTTGAAAACATTGTGTCAAAAGGAGAAATTGTTCGTTTTGAGCAATTTCTTCTTTTGTCACTATTGTTTTCAAAAAGCCGTCTGCTGCAGAGGCGTCAGAACGCGTCAATATGAGGGAAAGGATAAATAGAACCTGTTTCGCTAATTATATTTTCGTATATATAGACATTTTACATATTTTTGCTTAGATGTTTTTGAAGTCAATTATTCTGCTGCAAATTATATCTACGGTATAATGGATAAGGGTTAAAGCTGTTTCAATTTTTTATAACATTAAAGCCTAACTATCAAAAGAAACAAGTCATAATTATTTACATGTTCTTGGGCTTGACTTTTCTTACAATATACAGAAAAAGAGTTTTCGATAATAGTGTATGCTATTTAACCCTTTCCCACTTGCAGACGCATTTTGACGCAATAGCAGCAGATGACTTTGCAAACATTGTGGCCAAAGGTGAAATTGCTCATCATCATACGAGCAAGTTCTCCTTTGGCCACAATGTTTTCAACTTTATTTAACAATTAATCCATCTTTTATGGAGATTTTTCAGGTTTTTGTCTGCTGCAGATTTGTTGTGTCTGGGAAAGGGTTAAATGCAATAACACTATCCTTGATGCAAACAAAATGTTCAAGCCAATTGTAAACAGACATATTTCTGAAACATTATGGGTAATTTAGGAAACCCTGGTAATTTTTCAACCTTTAGCACGATCGATGTATTAAACTCTGCAACCAAATTGTTTTTACAATTACTTTCTAGATACACCTTTTTTTCCTGTGTCAGAAATTGTATTCAAAGCAGATGATCGACTCTGATAGATTCCCATCATGTAAATGGTGTATAGCCAATATACATAATTTAAAAAAATAATTTTAAGTAGAAAGTCATGTACTATGGCTTGTATTTTTTCACAATTGACCAAAATATGCTATTATATTAAGGTGAATTAGGCAATGATACTATAATTGTCAAATTAGACCCATCTGTTAACAAAGGATTTTTATTTAACCGGGTTTTCCCACATACAGAGACGCTTTCTGATGCCTTAGTATAAAGCAGCGCCAAATTTCTATTGAGAATGATCTGGCAAAAGCAGAAATTGCTTCAAAACCAGCAAATTCACCTTTTGCTTCCATGTTTTTCAACTCTTTTCAATGGTTATATATGTACTTTGATTTTGAGGGATTTTCCACATTTGGGCAAAAATGTTATCAAAGTTGTCTGCTGCAAAATTTCTGTATGTGGGAAAGGGTTCAAGTGAATCCATGACATTACAGTGTATAATAGAACAAAAATGTTCATCTTTCTTTGATTAACCCTTTCCCACATACAGCAAATCTGCAGCAGACGATTTTGAAAAGATCAAGTCCAAAATATAGAAAATCTCTATAAATGATTGTATGATTATTGAAAAGAGTTGTAATCATTGGGACGAATGGAGATATTGCTCGTTTATAGCAATTTCTTCTTTTGTCACTTAAGTGTTTTCAAAAAGCCGACGGGACTTTGCTGCAGAGCTTAGGGCGTCAGAATTTACTTGCATCTATATGATGGAAAGGGTTAACTTTTTCTCTGAATGATTGGACTGTAACTGTCATTTTCACTAATATGTTTTAGTTAATCCTTTCCGTCATACGACAATTCTGCAGCAGACGACTTTGATCGTATTTTGCAAAAAATAGAAAATCTCTATAATTAAGTGGTAAACATTGTGGCAAAAGGAGAAATTGCGTTTTTAAAAAGCCGTCTGCTGCAGAGGCATCAGAAAGCGGCTATATGAGGTAAAGGGTAAAATACCATAGTAACCTGAGTTCACCTTACCAGGTATTTTCCTAGTTCTGTCACACAAGTGTATACATAACACATACATAATATTCTTCCTAGATCATTTTCCTGAAACAAATGGCTTAATTAAGATTCATGTACAGCAAACGGTTTTTTTTAAGCACTTTTATTTATTTTGTCACCCGGGGCAGAATTCCTTCATAATAAATAATAAATACAAATGATGTTCAGTGTCAAGAAAGTTTGGACACAGTCTCACCCTTTCACCAACCTAGGTCAAGGTCACAGTGGCTCTATGATATGAAATACATGTAACTTCATCAATCAAAGCACTTTCAAATAGATTAAAACCATATGAGCCATCTCGCGAGAAAACCAACATTGTGGTTTCTGCGTAAAGTATCGAACCAGATCAGCCTAAGCATACCGCGCAGGCAAACCCGGACAGACACTGTTTGCCTCCTGTGGAGGAATTTTCTTTTTTCTGTTTCAGAAATCAAATACTCTATACCTCTATTGAGACGGAATGTGTCGACCGAGATTAGGCTGATCTGGGTGGATACATTACGCAGAGGCCATTATGTTGGTTTTCTCACGGAACGGGTCATATAATAATCTTGTAATTATTTATAATAATTATGTATAGGTTAATTTGGCATTAACCCTTTCCCTCATATAGATGCTTTCTGATGCCTCTGCAGCAGAAGGCTTTTTGAAAACATAGTGACAAAAGAAGAAATTGCTCAAAACAAGCAATTTCTCCTTTGAGTCTTTGACACATTATGTTTTCCACTTTTAGTCATAGCGGTTATCCATTCAATTATAGAGATTTTCTTCTTTTTGACAAAATATGTACAAAGTCGTCTGCTGCAGAATTGTTGTATGAGGGAAAGGGTTAAACGTATGTTTTTCTCCAGCCCAATGTTCCAATAATTATACCTGAAACATATTTAAGTTTTAGTTCAAACTCATTCATTTTACATTGATTGTGAAACAATATGAAACTATCAGCAAATATATTTGTACATGTACATATCAACCCTTTCCCTAATACGACAATTCTGCAGCAGACGACTTTGAACATATTCTGTCAAAACGTGACACTAGAAAATCTCTATATAAATTGTAAATAATGGATAACCTTTATAGATGACTTTTAAAGTGGAAATTGTGGCTAAAGGAGAAATTGCTTGTTTTGAGCAATTTCTTCTTTTGTCACTATGTTTTCAAAAAGCTGTCTGCTGTAGAGGCGTCAGAAAGCGTCTATATGAGGAAAAGGGTTAACCCTTTCCCACATTCAACAAATCGGCTGTAAAAAATAATGGAAACTAACTATAAATGAGAGAACGTAGGCACTATAAGTCTTATTAGTTAGGTTGAAAACATTACGACAAAATGAGAAATTAATCATTTTGAGCAATTTATCCTTTTGTCACAATGTTTTCATAATTGGCCTGCTGCAGAGGTGCCAGAAATCATCTGTACATGGTAAAAGGTATATCAAGCTTGATGGCCTAGCTGTTCATGGACACTAAATTATCCTTATAGTGTGTATGCAAAAATGTCAAAAGTAATTCAAACCTGGCACCGGTGGTACAAGAAGGCATTCTTCTCTATCCTTTTCCCACATACCACAAATCTGCAGCAGACGACATCAAAAACATCTAGACAAAAACATTTGGAAAGTATCTATAAATAAAAGTTTTATAATCTTACAGAGTTAAAGATATTGTTTTGAGCAACTTCTCCATTTGCCACAATGTTTTCAAAAGTCATCTGCTGCAGAGGGGTGACAGAAAGCGTCAATAAGAGGGAAAGGGCTATCAGAGAACAAAATAAATCTAGGAATTTTCAGTCATGTAATATTTATAGTCTGGATCACTGCATGAAGAAGAAGGCACTTATTACTGCCATTTAAAAAGTTATCTCATGCAAAGAAATGTTTTCAAAGTCATTTACCCTTTATAACAATGTCATGCATTCGCATTTTGATGTATCTGATTGATTGATTGGGGTTTAACGCCATTTTTAAATAATTTCTCAGTTATATCACGGCGGCCAGTGCACCTTAGTAACTCATGCATTTCCTGGTTTTCTCACACCGGTACTCCACACAACAATCTTCCCAAGCAACTGGCTGCTTTTCCACATAGACTTAGCCCATTGATGAAAGACGAATGACGCAATGTCGCATTGATTTTTGTCAATCGTCGGAAAGAAAGTTGGCCGAGTTGGGTTTTAAACTCACAACCCCTGGATTGACAGCCTGCGTCGCTTCTGACTGAGCTACCCGGGCTGACGGCTTGATGTATCTGTAGTAAACGCTCAACTTTTGAAAACATTATGGCAATTTTGTCACAATTTTATCAACTTGTATTCAATAAATATATTTTATTTAACCTTTTCCCACATACAACAAATCTGCAGCGTACCACTTTAAAAACAAACATGCAAAAACATGTAAAACCTCTATAAATGGAAGTATTTTTACTGAAAAAAAATGAAAACATTATGGCAAAATGTGAAATTGCTTGTTTTTCTCCTTTTGTCACAGTGTTTTCAAAAGTTGTCTGCTGCAGTGGCATCAGAAAGTGTCCATAATATGTGGAAAAGGGTTGAAGAGATTTTCCATATTTTTTTCAAGCTATTTGCAAATTCAACTGCTGCAGATTTGTTGTATCTGGGAAAGGGTAAAAACATTGACCTGAAGGATTTAACCCTCATCCACATGTGCATACACAAATCTGCAGCAGACTACCTTGACAGTATCTGGGCAAAAACACAGAAAATCTCTTTAAATGAAGGTTAAATTACTGAAAAAATGGAAAACAGTGTGGCAAATGGAGAAATTGCTCATGTTCAGCAATTTCTCCTTTAAAGCCACAGTGTTTTCAAAAGTCCACATCTGGTGAGGCATCAGAAAGTGTCTATAATGCGGTAAATGGTTAAATTAAGTGTCAAAAACAGGACATGCAGGTATTGTAAAGACTAGATAAGAAAACTAATTAACACCTTTAAGATGAAAACAGAGGAACATCTTTCCCTAGGGTTGAATATTTTCTACAAATTAAAACCTATCATTCAAACAACAAATTTGCAGCAGACGACATAGAAAACAGCAAGGTAACAAAATGGAAAATTACTATAAATAAAATTAAAATAATTGAAATCCAAGTGGCAGAGGGAGAATTTTTCTTATTAATCATAATGAACAATTTCTGCAATTGCCTGTATACATTTTCAACTATTCAATAATTTAACTTCCATTATAAACATTTACAATAATTTTTACAGAGATATGTTTGAAGTCGTCTGCTGCAGATTTTCAGTATGTTGGAAAGGGTTAATGTAAGAATGGTCTCCTCTTTTAAACTGAATTTTATTATCAAAACTGTCGCGCAGGAATACAATCAAATGAGCAAAATCATGCAAAGCTCTATATCAGATTTTATATTTCTAATAGAAATAATTTAACCCTTTCCCACATGTAGACAGTTTCTGACGCCAGTCTTCAGTAGACAACTTTTGAAAACACTGTGGCAAAAGGAGATGATGAGCAATTTCTCCTTTTGTCTCAATGATTTCAACTCTTTTTGAAACTTTGACAATCATTTCTGGAGATTTTCCACGTTTTCGCCAGTATGATTTCAAAGTCGCCTGCTGCGGATTCATTGTATGTGGGAAAGGCTTAACAAAAACCCGGAGGTGTCATTTGATAACCTTATTCTCTGGAGGTCTCATGATATTAATTTGGGTCGCTTCAGGAGATAAAGGGTCTTCAACAGTATTTGCAAACAGTGAAGATCCATGCACTCATATAGGTGAGAACGCCTTGGTGTTTCTGTTATAATATTAGTGTCTGCCTCGGGTGTAGGCGGTAGCAGGTTTGACCCCTGGTTGGGTCATGTGAAAGACTTGAACCCTTTCCCTCACATAGACGCCTTCTGACACCTCTGCAGCAGACAGCTCATTGAAAACATCTAGCTAAGTGACAAAAGAAGAAATTGCTCAAAACGAGCAATTTCTCCTTTTGCCACAATGTTTTCCACATTAAGTTATAGGTTTTCCATGCAATTAAAGAGATTTTCTATTTTTTGACAAAATATGTTCAAAGTCATCTGCTGCAGAATTGTCGTATGAGGGAAAGGGTTAAGAAATTGAATGGTAGTATATCATATAGGGCTTTCCCTCCATGGTGCTCAGGATTATGAGGTTGATTAAACATTACAACAGATTCCATCACAGCTAGGCATCGGGATAGATGGACCAGTGAGTACTGATACCTTACAGAGTTCTAGATAAGAGGCGTTTTGCATGTTCTAAAATCCTTATCTGACCCTCTAACCCTATGTTGTGGGTACTCAAAAGAATCATCTCAGTGAGACGATTTCTTTTGTGTACACACAACAAAGGGTTTGTTTTAATAATAAGAGAGAAATTGTGGGAAAAAGAGACCTGACTCAGCTTACCCAGGAGGTCAAACACTGATATTTATGAAAAATGTTGAAAGAGGGGTAAAATATTATGCATTTACTTATAGTTGAACATGCCGAGTCCCGGTAGCGACGCGGGCTGTCAATCCAGGGGTTGTGAGTTTGAATCCCGGCATGGCCAACTTTCCAACTTTCTTCCGACAAAAGTCAATGCGACATGCATCATTCGTCTTCCACCAATGGGCTATGTCTATGTGGAAAAGCAGCCAGTTGCTTGGGAAGATTGTTGTGTGGAGTACTGGTGTGAGAAAACCAGGAAATGCATGAGTAGGACAGTACTGTGAACTGGCCGCCGTGATATAACTGAGAAATTGTTAAAAACGGCGTTAAACCCCAATCAATCAATAGTTGAACACTTTCTTATCTGCTGCATGTATTTTAGTTAGTCCTTACATAGGGATACGAATCTATAAGTGTCACATCACGTCCATGCAACTTTTTACTCTTTCCCTTTTACTGACATATTTTGATGCATGAGCAGCAGACCGTTTTCTGAAAACATAGTGGCAGAAGGAGCAATTTCTTCTTTTGCTATGAGGATTAGATCAACACTGTTTATTTATTAAACTTTCATTTAAAGAATTTAGCATTTTTGCCACTATAATGTTTTCAAAGTCATCTGTTACAGATTTGTTGTATGTGGAAAAGGATTATAACTGACCCACATAGACAAATAAATCTGCAGCAGATGACTTTGAAAACATCAGTAAATGTAAGAATATGGTCAGATCTCTATAAATTTTATACAAGTATAAGTATTGAATGGAGTTGAAAACATTGTGGCAAAGAAAGAAGTTGCAGAATGTTATGAAGGTTTTCTGTTGCATGTTGGAAAGGTTTTATAGTGATACCCCCATTTACCCCCATTTCATTTGACACTAGCTGGCTCATTCATTTTTAAATCTTTATGCAATCCAACAATCGTTATTATACCCCTTGAAAATGCATGACATTTTATCTCACCTGGTTTTAGTTTAAATAAAGCAAAATAATGTTGAAAAAGAATAAACCAACATTTTTAGAGGCATCTGGAAACATTTGAGAAAGCAAAAGTTTAATGTTAATAAGATCTAGAATTTTTCAAATATGATTTTTAACCCTTTTCAACATTGAGATCTGATGCAAAATAATTATGATACATCCGAGACGAAATTAGGTTTTGAAAACAAGCCGTTCATAATGAGCAATTTCTTCTTTTACCACAATGTTTTCTACTCTATTTGATGATTTATCTTTCATTTGCAGAGATTTTTTTAAAGTCCTACATGTAACATGTGCTGCAGATTTGTTGTATGTGGGAAAAGTTTTCAAAAGTTGCCTGCTGCAGAGGCCTCAGGAAAAATGCGTCTGTATGTGAGATAGGGCTAAGTGATACAGCAACTTTAAAGAGACCTTTATAGCAGACAACTTAAAAAAATTGTAAATGTTAACCCTTTTCCACCTGCAGATGCATTTTGACACAATAACACTTTTGAAAACATCATGGCCAAAGATGATTGCTCATAAGCAATTTCTCCTTTGTCCACAATGTTTTGAACTTTATTTAACAATCACTTTAGCTATCTTTTATGGAGATTTTTCGGGATGTTGTCACTATGTTTTCAAAGTCGTCTGCTGCAGAATGAAACAGTCCACCTATTTCCACTAGGGTTTTAAACAAAACCTGCTGCAGAAGCCTCAAATGTCGCCTGATTCAGGGAAAGGGTAAAATGTATGTTTAAGTTTTAACAAAGACTTGGTTTGTTGTACAAAATGTTTTGTTCATATTTGGTAAACTTTTATTACGACATTTTTATTACATCTTGAGTACAAGCCTTGAAACAATCGTAAATCATTTTATTCATTTCCAAAACTGAAAGGAATCCGTCAATGCTTTTGATTCATGTTGATTTCTGTATGTCATTGCAACAACAACAAAAAGTAATAACTTTATGCTGACAAATTATCTGATTTTAAAATGTTTTTTTCTTTGGTTTCTAATGAAGTTATATATATATATTATGTATATATCTCATAACCAGTGCCATAAAAGCGTGTACATTTAAATTGTGCGTAATGTTCGACAGTTCACATGTCCCAATTGGGTGACTTTCTTTTACAGCTATGTTTATATAACAAATAGAAAAATGTACATTCATTTTGTTAGCTCGACTTTTCGAAGAAAATTAGGCTAGAAATTATCCTTAGTAACCTAAGCCTTGGCGACTTGGCGTTGGTGTCACACCTTGGTTAAGTTTTTCTTACCACCTCACTCTTTTTCAAAACTTTAAGAGATATTGCTTTGAAACTTAAAAAACTTGTTCACCAGCATTACCTCCATCAACAGACAAGAGTGCATAACTCTGTCAAGGTTTTTGTCAGAATTATGGCCCTTTTCTAGACTAAGAATTTTGGTTAGAATTTGCGTTTCCACCAAACTTTTTTCAAAATCATTAGAGTTATTGCTTTAGAACTTACATTTCCTTGTTCACCTTGTTTGCAAAAACCGTCTGCTGCAGAGGCGTCAGAATGCGTCTACAAGTGGGAAAGGGTTAAAATCAGAAAATGGAAAACAGGTAAATACTAAAAATGAAACCACCCTCTTTATAGAATCAAAATAATTTATATTTTGCCTAGGTTTGAGCAACTTAGGCAATGCAACAAGTATTGTATGTCTTCAACCAATGGGCTTATAGTCTATGTGGAAACGCAGCCACCTCCTTGTAAAGACTGTTGGATCGAGTAAAGGTGTTGGAAAGCCAGGAAACACATGGGTAAATGAACTGGCTGCCATAATATGACTGAAAAATTGTTGAAAATGGCGTTAAACCCAAATCAATAAATCAATCAATTCCTATTACATCATTAACCTAAGTAATGTATTCAAACCTGACGTGGCTCTGAAAGAAATCAGGTAAACAGTTATCAATGACTTCAAGATGTTTAAAACAAGTATATGTGTTTTGCCTTAACTTAGAAAAGTAATAAAACTGTATATTGGTGAGAAAGCTTAACGAAGTGCATCATTTTATGATTATGGATGAATGTTAAATTACCATGAAACAGTTATCACTATTCCTGCATAATGATGTGTTAACCCTTTCCCACATACAACAGATCTGTTACAGCAGACAACTTTGAAACATATGGGTAAATATATGAAAAACAGCAGACAACTTTGAAACATATGGGTAAATATATGAAAAATCTCTAAAAATGAAAGTGTAATTATTTAATAGAAATGAAAACGTTGTGGCAAAAGGAACATTTCCATGATGAGCAATTTCTAATTTTGTCACAATTAATGTATTCAAAAAGTGTATTCTGCTACAGAGGCATCAAAATGCGGCTGTATGAGGTAAAAGGGTTACTTCTTAAATGTAAAAGTTTCTTTATTTATCTCCCATTACTTTATATAACAAAATCAAAAAGCAAAGCATTATCATAATTAATCAGAGGAAACCAAAAATTCAACACAAATCTGCAACAATGTGAGACATGGATTGATAATTCCACATGGGGCAATTTCCCTTAAAGTAAAACAATGTCATAAATATATGTAAGTACACTACATCAATAGTTATCCTTCAGTGGAAGACAATGGTACAGTGGTAGAGTGTCGCTCTCTTATACCAAATGTCTTGGGTTTAAATCCTGTGATTAGTGGGTTTATTATACCCCCTTTGAAGAAGAGGGGGTATATAGGAGTCACTGTGTCGGTCGGTTGGTCGGAAGCCATATTGAAGTCACTGTGTCGGTCGGTCGGAAGCAATATTGAAGCCATATTTTGTCCGGCCTATTTCTTACAAACCACAGGGTGGAATTTTTAATAAAAATTTAAATGAAGCTTCTATTACCAAGAGGAGATGTGCATATCCTGAAGGTCTTACAATTGCATGTTATTTTACAGAGTTATGGTCCTTTTACTTATTTTAAAAGTTATGGTGTAGGTCAAGTTGCTGTTTTGGGGGTATTTATCATCTTCAGTGATAGTTCTAGTTATGATATCTTTAGGATTTTAATCCTCACAAACATCTCGAGTACTGGTTAAATCTCCAGGTAGCAGACATCGAGCATGATTAATATAAGTTGAAAGATTATTTTGCAATCAATCGATGTAAAGCAAAAAGTTTAAACTTAAACTAATAGTTATTCTCACAAAATAATGAGGTCCTCTCAGGGAAAGGGTTTTCTTCTTTCCCACATATACACATTAAACCATTAGAATCTGACTTTGGAAACATATACACATTAAACCATTAGAAGCCGATTTCGGAAACATATACACATTAAACCTTCAGAAGCTGACTTTGGAAACATATACACATTAAACCATTAGAAGCCGACTTTGAAAACATATACACATTAAACCATTAGAAGTCGACTTTGGAAACATATACACATTAAACCATTAGAAGCTGACTTTGGAAACATATACACAACACTTTGAAATATTTAAATATTTCTACAAATGAAAGTTATAATAATAACAAATAAATGAAAACATTCTGAGCAATTTTTCCTTTTGCCACAATGTTTTCAAAGGTTGTCTGCTGCAGATGTGTCTTATGTTGTTTGCATGACTGAAAGGGTTTATAATAGCTTAGTAATCAAACCAGTCCTAAAATTGGTCCTTAATAAATACTGGAATTGATTTTGTGAAGCCAGTGTGCCACTGGTATAGACCAAGACCAGATGGTGCAACTTACCCTCTGACCACCAGGCTCTTTACTGCTGGCTGAACAGCAAAAACATTTTCATCTTGATATTCCTAAAATTGGCTATGGAATCTTCCAAGAGCAGAGCTGGACGAGTGCATTATAAAAGTTCCATCTTGAAAGGGTTATAGGGAGTGGAAAATTTATTTTTATGATACTTTTATGGCTCATTAATCTCCACCTTCAAGTTGTATATAAGAACAGGTATTCCCAGTTTATGCCCCCGTAGTGAGCCCCATTAGTGACGCACGCACTCATGGGCCGGGCTGTCCATCCAGGGGTTATGAGTTTGAACTCCAGCAGACACTTTGCAAAAGTCAATACATCAAGCGTTATTTTTCTCCTACCAATGGACTTAACCCTTTCCCTCATACAACAATTCTGCTGCAGACGACTTTGAACATATTTTGACAAAAAATGGAAAGCCTTTATAATTGAATGGATAACATGTGACTAAAAGCGGAAAACATTGTGGCAAAAGGAGAAATTGCTTGTTTTGAGCAATTTACTTCTTTTGTCACTATGTTTTTTCAAAAAGCCGTCTGCTGCAGAGGCTTCAGAAAGCTTCTATATGAGGGGAAGTGTTAGAGTATATATGGAAAAGCAGCCATTTGCTTAAGAAGACTTGTGTGGAGGGCTGGTACGAGCAAGCCTGAGGAAACGGTCATTCAGTACTGATGAACTGGCCCCTGTAATGGTAACATGACTGAACAATTGTTGAAAAGGTGTTGAACTCTAATCAATGAACTGATATGCTTTTTTGCAGTTGCCTGCTTTAAAAACACCTGAGGAAAAGGTTGTCAAAGTTGAAAAAATTGGTAGTATAATTGTTCTTCCTTTGTCACAATGTTTTTAAAAGTCATCTGCTGCAGTAGTTTAATAATTATATACGCATCTGCATGTTGGTTAAAGTTTTCCCCCAATTTGATAATTTAAGAGTCTGCTTAGGATAATATCTTGAATTTGAATACAGTTGAAAACATCTGTTATTGCTTAGGCATTTCGTTTTATGTTAAATTATTAAGAGTTAATTAAATTTTTGGCGAAGATACTGTTTATGTTGGAAATATATAGTGTGAGCTTGTTGTATATTGTTATCCATTAGCACTTTTTATAATATTATATGGTACAATGATTAAATATATATAAAGATATATTTGCAAAGCTATTTCTACTTCATTATGGTTTTAAGATAAGAATTGGACTATTTGGGAAGGAATACTCCTGTCTCTTTCATTGTATCTTGATACAATATTAAAATGAAGTTTTCTGAGGGGCTTTCTCAAACGGATCCATTTGTAATTTGTGTTACAGTCATGCAAATTTGATTGTTTATCCTTTCTTGTTTACTCATCCCTCTCTCGAGTGATTTATTGCTTTCTTTGTCCCAGAACTAATTGGTGGTTCTGTTGTCAGAGTATGGTAATTATAAACATATAATAAAACTGCAGCAGAAAACATTGAAAACGTCTTCACAAAAATATGAAAAATCTCTATTAACTGAAGGAAAGTATAATTATTGCATTATAGAGTTGAAAATATAGTGGCAAAAGGAGGAATTGCTCATCATGAAACCTTTGTCCCAATGTTTTCAAAGGTCATCTGCTGCAGATGGGTCAGAAAGCATCTATATGTGGGAAAGGATTAAAAGCGGATAATTTAACCGTTTTCCACATACAACAAACCTGTCGCAGACGACTTTGAAAACCAAAGATATGGAAAATCTCTGTCAATGGAAGTTTATTATTGAAAAGAGTAGGAAACATTTTGTGAAAGGAGATTTATTAATTGCTTGTAATGAACAATTTCTCCCTTTGCCACAATGTTTTCAACTCCATTCAATAATTTTACTTCCAATTAAAGAGATTATCCACACTTTTGCATGGACGATGTCAAAGTCTCCTGCACGAGGTTTGTTGTATGTGGGAAAACTGAAAACAATAGTAGAAAAATGTAATAAATCGCAATAAATGAGAGTATAATTGCTGAAGTGAGTAGTTAACAATGTGACAAAAGGAGAAATAGTTCTTCCTGAGCAATTTCTCATTTTGCCAAAATGTTTTTCAATAGTTGTCTGCTGTAGAGGCGTCAGAAAGCCTCTGTATGTGGGAAAGGGTTAACTCCGCTGTTATAGGAATTGAACCAAGGTCCTTTGCAAATAATTATGACAAGGCAGGTGCTCTACCTAATTGAACCAAGAAAAGCAGCTTAACCTTTTCCCTCATATGACAATTCTGCAACAGACGATTTTGAATATAAATTATATTGTCAAAAAATAGAATATCTCTATAATTGAATGGACAAACAACCTATGACCTAAAGTTGAAAATATTGTGGAAAAAAGAGAAATTGCTTGTTTTGAGCAATTTCTTTGTTTGTCACTATGTTTTCAAAAAGCTGTCTGCTGCCGAGGCATCAGAAAGCATCTATATGAGGGAAAGGCTTATGAGTCAAACCCAAACTGTTTGCAATCACTGTGGACAAGGGTCCGTTACATTCCTGTATCAAATCTTCAATACTATTTTATCTGTATGTTTGTACCTCTAATAGCCTTTTATACCACAGTTAAAACTCTTAATCTCTTTTGTCATATACACTGACCTTATATCCCTTTCCACATGCAGGTGCTTTCTCACGCCTCTGCAGCAGACGACTTTTGAAAACATATTGGCAAAAGGATACATTGCCCATTTTGCAACAATAGTTTCAACTCTAATAATAAATTATGCTTTTATTTTAAATAGTTTTTCATAAAACTCAACAGATATTTACAGCAAAAAAAAATCATACTTTTTTGAAAGGATTTAGTGTATCATCCTTCATATAACAGATTCCTGTGTAACTGGTCTATTTGAGAAGTTTTACGGGAAGTCAAAAATGACTTATATATATATATATGAGCAGTTCCACGAGAAAACCAATATTATGGACTCTGCGTAATGAATCGACCCAGATCAGTCTGTGCAGGCTAATACGGGCCAACACATTCCATAGAGGTATAGAGTAATGATTCCTGAAATAGAAAGTTCAGAGGAGGCAAAGAATATCTGTCCGGGGGTTAGCCTGCGTGGCATGCTTAGGCTAATCTTGGTCGATACTTTACGCAAAAATGTTAGTTTTCTCCTGGAATGGCTGATATATTTATGTGTGAGCTATAATGACCACTCTACCATAGAATCGAGTAAATGGATAACCCTTTCCCACATATTGCTGCATTTTGATGCATCTGCAGCAGACAACTTTCAAAAAAGATTTATTATATAATAACAAATATAGAGAAATTCGTCTTTTTGTCTCAGTGTTAAATGCTATATTAAAAAGATTATACTTTCAATTAAAAAGATTTAATATATAATAACAAATATAGAGAAATTCGTCCTTTTGTTTCAATGTTAAATGCTATATTAAAAAGATTATACTTTCAGTTAAAGAGATTTAACATTGTTTTATTTAGATGACTTCAAGGGCGTCTTCTGCAGATTTGTTGTTTAAGTTGAAAAGGGTTAAACTTATCAAGTAGAAAATGCAATTGATCGGCCAGGGCTGATTGCAGTCCAGTGATTTAAGGACAGCTAGGTCACTATAATAGGTTTTAAATATTTAATGTCAATAGGATACTGTGAATTTGTTATCTGCACATTAAACCCTTTTCAACATATTGACAAATAATAATGCAGCAGTTCACTTTTGAAAACGGTGTAGCTGAGGGAGACATTTTCCTTTTTGAAAGATTAATTTCAAGTCTTTTCAATAATTTAACTTTCATTTTAAAAAGATTTTCCCATTTTTTCCCTCGGTTATTTGGATGTCGCCTTAGCATTATGCAGATTTGGTGTATGTGGGAAAGGTTTAACAAATCTGCAGATGACTGAAAACATTTCGGAAAAAAAAGAAGAAAAATCTCTATAAATGAAATTTAAGTATATATTTATTATATAAGGTCTAAATGAATAGAGTTGAAAACATTGTTGAAAAAAGAGATTCCCCCCCTTTTGCCATAATGATTTCAGAAGACTTTTGCTGCAGAGGTTTCAAAACGTGTCTTCAAGTGGGAAAGGTTTAAGGTGATTCACTGTATTGATTGATGTCTCATGGGTCGTATTTTTTTGCTCTATCATTTATTCTCTTTATTTACCCGTTCCCTGATGCAGGTGATGTTTGTTGTAAGCTTTATAGAAAGGGACTGGTATTGCTCATAAACAAGAGAGTATTTTAAAAAATATAAATGAGCAATCTTCAGGTAAAAATTTGAAGTTTTAATAACCCTTTCCCACATACAACACATCTGCAGCAGACGACTGCAAAAACCTGAAAAATCTCCATAAAAGATAGCTTTATTATTAGATAAAGTTGAAAACATTGTGACCAAAGGAGAAATTGCTCATCATGAGCAATTTCACCTTTGGCCACAATGTTTTCAAAAGTCGTCTGCTGCTATTGCGTCTACAGGTGGGAAAGGGTTAACCTAATCTTCTCCCTGAATCAAAACGACATTTGATGCCTCTACAAATGGGCAAAAATGAGTGATTTCTCCTTTTCTCTACAATGTGTTATATATAAGAACTCAAAACTCTGCATCCAAATTTTGCTAGATACTACCAAAGGTCCAGAATAAGGATCGAGGGGTAAACAGCTCTTTCCCCCACAATATCTTACTTATTATCCAACCAAACATATGATGTGGATAATCAAAAGAATTGTCTCATTGGATAATTCTTTTGAGTACCAACAACATTGATTAGAGGGTCAAATAAGATTTAACAACATGTAAAACGCCCCTTATCTGGAGCTCCGACTACACTTGTTTCATCACAAGTTTTCAAAGCAAAAAACTAATGGTAATTCAGGTAATCAATAAACAGTCAAATTAGATCTACAAATATATATATATATATGTTCCTGTCATTTTCCAATTGCAGCCATTGATGAAGACCAGTTTCCCAGAATTCCAGTTCAGACTGTGTCACCAGAGATTGCTCTTAGCATTTTGAAAACAATAAATGGAACCAGTCAACAAAATGCAACTCTGACTGATTTTACACAAGTTAACAACTTCAGAAATGGTAAATATCTTGACAAGTCTTTTGATTTATGAATGTTTTATTTAACGTATTTCAAGGATGAAAACACAAGATAATTTCCATGTCAATCTGGCTCTACTTTTGCTGAGACCCAGTAGCTTAGTCTGTACTGACGCAGGCTGTCAAACCAGGGGTTGCGAGTTTGGACTCCAGTTTGGCCAACTTAATTACTATTTGAGGTTTGACAAGGGTGACTTGTCATCCAGCAATGGGCTTACAGTCAATGTGAAAAAACAGCCATTTGCTTAGAAAGACTGGTGTTAGAAAGCCAGGAAACATGGGTAGATTAACTGGCCTTGACATAAATTGTTGAAAGCAGCATAAAACTCCAATCAATTGATTAACCTTTTCCCTCATATGACAATTCTGCAGCAGATGACTTTGAACATATTTTGTCAAAAAAAAAGAAAATCTCTATAATGAATGGATAACCTATGACTAAAAGTAGTAAACATTGTGGCCAAAGGAGAAATTTCTTGTTTTGAGCAATTTCTTCTTTTGTCACTATGTTTTCAAAAAGCCGTCTTCTGCAGAAGCATCAGAAAGCGTCTATATGAGAGAAAGGGTTAATTAACTGTCTCCAATTTGCTGTATGCAATAAATGACTATGTGAATAAAAAATATTATATTGCCTGCTATTGCAGCTAAGGACTTTATAAGGGATCACTTCCCCTGATCACCCGGCTGGGGCATAATTTTTTTTTTTAAATGGGAGCAATGGCTTTCCCTCCTTGACACACATGGGTGTCGGGTTAATGTCATAACTAATACTCACTGGTGTCAGGATAAATGCAATACTATGACTGAAAAACTGTTAAATGGGGGTGTATAACACCATACAAATATATCTACTTATTGAGAATTTGGAGTTGTATTGTAATTGCCCTGTCAGTGGCAAACTCTTTAATCCTTTCCCACATACAACATATCTGCAGCAAACAACTATGATGACATCTTAGCAAAAGTACGAAAACATCTCTGTAACTGAAAGTATCATGATTGAATAGAGTTAAATACATTGTGGCAAAAGAAGATATTTGTAATGAGCAATATCTCCTTTTGTTGCAATGTTTTCAGAACTCGTCTGCTGCAGAGGCATCAACAGGCATTTGTTTGAGGGAAATGGTTAATGTTGGTTATTGACTTTGACCAGTCTATAATAAGACTTTCATTTTTGACATGCACATTCTTTTTGACAAGATTTTTAAATCAAATCATTGTGAAGCAGATGGCAACTAATCAAAAACTTGATTTTTGCGTCTTAACACTAGAGTTGAACTTGGTTGTGATCGATCAATGGCTTGTTGAAAATCATGCTAGTAATGGGATAGGAGCGAAAATCCCCCTGTCCTAAAAACAATTACAGTGTTTCCAGCCAGAGGCATAAGTATTTCACAAACGCATCTTGTTTCTTCCAGCTTCCAGAGTCAACATACATCTAAAAGTTAATACAGTTCAAAAAGCAAGAACTGTGTACAATGTCATTGGAACAATTCATGGAAGTAACGAAAAAGGTAGGTTCAAGAACTGTTTACTGGGATAACTTTGCAGCATTTAAGTTTCAGTATTAATGTCTCAAACTTGTGAAGTAATTTTGTGTTTTAAAGAGCCACGTCTAGAGACTCTTAATTGCATCTGCCTTCAAGGTCAAAGGGAAGCAATTTGGATCATCTTGCTGGGCAAACAATTTTGTCCATTGAATTTCAGATGAATATATAAGACTTAAGTTGTCTCCTATTGGACAATAATGATTTTGTTGAATGTTGAATGTTGAATGTGTTTTTAATAAGCTCGATCACCTGAGCACAAAGTGCAAGGTTAGCTATTATGATCACTTACTCATTCACTTACATAATTGCGAACTTTAGAAAACGTATCTGCCAGGGGGCATGCAGGGCTTGTTTTCCTTATGTGTGTATCGTAAAAGCTTAAAAAAATATCTTGTACAAAAGCCCTGTCCAGGTGACTTTCCACCAAGATTGTTTAAATTATTCAAATCCATTTCAATACATGGCTGCCAGGGGTTGGGAGAAGTTTTGCTTATATGTATACATGTATATATTGAATATATTAAAAATCTCTCTGTACAAAAGCACTGGCCCTATTTGAAAATAATTTGGCACAAACATCCTTTTGACCTGCCAAGACTGTACTCACAACTTAGGGTTAAATTGGTTTAATGATATACAAGTTATAATGGGTCGAAAGAGCAGTTTACTCCCCCTTATCTATCCCTCTGTCAGATTCATAATTTACATTTCAGATCGTGAGGTCTTGATTGGGGCAGGAAACAATTTGTGGAACCAAAGTACGGAGAGTAACAGATTAACAAATTTGGCTGTACTGCTAGAATTAGCAGACAGTTTGAATTACATAAAGAAATCTCAGGGCTGGAGTCCCAGGAGAACTGTGAAAATTGTATTCTGGGGTGGAAAGAGTTTGTCTAATGCTGGACTTGTACATTATATAAAGGTAATAATGAAAAACAATAGATTAATTTTGCTTATTATTTTCCCACTTACTGATGCATTTTGAGGCATTTGTAGCAGTCGACTATTGAAATCATTGTGGGGAAAGGAGAAATTGCTTAAAATGATTGAGGAATTACTTTTTGTGTCACCTGCGTAGCATGGTAGGCACTTAGCGATTACTTTTTTTTTTGTCTGTTGTCTGTCTGTCTGTCGTCAGACTTTCTCGTCATGTTTTCAAATAACTTTTTTTCTACTCAAAGAATTACATTGAAACTTCTGACAAATGTTTATATTAATATTTGTGATGGGTTCACAAAAGGGGGAAAATACAAATATTTTTTATATCATAGTTATTGCCCCTTTTCTGTCAAAAAATAAAATTTTCTGACAAGGCCCCCGGCAGATGCCACACGTGCTCCAGGGAGCACTCCATTCTAGTTTACTTATTTACAATGTTTCAAAGGTTGTCTGCTGCAGGATCATGGACTGTTTACAGTAAAAAGGGACTGAAAGGGTTAACCCTAAACCACAATGCAGACACAATTTGACACATCTGCTTGACAGACAGATTTGGAAACATTGTGGCAAAACAAGAAATTGCTCATTAATCTGCTGTAGATTTTCTGTATGTAACAAAGGTTAAACCCTTTCCCACATACAACAAATCTGTCGGAGACGACTTTGAAAACAGCAATATCAAAATATGGAATATCTCTATAAATGCAAGTATAATTAGTGGATAGAGTTGAAAACAATGTGGCAAAAGTCGAAATTGCTCATCATGAGGAATTTCCGCTTTTGCCACAGTGTTTTCAAGAGCCATCTGCTGCAGAGGCGTTAGAAAGCGTCTATATGTGGGAAAGGGTTAAAAAAGGTATCATGTGAACAGACTTCTTCATGAGGTTATTTTCTACGTTTTAGACCCACAAGCATATTCTGGAAGAACAAGGAGTTAGTTATATCGACCTTGACCTTTCTGACCGAGGTCAGAAGTATATGAGAGTTGAAACTAGTCCCAGTTTGGTTTCTATGGTTACAAAGACAGCTTTAATGGTGAGTAGTTATATTATATATTCCGTGCTGGTTGATAGTTACACCCAATTTCTGTATGTTACACTAAGTAACAAATTTATACCCCCAATTTTCCAGAATATTACATTCTGTCTATATAATAGGAGGTACCATCATTGATACCATCATAGACCATCAAGTACCATGATCAAACTGTCATCCCCAGCTGTCTTTTCTTTGTGTAAATGTATTCAGTTTGAAGGAATCTAAACATTTTATAAACCAGTTCACAGCAAAGTTCAAACTTAGGTCGAAAGATTTGTGATAACCTTGCTTGGATGGGTGGCAACATATGGATTCGGCTCTGTAACTTACTTTAATCCTTTCCCACATCAAACAAATCTGAAACAAAAAACTTCAAAATTACATAGGCAAAAATATGACAAATCTCCATAAATAAAAATATGATTTTATATTATAAAATAATTGTGGCAAAAGGAGAAATTGCTCACGATGAGCAAGTTCTCCTATTGCCTCAATGATTTCAAAAGTTGTTGCCTTCAAAGGCAACAGAATGCATCTACATGTGGGTTAAAGGGTATTGACTGATTGTAGATAAATTTGATATTAGAGTAGCTAAGTTAGAAATAAATATTTTGATTGTTTTGGGGGTCATTTGGGTCAAACTACTGATTTTTTTTTCGTTTTTGTTATGGTCATTATTTTTTATTTTAATCAATTTTCTTCATTCTCTATTTTGGCTATTCATTTAATCTATAAGAAACCTTTCTTTGTTATAAATTATTTGTATTACGTCATTATTCAAGATATATAGTTACATTTTATCTTCATATTTTAGGTACCAGATCCAGAAAATCCTGACATTTCATTGGCCGATAGGTGGCCTGAACTGTCACATGACTGGTATTTGACCAATCAGTATCCAGTTCACAATTACAGGAAAGCTTCCTGGTACCCAGTCTTACAAGATGCAGGGATGACGTCTTTAGCTGTTAAATCTGTACAGTCAGATAAGGTAAGTTTTCACAAATTTCACAAAGTTGACTCTTCGACCACACCATTTTTTGTCCAACAGGAAATTTGGTAAACAATGCAGATTTTAGGAGAGACAGCTTGTTACGAGATGTCTCACCTTAATCTGCATTGTTTGCAAAAACCTTTAATTGCCTTCGGCAGCAAAAGAGTTAAGCCTTTCCCACATACAGCAATTATGGCTAGGGACGAATTTGAACTCATCTAGGCAAAACTTTGAAAACTCTCTATATAATATTATGCAAGTATAATTATTGAATGGAGTTGAGAACATTGTGAAAAAAGTAGAAATTACTCATTATCCAATTATGTTTTCAAACGTTGACTGCTGCAGAGTCATCAAAATGCGTCTGTTTTAGGGAAAGGATTGACAAGACAACAAAGTCTTCAGAATGGTTGTGCCAAGCGGCTAGCACTTATGATTTCAGACCTGGTGTCTCCCGTCAAATCCAAACTTGTTGTAGTGCTCATTGTTGAATGCTATACGGCAAACTTAGTACTGGTTATTTACCCAGAAATCATGAATAAGTGAACTATTACTATGATATATATATATATAACTGAAATACTGTTGGAAAAATAAACAAAACCCCGTTCAATCAATAAAGATTTTCATTGTTTGCAACAGGTTTTTTTAGCTCCCCTGAGCTTTGCTCAAGGTGAGTTATTGTGATCGCCTTTTGTCCGTCGTCCGTCAACTTCTTCTCCTCAGTAACCAGTGGGTCAATTGGGATGAAACTTCACAGAAAGCATCCTCTCAATGACCTCACCAGAATTCATTCAAATTTTTGGGATCCATGCAGAATTCTGGTGTCCATGGCAACGAAATTAAAAAAACTTCAAAATTCTTCTTCTCCCAAACTGTTTGGCAGATTTTCAAATAGTTTTGTAGAAATGCTCCTTGGATGACCCTCTATCAGATTCCTTCAAGCCATGTTGATTGGTGAAAAAAACATGGCCACCAGGGGGTGGGGCTATTTTGCCTTATATGGCTATAGTGAAAACTTAAAAATCTTCTCCTCCGAAAGTGTCAGGCCGATTTTCAAATAACTGTTTCTAGAGTGACCCTCTATTAGATTCCTTCCAGCCAAGTTGATTGGTTGGAAACTATGGTCACCAGGGGGCGGGCTTATATGGCTAAAGTGAAAAAACAACAAAAAAAACCAGGTGAGCGATCCAGGGCCATCATGGCCCTCTTGTTATGATATATTGGCAGAAAACACATGCGTTCCTTCAAACTTTCTTGTGTAATCATTTAAGCACATTTAACATTTTCCCACATGCAACAAATGTGCAGTAGATGACTTTGAAAATATATAAGCAACACAAATGGAATATCTCTATAACTGATTGTGTGATTATTGAATAGAATTGAAAACATGAAACATTTTTGCTACAGGAGAAATTTAATTACAAATGGATTCTCCTTTTGCTAAAATGTTTTCAAAAGACGTTTGCTGCAGATGCTTCAAATTGCATATGCAAGTGTCAAAGTATTAATACAGCCAATATATTTTTTTTTTCAGGTTTCAGGCCAGTTATTCTCAGGGGAGGTAACCCATCATTATAGATTTCATTTAGCAACAGCCAGAGTTGTATCCCATATGTTACTGCAATTTGCGGACCATCCTAAACTACCATTTGATGTCGAGTTTGGCATTAAAATTGTAGTTAAATCCGTGAATGATTCGTTAACAAAATTGAAGCAGTTCATAACGTTTCCTGAAGATAAATTAGGTAAGCTATCGAAAATGAATTTGAACAATAAGAAATTGTCTTGCACCTTACGACCTAGTTGATAATTAACCTACATCTATATCTTTCTATAACACAATTAGTTTTGATTTATTCTTAGACTATTTGCTGAATATTCTGTACTCTGACTTATCATTATATCTATTATATTATATTGCCCTTTTTCCGAAAGTTAGTCATGTGCCATAGCCTTAATTTTTGGGAAGTTACAACATGATTTTTAACAAATTAAAAAAATTTACTGACTTTTAATAAACAAAGAATTTTATCTAAAAACTGGAACAAGCAGCAATAACTGTTTTATGGCAACTGCCACTATGCAGTCTGATCACATCTACCCTGTTTGAAATCAAATCATTCAAACTTTCCTTTTGCTTCTTGAGAACCATATCATTTTGGGAAAAAGAAGAAAATATTGTGAGAAAAAGATGTATGATGAAGAATTCCTCCCCTTTCTCGCATTGTTGTCAGAAGCATACCGCTGTAGAAACAGATACATTTAAGTTTGAATTTAAATGTCCTACAACATGTATTTCTTAATTCAGAATCTCTGGAAATGACCGTCAGTAGACTTGCCTCAGTCCAGCAAAACCTAACATCCCAAATTACTTCAAAGCGCTGTATGACAGCCCTACAACTAAGAAGTTACAATGATTTAGTCATGAAGTTAGACAGGGTTTTTATGGACACCCTACCTTCAAACAGGTTAGTATTTTTCAGTGATCCAGATAAGAAGCAGTATACATCTCTTTTCCCCACAATATCTCTCTTATTATACAATCAAACCCTATGATGTGGGTACTCAAAAGAAAATCGTCTCAGTGAGACGATTATTTTGAGTACTCACATCATAGGGTTATATGGTCAAATATGGATTTTAGAACATAAAAAACGCCCCTTATCTAGAGCTCTGATTTCTTTAGAGAGTCCATCTCTTTTTTATTTACTTGTAAAAATATTTTCTATTTGTTCAGATCGTTATAATTATAAATGTATATAAATGTATATATTTGAAGTTTGGAGATTAATAGACTGGTGCCAGAGAGAGTGTGTTCACAATAACTATTTCAGTATTAATTAATTTAAACCCTTTCCCGCATGTATACAACATATCTGCAGCAGACGACTTTGAAAACATTTTAAATTCTTTTTGGAAATCTCTGAAACTGAAAATAGTTGAAAATGTTGTGGCAAAAGGAGAAATTGCTTGTTTTGAGCAATTTCTCCTTTTGTCACGATTTTTTCAAAAGTCGTCTGCTGCAGATGCTTTTTTAGGTGGGATAGGGTTTATAAATACCCTGTCCCCTTCCATATACTACAAATCTGGAAACATCTAATTAAAAACATGAAAAATCTCTGCAAATGAACGTTTGATAATTGAATCGAGTCAAAAACATTGCGACAAATGTAGAACAGTTCACTGAAATCAGTCTTTGTAGATACTCATGTACGAATTACCTCTTTTCCCCCAAAACAGATACTACAAAGATGGGGTTTGGGCATTTAGATCGAAATGAAGATCAGTGTTTCTGTAATCAGATGATGAGATCACCTTTGAAAACTTAGAACTGTTGCTATGACATGTTATTTGTTAATACAATATCAATCAGATTTTGAAATTACATAGAAAAAACAATGATGACAAAGGTTCTACACTTGTTGCAAATGAGCTGTGCTCTCAAAAAAAACATGCAAACTTTCGACAATTTCGATCAGTGTAGATCCAAATGAGCATCCACATTGTTCGCCAACAGTAATAGAAGGTTTCAAGAAACATCTTATAAATAAAACAACTTTTATTTGGATGGATTCTTTAGCATTGATGCGGCTGCAGATATTTGATAACAGGTGTGATTATTACCATGAGGTAGGTTTTCCTGCGGCACTGATAAAATTATGATTGGTTTTCTTTGAACTTGGCTCATGTATGTATGTATCTTTCATTTCAGATACAATGACTACCTACTTATTTCCGACAATGGAACAGGTACCCTTTCCGTGCTACTTGATGCAGTGAATTTGTATTTAATGACAGGAAACAGGGACACAGTCTACAGAACTTTATCAGTGTTGACTCACAGTCTAGAACAGGCCTACACAGAATTAAATACTCTTTTGACGGAATTTTAGTCAACAGTTTTACCTGACAGGTTATCTGCCTGTGTTATTTGATGCAGTGAATTTGTATTAAATGACAGGAAGCAGGGCTCTTGTGAAAGTGTCAACTGTTTACTTGGCAGGTACCCTTCTTGAGGCAGTGCATTGTATCTAATGACAGGAAACAGGGACACAGTCTACAGAACTTTGTCACTTGCCGCACACTCTAAAACAGGACTACACAGAATACTCTTGTGACAGACGTTTAGTCACCTGTTTAACTGATTGATACTCTGTCTGTGCTACTTCATGCAGTGAATTGTATTGAATGACAGGAAGCAGGGACACAGTCTACAGAACTTTGTCAGTGTTGACTCACAGCCTAGAAAAAGCCTACACAAAAATAAAAACTATTGTGACAGACTTTTAGTCAACAGTTTAACTGACAGGTACTCTGTCTGACACTGCTACTTGATGCAGTGAATTGTGTTAAATGATTGGAAACAGGGACACAGTCTACAGAACTTGATGCAGTGTCTAGACTCACATTCTAGAACAGGCATACACAGAAATAAATACTCTTTTGACAGACTTGTAGTCACCAGTTTAAGAGGACTTGTATATGTTTATCATGACAATAAGTGTTATACATTCTATGTTAAGGTAAACACCCATTGGGTACAAAACACAGGCTAAGCATGTTTTTGTATTGTTGGCAGAGAACTACATAATGAGGAGTAAAGTGGGTACTCACAAGAATTGTCTCAACACAAGATTTGAAGGTCATCTAAGTATTTTGGGATGTGAAAATACTCATCTTGTCTAGCTCTTGTTGATATCAAAATAATTTAAATCACAAAGTCCACTTCTATTTGTTTGGCTTAAACAAGGTATATGTAATAAAAACATTATTTGATTTTTCACTGAAATATATATGTACTTGTTTTTTTGCAAAATATTAAAATTGTGCAATATAGAACCATTCTGCAAATCATATCACCTATAAGTGTTTCATAATTGAATTCTGTAAATATGTACAAGTTAAGGGCTCTTTACAAAATAGTTGTTACTTCATATACTGACATCAACATTTGAGCCGTTCCACGTAATTCGGCTCATGTAACACTGCTTATGGTAGTGGTACATACAACCTTTGGCTCCCCTGCAGCAGACATCTTTTCAACCCTTTTCCACTTGCAAACACATTTTGACACATCTGCAGCAGACATCTTTTCAACCCTTTTCCACTCGCATACACAGTTTGACACATCTGCAGCAGACATCTTTTCAACCCTTTTCCACTTGCATACACATTTTGACACATCTGCAGCAGACATCTTTTCAACCCTTTTCCACTCGCATACATATTTTGACACATCTGCAGCAGACATCTTTTCAACCCTTTTCCACTTGCAAACACATTTTGACACATCTGCAGCAGACATCTTTTCAACCCTTTTCCACTTGCATACACAGTTTGACACATCTGCAGCAGACATCTTTTCAACCCTTTTCCACTTGCATACACATTTTGACACATCTGCAGCAGACATCTTTTCAACCCTTTTCCACTTGCAAACACATTTTGACACATCTGCAGCAGACATCTTTTCAACCCTTTTCCACTTGCATACACATTTTGACACATCTGCAGCAGACATCTTTTCAACCCTTTTCCACTTGCAAACACATTTTGACACATCTGCAGCAGACATCTTTTCAACCCTTTTCCACTTGCAAACACATTTTGACACATCTGCAGCAGACATCTTTTCAACCCTTTTCCACTTGCAAACACATTTTGACACATCTGCAGCAGACATCTTTTCAACCCTTTTCCACTTGCATACACAGTTTGACACATCTGCAGCAGACATCTTTTCAACCCTTTTCCACTTGCATACACATTTTGACACATCTGCAGCAGACATCTTTTCAACCCTTTTCCACTTGCAAACACATTTTGACACATCTGCAGCAGACATCTTTTCAACCCTTTTCCACTTGCATACACATTTTGACACATCTGCAGCAGACATCTTTTCAACCCTTTTCCACTTGCATACATATTTTGACACATCTGCAGCAGACATCTTTTCAACCCTTTTCCACTTGCATACACATTTTGACACATCTGCAGCAGACATCTTTTCAACCCTTTTCCACTTGCATACACATTTTGACACATCTGCAGCAGACATCTTTTCAAACCTTTTCCACTCGCATACACATTTTGACACATCTGCAGCAGACATCTTTTGAACCCTTTCCCACTTGCAAACACATTTTAGACACATCTGCAGCAGACATATTTTCAACCGTTTCACACTTGCAAACACATTTTGACACATCTGCAGCAGACATAGGTCAGGGTACTGTTCAGGGGGTATTTATCATCTTCAGTGATAGTTCTAGTTTTCATTTGTTTTCATTTGTTTTCATTTGTTACATTGTTTTCTCAGATAGTTTTACTTTATGTTTTCAAAGCAGACGACAAAACAAAAATATCGAAGCAGATAAACAGTTCAACACAGGATGTGTGAAAATTTTGATATATATATATATTATATATAATATTTGTGTGTGTGTAAATATTATAAACTAACCCTTTCCTCTATTGACACATTTGACGACTTTTGAAAACATTGTGACAAAAGGAGAAATTGCTCAAAACAAGCAATTTCTCCTTTTGCCACAACGTTTTCAACTCTTTTCAGTAATTATACTTTCATTTTCAGAGATTTTCCAAAAGAATTCTAGATGTTTTCAAAGTCGCCTGCTGCTGATATGTTGTATGTGGGAAAGGGTTAAGTAAATAATAAGTCACAGGAATGTTCATTATTTGAATGAAGTGCAAGAGTACCTTAATGACTTAAGTTATCAACATTATACTTTGCCCTTCCAGCTCTTTCATTCTCTCCTTGAGATATTTTCAATTTGCCATTAAGTCCAAGATTGGCAGATATATGCATGTCAATAAATAAAACTTCACTGAAGAGCACAATATTTATTTAAATGCTTTGTTGGATGATGTTCATTTACCTAATTGTGTTTTCAAATGGAGGCTTCCTGATTGGCATATGAAAAGTGATTTTCGTATTAAGCTAAAAGATATATGTACTAGGATCAAAGGTCAATTTTACATGTAGTCAAAGAACAAAGAGCTGATCAAACAGGTTAAGTTTTCTTGGAGACAACAACAAAAATCTCACTTTTAAAGGCATATTAGCGCTTAAAAAAGTATAATTTAAACCAAAACATCATAATTGTACTAGGTAAACGGAGGTTCTATATATACATGGCAATTAAAAGCAAACTTGAAAATATACAAACCTTAACAGCATTATTGTTACTTTTTCTGTAATAGATTTATTTAACTACCACGAGGTAAACAAACTGTTGAATTTCTGCCAGCTTTTTAAGGCTTGTTTGCAAAAATACAACAGTAATCCTGTCACTGAGTAATCTATCATGTAAAAATCGATGCGGAGATAAAAAAAGGGGGTGTTTTAATTGCCATGTATATATAGAACCTATACTTTTTAAGCGCTAGTATGCCTTTAAACTCTCTCACATACAATTAATCTAGAGCTGCAACTTTGAAAATATAAAGGCAAACATATGGGAAATATCTATAAATGAAAGTGTAATTATTGTAAGAGTTCAAAACATTGTGACAAAAGGAGGAGTTGTTCATTATGAGCAATTTATTCTTTCGCCATAATGCTTTCAAAAGGAGTATGGCTTATTGCTTGTGGGAAAGGGTTAATATGCGAGGATAAAAGTTCAATTTACTCAGAAATAAAGAACAACATTGATAGTCTTACCCTTTCCCACTTGCAAAGACATTTTGATGCATGTGCAGCAGTCGACTTTTGAAAAGATTGTGGCAAAAGGAGAAACAACTTATCATGGGAATTTTCTTCTTTTGCCAAAATATATTTTAAAGTAATTTCTTTCCCATAACACTATGTTTTCATTTATAGAGATTTTTTAATGTTAACCTAGATGTTTTGAAAGTTTTCTGTTGCAATGTTGTTGTATGTGTGAAAGGATTGATATGACATGATCAAAGGATAATTTACTTTGAGATAACGAACAAAATTCTGTCTTCTAAGACAAAGTTGTATAGTTATTGTGTTTTGTCCATATTCAAATAACAAATGTTTTTTTCAAATGATATCGCATATACTAGTCCAAGTTGATGTTGTCACAATGTTTGAATTAAAAGAAAATAGGAATTCATTATTAACTCTTCTGTTTTTCACCCTTTACTAGATTGAAGTGCTTTTAGACAAGTATCATGATTTGCATAAATTTGTTAAGTGTTAAGTAACCGTATTTCAGTTATCCCTTTCCCTCACGTAGACAGTTTCGGACACCTCTGCAGCAGACAACTTTTGAAAACTTTGTGACTAAAGAAATAATTGCTCAAAACGAGCAATTTCTCCTTTTGTCACAATGTTTTCAACTCTATTTAATAAGTATGTCTTCATTTAGGGAGATTTTCCATGATTTTGTTGAGATGTTTTTCAAAGTCGTCTGCTGCAGATTTGTTGTATGTGGGAAAGAGTTACATCACAGGGAATACACTTATACATGACTCCTAGGTGACAAACCAGTGCTAGATTAGGGAATGTGCCTTTCCACAAGGCATTCGACCAGTAATCTTAATGGTGAGAGCAGGGATTGAACCCAGGACCCGGTTGCAAAATCCTGCAAGTTCGCTATCACACTACAGACACTACAGACTCATTGCAAGTCTCATGCAGCTGTACACTAAAACATTGCAAAATAAGTAGTGCAAAAAGGAAAACCAATCAGTGTAAACAATTTACCAGTGAAGATGCGGATCTGTCTGTGCAATCATAGTGTCTGTTACAAAAGTAAACTATGAGTACCATTTAGAAATAGTCTTTGACTAACTGGTGACTGGTAAAGAGCAAGATCAGACCGGATGGTCATGTAGGCTGGAACTACAGTAGTCGTAAATGCCCCACAATTGGTTTTCGTAGAATTCTGCAAGGCGTTTCCTGGAACAGTTACCAGTACTACTGGTCCATTTATCCTGACACAAGTGAATCCGTCAAAATGCTAACGCCAAAATCCTGGGTGCCAAGGAGGGAAAGCCATTACTGTACTACCATTTAAGCTCGTCTGTTTTTCAAAGAAAAAAAGTCGGGCTCTTGTGATGCCCTTGTCATAGTCGTCACAAAACTTTAACCTTACCTCATAACTCAAATATCGTTAAACATTTTTAAATTTAACTTGTTCCTACGACCAATACACATGTCAGTTTTAAGTAACATAACTCTGGATTCAATCATTATTCAGTAATGCTCCTTTTACGACTTAGAAAAAATCAGACGAGCGTTGGCATTCGCTTCGCGGCGCTCTTGTTTAACCCTTTCCCTCATATAGACGCTTTCTGACGCCTCTGCAGCAGACGGCTTTTAGAAAACATAGTGACAAAAGAAGAAATTGCACAAAACGTGCAATTTCTCCTTTTGACACAATGTTTTCCACTTTTAGTCATAGGTTATCCATTCAATTATGAAGCTTTTCTATGTTTTGACAAAATACGTTCAAAGTCGTCTGCTGCAGAATTGTCGTATGAGCGAAAGGGTTAAGACTTTAGTATCACTCTACCAACTTCTGCACCTGTTACAGACTCGACCACTCGCCATCATCCTACCAAGGAGGATATCCGCAACCTCCCGCACCTGTTACAGACTCACTCGCCGAGCCCCGGTAGCGACGCGGGCTGTCAATCCAGGGGTTGTAAGTTCGAATCCCGGTTCGGCCAACTTTCTTTCCGACGATTGACAAAAGTCGATGCGACATGCGTCATTCGTCTTCCACCAATGGGCTAAGTCTGTGGAAAAGCAGCCAGTTGCTTGGGAAGATTGATGTGTGGAGTACTGGTTTGAGAAAACCAGGAAATGCATGAGTAGGTGAACTGGCCGCCGTGATATAACTGAGAAATTGTTAAAAATGGCGTTAAACCCCAATCAATCAATCAACTGTTACACACTCGACCACTCACCATCAAGGTGGTTTGGTAGACACAGTCCTCTATGACGTCTTAATGATATAGAGCCCATTAGGCATGCATAGTCCCCGAGTCGACTCTAGTGGCATTCGGTTTAACAAAGGACAGATTACTCGGGTTAACCCGATGTCACCCTACCCCCAAGAGATAGGTAATATCGGGTAACTATCCGAAAACTAATACACTTCAGTCTGGCAACATGGCAGAAGACTTGGTTGATGAACATTGGAACCGTTTAATTAAAGGCGTATCCTCTGCATTTTTCCAATGGACAGAATTTTCTTAAATTTTGTCCAGAGCTTCATTACTCAAAGACTAAGCTTTAACTCAAAACAACTGTCAAAACAATAGGTCGCGGATCTACTCAAAATAATAAAGTGAGTGTCTAAAACATTGACAAATCGAGTAGACCCAGATCAGAAGACGATATTGCTCTAAACTGGGTATGCACAATGTACTCTAAAACATTTTTCAGTTCATACTCCTAGTGTCAACATATTTCAAAATTCAAGCATCAACCTTCAACAACAAATAATATGGTTTCTGTTTATGATTGGGGTTTTATGCCATTTCAACAGTAGTTCGGTTATATCCCAGCAACAGTTTGCTTATACATAATACAATTACATTAGTTATGCTAAGAAAATGTGCCTTGCCTAAGGCAATCCACCATGACCTGCTATGGGAAGAAATCGTAACTGCCTTTTTAAAACAGCAAATCAGCAGTTCTAGTTATTCACGCATGCGAGCAATCAGAACTGCTGCAGGGCGATTCCTTAATGCGATATTATCATTTGTTAACTTGTCATAATAAACACATCAGAGAAATGAATTACAGATCTGCTAATGCATAAATAACTGTATCATATATCCAGTGACCACTTGAAAACATCAATCAGATCAAGTTGCACAGAGGTGTAGGTTGGTCTGAATATATGCTAGCCACAAAGACCTACAGTCTGTTTCTCATAGAATGACACTCAAATATGCTATTGAAACTGTTTCTTTTTGTGCATATAGAATACAGCAAACAGTGTCTGTACAAATATCCATTTGCAAAAAAATGAAGACCCAGATTAATGAAACATGCAGGTTCACAACATAGGAACAAATTCCAGTGTGATGTTATTCAAAAGAAATATTGCAAAGTGACTCACAATGTTTATCTGTAGAGCATTTACAAGCATGGGTGTATTATTTTGTAAGCTGAATATTAGAGTAGTAACAAAAAATGTCATGTAAACAAAACAAAATCTTGGAACAAAAATTATTATGAGCAAGATGTCAAAGTTCATACATCAACCTTAAAATAAACATACAATGTTTCTGTTGTTTATAATTGAGATTTACACAATTTAAACAGTACATGTAGTTCAGTTATACCAGCACAGTGCACTTATACATGATACATGGTTTTTCAAATCAGTACTAGGTTGAGAAAATGTGCCTAGCCCATATGCACTCCACCATGATCTGCTGTGAGAGGGCATCAAGGCTGGCACACCTACATGTAGTTTGACCAGATAAGAGGCATGTTATCCCTTTCCCACATACAACAAATCAGCAGCAGACAACTTTGAGAACATTTAGTAAAAAACATAGAAAGTCTCTATAAATGTATGTATACTTTAATATTGAAAACAGTTGAAAACATTGTGACAAAAGAAGAAATTGCTCGATTTGAACAATTTCTCCTTTTATCACGATGTTTTCAAAAAGTCGAATGCTACAGAAGCATAAGAAAACGTCTTAGGTCTGTATGTAGAGAACAGTGCTCTGTGAAAACCAACTTGATCATACAGCAGACTCATGAAAGTCGAACAAAGGGGAATAATTGGAACAGTTTGATAGGCTCTGCTGTCCAAATGAGTTTGGGCCAGTTTGATTTAAAGATCTAGCAAGCCCACCTGGATCACACTTATTCTGCATAACAGCCGTACTAAATCACTTTTGAAAATACGTCATGACTTGAATAGATCCTTCATGTTTTTCTTGTGGTTTATGTCTGTGTTCAAAATGGGGAACCGTTTCTTATATTTTCACCATGGTTGATGCATTGTCATCCATAATTACGACATCGACATTCACATTCGTAGTTTCTATCTCGAGCACAAGCGCGCCACGTCTGGTTTAAAAGCTTTAGAACTACCATGCCAGTTTCTTAAACACTGATTAATAGGCATTGATTCATCTTTACTTTCATTGTCTACAGTCTTTAGATCTAAGTCCAAATGCAACACATTTTCCTGACTTGTTCCCTACCAGAGTGGCTATCATGGCTCCATCCCGATCCAACCCGATCCACCCTTCTGCAAACCCGTGTCATATTTGAATTGAATATATGGAGTCTTGTCTACAGTACTGAAAAATAAAAAAAGAGGTTGATAATTATCTGGCTTTGATATAAGGTTAACTAAATTATATTGCAATCTACTAAAGACATAAACACATGTGTTTATATTAGTCTCAATATATCGCCGTTAATACATATTGCACTTTTTATCGAACCAGTTTGAATATTATGAGAAATAATGAGAGAATAAAAGTTGGGGTGTCCTAGGAAACAGAAAATCAGCTTTCAACTGTGTTATGCCGCCTTAATCAAGTTTGAATCACTTTACCGTTCGGTGTTTGACACTTACCTGAGTCAGGGACACTATATTACATATTAATATAGTGTCCCTGCCTGAGTCGACCTGAGAAAAGAAGGTTTACCTCGGTAAGTTAACCCGGGTATTAAAGTCGAACGTGCTCACCGAGTGACGGGGTAATACAGACATACGGTAGTGTCTACCTATTCTAGAGTGCAGTAGACCAAATGATGTAATCCTAATTGCATGGTTAATAAATTAAATTTTCACAATACATGCACACATCATCATAACATACACCAGGTCCTAAAGCTTGATTAGAACATGACCGCTCAAAATTGATTTATTTATTTTTGGGTATTTTATGTCTTTATTGTTCAGTTGATGCAGACGACAAATGTGCCAATGATAATTTGCAGGATGTGATGTCAACGCTAACAGGCAAAATGTAACGTTTTCGCGCCATAAACAAACACTTGCCATGACTTTTCAATAAACAACTACAGTTTTAGTAACTATTCTTAGGCAATGTTGTGCAATTTTCTGATTAAATTAGAAAATGTCATCATACTATCACAGTAGACGTATTTTGTTCTGTATATTCAACAATAATAATTTACATCTAAATAAAAGTAGCTGTTTATATGGCCCTTTCATGAAACAAATATGTTTCGTGACGTAGGTGATATCTTTGTTGATGTTGCATCACTTCGTATCATCAGAATTATTTCTTACTGGAAAATTATAATTTTTCTCATCATTCCCTAATATTTTGTATTTAAATTTGGTCCTTGAGTGAGTTACCAGTCCTAGGTTGAGAATACGTGTCTTGTCCAAGGCAGGTTCTACCAATACATATAAGTAGTCTAAGTAGCTCAAGGTCACTCCACCATGATCAGTGCAACAAGAGGACGAATATGGCCCAAAATTGATAACCTGAGTGATGGTTGATTGATGATTTCGTTTTTAACACCGCTTTCGACAGTTTTTCAGTTTTATCGCAGCCTCTTGGGTAAGTTACCAATTTACAATTGGTCCATTTATCCTTACACCAGCCAGTCAGTTGTGAGATACTAACCCACGCGATCCTGAGCGTCAAGGAGGGCGGCCATTACAACCATTTTTTTTTTTAAAGTTTTAAGACCCAGTTGGGGATGAACCTGCAACCTCCCGCACCCGAGGAGGATGCTCTACCACTACACCACTGATGCGGTCGCCTGAGTGATGGTATATATAGTAGCAAAACTGTGTAACTGCTAATGTGCCAGAAGTCAGATCACAATTTGGAAAGAAGCTGCAATGAGTAGACACTGTTAGCACAACCAGGGACAATATATACATATATTGTCCCTGGCACAACAGAATATCAGCCAGTAAATGTCATTTGTATGCGGCATTTTAAAATATATATGCGGAAAGCTATTTAGTAACAAGTGATGAGACACAAATATCATGATATAGCCCAAAACTCCTGGCGTCTTTTCTGTTCCAACAGTATATGGTTAAGACAGTTTTTGTAGATATAGGGATACAACTGCCAAATTATCTTGATTTCAGTACATTCAGAGGAGATTTTTCTTATATTTTTTGTCATTTAATGGGCCCTTTCTGATACCGCCCATGTTCTTCAACTTATGAATTATATGGCTTGATTTTTTTTTGTGTAGAGGGTCAGCTGAGGAACAATATTTCCAAATTATCTTGAAAACAGAGGTCAAAGTTCAGATTCCAATTAATCACCTAGAGCAAACATTTTAGCAGAGTATTTTAAAAATAGCTACAACCAATGTTTTAAAGGATTTTCTGATCTGGGTATTATGGGTTTTTACCATACCATTTGTCGAATCATGCGGATACATTCGCTTGTTATTCAGATTTCTTAACACGATATCACGAAAACAGAAGCTTTCATATTTCGGCTATATTTATGATGAAAAACTGAACAAAGCGGATGGATATTGAAGACTTAAAAGGTAGGTTTTGTTTTATTTTGAAAATGTCTACAAATAAGAGTGCGACATCGCGTAAACTTAATCGAAGTGACAAAGATGCCACATTGTCTTTCCGACGAACACTAGTTTCCGGATGAACAAAAAACGGGTGATCGTCAAAACATAGAATTGGTATGACAATCTATGTTTAAAGCTGCAACAAGCTAGACGACAACATGACACAACTGAATTACGCCCTCGATTTATTTTTCTGATTTAATTGCATCAATAAAAGTTAGCAATTCAAATGAACAAATACAGTTATACCAATTATATTGTTAAATGGGCGAAAATAATTAACGCCAGGATATTTATCGTAAATTACAACTAAGTCTTAGATTTTAACATTTAACACAAGTGTACGATGTTACAGAAGTTTTATATGATTACAGCTACTGTATAATCTTTCTTTTCTATGTTTTGTCTCCAGATTTATTTTGTTTTAATATGACTTTTATGAGTATAGGTGCTACCTATTTCGGGTAAACATTTATTAACTTTTGTGATCGGTAAATAATTCCCTGTGAACTGCAGTTAGCCCCTTGCTTGCAGCACGATCAGTTATTTACATCAATTACGAGTCCTACCGACCTAAGCAAAGAAAATAAAAAACATCATCAAGTTAAGCTTATATTTAACTTTAAAATATGGCCAAGATTTTAAATCCATGAAATTTTGATGACAGGTATAACAAATAATCAACTTGCCCAGCATAAAGTACTTCAAATAAAACAATTCCATAATTTACAGAACTACATTTGTGGCAAGTCAAACTAACCTTTCCTATAATTTCTGTCGTTTTCCTTTTGGTTATTTTTCATCATTTGCGTTACGCTAATAGAATGACGTCCTATTACAGGAAATTGGATTTGTAACATCCGGAAAGTCAGAAAACTCGTATGAGTTTTTATTTGAACTCGTTTTAGAAATAGACGACTTGTTATTAAACGGAAATTATCACACATAAAATTACTTATGCTCATTCCTTTATCGAGTATGTATTATCATATTTAATTATTTCCGCTATATTTTTTTTTTCTCGATATTTTTCATATTATATTCATTTAAAAATTAAATTACCCACAACAGCTACATAGGATTTGGAGAGCAAACAACAAGGAATTAACATCAGGAAGTTCAACCTTTATCTAAAAGTATGAGCATTGTTTGGGTAACCATTTAACCCTTTGAATGTGCTACCAGTATATTGCCAGGCCAAGCCATGCATTATGAGTATGACATTCAGGGTTCTCCCTGGACATTTTTTTCTTGCACCATCACTTTCTCCAAATGAGTTAAAAAGTTTGTGCCAAATTTGCAATTCTGGGGCCACATATCTGGCCATTATTTACTACTTAAAATGAATAATAGTCATATCGGCCCTTTCTCACTTACAGATATCTTTTAAATTTTAAAAGAATTAGTTTCTGAAGGAAGTATAATTGTTTATATTCATAATGTGCAATTTCTCCTTTTGCCACATTGTTTCAACAGTAAACAAGGACTGAAATTAAATTTCAAGATTTCTAAAATTTATGCAAAGCTGGACTTGTAAGTCTTTTTTTTAAAAATCTGCATTTGAAATGGTTAAAATTTAAATAGTTTTTAAATTGATTATTCAGGTATGCTATGTATCAAATCATACAAGCAAGTCAAAGTTCATTAATTTTACAGATTAACCCTTTCCCAAAAGTGACAACATACAACAAATCTGAGACAGATATCTTTTGAGAAAGTTTCTTTGAAGTATTAGCTTATTAACCCTTTCCCTCATAAATTATAGACGCTTTCTGACGCCTCTGCAGCAGACGGCTTTTTGAAAACATAGTGACAAAAGAAGAAATTGCACAAAACGTGCAATTTCTCCTTTTGCCACAATGTTTTCCACTTTTTGTCATAGGTTATCCATTCAATTATGGAGATTTTCTATGTTTTGACAAAATACGTTCAAAGTCGTCTGCTGCAGAATGGTTGTATGAGGGAAAGGGTTAAAGCAGACCGCGTTTTGAAAACATAGTGACAAAAGAAGAAATTGCACAGAACGTGCAATTTTTCCTTTTGTCACAATGTTTTCCACTTTTAGTCATAGGTTATCCATCTGACAAAATACGTTCAATTAGTCGTCTGCTGCAGAATTGTCGTATGAGGGAAAAGGGTTAAAGCAGACGGCGTTTTGAAAACATAGTGACAAAAGAAGAAATTGCACAGAACGTGCAATTTCTCCTTTTGTCACAATGTTTTCCACTTTTAGTCATAGGTTATCCATCTGACAAAATACGTTCAAAGTCGTCTACTGCAGAATTGTCGTATGAGGGAAAGGGTTAAAGCAGACGGCGTTTTGAAAACATAGTGACAAAAGAAGAAATTGCACAGAACGTGCAATTTCTCCTTTTGCCACAATGTTTTCAACTTTTAGTCATAGGTTATCCATCTGACAAAATACGTTCAAAGTCGTCTGCTGCAGAATTGTCGTATGAGGGAAAAGGGTTAAAGCAGACGGCGTTTTGAAAACATAGTGACAAAAGAAGAAATTGCACAGAACGTGCAATTTCTCCTTTTGCCACAATGTTTTCAACTTTTAGTCATAGGTTATCCATCTGACAAAATACGTTCAAAGTCGTCTGCTGCAGAATTGTCGTATGAGGGAAAGGGTTAAGTATTAAGTTGAAAACGTTGTGTCACACTGTTGTCCAGCAGATGCATCAAAATGTATTTCCCGTGAGTGGGAAAGGGTCGAAACTTACAATTTCTTTTAATTTGAATTTTTGATTTTAATTTCATTTTCAGCAGAGGGTGGTGGGACCCCCTTACAAGATGAGAGGGATTTTGGCTTTAAGTTAAAGGTAAACTTTATTGATTTTTTTCGTAATCCTGATCTAAATGAGGAGGAGTAAACACATCATTGCAAAAATATCTGGACCTATGTTTATGGTACTCTAGAGAATCATTTCACTGACTCAGACAATTCTTTTGAGAATCCACAAACAAAGGGTTTGGAGTTCCAATTAGAACAAATCTGCAGCAGACATCTTCGAAGACGTTTAGTAGACATTTGGAAAATCTCTATAAATGAAGGTATAATTACTGAAAATAGTTGAAAACATTGTGGCAAATGGAGAAATGACTCGTTTTGGTCAATTGAAGTGATAACCTATAGCCATTCACTTTTAAAACCTGGAATACATACATGTGTGGGACAAACATATTGAATATCTAAAGTTGAGCAATAAAAAGTTTTTGGGATTCATTTGTCTTCGTGTCTTAGATCTACCTAATCTCTGTGTAGTGTACACTTAATTGTGTACTGCAGGAATCTAAATTACTTGATATATATATTACTCCTTTCCTTCCCTTAGATGCATTTTGTTGCATCTGTAGCAGACAACTTTTGAAAACATTGTGGTATCATTTACTATTAACCCTTTCCCTCATATAGACGCTTTCTGACGCCTCCGCAGCAGACGCCTTTTTGAAAACATAGTGACAAAAGAAGAAATTGCACAAAACGTGCAATTTCTCCTTTTGTCACAATGTTTTCCACTTTTAGTCATACTATGACATAGGTTATCCATTCAATTATGGAGATTTTCTATGTTTTGACAAAATATGTTCAAAGTCGTCTGCTGCTGAATTGTTGTATGAGGGAAAGGGTTAAAAAAGAGAAATGTGTTGCCTTTGCCACAATGTTTTCAACTCTAATTAAATAAACTCTTATTTATACAGATTTTGTTTACAGATTTTTTTTATTTTTGAAAGGGTGATGCATGGTAAAAACTATTATGTTTCGTGAAAAAATGACCTGGGCTGATCAAAACATTTGCCGTTTTGGGTCTTGTTGCCACCCCGTTAAAGTGGGTATAATATTGGAGCGGATGGGTCAGGTTACAATTGCTTTTTTCAATACATCCTTGTCTCTCATAAAAATGTATGCTGACAATGCAGAGGCTCACCTAAGTTTTGACAGGTTTTTTTTATCGGCAACTTGTCCCTGTGGCTGGGGGATGGTCAATAGGATTCAGGAATGACAGCCACGGTCTGACACTTTCCTTAAACAGTAAGTGCTAGCTAAATTGATCTGAACGATTGGAGTCAATGCAACTCTTGAGCTCCAGCAGGTTGAGTGATATTGGTTTCATACCTTATATAGTTTTATATTGATGTAAACATAAGTTGATGGACCAATATCTTCTTTCCTGTTCGCCGCGATATGACCGTAGCTGTTGAAAGCGGCTTAAAACCCAAAACACACAAACTCATTTGTTTTTGAGTAGCAGGATATCAATTGAAAGCAGGCAGGTGTCTGGGGGTCATCCCCCAGTAAGGGTAAAGTAGCCGGGTAAAGATACTCTAGTAGATGGGTAATTTACCTGGCTACCGGGTCATTTTGAAACCCTTCAATAGGCATCTAGACCCTGAATTGGCTTGTTGATAACAAATATTATTTTGCTCCAGAATAAACGAGCTAAAGCTAAAGCTGGGGACGAGAGTGATGCCAGTGTAACACGAGAGGAACAAGACATGGATGATGGTAAGAACTCTTTGTCATCAATCTCCGGACGGGTCATAACAAAGACTTTAAAAATGTAGTTATGACTGCCATCCCTGGCGCACAGGGTTGTGGGGTAAGCATTATGACTGACTGGCTGGTGTTGGAATAAATGGACCAGAAGTACTGGTAACTAACCCAGAAAATGCTGTGATATAACTGAACAATTTTGGAAGCCGAGTAATACACCAAACAATCAATCAATATTTGTCATCCCATAGATCCAGTAATATAATACCCCTACAACACTAAGTTTGTCTGAGTGCAATGGAATCCAAGCATCAGTATAAAATATTAACTTTTTGGAGTGAGCAACTTCTTTTCGTCTTTAACCCATTACTTCACATGGCTTTTCATAGGTCGTCTGCTTTACAATCATCAGACAAACAATTTCAATAATCTAGAAAAATGAAAGAATAATATTGATAAAGAGTTGACAGTATTGAAATAAAAGGTGAAATTGCAATGTTTTCAAAAGTCGTCTGCAACAGCAGGTGTCAAATGTTGTCTGTGTAAAGTAATGGGTTAACTAATTGATTCCCACATGCAACTAGATTGATAGGCAGAGCGAGTAAGGCATTTATTAATCTTTCACATGTACAACAAGTCTGCAGGAGATGACTTTGATAACAGATTTTAGATATAAGTTAAACTATGGAAAATCTCTTGAAGAAAAAGAAGAATACAGTTGAATACATTGTTGCAAAAGAAAAACTTGCTTATTATGAAAAATTTCACCTTTTGTTACAATGTTGTCAAAAGTCACCTAAAATGGATGCGTCAAAATGCATAAATTTGCAAGTGGGTTTTTACGCTAAACTTTGCTGCTCAAAAGAATAGTCTCAGTCACTGAAATTATTATGTTCTGTACCTAATACATAGAATAGATATTGAGAACAATTTCTCATTTTACTACAATGTTTTCAAAAGGGATCTGCTGTAGATCATATGATGAGTCAAAATGGTTTTGCAAGTGTGAAAGGCCTTAAGGGGTTGAACTTTAGACTTTGATGCTCAAAAGCATAGTCTTACTGAAACAATTATTTTCTGTACCTACCAAACATGATTTTGAAAACAATTAAGGATTTGAAAAATGGAAAATTGACTCCTTATCTTAGGCTCCTGCCAAGACAACTCGCCCAAAATACAGAAATCACAAATAACATAATGCTGTGTAGTAGCAGTACTATATTTTTAGTTTCTGTTGACTTTGTTGTTTTACCAGGCAGGCCACACATGTGGTTCTTCAAACACTCTTGTTATCATTGTAGATGCTTCACAGTCCGATAATGAGAATGGAGAAGGCATTGCCTCACCAGGCACGCCAACGCAAGACCCTGGGTCCCCGATGTACAGCGACGACCCCCAATCCCCAGGACCAGGGTCACCTCTATCTGGGGATGAAGATAAGCAAAGGTCGCCCATGAATTATGACAGTCCACCAGCTTCCCCAACTCAACCCCCACAGTCCCCTGAGGGCAGTGAACCCGATCATGATGAAGGCCCAACATCCCCCAGAGATATTAACAGCCCTCAATCGCCTGAAGGAATGAATGAGGGAAACAGTCAAAGTAGTACAATGGATGATCAACTAGGATCACCTGATAACAATAATCCTCAGTCCCCTCTGTCACCACAAGTTGAGAGAAGTAGGTCTGTTTCACCAGCTGGCAGTGCAAGAAGTAGGTCACGGTCAGGGTCACCCCAAGAGGTTGCCAGAAGTAGATCAGGGTCACCTGAAGAGGTAACAAGAAGTAGATCAGGGTCTCCCCAAGAGGTTGCCAGAAGTAGATCAGGGTCACCCCAAGAGGTAACAAGAAGTAGGTCGGGATCACCGCAAGAGGTAACAAGAAGTAGGTCCGGGTCACCACAAGAAGTTGCTAGAAGTAGGTCTGTTTCTCCAGCTGGTAGTGCCAGAAGTAGATCAAGGTCAGGTTCCCCTGCTGGCAGTGCTAGAAGTAGATCACGGTCGGGTTCCCCTGCTAAAACTGCCAGGAGTAGGTCAAGGTCAGGATCCCCTGCTGGAAGTGCCCGAAGTAGATCCGGCTCTCCTGCAGGCAGTGCAAGAAGTCGTTCGAGATCTGGGTCAAGAGGTAGTAGAAGTAGATCAGGTTCACGAGCAGGCAGTGCTAGGAGTAGGTCAGGATCTCCCGCTGGTAGTGCTAGAAGTAGGTCAGGGTCACCTGCAAGAAGTAGGTCACGGTCTGGTTCCCCTGCTAGAAGTGCAAGAAGTAGATCCGGTTCCCCTGCAGGCAGTGGAAGAAGTCGATCTGGGTCACCAGCTGGAAGTGCAAGAAGTCGTTCAAGATCTGGGTCAAGAGGAAGTAGAAGTAGGTCAGGTTCAAGGGCAAGTGGAAGAAGCAGGTAAATTTAACTGTAAATGTGATATGATTTTATGGAGTCTACTTTTTAGCTGATTGTGCTCTGTGCCAATCAAGCTTATACTGATATATGGTATAATGAAAGTATAAAACAGCAAACAATCAATGGAAATAAATATTGGATTAATTGACAATTGCAGTCCGTCCATCTCAAGTCAACCAGCTCTTTTCCACTTGCACGTTAATTTTTACACATCGACAGCAGTACTTGATGAGCATTTTCTCAATTGTGCAGAAAGTTTTCATCCTTATTAAAATCTGACTTTCATTTGAGGAGGTTTTCCATATTTTTACCAAGACATTTTTAGCTCTACTATTCGAAGAATATGAGAGCTTTACTACTCGCCCCGGCGTCGGCGTCTCCGTCTGCGTCCGGTTAAAGTTTTAGGGCAAGTTGGCATTTTTTTGTGCTAGGGCTTTCATATTTGGAATATAGTTACATCTTATACCTTTGTTCACATTGAATGCTGTAGGTGCTGAGAGTGACCTTCTTTTTGGGGTAAAAAACATGATTTTCTGTGGTTAAAGTTTTAGGGCAAGTTTGAATTTTGTTTTTTTTTGTTTTCTCAATAAATACTTGTGATAGGGATAGGGCTTTCATATTTGGAATATAATTACATCTAATACCTTTCTTCATATTGTATGCTGAAGATTTAGAGTGTGACCGACCTTCTTTTTGGGGTAAAAGATATGAATTTGGCCGGTTAAAGTTTTAGGGCAAGTTGGCATTTTCATTTAATTTTTAAATTTTTCTCAATAAGTATTTGTGCTAGGGCTTTCATATTTGGAATATAGTTACATCTTATACCTTTCTTCACATTGAATGATGAAGATGCTGAGTCAGTGATCTTCTTTTTGGGGTAAAAGATGTGATTTTGGCCGGTTAATGTTTTAGGGCAAGTAGGAATTTTCATTTATTTTTAACTTTTTCAAAATAAGTACTTGTGCTAGGGTTTTCATATTTGGAATATAATTACATCTAATACATTTCTTCATATTGTATGCTGAAGATGCTGAGTTAGACCTTCTTTTTGAGGTAAAATACATGATTTTGGGTGGTGAAAGTTTTAGGGCAAGTTGGGATTTTTTAATTTTTCTCAATAAGCACTTGTGTTAGGGCTTTCATATTTGGAATTTGATTACATATAATACCTTTTCTCATAATGTTAGCTGAAGATGCTGATTTTGACTTTCTTTTTGAGGTTAAAAACATGATTTTGGGTGGTTAAAGTTTTAGGGCAAGTTGGGATTTTCATTTAATTTTTTACTTCAGTACTTGTGTTAGGGCTTTCATATTTGGAATGTAGTTACATATAATTCCCTTTTTCACATTGTATGTTGAAGATATGGAGTGTGACCATCTTTTTGGGGTAAAAAACATGATTTTTGGTTGATTTTGAGAATTTGAGATAAATTCATTATTTTTGGTTACATTCATTTTTAGCTCGATTTCGAAGAATATGAGAGCTTTACTACTCGCCCCGGCGTCGGCGTCCGGTTAAAGTTTTAGGGCAAGTTGGCATTTTCATTCATAATTATTTGTGCTAGGGCTTTCATATTTGGAATATAGTTACATCTTATACCTTTCTTCACATTGAATGCTGAAGATGCTGAGTTTGACCTTCTTTTTGGGGTAAAAAACATGATTTTGTGTGGTTAAAGTTTTAGGGCAAGTTGGAATTTTATTTTAAATTTTATTTTTTCTCAATAAGTACTTGTGCTAGGGCTTTCATATTTGGAATATAATTACATATAATACCTTTCTTCACATTGAATGCTGAAGATGTTTAGTTTGACCTTCTTTTTGGGGTAAAAAACATGATTTTGGATGGTTAAAGTTTTAGGGCAAGTTGGAATTTTATTTTAATTTTTAATTTTTCTCAATAATTACTTGTGCTAGGGATTTCATATTTGGAATTTAATTACATATAATACCTTTTTTCACATTGAATGCTAAAGATGCTGAGTTTGACGTTCTTTTTGGGGTAAAAAACATGATTTTGGGTGGTTAAAGTTTCAGGGCAAGTTGGAATTTTATTTTAATTTTTATAATTTTTCTCATAAGTACTTGTGCTTAGGGCTTTCATATTTTGGAATTTAATTACATATAATACCTTTCTTCACATTGAAAGCTGAAGATTGTTGAGTTTGACCTTCCTTTTTGGGGTAAAAAAACATGATTTTTGGATGGTTTAAAGTTTTAGGGCAAGTTGGAATTTTATTTTAATTTTTAATTTTTTCTCAATAAGTACTTGTGCTAGGGCTTTCATATTTGGAATATAATTACTCTAATACCTTTCATTCATGATTTTTAACTTTATATGGAGTTATTGCCCTTGATTGACTTTTAAATGTATGTATCTATTCAGTTGCTTTTACATATAGAGTATAAATAATTTTAAAAGTACTTAAGTGCAATATAATGAAATAGTGGCTTTATGTGAATAAGAGGCATATAGTCGAGCGCGCTGTCCTCCGACAGCTCTTGTTAATTATCAAATATAGTTCTTCACCATATCAAAACGGGTTTTTTTGGTGTCCAAACATTTGGAAAACCTTTTTTTAAGGTTTTGCTATTTTTGGGACTAGTCAGTTTTTTAAAATTTGCGTTTAGCTCAACTTTAAAGTTTTTGATTTTAGCTTGACTATTTTCGAAGAAAAATGAAACTTTACTACTCTCCCCGTTGTCGGTGTCCGGTTAATGTTTTAGCGCAAGCTGGCATTTTCATTTATAACCCTTTATTAGTCCCCTACCGGCGTGCCGAAGGGGACTCTTAGGGTTTGCACTCCGTCCGTCAGTCCCGTCCGTCCGTCAGTCAGTCCATCTGTCAGTCAGTCAGTCAGTCGGCAAAATCAGTTTTCCGCACTTTTTTTTCTACATGCTTTGAGGGTATTGAGCTGAAATTTTGTATATGCCTTTGTAATCATGTGTCACAGATCAAGTTCGCGTTTCCCTGGGATTTCGTCAATTTTTTAATGAGTTTATGCCCCTTTTTGGACTTAGAAATATTCGTTTTCCGCATTTTTTTTTCTACATGCTTTGAGGTATTGAGCTGAAATATTTGTAATATGCCTCTGTAATCATGTGTCACAGATCAAGGTTTCGCGTTTCCTGGGATTTCTTTTAATTTTTTAATGAGTTTATGCCCCTTTTTGGACTTAGAATATTCGTTTTTCCGCACTTTTTTTCTACATCCTTTGAGGTATTGAGCTGAATTTTGTATATGCCTTTGTAATCATGTGTCACAGATCAAGTTCGCGGTTTCATGGGATTTCGTCATTTTTTTATGAGTTAAAGCATGCTTTATTGTCTTGATAACCTTAAATATTGAGTTGCTATGACAACAGAAACCAAGTCAAAACGTGCAAACCGGTAGGGGATTATGGTATTGCTTGCAATCCTACAGTTTACTTGTTCAAATCAGTCTTCATACTTCAACACATTTGTTAAGGACCATCACACAATTAGGTTACATAACTCCATTGTATCCTAAATATGGAGGTTATGGCCTTTGATTGATTAGGAAATTTGAATTTTTAAATTACATATATTTAAATGTATGGTATCTATTCAGTTTGCTTTTACATATAGAGTATATATGATTTAATAGTACTTAAAGGCAATATACTGAAACAGTGGCTTAAGTGAATAAGCATTGTTAAAGTCAAGCGCGCTGTCCTCCGACAGCTCTTGTTAAAGTAACTGCTGCAGATTTGTTGTATGTATACTGCCTACCACTGAATTGGACAATGTGCTGTAATTGACCAAACACAACCTAATTTTTATCTCTACCAGCACAAACTGCACTAAAGCTATAGTCATTGTGTTGTGTCTGTCTGTCTGTCTGTCCGTAAACATTTACTTAAACTATTTGACCTATTTTCCTGTAATTTGGCAAGAGGCATCCCAGCATTAAGCTCTTTTCAAATTGTGTTAACACCTGTGGCAAAAGTGTAATTAATGGCTGCTAAATCTAAAAATAACTTAAACACTGCAGCAAACAGTGCCCTGAATGGCTGCCAAAACTAAGAATATAAAATGTTTGAAAATCTTCTTACTGAAGCATAAGAGCTAGAGTCAATTCGTTCAAGCGTCATTTGTCTTCTTTTTCCTTAAATGTGCTAACAGTAACAGTCGATGTTGAAAAACTAGCCAGTTGCTTGGAAAGACTGTTGTGAGAAAGCCAGTTAACACTTGGGTAGGTGAACTGGCTAAGAAATTGTTGAAAATGGCGTTAAACCATAATACAATACAATATAAAACAATATGTTTATTCAGTAATTTAGGCCTCTGGCCCATTATACAAATTTACATTTACAAAATTAGTCCACATGAGTGACATCACATTAAAGAGATTGAAGTATTGAAAATGTTCTGTATGCGATTATAATCTGTACATATATTATAAAACATTGTGACAACAAAGGGAAGCGTTTCTTTATGTTCATCTCCACTTTTGTAAAAGGGCTTTTATCTCTTTTCCAATCAATCAATCACACACAGTTTACTGAAAAAATTGCTTTCTTACAAATTTTCATAGGAATTTGAGATTTGCGTCTACAATAATTTAATTGAAAATGTATTTATTTATTGATTAACCGCCTCAGTGGTGTAGTAGGAGAGCATCCGGGAGGTTATAGGTTTGATCCCTGGCGAGCCATACCACAGGTTTTTAAATGGTAGTAGTGGCTTCCCTCCTTGGTGCGGGTTAAGCATTACGACTGCATGGCTGGTGTCAGGATAAATGGACCAAAAGTACTAGTAACTTACCCAGGAAACAACGAGATATAACTGGAAAAATTGTTGAAAGCCGCATAAAACACCAACAAAAATCAATCAATGAATTATTACAGATCAGGCTCACGAGCTGGAAGCAGAAGCAGATCAAGAAGTCGCTCCTCTTCACCTGCTGCAACACCACCTTATTCGCCCCTTGGGAAGTAAAGCTAGCGGTAGTCCCCACAGTCTCCTGCAGGAAGTGATGTGACAAGTATGTTTAAATGTTGTGCATATTTCTAAATTTTTGTTAGCTCCACTGGCTGATTAATTTGTCCTCTATGAGATTCCTTTAAGCCATGTTGATTGGTAGGAAAAGGACGGCCTCCAGAGAAAGGGCTGTTTATGGCTGTAGTGAAAGCTTCTTCAGAAAGTGTGAAGCAGATTTTCAAAAAAAATTGTAGAAATAATCCTTGGGTGCCAGATTCTTCCAAGCCATGTTAATTGGTCAAAAAACATGGCTGCTAGGGGGAATGGGGTTGTTTCGCATTTTATGCAGTAATGATTAATTTTTGCCTAATGACAGTGGAACATGGGCCCTCTTGGTCCTATTGTTTTTTCAGTCGTGAAATTATATGGCAATGTTGATCAACTTCTGTTCATGTACAGCTGCAATATGACTTTGAGAAATATTGATTTCAGCAGATCCAGATCTGTTATTGAAGTATTAACCCTTTCCCTCGTACGACAAATCTGCAGCAGAAGACTTTGAACATATTTTGTCAAAACATAGAAAATCTCCATAATTGAATGGATAACCTATGACAAAAAGTGGAAAACATTGTGGCAAAAGGGAGAAATTGCTCGTTTGAGCAATTTTCTTCTTTTGTCACCATGTTTTCAAAAAGTCGTCTGCAGCAGAGGGCGTCAGAAAGCGTCTATATTAGGGGAAAGGGTTAATGCATAAATTTTTTACAATTTTTCATTAGCTTTTGTATCATTCTCATTGCAGGAATAAAGATGAAAGTGACAAAGAGTAGTTTTTATTGTGTTTATTCTTGGAGAAAGTGAAGCTACTCTGGTCATCTTTCTTCTGCAAGTTTATTGCATATTTTCTTTTTTCTAGAGTATTAAACCTATTCAATTGAACCTTCGTGGCAACAATCTCTCTCTCTGCTCTCTCTCTCTCCTCTCTCTCTCTCCTCCTTCTTCTCTCTCTCTCTCTCTCTCTCTCTCTCTCTCCCTCTCCCTCCTCCCTCTCCCTTGCTCTCTCTCTCTCTCTCTCTCTCTCTCGCTCTCTCTCTCTCTCTCTCTCTCTCTCTCTCTCTCTCTCTCTCTCTCTCTCTCTCTCTCTCTCTCTCTCCTCATCTCTCTCTCTCTCTCTCTCTCTCTCTCCTCTCTCTCTCTCCTCTCTCTTCTCTTCTCTTCTCTCTCTCTTCTCTATCTTCTCCCCCTCTCTCTCTACTATCACCCTCTCACTATCTCCCTCTCATCTAAACTAAAAATGAGCATAGCCATGCAGATACAAACCTTCAAATATTTAATGTTTAACCCTTTCCCACATGCAGACACTTTCTGTCAACAGGGGACAACTTTTAAAAACAGTGTTGCAAAAAGTGAATTGCTTCTAATAAGGCCATTTCTCCATTTGCCACAATGTCTTCAACTCTGTCAATAATAATTAATTATACTTGCATTAAAAAGTGTTTTCCATATTTCTTACTTGATTTTGATTGTTATACCGGATTTGTTGTACATGTATGAGAAAGTGTAAACGAAAACTGATAAAGGCTTCTGTTACTGTTAGTTATTGTTGAACAGTGCAGCAGATATCCCTTTCCCCACTTTTGACGCATCTGCAGCAGATCCTTTGGAAAACATTGTGACATAAAGAGCAATTGCTCCTTTTGTCTCAATGTTTTTCAACTCTATTCAATAATAATACTTATATTTACAGACATGTTTCATATTCTTGCCAAGATCTTTCAAAGTTTGTCTGCATCTGATCCGTTATATGTGAGAAAAGGGATAAGGACTATGCCAATGCAAATTGTGATCTTGTTCTACTATGGATGTGAATAATCTGAGGTTGGTTTATTCTAGATCACAGTTCATATGAGCCAATCCGAGAGAAAACCAACATGATGGTTTCTGCGTAATGATCCTGCACAGTCCAACACATTCCGTCTCGGAGGGGG
>JASEVX010000008.1:31870707-31901820 GCA_031761405.1 Serripes groenlandicus | reverse complement strand
AAAGGATTAATGGGTAATTAATTTACAAACACTATCCATGGACCACGGCAAAATGCAGTTCAAACAACATCTTTTGATGTTCCGAGAAAAAAGTGTGTATAGAACTCGATCTGCAAAAAAAGATATAATTACACTTTTGATGGAAACGTTCCGCCTCACCCGTACCAGTATTTATGCCAAATAACTGATGCGATTTTGAGACTATCCTTAAGGCAGTTACCGCTTCGATGTAACTAAAATACTGATGTTTTTAAATGCATGGTCCGCGATAAAACAAAAATTCCAACAAATAAACAATAACGAATTACAGCATTCTCGGGCAATATGTCATCACAAACCTTTAAAAAAAGTACACTAGCAAACCAGATTTTTGTTGAAAATTTATTTTTACACTGTTTATCAATAATACTAATAGGGAAAGGTTAACAAATTGTCATACTCTTTGACAACATCTACAGTAGCCAGCATTTGAAAACAATTGTGGCAATAGGGAATGGCTCATAATGAGCATTTCTTATAGTTGCAATCCATTTGACAAATTCATTTACCAGTATTAATTAATGCATTCAATTTATATAGACTTTCCATATGTTTGACGCGTATGCTGTTTGAGAGAAAGGATTAAAGGCAAATTGGTTTTTCCCTGAATGAGAAACGTCTTCTTCACTTTCCACGATGATTTCAAGAGGCGGCGGAGGATAAAAAAGCAACATTCGACACCTGACGGTTAAAAAGGGGTTTTGAAGTATGAAAATGATCGTTTGCGAATCCTTTTTAACAGCTTGTAGACAGAGTTCTACATGTTATCTTTTTCCTTGATCTATGTTGTTCAACCTTGACAAATGATGTCCACCTTTTTTTATTTAAGTAACTAAACTAGAAGGAAAAGCCCTTGAAAATACCTAACCTAAACTATAGGAAAAGCCCCAAACAAGATAGGAATAGACTCGAAAAAGAAGACTCAGATTAATTCGATGTGTTTGTTTTAATTTTATAGTATTGTCATTATGGGCCGATTTTTAATTCTATTTCAAATATTAGGATTGCTTTGGGTGAATATGTATTAGGGTTTAATGGAGAAATTCGTCATTTCTGAATAAATTTCTCAATTTCCTCAAGTGTTAACACAAGTCGCATGCATCTGTAGAGGCATCTAAATGGTACGTATCTGGGAAAACTGAAGATGAAAAACGCATAGGATAGACATTAAGGTTGACGATATCGCCAGCCTCCCTCGCCGACCATTGCAAAAATATTCTTTCAAGGTACCGATTCGGACAATATAATTCACAGCAGGCTATGGGAATTAGGGACCTTTTTGGATTCATTCGTTTAGCACATTTGAAACGATTTTCATGTTCGGAGATTTCGATCAATCTTATTCCTTTTCCATGCTTTTATTTTTTCCTTCCAGATCTTGATCGGATATAAATGATTATGCGGTGAAATCCCGAGCTCTCTACTTCAAACGAGCAGCTCGCCTGCTGAAACAGCCAAAAGTTTGTTTTTCGTGGAAATTAATTTTTATGACTGTGATCAAAGAGAGGAACATGCGAAATAAGTGTGGTTACCTTCGGGTTCAAAGGACATGTGATAAGATCTTACGTTTTACGATTGATTTGCGCAACATATCATTTTGGTATTTTCTTGGAAATAGAGCTCTACATTAGGGGACGTTATACTCAAAGGGTATTAATACCTAATTTGATTTGTTTTATCCTATGTTGTGGGATATTTCAAATTAATGTTAATACAGACGATTATGCTGAGTAAAACAATCACAGGTTTTGGTTTTTGTATGGACAAATAGAGAGAGGGTGAGAAGGAGGGGGTGAGAGAGAGAGTGTGGAGAGGAGTGGATGAAGAGGGAGGAGAGGGAGCGGAGGTGTCGAGATGTAGGGAGACGTGAGTGTGAGAGAGAAGAGATGGAGGAGAGAGAATGTGATGGGCGAGGGGAGGACGGGGAAAGAAGATGAGAGAGAAAGAGAGAGATGGAGTAGGAGAAGATTAGAGGGAGAGCCGATGGGGAATGAGAGGAGAGAGGAATATGGAGACGAGAGGTGGATAGGAGGGAGACGGAGTGAGGATGAGAGAAAGGGCGGAGAGGGAGAAGGAGAGAAGAGAGAGAGGGGACGGGAGGACGGAGACGAGGGGATGAGGGGATGGGAGAGAGGAGAGAGATGAGAGGGAGATAGATTGAGGGGACATCGTTGAGGATGGATGGTTATGAGAGAGTGAGAGAGGATGGGGAGAGCGACGAGCCAGGAACGAAGATAGAGAGGGAGAGAGAAGAAGAGCGAGAGGTGGAGTGAAGAGTTGCACACCACCGATCAGGCAAGATGAGAGTGGATTGAGAGAGAGTACGTGAGTCGAGGAGAAGTGATTGATGGAGATGATGATGTTGGGAGCGAGGGTTGTGAGGAGTGGGAAGAGAGGGGGAGAGACAGAATGAGGGAAGGACGAGGTAAGGAGGGACGAGAGAGTATGGTGGGAGAGTAGGAGGGGCGAGTGAGGAGAGAGAGGGAGAGGGGAGAGAAGAGGGAGGAGGAGGGAGTGGAGCCGGAGTGGAGGGGGAGGGGGTGAGAGGAGGAGAGGAGGTGAGAGAGGATGAGAGGAGGAGAGGGAAGAATGAGAGGGAGAGGACGAGAGGAGGGAGAGGATAGAGAGCGATGAAGAGAGAAGGAGAGAGGGATGGAAAGGGAAGGGGGTGGAGAAAGATGAGAAAGAGGCATAGGGAAAGGAGTAGGCGGAGGGGGTTGGAGAGGAGGAGGAAAGGAAAGAGAAGAGGAAGAAAAGAGAAGGGGGAGGAAAAGGGGAAAGGTGAGAAGGGCAGACTGGAGAGGGCAGGAGAGAGGGGAGGGTGAGGGGGTGGGGATGAGACGAGAGAGGGGTGAGAGAGGAGAGAGAGGGGGACGAGAGAGAGTGAGAGAGGGGGAGGTGGGGAGGTGAGTAGAAGAGGGTGGATGATCGAGTGGAGGGGTCTGGACGGAGTGGAGAGAGACGACGGACGCGGGAGAGAGGAGGACGAGGAGGAAGGAGGTGAGAAGCGAGGGGAGTGGTGACTGAGAGTACGGTGGAGGGGGCGAGGAGGTGAAGATGAGTGGAGACGAGGAGAGTGAGGGGAGAGGAGAGATGCGGGGAGGAGCAGGAGTAAGGAGCTATAGTGGGGGAGAGAAGGGGGAGGGGCGGTGATATGTGGGAGTGTGAGTGAGTGGAGAGAAGGGAGGAGAAGGTGAGTGATGAGTGAGAGAGGGGAAGTGTTGACTGGAGGAGGGGAGTGAGATGGGGAGGAGAGGGAGAGAGGAGGGTAGGTTTGGAGGACGAGGAGAGAGATGAGGAGAGAGAGGAGAGGATGGTGTGGGAGGAGGAAGAGGACGATGGGAGGTGGAGGAGTAGTGAGGAAGGAGGTGTGAGAGGAGTAGCGAGAGGAGAGAAGGGAGACGTGTGAGGGGATTGAAGAGGAGAGGAGGGTGTCAGAGGAGGGGAGGGGTGAGGAGGAGGACAGGTGGAGCGAGAGAGAAGGCGGCGGAAGAGAAGATAGAGTGAACGGGGTGAGCTAGAGCGGGGAGGGAGGAGAGATCGGGAGAGAGGATGAGAGCGGCGAGGGTGAGAAGGTAGTTGAAGAGAGTGGGTAGGGGAGGTGGAGAGGGATGGTGGAGGGGAGAGGAGAGGTGATAGAGGAGGATGGTGGGGGAAGAGGAAGGTTAGAGGGGGGTGAGGAAGGAGAGGGAGAGAGTGGAGGATGGGAACGGGGGGTGGCGATGATTATCGCGTGGGGGGAGGAGGAGGGAGGAGGAGGGGAACGATGCGGACGGGGAAGGAGAGTGGGGATATCGGGGAAGAGGTGGGGAGAGAGAATGTGGAAAGGGCAGGTGACGGGTGAGGGAGGGGCCCCAGTGCGGAGCGGCGGTGAGTGTGTGAGGAGAGTGTGAGAGGAGAGAGGATGAGCGGAGGGTGGTGGGGTGCTGTCGTGCATGTTGAGGGAGTGAGGGGGTCGGATCAGGAGTGGTGTGTGGGGGTGTGGTGTGAGAGTGGGGAGACGGCTGAGGGGGTGGTCTAGGGGTGTTAGGGGAGTGAGCGTGGGTGAGGAGGGTAGCGAGAGTAGGTGAGGGGGAGTCGGTGGTGTTGTATGGTCGAGGTGGGTGGGGTGGTGATTGAGACGAGGGGTGGGAGGGGTGTGGAGAGAGAGTGTGTGGTGGGGTGGGAGTCGTGGTGGTGTGGACGTTGTGTGTGGGTGGAGTGGGGGGGGTGTGGTGTGTGTGGTTTGAGGTGGTAGTCTGGGAGGTAGGTGGGGTGTGGAGGGTGAGGTGGTGGGTTGAGAGAGTGAGGGGTGGGGGGGGGGGGGAAGAGACGGGAGAGGGGGGGGGGGTCGGGTGAGGGAGGGTGCCCGTTGGTGGTGGACTGGAGGTGTCGTGAGTAGTGTGAGGTGGGGTGGGGGAGAGGGGGGGGTGTGTATGAATGGAGGTGAGGTACTGAGAAGGGGTGCGTGTGTGTGTGAGGTAGAGTGTGAGTGTCGTAAGTGTTTGAGTGGCGTGTGTATTGGTGGACGAGAGGAGGATAGGTGGGTCGAGGGAGATGGGGGTTGAGGGTGGGGTTGGGTGTCGAGTGTGTGAGAGGGGAGGAGTGAGGGAGAGAGGTGTGTTGTGAGTGTGTGGGTGGTGTGTGTAGGGGGAGGGTGGAGGGTGGGAGAAGAGGGGGAGACTGTTGTGAGTTGTGTGTGTGTGGACGGAGAGTTGAGTGAAGGTGGGGAGTGGGCTGATTGTGGTGGGGTCGTTGTGGGGGGGAGTGGTCGAGCAGATGTGGGGAGTGTGGGTTGGGGAGTGTGTGTTAGGGTGTGTGGAGTGGTGTGTAGCGTGTGAGTTTGATCGGAGAGGTGCGAGTGGAGGTGAGTGGAGGGAAGGAGATGTTAAGGAGTGGGGAGTAGGGGGAGTGATGGGTGTGAAGTGTGTAGGGGTGTGTGATGAGTGTGGATGAAGGTTGGTGGGGGGATGCGGTGGAGGTGGAGTGGGGTGTACGTTGAGTTTGAGGAGAGAGGGCGGGGAGAGGGTGAAGAGATTAGAGAGAGGAGGAGGAGTGAGTAGGAAGGAGAGGGGGTAGGAGAGGAGAGTAGAGTAGGGAGAGGGAGAGGGGAGGAGGAGGCGGAGAGAATGAGAGGCGGATGTGTGGGAGGGGGGAGAGGGCGGGGAGAGAGAGGAGGTGTGGGGGATGTGTTGGAGGGAGACGATTGAGGGGAGAGGGTGGATAGGGAGGGGTGGGGGAGGAGAGTGAGGGGAGGAGTGTGAAGAAGGTGTGGAGGGGAGGGTAGTGGGAGCGGAGGAGATAAGAGGGAGAAGAGTGCAGCGAGAGAGTCGGTGGAGGTGTGAGTGTGGGTGTTTGGTGGGGCGGGGTGTGTCGGTGTTCGGTGCGTGGCGGGTGTGTGGTGGAGGTGTGGACGTCCAGGGGGAGGTGTGGGGTGGGTGAGATCGGGGAGTGGTGGTCGGTATGGGAGGGGGGGTGGTGTGGGAGGGTGTATGTCGTCGGGGGAGTGGAGGGGGAGTGGTGTAGGTAGGAGAGAAGAGCGAGTGTTGGATGGGGTGGTAGAGAGAGGATGGAGAGAAAGTGGAGTGAGGAGGAAGAGGACTGAGGAGAGGATGTAGAGGTGGTAGGGGTGGGGGGGAAAGGGGAGGGAGAGGGGAGAGAGGGAGAGAGGTGGGGGGGGGAAGGGCACAGAGCGACGACGAGGAGAGCCCCCGCGCCCGGCTTGATGGGGAGGGAGAGAGAGGGGTGACGGTTGGGGGGATTGTGGGGACGAGAAGGATGGGAGATGAAGGGGGGATGAGAGAGAGAGGGGTGGGATGGAGTGGGCGAGAGACTGTGTGGGGAGAGAGGAGAGTTGGAGAGGTAAGAGAGAGAGGTAGAGAGAGGAGGAGGGGAGGGTGAGAGAGTGAGAGGAGTTGAGAGTGAGTCGGGAGAGGCTGGCGATTGACGAGAGAAGCGGGGAGAGCGGGGTTTGAAGTTGAGAGAGGAGAGAGAGCGTTGTTAAGTAGGGGTTCGGGAAGTTTAAGTGGGTGTGTGGGAGTGAGGGGGAGTGGAGGGAGGCGGGATAGGGGGGAGTGGTGTTGGGAAGGGGAGTCTTGAGTTGGAGAGGTTGAGAGAGAGAGCTATGTCGAGTGAGAGGTGAGTGGAGAAGGGAAGAGGAAGGTGAAGGTGAGGAGAGTGAGAGAGGTAGGAGTGTGGGGTGGGGCGGGGCGAGGGGGAGGGAGGGGAAGTTTCGAGGTGAGTGACGTGGAGGAGGTGGTGTGTGGATGGGTGAGAGGGAGAGTGAGGAGGAGGAGAAAGCGTGTGGTGGTGAGGTGGGAGAGACGTGGGTTGAGCAGTGATCGAGAGTGTGGTGAGGAGAGTGAATCTGGACCAGGGAGGGGGTGGGAGGCGGGATGTGGAAGAGGTAGAGGGGAGGGGGATGAGAGAAGAGAGTGAGCGGGAGAGGAGGGGAGGGTGGGATGCGGACCGGTGAAGGAGAGAGCGGTGGGTGTGTGAGAGTGAGGAGGTGATATGACGAGTTGGTGTGAGTGGAGATGAGGTGAGGAGAGTGGTAGTGACGGTGGAGAGAGGGGAAGGGAGGTGAGAGTGATTGTGGGGAGAGAAGAGAGGGTGGAAGAAGAGGGTGTGGGCGAGAGGGGGAGAGAGTCTTGTTGTGTGGGGTTGGAGAGTGGATGGGGGGAGGAGGCAGAGGAGAGGATGGAAGAGCGCAGTGTGGAGAGTGTGATGGTGTGCGGTGAGGGTGAAGGTGAGAGTGGTGGAGTGGGTGAGAGAGAGGAGTGTGGGGAGAGTGGTGAGTGAGAGTCGAGGGGGTGGGGGGGAGGAGGGTGGGAGAAGGAGAGGACGGAGAGAGTACGAGTGAGTGGAGGATCGTGGGGGGTGGAGGGGTAGAAGGAGGAGGAGGATGGAGGGAGGTGGAGGGGAGTAGGGGAGTGGGAGAGAGATGGAGGTGAGAGAGAGAGAGAGGATGTTGAGAGTGAGGAGTGAGGAGAGGGGAGAGGAAGTGAGAGAGAGTCGGGTGTGGGAGTGGAGATGATCTGAGGCAGAGGATGAGGAGAGCGTGAGGGAGTAGTAGTGAGGTAGAGTAGAAAGGGGGAGAGAGAGAGAGGGAGACGAGAGAATGGGGAGTGAGTGGATAAGGGGATGTGGGAGGTGAGAGGTGATGAGTGTGAGAGAGGTTGAGGAGAGGGAGGGGAGAGATGAAGGAGGGAGAGAGATAGGAGAGGAGTGGGTTGAGGAGTAGAGTGAGACTGAGCTGAGCGGGGGATGTAGTTGTGAGTGGAGGAGTGTGAGGAGTGGGAGGTGGGAGGTGCGAGTGTGGCGAGGGGGGGTGGAGGAGTGTGGAGGTGTGTGGTGGGGGTGGGAGTTGGAGAGTGAGAGGTGTGAGGAAGGGGGAGAGAGACGAGAGGTGGAGGAGTGTGGATGGGGAGGGATTGGGGCGGAGAGATGAGTGAGGATGGCGGACGAGTCGTAGAGGGAGGGGACCGAAGATTGTGGAGATAGAGAGGAGTGGGTGAGAGGAGAGAAGGATGGTGGGGTGATGAGTGAAGAGAGAGAGAGAGATGGGGGGAGGAGTGATAGAGGGTGGGCGGTGAGTGGAGAGGTGGAGAGGGTGATGAGCGGAAGAAGAGAGAAGAGGAGACGAGAGAGGGAGAGAAGTGGGTGTGAGAGGGGGAGTGTAAAGGAAGGTGACGGAGGTGGGGAGGGTCGGAGAGAGAGGAGTGGAGAAGAGAGAGGAGTGACAAGAGAGAGGAGGAGAAGAGTTGATGAGAGAAGAAAAGGGGGGGAAGAGAGAATAAAGAGGATAGGGGGGGGGGGAGGGGGGAAAGGGGAAAAAAAATACTAAGGAGTGATAGAGAGAGGAGGGGGGTGAGAGAGAGTAGGGGAGAAGGGAGAGAGATAAGAGGTGATGGTGGAGAGGGGGGAGGAGGAGAGGAGAGAGAGGAAGTGAGAGAGGATTTGAGAGATATGAGAGAAGGAGATGGGAGGCTGAAGTGGATTGAGAGTAGAGAGAGAGAGGAGGGATGAGGGAGGGAGGGAGATGTGAGAGAGAGGGGAGAGAGGAGAGAGAGAGAGAGGGGGAGAGAGAGAGAGCGACGAGCGACGTTGAGAGAGATTGCCCTGATATAGGAAAGATGAGAGAGATTGAGCTTGCTGATGAAAGGGTGAAGAGAGAGAGAGGAAGAGGGAGAGAATATACGTGTATTGGAAGAATATCGGGAGCACAGAGATTTGAGTATAGCATTGTCGTGAGATCAGGTAGAAGCAATGAGAATGAGAGATTTTGAGGAGAGAGAGATGTCCTCAAGACGAAGAGAGAGTTTTGGAGGTAGGAGGGTCGACGAGAGATGAGATGATGAGAGCTGTGAAGGCTTGGAGTAAGGAGGACAGATGAGAGACATCGAAGTGGAGGTGGAGAGAGAGAGAGAGAGGAGAGAGAGAGAGTAGGGAGAGAGAGAGAGGAAAGGAGAGGAGAGAGAGAGAGATAGAGAAGAGAGAGAGAGAAAGAAGATGAGAGAGAGAGAGAGAGAGAGAGAGATAAGAGAGAGAGAGAGAGAGAGAGAGAGGAGAGAGAGAGAGAGAGAGAGAGAGAGAGAGAGAGAGAGAGAGAGAGAGAGAGAGAGAGAGAGAGAAGAGAGAGAGAGGAGAGAGAGAGAGAGAGAGATGAGAGAGAGAGAGAGAGAGAGAGAGAGAGAGAGAGAGAGAGAGAGAGAGAGAATGAGCAATTTCTCCATTTGCCACAATGATTTCAACTATAGTCAATGATCATGCTATAATTATAGAAATGTTCTACAGCTTGAACTTGATAATTGTAAAGTCGTCTGCTACAGATTTATTGTATGTTTAAAGAATTATAAGAGTCTGTCTCACGATTATTGAAACTGAAAGATCAAAGTACTAAGAATATCGTAACGTGAACATGATGGTTTTTTTCCAAAAGTTGATGTATCCGTATGTTATCGGTGCTTGGCGAACCAAACCATTGGACGTCTGTCAGAAATGTAGAACCAGATCAGTTTGCGCATCCGCGTAGTCAATCTGGCTCTGCAATGATTCGTCAAAGAAGTCATAAAATGTTTTCAAGGAACTTCCGTAAACAGTTTCCATTTGAAACGCTATTGTGTATATGGATACAGATATTTGTTTACAGGTGTCGGAATCCGTGCTTTAACCCTTTCCCTCATATAGACGCTTTCTGACGCCTCTGCAGCAGACGGCTTTTTGAAAAGATAGTGATAAAGAAGAAAATTGCAACAAAACGTGCAATTTCTCCTTTGCCACAATGTTTTCCACTTTTGTCATAGGTTATCTATTCAATTATGGAGATTTTCTATGTGTTGACAAAATACGTTCAAAGTCGTCTGCTGCAGAATTGTCGTATAAGGGAAAGGGTTATAAGCAGACGGCGTTTTGAAAACATAGTGACAAAAGAAGAAATTGCACAAAACGTGCAATTTCTCCTTTTGCCACCATGTTTTCACTTCTTGTCATAGGTTTTCCATTCAATTATGGAGATTTTAAGGAGTAACTGTCTATCAGTGGAAGTCTTTTTGTGGTGTGTTTATGCCGCTTTTAACAGTCACATCGTTTCATTTCCTGTGTGAGATACCAGTTGTATCCGGTGTAAATAATGATACGTGTGAGTTAGTTGTTATGGTATCGCCACTGTCGTAAAATGAAACATTAATGACATAATTCACAACTGCCATATTGTTATAGTATGTTGCGTGAGTCAACCCTTAAGACATTGACAGCCTTGTAAAAGTGGAGATCTTTTATATATTATATCAAGGCATTAAAATATTTAAATATACATTCTTATATACAGTTGGACGTAACCACCATTTGTTTTAGCAATCATAATTTACTCCATTGCTAAAAGGCTCTTTACATCTGTGTTGTTGATGCGTTTAACATGCGGTGTCCCGTACCGATATGCGGCGACGGTGGGAATCGAAAGAGTGTCCCTCGTTAACCCCCCCTTTCCCACATACATACAACAAATCTGCAGCAGACGATTTTGAAAACATTTTGACAAAAACACTCTAAAGGATTTTCCAATTCTATTGAGTAATTAAACATTTATAAAATGTATGGATAGTTTCCATAATTTAGCCTTTTAATTGTTAATTCCGTCTGATACATATTTCCTGTATGTGGGAAAAGGTTAAACACCTATATATAAGCATTTAGAACTACACCAAAATATACATCGTCATTCATAATAACATCTCTTTTTATATTAACCGTTTAGATTTGTTTTAATGAATTAAGCAGAATAGAACACGAAACTCTTCGAGAGAAAAAAACACGTTTTGTGATTTAAATGAAGAAAACAGAACTAGTTTCGACACCATTGTCCCTTTCAAAAAGGAAAGTGCGACACAATATGGTCAATGAGATTAACACCTAAATAGAGTTATTCGACCAATTGTCCTAACAAATAATATTTATTCTATTCAATAGTTCTAATTTCGTTTATAAAGATTTTCCATATGATATGTAGCAGATGAAAAGTTCATGATCTTGGCAAACAATATGGAAAATCTTTATAAACGAAAGCAGAACTATTGAATAGAATTAATAACAACATGAGCATTATAAGTTCAACCTTTTGTCACAATGTCAAAGGCGTTCGAAAGCATCTGTATAGGAGAAAGGGTTTTAAAGATAATATGTACATGTATTCCAGGTCCATTCTTACAATCGATTGACTTATTATTATATTCAATTAAGTGATCGATAAATATAACATATACTAATTGCAGTGTATGTGGTATTATACTAATAGCATGTTATTTGATCTACACAATTTATTCTTAAATTTTATCTGATATTGGAAATGCAAATCCCTTTAAAATTAATTGGTTCTTTTTGATTTATTTTAAAGAAGTGATCATTGAATTTAAATGACTTGTGATGATAAATTTTCCCATATGCCACAGTATTTAATAAGACATATTTTCATTAATAGAGATTTTCCACGATTTGCCTAGATATTTTTCAAATCATATGTTATAGATTCGTTAAATATGTTGCATTGGTCATGCATTCACTGTAACATGATGAAATATAGATGTTTATATTATTTAATTAACCGATTTGCTGACAAGATTTATCGAGATGCCTGCTTCGAAAATGGTCGTGTACAAGTAACTTAAATCGAGAAGATATTGTTTTTATACTGAATTGTTACCGTTGGGCAAAAAGGAGAAATGGTTCCGTTTGAGCAATTGCCGGTTTAAAAAGTCGTCTGGATAAAGAGCAAAACATGTTTCTTTCTAATGAATATTACCACTTCTTAGAACTCCAAACAGCTGGTGGTAACATCGACATAATTTTAACCGTTTAATGTTTATGTGGTCTGCTTGGAATACAAAACATCGGAGTATAACGCGTTTTTCGAAAAGAAAATCGAAGTATAATATTGATAACCGAGTTGGCAATATAATGGGGGAATTGAGTCAGTACTCGGTTTTTGAGTAATTGTTTCTTTTTCCTTCAATATTTTAAAAATTGTCTTTCGCAAAGGCGTCAAATATTGTCTATTTATAACGAAAAGGATCACTAAATGGCCGGGAAATTAGGGTTATTTTCCCCACCCATTAACGTCGTCTGTAATTGACTGAACCGTACACGTATAGTTACGGTAATGTTAATGTTTTAATGTCTTATGATCTTGGAAGCTACGAAACTGTGTAAAAGAATAAATATGGAACAGAGTTGTAAACCTTGAGGGAAAAAGAGAAGTTCTCGTATTCATACGTTTCCTTAAAGTACCCTGTGGCGTTAACTTCAAAAGTCGTCCTAAGCCGGTTAATCGTTAATCCAATGTCTTGGATAATTAATTTAAAGATGGTTCTGTCAAGATGTGACCTTTCTGTCCGAATTAAACACTTCCACTGGTCTAGATTTAATGCCTAAACGGCAGACGACGTTTCAAACTATTCTGGGTAATAGAGAATATCCTATAGTTTCCTATATGTTTCCTTTTCACAAGATGTGGTTTTTGTTTTGTAATCATACTTTCTAAATTCCTTAATTTAATGTTTTTTCCCTTATATGTTTTAGAAGCAGAATGTCATATTTGTTGAATGGTCGCCTCAAACCTCATACAATGATTTTAAATATTTTTCATTAACAAGTATGACATTAAATTGCAGTTCATAATTGTACACTTTAATTAATGTGTATGATTCGAAGTCCGGTTACTTACATTTAACACCAAGATAAAGTTGTGATATTACATGCAGAGCTCTAAATAATGGGGCATATTACATGTTCTAAAAATCCTTATTTGACCTTCAAACCCTATGTTGTGGATACTCAAAAGAATCGTCTCAGTGAGACGATTCTTTTGGGTACACACCACATAGGATTTGGTTGAGTAATAAGAGAAATATTTGTGGGGAAAAGACCTGTTCACTCCCTCTCATCTAGTCCTCTGTTCAAAGAAACATGACTTTATTGACCTGACCGCTGTGCGAAGAAACATATTTTTATGATATGCATGTTAAACATACATTTTGTATATAATAAAAAAAAAGCTGTGCTTTATTTATTAACAAATGTGTACTTTTTTTTTTATTATTACATTTAGCAAATAACAAAATGATAACCAAACGTGTATGTTATAATTATGTCGTCCCACATACGACACATTTGCAGCAGACGACCCTAAACACATCAAGACAAAAATATAGAAAACTTCCCAAGCATTCAAGTTGAATTATTGCGTTAAGTTGAAAACATTAGTCGTCTGCTACAGATGTTCTTAAAGTCGTTTGCAAGTGCGGAAGAGTTCATTCTATCAAATAAGTCGACCAACGGGCCTCGTATTTAATGTTGTTTCTATTGGGAGATTTGTTTCAACCGTTCTTGTGAAGAAAAGGACAGAAAGGGTGAGTCAATGAAGAAGTCAAATCATCTGGGACTGATTAAGATATCGTTTAGGGAGACCCAGTTTGCAAGTTCCATTTAGATTTTCTTCGCTTAAATGTGGAACCGGTTATAACTATGTGTCTTCGAAACACAATCCCCGTTTTTATTGTACATAATTCAAACCCCGTTTTATTTTTAATTTACCTCATAGAATAATTTCTCAGAACAGTAAACAAACAAATATTGAAAAAAAATTGGGATAGAAATGGAGAAATTGTTCATTTTTTTCCCACATCGTCTACTATTGTAGATCCTTAAAATAATAAAAAACAATTCAAATGTGTGCGTATTTTCCATTCCGTTCTTCATGTGCCATCAATTGGAAAAGCCCAAAAAGACATATCAGGTAATGGGAAGATGCACTTAAAAATATCCACATGATGAAAGTCTTAAATGTGTAGAAATCCACACTCGCTTGTTTTACGCTACAACCCACCGGGATCGGAATTCCTGCTATTATAAACTAACGAAAAGGAAAAACAATAAGTGGTGAAAAGGAAAATCGACAAAAACATTCTGTGCATTCTTTGTTGCCGTTTGAAAATGATACGACAACTTAATTATCTTAAGTGTTTATATATTGTTTTTTTCTTATATGTATTTTCCATCTTAAAATGTTTGTTTAGATATATTAACATTTTATAAATTTTCATGTCATTTTGTTTTTATTCTTAAAATATTTATTTACTTCCAATAACTAAATTACGTGTTTTTTTATTATTACCATCATTAATATTATTATTAGTATTATTATCATTATTAAGATTATGTTGAGTGCTACAACACTGATTTAAGTGTTGAATAAGAGAAATATGGTCTGGCTTACACGAATTAACCCCTTTTTTTTAAAAAATCTGAGAATGTTGAAACATTAACCTATAAATAAAAATGTCACTATTGAATAGAGTTGAAAACATTATGGCAAATGGAGAAATTGCTCATATGGGCAATTTGTCTTTTGTCACAATGATTTCAAAAGTCATCGCTGCAATCGCGTAAGCAAGCGTCTATAGGCGAGAAAATGTTAACATGAGTACAACCGGAGGAAGAAACTGCCTATGAAGTCCCGTGTATATTTTTCCAGTCAATTGCAATCTTAAGTTCTTTTTACTGCCCTCCACTCATCGTATATAAATCATCGACGAGCCCTTTCTCCACCCTCTTCGCCCTGTTAATACTTTTTTCCTGATGCAGACGACACTTTTGGCCTCTGCAGCAGACGGTTTTAGAAAACATTATTGGGAAAGGGAGTGATTGATCTGTCGATAATTTTCTGTTTCTCATAAAAATATCATAATTTAAATCTGTTTTGAAAACCACATTAATACTTCCAAATTCCATAGTATGCACATTTGCGAATGTGTTGACAGACGATTCTTCGAATGTCATATCTGGTAATTTAAAGAGAGATCTCTAAAACGTTGAGAGATATCTCTTTATATAGTGGTTGATATACATCTACTTTAGAGAGATTTCTACAAAACTGTGAGGTGTATCCCTTTTACGATGAGACACAGTTCTCTGTTTAAAAAAAGATATCGCTCAAAGAAAGCTAGAGCTCTCTGTAAATTACAGAAGTATCTCTTTAAGTTATAGAGATATCTCTAAATTATGGAAATACATATTTAAGTTAAAGGGGTACATATTTAAATTTCATGTATATAACTCTCAGACTCTTTAGATATAGAGATATATATTTAAGTTAAATATCTCTCATATATAAATATATGTATATAGAGATTAATAGTTAAACAGATAACCATAGTAGGATGAATCCGTAAACAACTCATATTGCATTACTTTTGAAACTATTCTGATCTTGGTTGTCGTTTATTGAAAATAAATAACACACACAAATACATAAACGGGTCAAGTGTTAGTTCGTTTAAAATCTTATTGAAATATTTTCATCTTTCAGTTCTTTAACCCTGTCCCACATACAGAAACATTGAGCATTTTGACGATTCTGCAATAGACATCTTTAAAGGCAAAAAAAGAAAGCTGCTCTGATATGGCGTGTAGAGCAATATCCCTCTTTGACACAATGTTTTTAAATCTATTCAATACATATATGTTACACAGTCCGTATGTTTACCTAGATTAATTCAAAGTCGCCTGTTGCCGATTTGAATGGGTGGGAAAAGGTAAACGAATTGAATACGTTCAAAGATTCATTGTGGGGTAAAAATATGCGGACAAATTCACACACAATTTCTAATGTTACTCGAGAGAAATTTAATATTTGTGTTTAAAGAGTGTCCTTCAGTTTTCGGGGGGATGTTCTTGCTATTCAGCTGAAATAGTTAAATCGATTTTGCGTGTGTAAGGCTTGTGTTTTCATATTTCCAAATCAGGTGTGTTCAAACAGTTCGTTTGAAATTATCATGAAGTTAATATTATGAATTATATTTATATAAAATTGAAATATTTTTACAAATTAAAGGATACACGTCTAGAATGACCAACCATTGCCACACGCAGATGACATTTGGGACATCTACAGCAGACACATTTGGGAAACATTTTAACAAAAGGAGAAATTGCTCACAATGAGCAATTTCTCCTCTTGTAGCAATGTTCTCAACTAGATGACATAATTATATTTTCAATTGTAGATATGTTTTGCTGTTGTGTCTAGATCTCTTCTGCTGCAGATTTGGTGTTTGTGGGAAAGTTTCAAACAGTTATATCATGAAAAGGTCTTCATCTAGTTGGGATTGTTATTCAGTAACATGTATCAATCGAAATGTTCATGCTGATGCCGATTACAAATATCTATATCATCAGAGTTGTCAGCATTGAGTATATCTATGCGTACTATTTAACAGCAGGATATGTATGTATACTAATGCAGAAAACATTGTGGGGAAAGAAGATAGTATTCAATATAAACAATTCCACATGATTTGGCAATGTTTTATTATTCATTTTATTTTGGGTTTCTTCTTTTAAATGTACATTTTGTAAATGCGTCAAAAGTCGTCTTTAAAATGAGAAACGGTTAAAAAGAAGACACTGCCTGTTAATGAACAGTGTCCTCTTTGCTCGCACGTATGTCTATCTGTCCCTCTTAACAAGATAGTATAACTCGAAGAAAGGAGCGTCCGAAGATGGCATACCGGGAACTCGGTAAATGTGAGTTAATATTGACCGGGCTGGTGTCATATTACGGGTGTCGAAATCACACCCCATCGTATTGACTAAAATCATTTATTTATCAAAATACCAGCGAACTATCTCATAACGTTGATACTTTAAGCGTTATACGGTGATTTCGTCCCCGTAAAGTAAATATTGAAACCTAAATAAACACAGTCAGATAGCGAAAATATGTGTAAACAAATGATACATCACGAACTCTCCGGTGTCAAAATTCTAATATTGACCAATTATGATATGTTAATTCTAACTGTTTTGGAATTTTTGGGACAATGTGTATGAAGTCGATGGGAAATTTGTGTAGTTGAACAAATATATTTTAACTTTTCAACAAATCTTAAATTGTTAGTTAAATATAATTGATTTAGACATTATTTTCAATTATTTATTATAAGTGATGTCTGTTTACAAACATCTGGGGAAAACGTGTGATATCCGGAAAACACAAAATATTTATTTGATTTGAAAACATATTTGAAAAAAGGAATTGCTTGTCAATGCATCTTCTCCTTTTATTACATTGTTATTTAAAGTGGTTCATATTACAAACTTTTCAAATTTTTGACAATTCGATGAATCATTTGTAATAGTGTATGCCTTGCATATAAAATCTTTCAGTTAATGCCCAATCTAAGTTTAGTCGTGCATTATCTATCTGCACACGATTTAAAATAAAATGTTTATCATAACTGTATTCGTGTTGTGTCTAGCACACATTATACCCTAATATAAGCGACATTTAACGCATCTGAAACAGTAACTTTCTCATTTGTTTCTATATCAAACAAAATGTCTGGATATTTAATTCTTTTCCGAAGATGTTTACTTAGCAGATACCTCTTTAATTAATATATTATTTCGGGTAAAAGATTACGCCGTTGACTAGAAGTGTCTTATAACATTTACTTTAGGAGTTTATTTAATTAAACACAATTTATTTTGTCTGGTACAATTGATACTATTATTATCATTTATTTATCATCAGTATCATTGTATTATCATTAGTAGTTAAGTACTTCACCACTTGTTTTATTATTATTTTTGCAAATATTGTCAACTGATTCTATCGGATAAAATGATTTAGAGTCCAATGCATACACAAGAATTAAGTATAACACTTTTATAAAGAAGTGTGTTTATATAATCAAACTTTAAGCTATTTCGTGGAGGGGAGAATTGCCTCATCCTTAGCAATGTTTCCTTTTTTCCCACACTGTTTCTAAGTCCCTACTACTGCAGATTCTCCCATAGCAAGAACATTGAACAGATACATGGAAACTTGCTATACATGGACGACTGAAAGGGTATATATACCCCATACTATTTCTCTGTTTTACTAAACCAAATCCTTGTAAGTGGAAATCCAAATGATTTATTATGTTCAGTACCCACAACATAGGGTTTGATGAATTCAATATCGGTCACAGGTAAAATAGAAAAGATAAAAAGCGAACGCTTACCTGTATGTGTTCTCTTATGTATCTTTAGATTTTCACTCCTTGCGAATACTTTTCCACATCCAGGAAAGGGACACGGGAATGGTTTCTCCCCCGTATGAACTCTTATATGATTTACAAGTTTATATTTAGCCTTAAACGGTCGCCCGTCCCTTGGGCAATTCTGCCAATAACAGGCGTGGTCAGTCTGTTCGGGACCACCGACATGTTCCACGGTTATATGTGTCACAATCTCGTGCATTGTCGTAAATGTCTTGTTGCACGGTTTTTTAGGTTCAGGCTGCTCCTTGTCCTGCCATAAACACGTGTGTTCTTGTTTAATAGGGGGTCGCATGTATCTGAAGAAAGCCCCTGGCCCATGGGGTCCCATACTCATATGGTTCATGGCGTTCATTGGGTTCATGGACATGGGCTGGTGGCCGAAATGTTCCATCTTCGGTGTTGACATCTGGTTGAAATGATCCCTGCCGTACATATCGGCCCCCGCGAGTCCGAGTCTCATTTGACTGTTCAGCTGGCTCCCGGGGTGAGTACTTGCGTCATGGATGCCCGGGAACAGCATGTGGCTGGACCCCGTGTCGTGGTGCGAGGTTGGATACCCGGCGGATGACGGTATGAACATTCCGTTGGACTCGTGGCTCTGTAGACCCATATCACGTCGGAGTAGATAGTCCCTCGATGCGTAGCTGGGTAAATGATGCGATGGCGGCATGCCCATGCTGTATCCGTTGCTCTGTGGAACATACTGATTCAACTGATTGTGTAAGCTGCTACTGTCGGTCATATGATGCGGGGGACTCAATTTCATAGCGCCCGGGGGTAGGTGGGTCGTATGAGGGGTTTCCATGAATGGGTTAATCATGATTCCTGTTTCAAAGCGCGGTTGTTTCTCACAGAAATAATCCGTTGTAGAGAGATATTTCTCGAGTTCAAAAGCAAGTTGTTGGCCTATTTTTGATGTAATCTATTTCACAGTCACATGGTATGGTGTTTGTTAAACAAAATGTAAATTCCTCTCATGATAATCTCCGGTGTTGAAAAACTTCGGGTTATTTTTTATTATTCTCCTATTACTTTTCACATCGTTGCAAATATCGTTATTTGGCACAACAAATCTACATGGGTTGTCACTGAAGGTAAAATATAATATAAAGTCAAAAGGTACTTAGCTTTAAAAACTAAAATAATATAGTATCCACACTGTTTGTTTTTAAAGGTAACTTTACCTAAAATCAGAAGTAACAATTAAATCACCACAAAAAAAATATAACAATATCCACTTAGACGGTAAAGCAGTGATTGTTTAGTTAGTCCGTAGTCACCGGTGTGAATCTCTGCAGTATGTCGTAACACTCAGTTGTAGCCCAGCAGTCCCGGGACACTATCACAACATCACCGGGTGCGAGCCTTGACTTATCCCTGCTAAGGTCTTCAGTGGGATGCCAAATAAAACCGAGGTGCACTGTTAGTGAATGTTGACGGTGTTTCTTTCTCCCTATCGTATGATAACGTTCTTTTCAACACTTTTAATAAACTTGAAACATTTTAATTCACTACTTTTCACAGTGGTAGTGGAGTTTTAAACAGCTTTGAGTCAGTTAAACTTCTGCTTTTTCAAACGTAAACACTACGGAAGTTAATTTACCCAGCAGGATCCGCGCCCTTTACGCTCTCGTTGTATCTCGCGCTGTTGAAATGGCGATCGCTGATTGGCTCGCGGCGCTGTGATTGACAGTTTATCAATAAACAAACACCATGGGGTTTGTTTGATTCGCCACGAGAGTGGTGAGAGGCGTAAACTTGGCACGGAGGTGTTACCTTAGAGGCATTTCGAAGAATATTGGTTTTCAGGTTCCACACCCTTTAATCTGACTTATATTCCAGAAAATATCCTCCCCGACTAACAGTGTAGACTAATACCAGGCCACTAAAATGTATCATATATTCTCCTATGATCCCTAGGCGCGATATTTCAATAAATCCATCGAAAAAGATAACAATTTTATTATTATTCAGATATATAAATATTGTAAACCTGTTTGGTTTAAAGTGCGCCGTAATGCGTAGGATAATAGGATGATGTTTGTTGGATTGTTTTTCTATCAATCGGGGGAAACCAAAGAACTCAATTTATTTGATTACCAACACGCCAGGCATTTTCAGTCAATCTCCGTTGCACGAATTTTGAAAGGGATTTTCTAATGCGTCCACGCATTGGTTTTCTAAAACAAAACAATATAATAAGAAGATAATGGGATATATATATATTGTTTTTAGTTTTTTCTTTGCTTAGAAATATTTGTAGAAACGCAGAACGAAGAGGGGGAGATGTTGTTTTCTGCATTTTAAATAATTAAAAGAGGAAATTGTTTAATTTAAACATATCATTGGTTTAGTAGAATGTTTATTTTACAACTTAACTTAAAAAAAGAAGAAAATGTACCATCTTTCTATACATATTCATCGTTCATCTTCTTTTTGTTACTATTCATGTAAGGATTTATTTTAATTGATTTCATTTATATTTAGTATGACGACATGCATGTTGAATAAATCAGTAAAATGTGTTCTGTTCGATTCTGATGATAAAACTGATTATTAACCTTGAAAAATTAACATAGACTAATTCTATAGATTTGTTTTACCTTACATTATGTGTGGAAAATGATTCTTTATTCTGTGATAGGATATATATATAAGATTCATTCTCACCTTTTAAAGAAAAGAAAATAACAGGAACATCGTAAATAAACTTCGGATGCAAATTATTCATGTTAAAGATTTAATTATTAAGTTTTCAAAATTTCACAATACTTCAAAAAAGCTATTTTTGGTTCCTTGCTCATAAATTAAAAACAGAAACTTACCGTAAGTTTTAACCGTTACTGGTTTCTTACAGCTCTCTCTTGCTTTTCTTGTTAAAATTATTTTATGAAAAGTTATATTCTGCTAACTTTAATGGTAAGGAATATTCCCATGGCATGCTGTGACGATTTGTTTATGTTGCTTACACATTAATAATATATATGCAAATTAAGACTGTAATAATTTGTCATTTATAGACATTTCTTACGTTCGTACGATTCTTTTATAGATCAGTTCAAATGAAAACAAAGAAGATATGTTAAGAAGGAATATAGCAAACTATGAAAGGAATTGTATTTGTGAAAACTATTTTGAAATTACCAAACGTAGAAAAATGAAAAAGAAAGACACAGAAAATGCTGGCCACGAATTCGTGTGTCTGTCGTATTAAAAAATGATATTTAATTTAATCAAGACCCCAAACTTTCACAGCAAATGCCATCTAATGTTTAAAATAATCATTTAATATATTCCTCAAACGGCGAAAGTTGAATTGTGACACTATCTTATCATACACTTCACATTTAAAATACCGTATAGTTTCCTCGACTTGAACAGTTATCTGATATCGTATTTTTACGACCGTTTGCATAAAACAAAAGTAAGCATCATAGGAAATTGCTCATTTCATGCATTGTCCCTTTTTCAGACGATGTTTCAAATTGTCGTCTACTTTAAACGCATCAAATTATATAGTATCAGTTAAATGGTAAAATTATATAATTCGGATTTGGTAAATTTAATTATACTTATCTAAAATATATATTGAGGTTTTCGCTAAACAATTCTGTTATATCAGTTACATTATTATGGGAACAAAATATAAAATAAAAAGGACAGCACGTAGAGAAGTAACAAGTTGACAGGTAAACAGACTCATTTGACTTGGCCTTTCCCCGTAATATTGCGAAATAAAAGGGAAGGCACATTTTCTTCAGCAATATGAAGGCACAAGTCAAGTATTGCCTATATCATGAATATTCGGGGACGAAAATAATCGGGTAAGAGAATGGGACTATCATCGAGGCTCGTTTTACAGTTAACCCTTTCCCTAAAATAGACGCTTTCTGACGCCTCTGCAGCAGACGGCTTTTCGAAAACATAGTAACAAAAGAAGACATTGCACAAAACGTGCAATTTCACCTTTTGTCCCAATGTTTTCCACTTTTAGTCATAGGTTATCCATTCAATTATAGAGATCTTCCATTATTGGACAAAATATGTTTAAAGTCGTCCGCTGCAGAATTGTCGTATGAGGGAAAGGGTTAAAACAATGAGAGATGGTCAGATAATCATCCGCTGCAGGAAAGATATTATCGCAAGAGATAATCCTACGTTAAAACCCTTACACAGATCCAGACGATTTTGACGCATTTGCTACAGACGGCTTTTGATAACATTGTCCCAAAGGGAGAAATTACTCATTATTGCCAAAAAAAATAAAAAAATAAACTCTATATGAAATCATATACTTTCGTTTAAGAGCTTGTTCATAATTGTGTCAGTCTGTTGGAGATTTGTTGTATGTTGGATAGGGTTTCAACTCTTTAGACAGCGTTTGGTATTTCTGCAGGCTGCTTTTGCAAAGAGTTAGTGGAAAAACAACATAGGAAACATTTCCCGTTGATCAAATGTTTTCAACCAACTGAATAAGAATTATATATTATATTTTTTTCAAATGATATATTTTATTATCCTCACGATTTTCCATAGTAAAGATCTGCTTGCTGTTAAATATATCTGTTTTCGCATGTAAATGGTCCAAGAACATTTTATTAGTAGTATGTATATTCGTTGCCTTCAACAATTTTCCCGTGTTATCACGGCGTTTCCTGGTTTATTTACCAATGCTACTGGTCCTTATCCCGACACCAGTGAGCCAGTCTAGAAATGCTAATTTACTAGAATCTTTAGGTCGTTGGTATGATACAAAAAATTAACTGTAAGGGAGGAAATGAGAACATTGGTAATTTTGTGAATGTCTCCTCTTTTTCCACAATGTTCCTGTAAAACATCGTCCATATCAGAGAAAGGATTGACCAGGAGAAATCCGAGTGCCGATCATCTGATAGGCAGAGATGGTATCTGTCCGATACCTCGAGCCTCGTCGTTGGAAAATAGACCTTCGAACATCTGCGACCAGTGTAGATCCAGATCAGCATACACGCACTCCTGATCTGGTTCTACACTATTATCAACTGAGTCAATAGAATATTGAACTTTATTATTTCGCGGGGGAGTAGGAACCCATATCAGTTTGTTGAACCTTGTTTGCTGATCTGGATAAAAACGAGCTGCACATGCAAGAAGTATTTTCCAGTGTCGAGGCGTATAATTTCTGATACGGGAGAGAAAAGAAAAGTAACCGTTAAACAAATACCAAACTGTCCGTTATATCGTAATCGGATGATTGGTCAATATTTACTTATAGTTCTTTTTTTCACGCCAATATTAACCCTTTCCCTCATACGACAATTCTGCATCAGACGACTTTGAACGTATTTTGTCAAAACATAGAACATCTCAATAATTGAATGTATAACCAATGACAAAAAGTGGAAAACATTGTGGCAAAAGAAGAACATGCACGTTTTGTGCAATTTCTTCTTTTGTCACTATGTTTTTAAAAAGCCGTCTGCTGCAGAGGTGTCAGAAAGCGTATATATGAGGGAAAGGGTTAAATGACCCTTGTTTTAGATGTAGGCATTGCCCTTTTCTTTGCAACAAACTTGAAAAAGAATATATGAATATATATAAATAAAGTCTTTAATACGTGTATTCATTAGACTGAGTCTTTTGCTTTATATTTGATGATGTATTAGAGCAAAGATGCTAAATCGTAAACAAGATGTGTATATTGTCAATAATATAATTAGCTATTCCAGCGACACTTTAATACATGTTTAATATGTTTCTGGATCTTCGAAACATTTCTCAACGAACAAAAATAAAATAAAGTCATCATACACCTAGACATAGATTTTATTTACGAATACATGTTTATGCATCTTGTCATACAAACAAATAAATATATAATTTCATGGTCATTTCAAAAGGGGAAAAATCAGTGGTTTGCGAGTATAAACTACTATGATTTGAACTTTGCTATATATGCGTACGAGGAGAATGAGACTTTAACTATTTCGTTGATTGATTAGTCGGACAAGTGTTTTAAGAGAATAATATAGAAAAAGAAATTTAGGCTGCAATAAATAAAAACAATTAACAACATTATACGTGTGCATGATTTAATCCTTTCCCTCATATAGACCATTTCTGCGTCTTTTTGAAAACATAGTGACAAAGGAAGAAATTGCTCAAAACCTTTCCCACATACATACGTTATCTCTCACCACTGCTGCAGACGATATTTTAAAACGTTGTGACAAAACAAGCAATTGTTCATTTTGAGCAAGTTCTCCTTTTGTCATAATGATTAAAACACTTTTTAAGAAAATATATATAAATTTCATTTATAGACATTGTCGCCTATGTATGTCTGATGCGGATTTCGTGTATGAGGTAAAGAGGTAATTAACAAATATGACAGTATGATAAGTCAAGATATTTGTCAACAATTTAGCGTAGATTAGAAGGGATATCTGTCAACACTTTTAACCAGTTATTATTTTCCCCCGCATCTCCACCACCCCCCACCATCTTCCCATTCTCCCGTCATCATAATCTTATGATTTTCGAAATTGACGTTTAACCAATTCCCGCATACAAACAATTTTCATTAGATGATTTTTGAAAACATTTATGCTAAAATGATGCATGCAAGAACAATTATTGAATAAAGTTGAACATATTTTGATAAAAGGAGAAGTTGATAATTATGAGCAATTTCTCCTTTTATAACTATGTTTTCATTTTTTCAGCTGCAGAGGCAAAATAGATCGTCTATATGTTCACGAAACGTTCTTTGTTTGTCGTACTTCTGAAAATATGCAAATAAAATATTTACAGATGAAAAATAACTGCTGGGGAGAAGATATTATTTGTTTCGATTTATGTATCCCTTTTTCTCACAATGTTTTACACATGATCTCAGTTGGAAATCAACATAGTCCCCCATAAAAAAAAGATACATTATGATACAAAGTAAAACACATTGTGTGTCTACGATTTTTCGTCGTTATCAATTAAAACAGAAACAAATACACTTTAGACCAATTCATGCAAGGCTATATTTTATGTTGGCGAGTAGACTTTTGATATTATTAGATGGTTAAACAATAATTTAAAGGTTGACTACATAATTGGAAAGTGAGATTGATGTGAGAAGGAAGCATTGACAGACAATGATGTGCTGTTGTATCCTTAACCATTTCCCACTAACAAAAAAAAAAACGGAAAACAACTTTGAAAAACTCGAGGCAAAATCGCTTAAAATGGAACCATAAATATTGCATTGGGGTGAACACATTCTGGTAAAAGACAAAATTGATCATTAACAGCAATTTCTCAATTTGCCAGAACGTCTTCAATAATTGCCTGCTCCTGATAAAAAGCATAATTATTATTTATAGTATTTGTCAATCCATAATAATTTTTTTGAAAAAAATGTTTCGAATTAATTTGTATTGATTTCCCCTCGAACATGTCAAACACGAAAACCAGAGCCCTTGAAAACATAAGTAGCCAAAACACCACATTGGCACATCCGGTTATCTACACATGCTGGTCCCTTGACCTCATGTTATATTGTTAAGAAGCGTCTGCTATGAAGAGATTATCATACAAGAAAGAAAATTAACACGGTGTAAATTGGGGGGTAAATTCTCGAATATGTTATAAATTCATATTTGAAAAGAGGATATACGGAAGCTTTTCTTTTATTACTTGTATTATTTATATCCATATTTGGTTTTTAAAGAAAAACGTCGGCTGCTTCAGGGAAAGGGTTAACCCTTTCCCTCATATAGACGCTTTCTGACGCATCTGCAGCAGATGGCGTTTTGAAAACATAGTGACAAACGGAGAAATTGCACAAAACGTGCAATTTCTCCTTTTGCCACAATGTTTTCCACTTTTCGTCATAGGTTATCCATTCAATTATGGAGATTTTCCATGTTTTGACAAAATACGTTCAAAGTCGTCTGCTGCAGGCTTTTCGTATGAGGGAAAGGGTTAAAGGCAGACGACATTCATAATTCCACATCTGTATCTGAGTATATCAAGTAGGTGTGTAATCATGTCAATGAAACTGGTGTTGTCTTTTACTATTAGAGACGACTGTTGATGTGACTGCAGCAGACGACAGGAAATGTGTCGTCTGTGTTTGGGAATTCGGAATGTTTGACATTTGCAACTATCAGACGACTTTTGACGTGACTGCAGTATACAACAAAAAATAGTTTGTTGCATAAAAATAAGTCAAATTTAAACTTGGAAGATAGATAAATATGTATTTTCAATCATATGGGTTTTGCCTACCCTTATATATATATTCAATCATGTGTTTTGACTATTATGTAATTTTTGGACCGTACAGGTTTTAATCATATGGGTTTTGAATGTCCCCCCATTTAGTTCATAATCATCAGAAAAGGTAAATATTTGGGGAAAAGCTTCTACATTAATAATTGAGTAATAAAGTAGTTTGGAGTATATAGCAATATTGCGTTGACCCTGTTTGAATTGCAGACGCATGTTTACCAAACAGTAACAGAATTTTTTTGAAAATTGAGTATGAAAAGGAGATCTTGCTCATAATGAGCAGTATCATCTCTTGCCACAATGATTTCAACACTATTCAATAGTATATGCTTGTATTTCTACATGTCTCGATGTTTAACCCTTTCTTTCATAAAAATAACGACTATGAACAAATATTGACAAAAAATGGAAAATCTCTATAATTGAATGGATAACAAATGACTAAAAGTGGAAAACATTGTGGTAAAAGGAAAAACGTCTGCTTCAGTCAGAAAGCATCTGTATGATGGAAAGGGTTAACCCTTTCCCTCATGTAGACGCTTTCTCACGCCTCTGCAGCAGACGGCTTTTTGAAAACATAGTGACAAAAGAAGAAATTGCCCAAAACTTTTTGTCATAGGTTATCCATTCAATTATGGAGATTTTCTATGTTTTGACAAAATACGTTCAAAGTAGTCTGCTGCAGAATTGTCGTATGAGGGAAAGGGTTAACAGTCATCTGCTCTAGCTCTGTGTTTTGTTACAGTTTACTATTCTCTTATTCTGAATAGAATATATGAAGTTTTCATAAAAAATAACACTTTCCCTCATACAGTCGCTGTCTGACGTCTTTTCAACAGAAGAATGTTGAAAACATTTTGGCAAATGGAGTAAAAAAGCTCATAGTTGTAGCAATTTTTCTTTTGGCCATAGTGTTTTCAATTCTATTCAATAGTTGATCTTTCACTTACAGAGATTTTCAATATTTTCTACTAAACTTATTAAAATCCTCTGATTAGGATTTGCTGTTTATGGGAAAAGGGTTAATAGAATAGATACTGGGATGTGTATTTATATGAGATGCCATGTATATCTAGTTTGCTGTAGTTGGTACAAACTGTCGCCCAGACGTAACAGACGAGATACGGGGCACGTGTTTCTTATTTTCAACTATTACGTTATCAAATTATGATAATTCCGGGACTCTTTCCAATAGCACAACATCTGGAGGAAGCGAATAATGGAACATGTGAAGGATGTTGTATACGCTTTTAACACTTTCCCGAATACAACAAATATGCAGCAGACTGATTGAAAATACGTAGGCAAAACTATTATTTAACATTTTGGAAAACGTTGTGGCGAATGGAGAAATTGCTCATCTAGAACAATTTCTACTTTTATCACAATATTTTCAAAAGTCGTCTGCGTTAGAGGCGTCAAAAAGCTTCGATATGTGGGGAAGGGTTAATGTAAGACAGGAAACGACTATGTGTATGGGTAGTAATAAAAGAAGAAGAAAAAAGTGTATTTTATTTTTTCAGCTTATACAAAATAATTACTAAAAATACAAATACAATTGTTTACTGTGCATATATACTAATTAAACACATGTAAATACTTCATTCGAAGAGAATAACCTTGTTATATAAAAAGAGGATAGATAAAATAGTAAAATAAGGGAAAGGAAATCTATAGTTGAGCGATTCATGCTTTTCCCACGAAATATTAAGTATGGCTTGTGCACCATTGGAGTAAAATATCGTCTAAATAAGGCTAAGGGTTTATTTAAACAGAAGTTGATCATATCCGTCAAGTTAATCAACAATCGTATAATATACGAATTTAACATACGCCACATGCGTACGCACTTTGACGGAGACGACTTTTGCAACATTGTTTAACCCTTTCCCACATACAGACGCTTTCTGACGCCTCTGTAGCAACAAAGATTGTGGCAAAAGAAGAAATTGCTCATGATGAGCAATTTCTCCTTTTGCCAAAGTGTTTTCAACTCTTTTTCAATAATTACATTTTCATATTTAGAGGTACACCATACTTTTGCCTTGATGTTTTCAAAGTTGATTGCTGCCGATTTGTTTATTGGGAAAGGGTTAAATAGGAGAAATTGCTCATTATTGGCATGGCATCCTTTGGTTAATCAAAATGATTCAATTGTCAGCTATTGAATAAGCGTCAGTATTAGTCTTCATGTTCTATCTAGAAAATAAATATTCTTTCCGATGTTTGACAAAAGTCACCTGTGACCTGCGTCATTCGTCTTTCACCAATGGGCTGTTTAACAGTCTATGTGGAAACGTAGCCAGTTGCTTGGAAAGTATGCTGTGTGGTGTACTGTTGTGGGAAAACTAAGAAACGTGTGAGTAGGTGAACTGGTCGCCGTGATATGACTGGAAAATTGTTGAAAACGGCGTTAAACCCCAATCAATCAATTATAATCTTAACTCTTTCATTGCCAAATTTAACAAAGTCGACTCTTCCATGTTGAAAATTGGACAATGTCATTTCTCGTCTATTAGGAAATTGTTTAAAATTTAATGTCTAAATGCCAAACAATGCAGATTTCGGGAAAGACAGCGCGTTATGAGTAGTCTCACATGAATCTGCGTTGTTTGCAAAAGCCTTTAATTTGAATTGGTAGCGAAAAGGTTAAAATATACGTCCGATTGTGTACGTTCCTCCCCTTTCTCGCTGGAACATGCATTAATTAACCGCTTGTAAGAAACGTTACGGTTAATAAAGTCGCCTCCTTTGGAAACAAACTTAACGTATTGATGAAAGTTAAGTGTATTTAGTTTTGTACAAAGTTGAAAACATCGTGAAATTAGGGAGACATTGTATAACGCAACCAAAATTTATTTTTTTCACATGACGTTATCATGGTCTCCTGATGCACAATGTCCTGGGTAATAAAAGAGTTCCCGTTTCTATCAGAAAAACGTCCAAATTTTATTGCAATTCAATTAATTTTATTATTTCATTTATCATTTCTTGTTAACCGAGAGCGGAGACCGCGTAATTGCATCAAAAAGGAGTTTCTTCTAAATCGGTGTATTGTCCGAAACGTGTTAAAGAAATTGAAAGGAGGGGAGTAAGATAAAAGTGAAAATAAACATTTAACAATAAAAAGTCGCGAAACGATTCCCTTAATGTGTAAACTTTGACAAATTATTCGTCTGGACTCTTTACGCCATTGAGTTGGTGGATTTCTTTTTCGTTTCTTTTTTGTTTGTAATTTACGTTGCAACTAAAGATTTATTCAGAGATAAACATATCTCTGTTCATCACATATTACACATTAATTTAAACATTGTAAGGGATAGATCAACTGTTTTCAATCTTATATTGACGAACTGAAATATGTAATTTAACCGTTTTAACAATTCGATATCTCAATTGTCGTCTACTCGAAAGAAAAGATGGTAAAATTGTTCCATTTAAAAAAATAATATGTTATGATACACAGAATGAAACAACATTGTTGGAAAGTGATAAAAGATACTCGTGTAAAGTTCTCTCTTTTCCTATCGATATGTTTTAAACATTCAGCTGCTGTAAATATCACCCAAAATGAAATCAAGGGACAACTGCTCTACGGTAAAGGATTCCCATTGAAAGGGCCATGTTTAAAGCAATGTTATAGAGTCATAGAAAGTCATTTTGATTTAAAAAGAAACAATTTGCTACTCTTTCCCTTCATTTATCTTCTCACGAAGAATGTTTAAACCCATTGGCGGATACTGATACATTTTTGCAGCAGACGTCTGACGAAAACATTAGTGAAAACGGAAGAAATTGCACGAAGCAAGCACTCAGTTCGATAGTTACTATTTTAATTTTAGTTACTTCATAATGCCAGTTTTAACCCCTACCAACATCCCTCCCGCATCTAGGCAAATATATATAAAACATCTCTTTTAATGAAGAATTAACTTTTGAATAGGGCTAATAACATTGTGGCAAAAGAAGTTATTTTTTAATTTGACACAATATTTTCAACCTTATACTATAATTGTTCTTTCATTCAAAACCGTCATCAGCTGCAGATTTGTTGTAGGTGGGACAAGTTAGCATACAAATGAGAAAGGGATTGAAGTAGTGACATTATCGTATTAGTCAATAAAAAGCATATAAACTGTTTGTTACTTTGAAGTGGTGGTTACACTTTAACACAGAGAAAGGGGGCGGGGGATTTTTGTTCAACTTAAGACGATGGCCGAGTCCCCCCCCCCCCCCCCCCCCCCCCCCCCGGGGGTGAATGAAAGAAAAGTTATAAAACTCGATACGAATAGAGATATAGATATAAATCCTGGCCTTCTGTCATCGTCTTCGACTTATACTATAATGGTTAGCACGTTGCTTTCTTAAAGCCATACTGAATAAAGAAATGAGTTTCACATTGTCCTTTACGAAAACGCACGTGTATACATACGTCTTAAAGATTGAATCCTACCCGGCTAGGAAATAAAACCCGCCGTTACCTGACTTAATAAGAAATTAAAATGAACTGGGTCATGATTGATTAATTAATTGGTGTTTTACGCCGCTTCTCAACTATTGTTCAGTTATATCACGGCGTGTCATGGGTAAGCTACCAGTAATACTGCCCTGAGAGCCAAGGAAGGCAGCCATTACAACCATTCTTAAAAGTTTTTGGTATGACCCAGTCCGGGATCGAACACCCCAACCCCCTGTACTCGAGACGGACCATGGCTCTACCACTTCACCACCGAGGCGGTCTATGCGAAACAAACACTGTTCGATAAACGTCTGCTGCAATGTGTTAAAACTTAAAAGCAAACCTTTGTCGGAGAATGCGTTAATTATTTCAGATGGACAAGGGAAGGTTTCTTGTATTTCTTTAAAACGATACCTTGGAAAAAGATACGATAGTTAGAAGTTAGAAATAAGACAATCTAGGATTGAACACTTGATTGATTATATTGATTGATTGGTTGATTGGTTGAGGTTTAACACTATTTTCATATACGGTTGCCCAGTTCACCTACCCATATGTTTCCTGACTCTTTCGTACCAGTACTCCACATATAATATTTCCAAGCAACTGGCTGCTTTTCAACACACTGTTAGGCAGTGGACTTTTGTCAAAACGTCGGACCAGAATGTTGGCTGAGCTGGGGTTCGAACTCACAACCCCTGGATCGTACCATTTCCGGTTACACAAACCGGAAAACCGGCTCACTACCCATATGTTACAACCGATATTCGT
>JASEVX010000008.1:31805652-31870507 GCA_031761405.1 Serripes groenlandicus | reverse complement strand
TTATTTATACGATTAATTTGAATACCCACAACATAGGAGTAAACAAATCAAATTAGGTATTAATACCTTGAGTATACGTCCCCTAATGTAGAGCTCTATTTCCAAGAAATACCAAAATGATATGTTGCGCAATCAATCGTAAAACGGAAGATCTTATCACATTCCTTAGAACCCAAGGTAACCACACTTATTTCGCATGTTCCTCTCTTTGATCACAGTCATAATAATTAATTTCCACGAAAAACAACCTTTTGGCTGTGTTCAGCAGGCGAGCTGCTCGTTTGAAGTAGAGAGCTCGGGGATTTCACCGCATAATCTTTATATCCGATCAAGATCTGGAAGGAAAAATAAAAGCATGGAAAAGGAATAAGATTGATCGAAATCTCGAACATGAAAATCGTTTCAAATGTGCTAAACGAAAGAATCCAAAAGAGGTCCCAATTCCCATAGCCTGCTGTGAATTATATTGTCCGAATCGGGTACCTTGAAAGAATATGTTTTGCGAATGGTCGGCGAGGGAGGCTGGCGATATCGTCAACATTAATGTCTATCTTGCGTTTTCATTCAGTTTTCCAGATACGTACGCATTTAGATGCCTCTACAGAGGGCAGGCGACTTGTGTTAACACTTGAGGAAATTGAGAAATTTATCAGAATGACGAATTTCTCCATTCACCCTAAAACATATTCACCAAACAATCCTAAATATTTGAAATAGAATTAAAAATCGGCCCATAATGACAATACTATAAAATTAAACAAAAACATCAATTAATCTGAGTCGTCATTTTCGAGTCTATTCTATCTTGTTTGGGGCTTTTCCTATAGTTAGGTTAGGTATTTCAAGGGGCTTTTCTTCTAGTTAGGTACTTCAAATGAAAAAAAGGTGGACATCATTTGTCAAGGTTGAACAACAGAGATCAAGAAAAAATGAACATGTAGAACTCGTCTACAAGCCGTTAAAAGGATTCGCAAAACGATCATTTTCATACTTCAAAACCTTTTTACCGTCATGGTGTCGAATGTTGCTTTTTTATCCTCCGCCGCCTCTTGAAATCAGCGTGGAAAGTGAAGAAGACGTTTCTCATTCAGGGAAAACCAATTTGCCTTTAATCCTTTCTCAGAACAGCATACGCGTCAAACATATGGAAAGTCTATATAAATTGAATGCATTATTAATACTGGATAAATGAAGTTGTCAAAATGATTGCAACTAAAGAAATTGCTCATTATGAGCACATTCCCCTATTGCCACAATGTTTTCAAATGCTGGCTACTGTAGATGTTGTCAAAGAGTATGACATGTTGTTTACTTCCCTATTAGTATTATTGATAAACAGTGAATCACAAAATCTGGTTTGCTAGGTACTTTTTAAAGTTTGTGAATGACATATTTACCGAGAATGCTGTAATTCGTTATTGTTTATTTGTTTGGAAGTTTGTTTTATCGCGGACCATGCAGTTTAACATCAGTATTTTAGTTACATCGAAGCGGTAACTGCTTTAGGATAGTCTCAAAATCGCATCAGTTATTTGGCATAAATACTGTACGGGTGAGGCGGAACGTTTCCATCAAAAGTGTACATTATATCTTTTTTGCAGATCGAGTTCTATACGCACTTTTTTCTCGGAACATCAAAAGATGTTGTTTGAACGATGCCTTTTTGCCTGTTCATGGATAGTGTTTGTAAATTAATTACCCATTAATCCTTTACCAAATGCAGAAGCGTATTGACGCGTCTGCTTACGACGTCTTTTGAAAACATTGTGGCTAAAGGAGAAACTGCTGCTGTACGAGTCTCTTCTCCTTTTACCACACGTTTCACGTCTATTCAATAACTATACGTCCATATATAGAGATGTGTTATAGTTGTGCCTATATATTTTCCGGCGTAGTGTGCAGCAGCTTCGTTGTCTATGGGAAAGGGTTAATGTTGCAAATAATTCGGTTTCTAAGAACATGTATCGCTTTCCATACCGTCCGGGTTTGATCTTTGGGGCTGAAACAAGGATTTCTGTCGATTACATCTACCTTGTCCCCAGTGAATAAGTGTAGGTTCTTCTATAAGTGTAGATTTTAATCCGTTCGATGATAAAGACACAATTTGACGCCAATGTGGCAATCAACATTTTAAACACGTCAATACGAATGTTTTCCTCAGTTTCCCGGACGTTTTTATTTCTGTATCACATTTATTTAACATATTGGACATATCATAACAAGGGTTCCAAAACGACATCAACATTTACAGATTTAGAATCCTGTTAATATACCGACACATTGCTATCTTTTTGTTACTTTGCCTTTTTTTACATTAATAAAATCTGCAGCAGACGATTACATAACGTATATGCGAAAATGTTGAACATTTATAAAAAATGATTTTTATTATTTAAAAGTTTGGAAAATGGTTAAATTGTTCAACAAGAGCAATTTCTCCAATTGCCAAAATATTTTCAAATATGGTCCGATGCAGATGGCTCCGCAAGAGAGAAAATGTTAATTTCTGTTAAAAATTATCACCAATTGTCCATAATCCGATACCGAGAACACAGGCTTATATTCTCATTAGCTTTCAAAGGATTCCATTCAATACTCAAAGTATGTCAAACATCAGTTAATTGGACTAATTTTCACGGTGGGTGCCATTCTTACGCAACCGTATTCTTTACATTCACACCGCCTCTCATTCAGTCCCTTCGAAGACATGATAGTTTTACAACGCGTTTCTAATACATTATACATCGTTTGGCAATGAAGCCAGATTTGGCATTTTTATTTGCGTTTCATTGCGTTTAACTGTCACTTAGGATCGGTGCGATGATAATAGCTCGTTAATCTGGCAATATTATTATAAATCGGTTTACAATAAGGCTGTGAAACCCGAATGATTTCATTGAATGGTTTACCATATTACAGTCGTAGTCACCCACGCTTACCCTCATACAAAAGACCTGCAGCACGTCCCCTTGACATTATACAGAGATCATTCTGAACATTGTATTGTATTTTGTGTTCATGTCAGAATTATATTGATTTCTAGAAAGAGAACACTATTTAAACTATAATGTATTGATACAATAACAATTATATATAATATAATAATATATTAATATAACACATAAAGCAGCTGCATGCAACAAGTATGGTTCAAAAACCATTTTAACTATTTGACACACTGTCTTCCTATGTTTCGGCATTGATTTGTTAAATTCACAAAGAAATAAACATAAAATAGAGGCCATGCATTTTTATACAGTATGATATTCACTGATAATAAAACGCATTGCATTCTCCTAGCTACATGTAGTTTATACACTATCTCAAGCTGCTTGTATTATAGATAGCAATTTTATTGCCCGTTTAAGCGCAAAAACCAACACTGTATATTGTAAAAAAAACAACAAGAGACGACAGACAGCGTCTTTATGTGGGAAAGGGGTTAAGCACATACGGTTTTAGGCCAAAAAGGTTTAAAAACATGAATTGTGTACTTTACCATCTGAATGAATGATTTAATGAATAAATGAATGGCGACTTAACCCTTTCCAACATATAGACGCTTTCTGACGCCTCTACAGCAGACAACTTTTGAAAACATTGTGACACAAGTAGAAATTACTATAAAAAAAACCGAGCAATTTCTACTTTTGTCACAATGTTTTCAACTCTTTTATTACTGATATGTACTTACGTTTATAGAGCTTTTCTGTGTTTTTGCCTGAATGTTTCCAAAGTCGTCTGCTGCAGATTTGGTGTATGTAGGGAAGGGTTAAAGGTGCCGTGTTTATACATACATACATGCAATAAAAATAAGAGGGATTTGAATTGAACCTAAATGCAAACATTCATTTGGATACTTTCGTTAAAGATTGTTCAGTCATTGAGTGTGAACTTGAACAGACATTTCTTCAGGAAACGCAGCTTCTTGGACCGTTATCTGGCTAATCGGAATGACTTTGATACTATCCTCTAAAGACCACTTAGAACCCTTCTTCAGTATCAACGCCGATATGTTTTTTATTCTTTAAATGACGAGAACATGTTTTTGCCTTTTTTCCTTAGCATCATTAATTATCATCTAAATGGAAAGCAATGGGAACGGTCTAAATTCAACAAAATGGTATTTTTGTGTCAATGATTATGATAAGTTGACTGTTCTACAAACATTTCTGGTCTTGTACCTAATGTTTTTAAACTTGACATATTTGTATGAATATCTGAACAGTTTTTAGCCGCTTGCAATATGTTATACGCATATTCAGGTTGTCTTTCGAAACAAAAACACACATCAGAGGAAAAATGTCAACAATGATTGTTGATAAAATGGCGGAATCAAAGGATGCAGAGTTCAAAACATTAATTGCCTGTTTTTCCTCTTTCCCCATAATGTTGCCAAAAGTTCGTCTGTTGTTGAACCACAAAACGTCGTCTGGGTTAAGCGAAAACCCGAAAATTGATCTTATCATTTACCAAGCCTAAGGAAAAAAAAGTTCTTATGACGTCTGCTAATGAAACGTGTAACACGGTAAAAAACACACACGATATTGTTACGGAATCCTAGAATGAAATAGACTTTATCTTGCTTTTCGAATTTTCTTGTAAATAGAGAAACATCAAAGTGGGTAAAAATGACTTAACTCTTTCAGCGCCAAAAGGCAATGTTGAGCTTTTTGCAAACAATGCAGATTCAGGTGAGTCAGCTCGTAACGAGCTGTCTCACCTGAAATCTGCATTGTTTGGCTGTGAGTTATAAGAATATTCCAAAAATCCTATACCATGAAAATAGAGTCGTCAGAGTTTGAACATGGAATAATCTACTTTAAACAATTCGGCGCTGAAAGGGTTAATTCGTTTCCCTGACACAGAAGATTTTCATGGTTTCGAAAAACAAGCAACCGTAGTGTATTTCCCCCCCGGTGTATATGCTGATCAACCATGTAGTTTGATCATGCTATGCACTGTTCACTAAATAGCCTTAGACGGTTGGGAGTCACTTATTGTTTTGGCCCACACGTGTAATAATTACGCAATGGTTGTTTGTCCTGGTGCGGCGCCCATTCATGATAATTGCCATGTAATCATAACAATAAATAGTAGGGTGGCATGCGTTTTCTAGAGGCTTACACGGGGAGTGTACGACTAAAATATATAGGAAAGATCCTGATAAGTTTATCGGAGGCGTAGACGGATCTTAATCATTCCCGGTCGCTAAGAAATAAATATAAATGTGGATTTTCCCGTGACAAGGTCGAGCTGAAGATCAACTATTTCCCAGCGGGCAACTCAGTATGCAATACAAACGTTAAAATTCTCAAAGCAACTTTGCCCCAGTTTGTAAATCCAGATTTTATAAGGCCGATTATAACATTGTCCTCGGCCCCCGATTCCTTCATTGGCTCTCCATCACTTCTTGATGAACTGGAATCTATTACAAACTTATACAGAAAATAAAAGGAAAAACGGCTATCGAAATACATTTGGGCTTGCAAGAGAACCTTTTCAAATGTTTGGACTAACCAAATTATTATATAAAAACGCAAGTTAAATACATTATATACTTCATGCTAAGTTTTAGCAATTCAGATTGCATTGATGTGAAAGAATAAGTGTGGTGAAACTTAAGAATCAAACAGGACAATGCAAAAACAAACTACATCGCATCTCTTACATTCATCCCAAAAGACACGGCCACATTTAACCCACGTCACACGAAAACCGACCTTATCAGTTTTTTTGAAATTTAATTTCGATCATATTCACATTCTTTTTTTTCATCTTTGTAATCGAAATTTGGTCACGGCTTTTCAAGGATTGGTTCCAGAATACTTGAACTACAAGCTTAATAACAGAAAAGATCCCGATCAGATTGGCACGGATGCACACATGCTTCTCCGGATCGTTGTTGGTCGAGAAATCATGAAGGCGAGCTTTCTAATTGGGTTGGCTCCTTAATCCTTTGTAATCAGCTTTTTATAGCCTGTGCCGATTTCTACACGAGAGAAATAATAGACTTAAACGTTTACTTGATGCAGGCGACTTTTGATGCTTTTGCAATGATAAACTTAACTGTGAAGTACAAACAAAACCCCAACCTTTCGATGTCTTTTGCACACAACATGTATTCTACTTATAGAGAAAACAATGAAATCTTTACAGTGGATGCAGTTAAGAAAAGTCGTAGTAAAAGGACAACTTCTCATAATGAGCAAACCTCCAACAAGATTTCCAAATTTGCCTGAAAAAGTAACCCTTTCCCACATAAAGCACATATGTAGCAGACGACTTGGAAAGCTCTTTCTCCTTTTGCCACATCGTTATCAAAAGTCGTCTCCTGCAAAGGCGTCATTTGTCACCTGCATCTGGGAAAGGGGTTAACACGTGCTTCATTTTTCTAATTGTTAATTGTTACACTTGTGTGTACATCTATCCCTTCCTTTGCTATATAAGCAAACAGACGACTCAAAACGTACATGTATATGTATATCAGGTACACGGGATATTAAAGTTCCCCATAACGAGAATTATTGTCGTCTGGTTTGAGAAATGTTCTCGGTTTCTGTTTATGAAAAAATCAATTTACGTCTGGAGGTAGAAATATCAATAACCATAATTTTTTTCAATTATTTACAACGACGTTGGAAGAATGCTACTGACACTTCTCCGCTATACGATTCTATAGACACATTAGACTGGCACCAGTCCTCGTATTCATGAGTCACGTATGACGGTTTTGGGGTGTTTCTGCATCGGCGTACAATGAAGCCATGCATGTAGAATAAAAATGTGATCTTCAAGTACATTTTACATAAACCAACAATTGTTTAGTGATCACAGACATCACTATAAATTACAGAGATATCTCTTTAACATAAGTTACTATCTCCAATATGAAGATATCTTTCTAACATAAATAACTATCTTCAATATGAAGATTTCTGTTTAACGTAGATATATATCTCTCTAAATGAAAAAAATATCTCTCTAAGTCATAGATATCTCTCTCTACGTTATCGAGACATCTCTCAACCATAAACAAAGTTAGAGAGATATCTCTCTATCTTATAGAGAAATCTCTCTATGTTAGAGAGATATCTTTAATTGGAATAAATGGTAAAAGTGCTAGAGCCATATTCATGTGATACCAAAAGCGTTTATTCAATAAAATCACATGCTCGCGTGACGCAGTTAAATTTTAATTTTTTAACCTCTACTATTGACATAAACTCCCAGTCTATGAAAGAGGGTTCCTTGGGTCGATCATGCGGTATTGTTACATTAGTACAGTCACCTGATCCCGAACAAAAACGAAACCCGCCTACTTGTTGTGCAAAACTGTTATAATATTAGAATCGTTTTTAAAAATGATTTTAGAAACACATTTTCGTTCTTTTGTCCCGTTTGAATTTGATGAATTTTGTAAGAAGTATATGATTACTGAAGCAGTTACATTTTCGCAGCATTTTTCGATAAATAAAGGTTGTGTTGCATTTTTTATAATTAATATAGGTTTGAATGTATTATAACCGTATTTAAATGTCTTCTTTTAAACACTTCTTGGACATATTTAAATTTCTCCAATATTTAAACGTCATTACAAGCCAAACTAAAATAAGTTGAAATGAGCCGTGTCCCGCGAGAAAACCAACAGTGTGGTGGAGTCTGCATAATGTATCGACCCTGATCAGCCTAAGCATGCCGCGCAGATACTTTTCGCCTCCTGTGGGTTTTCTGTTTCAGGAATCATTACTCTATATTTCTACAAATACCGTTATAAACACCCAAATACTGTTTTTTATCTACTCATAACGTTTTTTTTATCATAACTAACGTATAGAGTATTTTATACTATGTCCGCTTCGTATGCATCGTAAGATTGTTTTGTTAACAGCTTGCCAATTGGAAGTTTAGTTGGATACAAATGTAGAAGTCCAGAAAGAGAACACTATCTACCTTCTCCGCGATGTGTGTAAAAACAGTCCGCTGCACAGGCGCTAAAACTCGTCTGTAACAGGCAAGAAAAGCTAAAGTCGTCTGCGGCCAAAGCGTCGACACGGTTCTTTCGAGGACATTCTTAATTAGGACATTGTTGTATCTGTTATCAACCCTTTCCCGCACTTTGACACATCTGACACAGTTAGTGACATTTGTAAACATTGCGGCAAAAGGAGAATTTGTAAAATTTGATATTCCCTCCCTTGCCACAAGGTGTTCATCTTTACTTTATAAAATATACTTTCCTATATATACAGGTCTTATATTTTTGCCAAGCACTTTTTTTAGTCATCTGCTGTAAAATATGTTATAGTTGGGAAAGGGTTAAAGCTCGTCGAAGGTCTTTAATTTTGACAAAAGGTGTCAATCGCCCAATAGAAAGACACTCATCATATTTTCGGAACGCCTCGGACATTTTCCAATAAAAGTTTCAATGTGAAAGTAAATGATTTTTTATCGAGGGTCAAAACAAGACAAAAGCAGGTATGGCGGCCATTGAGAGGTGACATGTGCACGGCTAAAAGGACAGTTTCGTTCGATGCACACGGTCTTTGTGTCGGACGTTAAGTTAACCCTTTCCCACATACAGCACCTCTGCAGGAGACGACTTTGAAAACATAGTGACTAAAAACCTGAAAAATCTCCATAAAAGACAGCTTAATTGTTAAATAATGTTGAAAACATTGTGGCCAAAGGAGAAATTGCTCATCATGAGCAATTTCACCTTTTGGCCACAGTGTTTTCAAAAGTCGTTTGCTGCTTTTGCGTCAAAATGCGTCTGCAGGTGGGAAAGGGTTACTGTACTAACTGGTACAGACTACTTTAGATGCCTCCGAAGCACACGACCTTTATCATACATTGCAAAAAAATGAGAAATTCTTTAAAATGAGAAATTTCGTCTGACACCTTTGTCCACAATGCTATTAATTTTGTATAGAATATTTCCATTTTTCATTACAGAAGTGACTTAATTTTATGGTTAGTACGAATATCTTTAATTTCATGACATTTTGATAATCAACATTCCGTGTACAAACAACGATTGACGACTTTTCGAAAATATTTTAAGAAAAGAAGATAATTCTCAGTTCATTCAGAGATTTCTAACAATGTTTACCAACATATCTGTTTTGTGTAAATTATTATTTTTCTACATATGTTTAGAATTCAGAAGAGCAACACTTTGAACACTAAAAACATATAATATTGTATAATAAGAAGAAGGTATAAAAAACAAACCACTATCTAGTTGTTAAATATAGCCGTTTACTGTAAATACATGTAATTATTTGCAAGGGCAAGAACGGCTCATTCTTGCAATTCGGGAAATGGCAGCAAATTGGCGTATAATAGCCTCTTTCTTCCTCGCTGCTGAAGAGGGCACTGGAGGTCTATTCATCCATATGGAATCAAATCACTTCTCGTACAAATACATGACTGTAAGAGCGTAATTGACTCATAGAAACAGACTTGTAAATCGCACTTATCTTGTTACAAGTTATAGCATTCGAATAATCGGATAATTAAGTCCAATTTGTATCGGTAAATTTTACGCTATGCAAAAATTGCCACGGGCATTGGTGGTACAGTGGAACGGTTTCCGTTCCGGTATTGTAGAAATACTGTTTGCGGCATGTTTTAGTCCCGGCCCCCTCCAAATATTCGGATTTCCCCTTCCTGAAAGCATGGTAGACATCTTGATAAAGAAATATTCAACGCCGAAGAGCGTTAATTATGTCGGGTCAAGGAATTCCTTCGGGGAAATTTAGCGCGTTTTGATACCAATAAAACGAGCCACGGTATAGCATAAGAAACCGCTTTAATCGTTTATGTGAATTGTAAAATTCATTTATTTGAGAACGTTGCGATTTTATATATAGAAATTAAGGAAAAATTTGTTTGGTTTTAAACAAAGCGAAACTATTACTTGTGATATTCGCCATACAATGGTAGACATTAACTTTAAAGGGGAGATTTAAAAAAAAAAAATGCGAAAGTAAAATGCCCGTATTTTACGTGCCATTCAAAGATCGCTGAAAAAAAATGTCGTCCACAGATTCAGTTCTCGTCTCGTCTGCGACGAGATGTTCTGTGATTGATAGATGGAGGTTAATTGGAGGATGTCTAAACGATGTTCACGAATCGTTGACGACGAGCGATTGGTCATTTTGACATTTCATGAGGCAAGTGTCTGCATTTGACATCGATGACGAGTTCAGAATAGAACAGAATACACGCGTTTGTGTTCAGTACTTTGTTTTAGTTGTATTAGAAATGTTTCACTAGAAAATAGCAGAGGACTATATACGAAGGAGTGAACTGGTCTTTTTCCAACAATATCTCTCTTATTACAAAATTAAACCCTACGTTGTGAGTACTCAAAAGAATCGTCTCACTGAGACGATTCATTTGAGTACCAACAACATAGGATTTCATGGTCAATTAAGGATTTGGGGATGTGAAATACTCATCTCATCTAGAGCTCTGAAATAGGTTAGGTTTATGTAGTAGATCCATAACAAGTTTGACACAAATAAATGCAGTAATCTATCCATAGTCTTATTATCATCTAGCAAATGTGTAAACTAATAAGCAGAATGCGATGTTTGAAAAAGCTTTTAAAGATTATATTTATGGAAATAGTAAAGCATTACCAAAACACAGTCGAAAGTAGGCTTGCTTCAGGTGCGATAGAAAATCATTATTTAAGGGGAAATGATATACAGTCCAACATATTTGAAAGAAATTTCTCATTTCCGAACATTTTGTTGAACTCTGTATTACATTTATATCTCACTTATTCTTATTTTGCAAATCTGATAACTGCGAGTTATTGACTAAGAACATGTTTTATTTTCATCGCAAGGTACATGCTGACAAACTTAAGAAGACAACTCTGTTCTTTGCGGGTTAAGCGTTCAAATAAATGGTTATATATCGCGAAGTATTCCCAAAAGACGGGCTTTATCAGACGTGGAACAACTGACCGCTCTTTTAACGTAATTGCTACACATGTTTACGCCGATAAGCAGCCGTGATAATATAATAATTCGTCCGATACAATTAACCCTTATCCTGCTATACGTGAATTTGTATATCATGCTACGAACGACTAAGAATACCCCATAACAATATTGCGAACGATGTAGACCGAGATCAGCCTGTACCACTCGCGTAAACTAATCTTAATTGCTTCGTATTAATGACCATCTCATAAATATGTCATAAATTATCGGAACAATTTTTTAAAACATTTTTAACATAAAAAAGTAAATAAATGTACTGTTTTCATTCAAATCTGCGTCGAAGCAGGCCATTATGGAAACTCGTAGAATTGTGTTTTTTCGTGATCTCATATAATAGATAAGACAGCCTCATTGAGAACAGGTGGTCGGATTTCGGAGGTAGGGATCAAGGCCGGATTATCGGGGTAATCCTCACTTAATCCGGACTTGAGCCTTGACACTAATGAGTACATTGATAGTTGTGGAAAAAAAGGAAAATACAGTTTTTGTGTTTTTACATCAGTAAATCATTACCTGGTATAATTCCCTTTCGGACATATTTTGCAGATGTGATTTTAGTGCCGAATTGCCTGAATTGGACTCTTCCATTTTCAAATACAGGTGACTACATTGGTCATTTAATTTTTGGAATATTTTGATAACTGAAAGCCAAACAATGCTGATTTCGGGTGCTGTTTGGCGAGAAAAACCTCCATGTTGCTAATATTGAAAAAAAATTACTGCCGCAGTAAATTTTGTTGCAGACGACATTTGGACTTAACTGTTAAGAATGCGAATATTTATAATTATTTGTTTTTTCATTTGGGCGTTCTATAACTTTTCATTTTTCTAATTCACGTATTCTATTTCACACTCGATCTGAACTCGACATCATTGTATACAAAACAGGAATCATAATATTTTCATACCAAAAGCCCGATCCGTGAAACTTGAAACCACACAACATCAAAACTTCTCCACAGTATCAGACAAGTTTCCCAGCATGTATTTGTAACACACATTCATGCACACATTCCTACTGATGCATTTTCCCATTCAAATATATTCTACGATATACTTCCGTGTGAGAGATACATTTCATATATATCGAGGGCTTGGCGTGAAACGGTTGTAACTAAAATTGGTATTTTTTTTACCAAGGTTAATCACCTCGCCATAAAGTCTTTATAAGCGTTAAATCATTTTTCTTGGTAAACAATGGACATTTAGGTGCCATTGCTCGTTCTGAGCAATGGCACCTAAATTTGCATTGTTTACAAAGGGGTCAAAACTGCCCCTAAACCAGGGTTTTCAAAATAGGTTTTTAGTTACAACCGTTTCACGCCAAGCCCTCGATATATCAGTGGAGTAAGAAATGAACTATTTCATAATATTAACATAATATTTACAAGGTCGTCTGGCATGGACTCATATGAGCAAGATAGTAAACGACAAGGAAATTGGAAATGTAAGTTTGATAAAAGCTTGACACCATTGGAAAGAAAGGGAGAAAACTAGTTCAGGGTGTGATATCTTCTTGCCGAGCAGTGTTAACAAAGGTTGCACTTTTTTGTCACCCCACCGAGATGATTATTTTGATCTAAATAAAATTTGAAATATATACAGACGAACCTCAGTTAAGACAATGAAGACAATGATACAAGTACTGATAGACCCAAAACTAGTGATGCACTCGAGGGTTAATTTGACAATCCATCAGCACTTGTAAACACTTCACGCATTAGTGGTTTGCAAAGCACAACAGGTTTAAATCAATCTATTTGAGCTCTCCGTGGGAAACCTGTTGTATCAAGGTACTTCGTTAAATGATTACAAGGAGCGATTTTACGACTGTTACAAAGTGGTTACATATTTAATGTTATAAGTAATAATATTAATTTACGTCTCATCTTAGAAAAAAACAATTTACACCATCAAACTATATAACACGTCGATCATAATATCAGAGCTCCAGATAAGACGGTTTTTAAATTCCAAAACCTTATTTGACACTCAAACCCTATGTTGTGAGTACTCAAAAGAATCTCAGTGAGACGATTATTTTCAGTACCCACAACATAGAGGTTGGTTAAGTCATAAGAGAGATATTGATTGGAAAAGACAAGATTACTGCTCCGTATCTAATTCTTTGATAATATGCCGGCTTTGACTTCGATGTGTTCAATTTCTATGATGTTTTATTTGTTTGATTCGAGATCAGTAAATAGACGTTGAATAATAATAAATGTTTATATATATTGCATAATTAAAACGAAATCTTTAAATCAGACCTAATGTCCTTTTTATTTCCACAAACGCTAATAATTCTATGAAGATTATACATGTTAACAGTAATGATGCTCTAGATCTGCAATTTTGCCGAGCCTATAATGATCTCATATTTGCTGATGGTATGTTCAGACGAGCCTGTACATATAGCATTGACTTGCAGGGTACATCACTGTTGGCGCTTTTTATCGATGCTTATTTTTACTTGACGCTAAGGAAGACCATGTGCAAGTGATTTTTTATGGCCATCTCATTGGCGGCCACTTAACGCTCTCCTTACAAATGGTGCCATTTTCAAGTGGCCGCTATGTCGAAAATATTAGGGAAAATATGTACAACAAGTGGGTTTTACATTTATATTTACTTTGATTGACATTAACGCATGTTTAAAGCCGTTTTCATTTTGTTCATGCAGTTCGTTAAATGATATCTGATGTTATTAATATATGTTAAAGGAAGTCGATACCATATATATGGATTTATTTACTTTCTCAACAATAAAAGATATTATCAACGACATTGGGCATACCGAATTTCTACACCATCATTTTATTCATTATTAAAAATGAATATCATCACATGATAATAAATCAAAACATACGTTGTGTGCACCTTAAAACACCATGATCTCCACGGAGAACTTTGGGGTCTGCCCACACATTCGTTGCGAGTACTGATACTGACTTGCAAACTCATGCTCGAAATTGACCAATCAGAAGTCTTATTTGGAGCATCGAGTTGATTTCTGATCACAGAGAACGTTTTCAAAGTTTTATAGTTTCTGGACCCGGATGCAATGTCACTTTCCTTTCCATAAACATAACATCAAGTTAGATGTATCAAGTTATTACTAAAGTCGGTACAAAACTCACATTCAACAATACTACAGTCCACTAGCATTTTGGCGCTAAATGGCCGCGATAATTGAGACTAAGAGGGCAACGAAAAAGCTCGCCCTTCTGATCCACTTGATGTTAATTTTCGTGTCATTTTCCCGCCGATGATTGACGTGGAAAGTGGATATTAAAGTTGACACAATTAGTGCTAATATAATACAGATGGGGGTTGAGTCTGGTAGCCTGCCCTTGCTTTTACAGTATGGTACTAATATATTGTACACCGAGTACCAGATCAGGGGAGTGAGACAAGGCGCATTTCCTACACAGTGTTTCTTTAACCTTCTTCTTCCGGATAATTATGTTATTTGTAGTGGTCAGCTTGTCAACCCTTTTCCACATACGACAATACTGCAGCAGACGACTTTGAACATATTTTGTCAAAAAATAGAAAATCTCTATAATGGAATGGATAACCTATGACTAGAAGTGGAAAACATTGTGACAAAAAAAGAAATTGCTCGTTTTGAGCAATTTCTTCTTTTGTTACTATGTTTTCAAAAACCCGTCTGCTGCAGACGCGTCAGAAAGCGTCTATATGGGGGAAAGGGTTAAATACCAGGTTCAAATTTTGGAAAACTGAAAAAGTGGCAGGTTTATTTCCAGGTTTATCCCGTAACATAATATTTGTACAACTGTTAACTTATAAATCGTACTATTGATTCCAAAGGACACACTAATATATTCTTGTATTAAAAATAGTTATTTTCATACATAATATAATAATAATAATAATAATAATAATAAAATAAAAAAATGAAAAATATCTTCATCAACATAAGAACAGTACCAAGAATCTAAGATTTTGATAACTGTAATGAATTGACTGTTATATCTTATTTTAATTTATCAGTAAATATAAAAAGTTATATATTACACATGATTTAGCCAGAAAAAATAAAAGAATATTAGCGAATCCACATTGGATAGAATTATCTTGTGATGGGATTGGTTTTTTCCGGTGGGATTCTGATAATCGAGGAAGGAATTTAACAATATTAGGTCTTGGATGTATTAACAGAACTAATACATGGAAAAGGCCCTACTAATTGATGAATTATGACGGATTTGATATATTTGAACAGTATTTGTTTCTTGTCCACATTTATGTACAACTTCTTACTACGTTGTTTTCAGAAGACTGTTTTACATTGGCTCATATACTGTACCCTCTAAACAATGAATCATAAGATAGTCTTTTATATCACTAAGTATGCATTTCTAGGAAGGTGTTATTAACAGACATATCTTGCGTTTTATGTGCAATATGTTTTAATAGATTAATATGAATTTCTTCCACATGGTCTCATCAATTTTCATGTTTACATGTTTAGATAAATGCTTAACATGTTGTAATGAAAACGCAATGTCAATATAAATTTATTTGCAAACAATACAGATTCATGTGAGTCAGCTTGAATTATGGAGGAGTGTACTTTAGTAAACTCGGCACCGAATGATTTAAACAGTCAATGATACCAGCTTCTATTGAAAACGTTGTCCTAATCCCGGCTGATTTGATTTAAGTTAACTAATTACACATTTGACATAACGTCCCTCAAATAGTCTGACTTTTTGACCACGTGGTGGCAGCGTCCATCTTGAATGGTGCTTATCGGGAAACGATGCCACTTATGTCATTTGTGAAATACCGAGTACATCGCTGAGAAAATGAAAATTCACGTGAAGATTGTGCCAAGATAATCGGAGTTAATGGTTGACGATACATCTTAATCAAAATATTTTGTTGATTTTTCTCAATTTATTCCAATTTGGACCACAGGGATATCTATGAGTTTCCATCACAATTATTTTCGCGGCTTAAATCTGGTAGGGAATCTTTGACGTAATAATAATAATAATATTAATAATAATAATGATTATCATAAAACTAGCAAACAAATATATTTCTCAAATAATTTAGTATTTGTATGCCATATTAGAATGAACTCGATCGCCACAATAAACACCATTTTCCTGCAAAATAATATATTTTTTTGTTGCATTGAAGGGACTATTTCTCCGTAAGAAATTAATTTCTAAAACAAAATATGAGTTCTATATAAGCAAAAGCAAGCAACTTAACATCTTTTCTGCCATCAAAACATTTAAGTAACTGGTTCGTAATTGGAAATACATTTGTCACGTCTATAAACTATCATATGTATACAACATTAAGTAAAGTAGTTTGCAAACAAAATATTTCTTTAAAAACCCCAGTTTGTACGTAACATTTTGCATATTTGTACAGAGCTCCAGATAAGGGGCGTTTTGCACGTTTTAAAATAAATCCTTATTTGGTCCTCTAACCCTATGTTATTGGTACTCAAAAGAATCGTGTCACTGATACGATTCTTTTGAGTACCCACAACATAGGGTTCGCTTTAATAATAAGAGAGACATTGGGGGAAAAGAGATGAAGTAGGCCAAATTGGTGCCCAATATAAAGGGTTTTGGTGCTTATTTCGATACCATCCTAATGAAGAAATGATTTTTCACCTTCTCAGTGTGAGCTGCTTCTTTAAATTATTAAAATACACTAACACCAAACCCTAGTGACACTTGTTAAAAATGTTCCCCATTGTAATTTGTAAGTGTCAAAACTAAAGAAAATACTTAAACTCAAGGCTCCCGCAGAGTTCCATAGAGGCAATATCAAATGTGTAATGGTTCTCAAAAACCTCACACGAAAACCGACCTTTGAGTTCTCGTGACCAGAGAGGAACATGATCAGTCTGCACCATATCGGAATATTCCCCTGTCCGCAGTGAATACTTACAGACATCCAGAAAGTCTCTGTAGAACTGTTATGGCAGACACCAACCATAACTGTATATAATTCAATCTTATTCCTCATTAATTTGGAAACCCATCAGAAGGGTCTGTATTCGTACGGCGTGGCTCAAATAGGCATGCAGACTTGAATACACCTATCAACTTGTATTACCCAGTTTGAATGAGTGAATTAAAAACCGAAGTTAAAGGAATTTCGATAGACTTGCAATGACGCCTGAGGCAAACAATGTCGCTCTATTCACGGAGGACATTTTAACATAATTGAAACTTTATTACCATTGTAAACCCTTTCACTCAAAGTAAGATAGACGTTTACAACTCGGCTACCAACATTGTTGAAAAAATAAGTCAAATCCGTGCAACACTGTCATTAAAAAAACCTGTCATTTTTATCTCACTTCTTGGATACTAATTTTTGAAGAAACCAATAAGAAATAACTTGACAACTTTAAAAGATGTGCATTGAAAGGGGATAATTCGTGCTCTTTAACTCTAATTTTTCCCTTTTCCTTCAAACTCTATGCTATGGGTACTCAGAAGAAACGTCCCCGTAAGATAATCTTTTCAAGTACCCACATCATAACATTTAATTGATTAACGGGAGGTGTTTTGTTGGATAAATACTTGTTTCTCCGAAAATAAAGATATCTGGGGTTACGGGTAAATCGACGGTTTCTTCAATAGCGAGAAAGGTCGACAGGTCTAGGGGCTGACTCAATGAAATGTTTGTACAATCACTTGAAAAGTTCATTTTAAATTTGTATCCATATGTAAAATAAAACGTCATACCAAATATTGTATTTAACTCAAACTGCTGCTGAAATATGCTTTTGTTGTATTAGAAAACTATGTCAAGATTACTTTCGATTATCAATAATTATGAGATGTAAGCATAACAAACGGAATGACAACATACACATTATTCAAGAACAAAAACGTTTTCTAACAAGAAACGCGACATAAACATTAAGGATATACCCCTTATGAATAAGACATAAACTTAAATTAAGCAAACGGTTTGTTTAATAAAGGTCATATATTGCGGACTTGTAGACCTCAAAGAGTTGTGTTTTGAAATAACCCGCATAACTTTAAATAATAATAATAATTATGATTATCAAATATTATTAATACGAATAGTATTAGGGTTTTAAAATCATTGACGCCCTGTCTTAGGAAAATGTTGCTGTTGTTGTGTTATTATCATTATTTTGATTATTTGTATAATTTCCTGGTAGAAATATATTATTATTATCTTACATTATATAAATAGATAACGAAGTAGGCACTTCTATCTCGAGAGCGCAAATGACGTTTTCAATTTACACATTTTTTGATATCTGATTTAATGACTTATAGTTATTAAATTATTTTGTGAATATATTTTTGGAAATCTGAATGTTTTGTTCTCTTCTTTCAGGAGAAAAGCCGTTTAAGTGCGAGTTCGAAGGTTGCGACAGGAGGTTCGCCAACAGCTCAGACAGAAAGAAACACAGTCACGTTCACACAAGCGACAAACCCTACAACTGTAAAATCAGAGGATGCGACAAAAGCTACACACACCCAAGCTCACTACGAAAACACATGAAGGTCCACGGGAAGACATCACCGATACCAGAGGACTTCGACTCAGACGACGATTGTCGTAGTAACGAGGAATCCTTATCTAGCCCAACCGCGTCAATAAAACCAATGCCGGCAGATACCCCAACGCCAACACAACCAACGCAGCCCTCACAACATCAACAGCAACAACAGCAACAGCAAGCGCGACAACAGCAGCAGCATCATCACACGTCAAACGCGTCCAGTCCAACGCTTTCTGTACATTCACACGGACTCTCTAGTTTAACGGACTCGCATCCAAGTACAAAGTTTAGTGAGTGGTATGTTTGTCAAAGTGCTACTGGAATGCCTACACCACCAAGTAATGAACACTCGCCAATCGGCGGACTTGGAAGCCACATGCATTCACACTTACCATCCTTACATCCCCCGTCCTTAGTTCAATATTCGTGACTTTAAGCCTCCAAGCCCGCAATGCTTAGAAGATAATAAATTGAAAAGATGTGTATTGATGGCTTCAGGCTTAGTGATGGACCACGCTATTTCCTGTTACGGTCAATTGTGTGCTAAATCTGACTTGAGACAAAAGTGTATTCTAGCATTTGGATATCAAGATAACAGCTGAGATGGTTTATACGATATTATATTATTTTGAACAATTCAAAGTATGTGTTTTATCAGATGACTGGGTTTCCTTGTTGGTATGTTTCAATAAATTTAGTCTTTGTGCTTTGGAATAAAATGAAAAAGGACGATGATCACCTGATCATTAAGATATCCACGTGATCATGGGTGTTAAGTGAAATAGTGTTTTGTTGAAAATACGGACAGACAAAAGAGACGCGTATATTTATGTGATCAGCGTGGACGTTCAGCGTAAATAGTCAATTCATTGAAGACAGAGAAGTTTTTATTGAGCTCAATTTGACAATGGTTACGATTTTTATGTGTTCATAGTTAAATCAATATCAAGTCATTCATTTCAGGTATATATTTCCTATTAGTATAATTTTCGCCTCCATGAGAATATGTATACATATCTGTTTCGTTTTTAAAAAAATCAATTCATCTACGCAGTAGACATGGTGCAAATATATAACACGCAGATGATAGGAATATTTTGTATTTTGCTTTTGAGTATAATATGCCAAAGGAAAACTCCAACTACGTATCATTTGACATTTTTACTAGTGTTTCAAAACATATATTGCCTTGCATAAATACTATTTCCAATCACTCTCGATAGTGATACCTTTTAAATGTGGTATATAATACAGGCACATGGATCGTAAACGCTATAAATTCGTTGTTTATCTTTTTCCGAAAACCTTTATTCCTAAAATATAAGTCTAACCGGCCCTAAGTGTATCTTTCGACAATAACAGTTTAACCTATTCAGAATCGCACATTTACATACTTGTTCAAAAATACGCGTTTTTGATAGTTGATATCACAAACATTGGTTTTCATTGGGTTACAATTTATGAAAGAAAATATTAATGAGTATGCTCAGGCGAAAAAGGTGTTGTTGGTTCCCCTTTAGTAAAGGACTAAGAAAATGCAACCAGTTGGGTTTCAATGTTGTATGTCTGTAAATCTTCAATTGCAACCGCTATATTTCTTGTAGTAAAGCGCTGAACGTTGAAAGCTCTCACGAAATTAGACGTAAGCAACGACTTATCTATGTATTCACTGTTCGCATTAACAACAATACCCATTTCGCCTGATCTTGCTCCAATGTTAGTTATATATCCGCATATATATAACCTGTCTACGCTCTTGTAAACATTTCACTATACCATCAGTTATTAATGAATCATTAAATGCATATATACAATACTTGAATCATTGAACAAATATCATATTCACTTTCGGATTTAAACGAATTTTTGTTTCTACTTCGGTTTAAATATAAGTAGTTAACTCTTTGCCAGATAAAGACGTCCATTGACGCTCCTTCGTCCTGAACCTTCTTCAAAAAATGAAGACGTTATGCCTTAAATTCAAGTGTGTATCGATAGTATACTTTAAGTTATCTAGATGTTTGCCCCGAAATTCAAAAAGCTGTCGGTATTAAAAGAGAAGTGATACACGGTAAAACCGCCTGTATATAAATGTTAACACCAATGTCATGCTCTGTTATAAACGGCCAGTAACCTAAATTCTATCATGCACGTTATGCCAACTTACCTTCAACCTTTTGTCCTGATATATATATATATATATATATAACTTTGCAAAGCAGGTGTTTTAAAACAATAAGGATCCATGTACATTCTTACAAAACCCCGGGGGAAAAACCAAGCTTGAGGACCAATTTAGATATGATTTTTATGTGTACAATGTGATAAATACTGTCACAGAGGACTTTTATTTATATGATTTGATTTAATTGGTTTATGACTATAAATATAAGTAATTATGCGTCCATTGATTGGTGGAAGTTTTATGTGGAAAGTAGCATTTGATCTGTAACACAGATTCGATTTCTACCTTGAAATATTTACTAATAAAGACTGCTCCCATATATAAGGGATGTTTTATTATGTTCACTCGTTTATCTTTTTTAATTCGTATTATTAATGAAATGCTTCGGTAACATTATTCTTCAAAGGCAAACGAAAAGTATTTGTCTATACTTTATTTATAAGTTTTACAATTTATTACAAACAAACTTATTCATTCATCTCCTTCTCTCCGTTTATTGGAACTTTTCCCCCTTTTCAACACGAGAAATGTTTCACCATTTCCCACAACATCTTAACCCTGTATCAAAAGAAACCTTATTTATAGACGTTGCAATACGTTTTACTTAAACATTTTCAAAGCAGACAGAAACGGGTAGATATACTATCAATCATTATGCCTCTTAATAGAGTCAAAATTCTCCCCAGCCGTACATTCTAATTTCATGAAATATTTCTTGAATGAATTTTCAGCAATATATCCAGTGATAATGTGCTAAATTTGATTAATGTGTTCGGTCTTTGGTGATTCGGTAACAAACATCGCTAGCCAGAAGGGTAGATCACTAAAGTGGGTTACTTTAACAGAGTTAAGAAGAATATTAATGGGATTTAGAAATCCATACGTGGGCTTGTAATATATCAATATCTGTTTTAAATGGGCTCCTGGGCTCCCCGTGGACTTGGTGTAAAGAATATGTTTTTGGCACCCCGGGTAGGAAGCGATATCAAGACTTTTTTATTCGTTGTGATAATGGCTTCATTCACATTGAAATAAAGTGTCCCTCCACCTCCGGCGGACTTGATCATTTAATCCAAGTTAAAAATTCTAACCATGAATTTGTACCTTTTTCTGTTGACAATATAAATTCACAATCTATTCGAGCAGAACACGTACATAACCTGGTAAATAAAATAAAAAGGATCGACTTGGTTTTATTTTTCTAAATATACTAAAATAATCTCGGAGATGACAGGAAAAGATGCTGGGAATTTGTCCTTGTTTAACCCAGATTAATTGAAAGCGTTTCATGTTTTGTTAGTGAAACAATACTATTTGTAATACCGTATTTCTTCTCTAGTGTGCCTACAGCTACCTTAACATTTTCCCACATACAAAAATTCTGCAGCAGACGACTTTCAAAACTTATTGACAAAAACCTGAAAAAATATCAATAAAAGATAACTTATTTGTTAAATAAAGTTGAAAATATTGTGGCCAAAGTTCATCATGAGCAATTTCACCTGTGGTCACAATGTTTTCAAAAGTCGTCTGCTCCTATTGCGTCAAAAAGCGTGTACAGGTGGGAAAGGGTTAATTCAAACTCGATATTTCTGAATTCAAGATAACATGAATAAACCAAGTAACCATTTTCCTGCACAGCATAGAAGGATATAGTGATCTGAGTTATTGTCGGACATGACTTTATTTATTATATTTAGTCACACGATTTTTTCCTAATGTTTTTTCTGAGTTCCCCTTTATGAGCACTAAAGTGTTAAGCAAAGCATATTCTTGCCATGTGTAAATATCGATGTCAAATTTTAATATATTATTATCATAACAGATGCGACAGCTACTGTTGAAATATTCTTTTTGTCAAAACTTTAGCAATGTTTAAAATGAACTCACCATATTTTTTCCTAGCAACGCCTTGTTCTTGTATTTTAAGATGCCCCTGTCTATAATTGTATTGTAGTGAGGGCAAGCCTTTTTAGGATTCACATATCGTTTACATTTATTATATTAAAGAGGTTTTCTTGGATCTGGCTGGCAAACTTATATTTCAAAAAATTTAAAATCACAATTTATAGTTGACGATTTTACGCATATATATGTTCAGATGACTTGATATATTGAAATGCATTAACATACAAACCAAAATATTCTATGTTACTTTGTTTTTGTCTGACACAAGATTTATGTGTGTATTGTCTGGTAATTTGCCTTATTTTCTTTCTTGGATAACTTTGTAATTTCTGATATTTTCCTGATATAAATTGAGTTGACACATTGCAAAAGATTTTAAAAGTTTTGGGGAAAAAAGGGGTTTTTCTCTTAATGAGCAGAATTTCATTTTACCCCAAAAGTTTTTCTGTTCTGTCTCAAAATTGAAAATTTCAAACCACGTTTTCAATTTTGAAAAATTAAACAAGATATCGGGAAATTGGTTAAAATTGTCATTATTTATTATTTACGACAACTTACAATGATTGAAGTGGGGACTTTGGCATTCAATGCATCAACTGATGGAAATAAATGTTTGTTTTACTTTGCAGAGCTAACTGGAATCTTATCTAGAATAAGATTATTTTATGATATGTCTACAAATAAAACTTTTAATAGAACCGTGATTACATTCAAGTTATTTTGGCGAAATATGTGCTTTGTTGAAGAGATGCCTAATACAACTTTGCGAATTGAAACAATCAAACGTTCTACTTGTTTTGCTTGTCAAAGTCCCTGTTTCCTATGTTGGGTGTAAATGTGTTGTTATTTGTCAGTTATCATGTACATTATGAATACATTTCGTAAGAATTTTAAGTGAAATAATAAAAAATAACAAAATACTTCATTGCTTTTTATAGTTTCATTGTACCTTCGATATACATTTGTATATTTGTTCGTTTTTATGTTGCGTTCAATAGTATTAAAGGTGCTGATCTCCAGATCAAAATTTTGAAATGTTTAAACTTCTGCAAATATTGCTAATATTGCTAGTAATAACTAGTTCAAAACTATTTTGGCAGTAAATGTTGAAAAACTGTCAATTTAAAGTCATGAAAATGTACAACATTTGCTTACTGGGTATGTCTACCCAGTAAAAGTGAAGCATAAACGATCAATATGTTGATGTTAATGGTACTGGAAAGTGAAATTATTACTCTAATGTTATCCCTGTATTTGGTTCTAATAGTTCAAAACAACTTTTGAACAGTTTTAAAACTTTTGACTTTAATATCTATTTTCTGGAGTTCAGCACCTTTTAAATAATTTCATGCCTCCCTTCCGTTACATACCAGCATCGTTGGTATTATTTAACCTGACACCGATGTACCAGCCGATATGCTATTAATACCCGCAATTGTGTGCCAAGGTGGTATGAAATTATTACCATATACGGTCAAATTAGGCCAAATAAACATCCGCCAAATATTCCCTAAAAACCTTGTTTGCGTAGAAATTAGTGTATACCTTCACCAGAATGCATTGAATAAACGACATTGCGTTGAAATTCATTGTAAACATTTATAGGATTCACTGGAAATGAATGATTATATCATTTTTAGTAGCCTTGTTTGAAAGTGAAAGTAGGGTATGTGAAAAACCAGTTTCGTCCCATCCCAATTTCGAACATAACCATTTTCGCGCGGTGCACTAATTCTTGCATTATATATGACCCCCCCCCCCCCCACCCCCTCCCCCGGCCCCATTTTCTTTGGATTATTCTCTGGCGTAGAGGTAGCCCTTTTCAATGATATAAGGTGTTCTACCTGTAAATCGCTTAGAAAGTGTGACAATTGAAGGTTGAAACTGGTTGATTTACATGGCAACAGAGAAGGAATTTATTTGGTATATTGTGACCTGTAAGTGTTGCTTAAATCATTCAGCTGTCATAATTGAAAATAATGTTGAAAAAATGAGAGATTGCACGTGAAGTCTTCTATTGGAAAACGCATCACAAGCCGTATGCACCAGTCAAATGGTAAAAATCAATCCACTGTGAATTGGATAATAATCAAAAACACAATGGATGAATTACATGTACTTGTAATAGGGCAAGATAATATATTATTCCATAATTGACGTGAATTGACTTATTTAAAATGCTCCCTTACAACAATGTAACTCTTCATTTCTTTTAAAAGCAAGTTAATTTTATTTGCCGTTCGAATGAAAAGTAATGATTTCAACGATGAAGGCGACTACGATGATAACGATTATAATGATGGCGATGATGATGATGACAATGATGCAATTAATGATTTTGATGATGATTATCTTGATTATTATGAAGATAATTGGTTATTGACAATAATGATGATTTACTATAACAACGAAAAACATACTTTATATGTTATACAAATTAATAATACATTTTCAGATACATATTGGAATATGCATTGGACTGGGGTTTTCCCACGTAATCCTTCAACTGCATCACATAATTAAATCGTTCGTTGTCTATAATCTAATTCTTATCGGCAGATCTCACCATGAAAAAAATATGAATAAACATGAATAGATTACGGGAATAGATGCGTATGTACTCATTTTTAACACGATGAGAGCAGGAAATTACTTCTGTCATCCATCGAGCGTGCCAGATCTTGAAGCCGTACGTCTTTGTCACGCTGTTCGTTACTTTTCTGCAGTTGCATGTATTATCAAGTAATTGGAGGGGTAGATTATGCATTATGTTGTTTTCAGACAATCTGATATTATACCTCATTGTTTGGGATATAATCAAAACAATACAACACACTACTTGCATTGTAACACCAGAAGAATGTTCTACGTGGAGTTTTTGGTTATTGAACCTTACTTATTTTCGATATAGTACTTAAATTTATGGAGCCATTGGTCAATTTATAAATACAATTAACGCCATGATTATCTTTCCTGCGTACGATTGTACGATATTAAGCTAGACAGTATGAACGTAGGCATTCTTGATGTACGGCTATCGATAGATTGAAGATATATCCGCTTATTGGGATCTCTCCGTTTCTTCATACAACATCGACATGAATTTTATTAATCTTCCGCAGTTCTGCATGAGTAACCTCTCACACGCTAACTACAGTGCTGGTATTATTTAACTATACCCTATTGATATTTCCGTTTGAATCCAATTGAGGATTATTTTATTTTGATATACAGTTATGCACAAGTCTCGTTATTTATTGTTTGTTTTAATGCTATTTCTGATTTACATTTCCTTTGGAGTTTTACCGTTTGTACCAGCATTTCAATTATATGAAATAATACACGTATACATCATTCCCGTGTGACTAAATCGCCTCGGTGTTGTAGAGGTAGCGAGTTCGATCCCCGGCCGGGTCAAACCAAAGATTTTTAAAATGGTAAAAATGGCAGCCCATCTTGGCGCTCAGGGTTGCGGGGTTAGCATTGCGATTGACTGGCTGGTGTCAGAATAAATGGACCAGAGGTACTGGTAACTTACCCGGGAAACGCACTGATTTTATTGAAAAAATATTAAAAGGGGCATAAAACACTAAACAATCAATCAATCAATCAATCATTTTGTGTTACTTAATACCAGCCTAGGTACGATGTCTTACCAACGGATATCCCGCCATCAGGGGTTTTGTTGGTAATGTTCATTCCTGGAGTAACTTTAACGGAAACATACTTAAGTACCATCTGCATTGTAAGATAGCCGATCCCCGGTAGCTAAGTCGTTAGCGTCGGGGGCTGTAAATCCAGGGTTCGTGTGTTCGAGTCCATGCTCGACCAACATCCATTCTGATGATTGACAAAAGTCATTGCGACAAGCGTCATTCGTCTTCCACTAATGGACTAACAGTATATGTAGAAAAGCAGCCAGTTGCTTGGAGAGACTGTTGTGAGGAGTACTGTAGCCTAGGAACAAATGAGTAAGTGAACTCTTTGCCGGAACATGACTGCAATATTGTTGTAAACGGCGTTAAACCAATCAATCAATCAATAACTCAATCAATCATTGTAAGATATAACTATGTTTCTACAGTCTTTTAGGTAATAGCTCACGTAACAGATGCTCGCTTAATGGTTGATCGTTTGTTTGCAATGCTATTTCAACATAATTTAGTAATCGTGCTTGTCAGATCATTAATTTTACGAAAGTGTTGGCTGGTTTACGTATACCATTGCATTCCTCACAAGAAACTGACTGTCATCCATTATATATTCTTAGAACATTGGTAGAAGACAAATGAGTTGTCTTATTTACCTATGTATGTCGTCAATAAAAAATGCTTATTGAGGCGGGAATTTAATGCTTGCCACGTGCAATACCTGGTGATGCCTTTGAAGAATCCGATCACCGGTAGCTCAGTCGGTAGCGACGCAGTCTTTCAATTCAGGATTTTTGAGTTAAAAGCCCATGTCGTCCTACATTCTTTATGACATTTAACAAAAGTAAATGCGACAAGCGTCATCCCTCTTCAACCATTGAACGTACAGTCTATGTGGAAAAACAGCCATTTGCTTTGAGAAAATGTTGTTTGGAGTACTAGTGTAAGAAAACCAGGAAACACATGTGAGTAGTAGATGAACTGGAAATACTGTTGAAAGACACCAAATGGGCAACGTTACGCGAAATCCGACCTCGGTGGTATTGACAAAAGTAGTATAGCTCTTGGCCATCCTTAGTTAGATTCCCATCCGCATCGATAAACAACCGGGAAGTCAATGTTCGAACTTTGGTCGGATCATACCAAAGAATTGTTAACAGTGCCTCCCCCCCCCCCCCCCCCCCCCCCCCCCCCCCCCCCCCTGTTCGCCCAGAGATGCCTGGATAGCATCACGAACGGTGTCAGAATGAGATTATCAGCAGGAATGGTAACCTATCATGGAACCGCCATGATAGGACTGAAATATTCTGTTGAAAGTTGCGTACAAATACAACAACGGAAAACAAAATTAAACGCAATTAATTTTGGTTCGGGTGAATATTATTAGAATGATAAATGTCCTTTTTTTTTCTAGAATTCAAAAGAGAACCTGAGTGACAGGTCATCGAAGGGAATAGAATCCGATCAGTGTGTTCAATGCTGAGCGGTTGAGGTTTTCGACGAGCGCAACAGGGTCATTGTCTGCCTTTGCTTCACAGCATGGACCTTGTTCATCCAGATTGTTGGATCGGATCTGTTGCGTGCTGTATATAGTTGAGAGCGAAGATGAATTATTTTAGCACCGTCACACCAAACTAGACCTTCAGAGGTGTTTAAATGTATGACAATTACAATCAAATTACACACTAGTTCAGTTTGTTCTTGTCATAACAATGTTATCTCTGCTTTAAGGATACCCATAACTGAACGATGAACAACGGAGATGCTGATCAGACTTTGCTTAGTCGCAGCCTGATCTGGAACTCTGCTGCTTTTCCTTTCCAGAAGGTTGGTTTTCGTGTGACGCCTGCGATATAATAACGATGTGCGTCTAATCATTATTTATTGTAAATGATTTAACCACCTTTCACTTCCCAGCTTCCGATTCAATTGAGCGAAGTGGATTATAAACTGAAGCAGATTTTCAATTATAACTACATACAAGCACTCCGCAGTGAGCTATAGCGCCAGTTAATTAAATCACGCAACGCAAAAAATAAAAGTATTGATACTTATGGATATTTTTGCGCTTCGAATGAGCTCTTTTCTTTCAGCACAAAGGACGGAGGGGAAGTGTGTAAAAAGCTCTTTTGAGACATGAGCGCTCGAGATTGGATGGTTATTTTGTCGGAGTGACTTGATGTGACCGTCCTACTGGGCGATTAAATGCTTACTAGGGACTTAAACCTTTTACCTGATTCGATATTCTTTAAGAAAACGTCTGTTTTTAAAAGTACTTTGTTTAAGTTTAAACCTATTTATCCTATACAGATTTTGATGCAAGATAATTCAATTCATATATTTTACTGTCGATGTCTACCTCTTATACAATGGACCTGAACTCGGAAGATACATGAACAACGTGATTTTATATTAGACCAAGTGATATATAGTTTAAAAGAGTTTCTTATTTGAACATATATGAGCTGTTCCGTGGGAAAACCAACATTGTGGACTCTGTGTAATGTAACGATATAGATCAGCATGCGCAGTCCGCGCAAGCTAATCCTGGCCGACACATTCCGTCACAGGGGTATAGAGTATAGAGTAATTTATTTCTGAAACTTTTGTTCATCCGGGTCGATACTTTACGCAGAGTACACAATGTGAGTAAGGAGTAAATATCGCTCGTACTCGGGAAAGAGTAAACCCATGGAACATTGGATCCTATACCTATACAATTGAGCTTGATTATTTTCTTAGCCAAGCTGGACCTGTATCAAGTCGAATTGAACAGATGAATCAATTCACGTACTATAGTTATAGATCGTCCACCTCGGGTGCGGGAGGTTGTGGGTTCTATCCCCGGCCGCGTCATACTAAAGACTTAAAAAACCCGGAGGTAATGGCTTTCCCCTTTTGGCGCTCAAGGTTGAGGGGTTTGCATTACGACTGAATTGCTGGTGTCCGGATAAATGAACTGGTAACTTACCCTAGACACTGCGTGATATAACTGGAACAAAATGTTGAAAGCGTCGTTGAACACTATGCAAACAAAACAAACAATTCACGTCATGTATATATAGTCATCTTTTGGAATGCCTGAAAATGAATATATATGTATATTACACAAACAATAGTGAACATACATTGCAATTCACTTAAAACAAAAACTTTGATTGAACTTAAACGTTGATTGTGTTTAACTTCAGATGGAGATCACAATTTTGAAATGTTGTAACTTTAGCAAATAGTGCTAATAGTGACAACAAAGTAAGTAATGAATAGTTCAAAACTATTTTAGTAGTAAATGTTAAAAAGCACTCAATTAAAAGTCATGAAAATGTACAACATTTGGCCTACTAGGTATGTCTACCCAGCAAAAATAAGCCATACACGATCAATATCTAGATATTTATAGAACTGGAAAGTTAAATTATTACCTAAATTTTATCTCAGAATTTTTATTCTAATTTTTCAAGCCACTTTTTGAACAGTTTTAGAACTTTGACTATACTATCTATTTTCTTGAGTCCAGCACCTTTAACGCCGTTTCAACAAGTTAACAGTAATGCCATACAACCACTGACCTCTCATGTGTTTCATGGCTTTCTCACACACCAGTAACCAACACAGCAGTTGTTTCCGAGCAAATGTCTGCTTTTCCACATAGACTATTATCCCATTGGTGATAGACCAATAACGATTGTCTTATTGTCAAACTTCGGAAAGACTGTTGAACGAGCTTGGAAATCAAACTCACAATCAGTGAATTGGCAGACTGTATCGCTACCGGCATAGGTAACAAGGCCCGGCTATAACCCAAACGATTCGTTACAATAAAACAATCAAAACTAACATGTGTTGTATTTTTGATAATCTTGTGTTGAAAACCTGTCATTTTGGATATATGGTTTTCGCCGAGTATATAATTGTAATCTATGGACTCATTCTAATCTTGCAGAATCGATATCATGTCCTGTATACCATAATATCGCTGCAATCTTACCCGGGTTTCCCCGGACGTTAAATTACGTTTGTCACGGATATAGACACATAGGCACATGTTCCAACATTTTCATACATTGGCCGTATGGATGTGTTGCAGTCTAGCGGAATCGGTAGTATGCCCAAACCAGAGTATCGATTAAACCTTACCCGGATTACTCCGGAAGCTAAACTACCTTTATCAACGATAAAGAAACAGTTTAGATTACATATGCCTTTTGATACATTTGAAGCTTCTTGTTCATGTACGTGTATCAACAATACTGAATATATAACTTATTCACGACCAATCATTGTAATTTATGAGCATGATTTTTCCTTTTCCACAATGTGTTTAAACGTCTTCTGCTGCAAAAGCATCAGAGGCTATGTAGGAAAGGGTTAAGCAATATATAATTCACCAATGCAAAGGTTAACCCTTTTCCATACAATAAAACTGGAGCAGACATCTTTGAAAACATTAAGGCGAACATTTTAAAATTCTCTATAGATGAAGGTATAATTACTGAAAAAAAGTTGAAGACATTGTGGCAAAAGTGGAAATTGCTCGTTTTGTTTTCATAAGTCGTCTGCCGCAGAGGCGTCAGAAAGCGTCTGTATGAGGGATAAGGGTTAAACATTATAGTGTGAGCCGTGCTCCGGGGGAAAACGAAACCACGTGATATTTGTGACAAGGATATACACAAATGTGTGTGCGCGGCCATTCATACAATTTCTTATTAGAATAAAGAACATTTGTCAGAAACCAATTTGAAAATAAATTTCGCGACTGATTTGCGAGCAATGCAGAGATTAAGATCAATCTGCAAAGACACGCAGTGGTCGATCTGGATGAACACAAATCGCACGTGACGTATGGTCGGATTTTCACAGAGCGCAGCCCGTGTATACATTGCGATCTATTGAAATCACCGGGCTCCATTATCAAGGTGATAGGGCTGTATGGATATAATAATCAATATTCAATTGTGACACGGACACGCCACGACTAAACCTTACTAAAGTGGTGCAGTGGTAGAGATCGTGTGGAGCTGTCGTACCAAAGGTCCTTGATTCGGGTCCCATGGTCAGCGGGTTTCTGCTTTTGGGATTTCTCGACAAAAATGGCGAGAGTACTGGTTTTAAAAGTGTCAAGGAAGCAGACATTGAACGTAATTAATAAAAACTGCAAAGCTTGTTTCTCAATCGATGTAAATATTTAAACTAACTTATGTTATTTGTAGCAAATGACGACTTACTTTTATAGGGTCCAACAAGGCTTCGGAAGCACTTTACTTATAGTATAGCAACACTATATTTGGATAAATTTCTTATTTTAAATTTATTTATAATTATCCGGAGTATTTAACACGACAGGGCCAGGACCTAAAAGAAGAAGAAGAAGAAGAAGAAGAAGATGAAGAAGAAGAAGAAGAAGAAGAAGAAGAAGAAGAAGAAGAAGAAGAAGAAGAAGAAGAAGAAGAAGAAGAAGAAGAAGAAGAAGAAGAAGAAGAAGAAGAAGAAGAAGAAGAAGAAGAAGAAGAACACATACAAAAAAAGATGAAGGCGAATAATTATAATAAGAAGAAGCTTGCTTCAGTGCGTGCATACCGAAAATACACGTGTGCGGTAACTACGATTGTCTATGTAAAACTGCACGTAGAATATTGGACTGTTTTGGATTTTATGCGGTTTTCAATACATTTCAGTTATATCACGGCGACTATTCACTTCATCATGGTCCCTAGGTAAAGACACCAGTACTAGGATAGGGTATGTATGTATCAAGGACACTTCACCATGACCACCTCGACTGGGAATCGAATCCGGGATGACCGGTGTCAAATCTCTGACGTTAACCACTCGGCCAGAGCGGATTCCTTGTGCACGAAGAACAAATACATGAGATGAATAAATGTAGCAATACAAATGGTGCCACAGCATGACATATCGAGGGCTTGGCGTGAAACGGTTGTTACTAAAATTGGTATGTTTGTACAAAGGTTAATTACCTTGCCATAAAGTCTTTAAAAGCGTTAAATCATTTTCAAAATAGGGTTTTAGTTACAACAGTTTCACGCCAAGCCCTCGATATATATGGTTTTTTTTTGTATGTCGTTCAACGCTAAAATGGTAACCACACACTCCTGAGCGCCAAGGAGGATAGCCATTTCAACCATTTTTTAAATCTTTAGTATGACCCGGACGATTTCGAACCCGCGACTTCCCGCACCAACGGCAGATACGCTACTACTGCATCACCGAGCGGTCGAATGACACAAACATATATCAATCGACACGAGGCTTTATAATGGGCCTTACCGAACAAACGACAACTGAAGAGATTAAGGATCGAACAAGAAAGGTCCAGTCTCAAATCCATTATAGAGTTTCTGTTGTTGCATACAAGTAGTTAGTAGGGAAAAAGGCAACATTGTTTTTTATTCATATTTACATTTTTCAAGGCTTACTCGAGGTGTGTTAACGAAAGAAAATCCGATAAAAAAAAAAGTCATATTGATTGCTTGAACGGAAACCAGACATGACTTATGAATAATATATTTGATGAAATATTTTTTTAAACAAAACATGATATTGTATTTAATTTTGCAACCGGGCAGGTAAGGATTTCGGATCATTCACTGCCAAGGTCTATATCTGTAGAACTCTTAAACACAGAAATAAAAAAATATATTCTGGCGTCATTTTGCCTTAACTCTTTCAGCGCCGAATTGTTTAAAGTAGACTCTTCCATGTTCAAAATCGGGTGTTTCCATTTATCATGTAATAAACGTTTGGACTATTTTGATAACTAAAAGGCAAACAATGCTGATTTCAGGTGAGACAGCTCGTTACGAGCTGAATCACTTGAATCAGTATTGTTTGCAAAAACCTCAGTATTGCCTTTGGCGCTGAAAGAGATAAGGCTTTTGAGATGAGAAAACTCTATTTGAAAAAAATGCATCCTTATTATACGGGCTTTAACAGTCCCACTTTCTATCTTGAAAAAATAATTTCGGTATGTGTATGGGTATATGTCTATATATATATATACATTTGCGTGTGTACATATATGTGTTTATATACATATGCATATCAATCTGAATTTAAATTTAATTAATTACTATTTCTCAACCATTTCATTGTCTTAATCATGTATGTATGTATAGTTGTGAATATCAACCCTGTGCTGTTTATGCTTAAGTTGAAAATAAAATATCTGTTCTGTTCTGTTCTGTTTTGTTCTTCCATTAAGAAACAAGAACAGATCAGAATTATGATATTTACGAACACTTTGATCTCATTTATCCTTAATCAATCCAACAATAGTATAATATTTACATTTACAACAACATTTGCTAACAATGCGACAATTTGCGACCAGAGTAGATCCAGATCAGCCAACGCATTTGCGCAGTTTGATCTGGGTGTGCCCCGTGCGTTAATCTGTCGTAGAAGGTTTCAAAAATATTCTGTAAAGCAGTTTCCATTTGGACGTTTAGCATGGATGCGTAGGCAACTGTTTTTCCACATGTGTAATCATTACGTTACGGTTAATTCTTATAGAACATCGCTCATATATTGTTATTATAAATGTCATGCATTCGGCACTCCTCGGAGATTTCGGTACCCTTCATAGTTTGATGTAGCCTTATAAGGTGTTCCGAATGAAATGTCAAAAGATCAGATTAATCTTGTGAGGTAACAGCAGGGGTTTTGAAAAACAAATCGAAGATCAAGATCCCTTTGTCGAGTAAGCGTAACCTTTACAAAGTTTCGAACTGCATACATGTATATGAATTATATGACACTTAATTCAAAGATCAGGTCAAAATTAGTATGGTGTATGTTTTTTTTTGTTATTTGGTTTTTGTATGTATGTTTATAATCAATAAATATGTTCTGTTCTGTTCTATTCTGTTCTGTTATAGTTTTGAGATCACGCATTGCCCTGGTATGCCAGATCATAGTTACTTTTGTTTGTTTGTTTGCATGGTGATTTATGCCGGTTTCAACATTGTTTCGTTTATTTTACGGCGTCACCCGAGTAAGATCTCAGTATATATAGTACAATTGGTCCATTTATCCTGACACCAGCGAGTCGAATTGCCAACATTTTGAGCGCCAAGAAGGGAAAGACGTTTTACAAGACATAATATAATATTGGGAATCGATGACAACTGCATACCTAATTTGTGACAAACATGTCGGAGGAACGAATAGACGACAAAATTATCAAATTTTGGTGAATACCTGTGAATACCTGTGAACGTCAGGCCGTAGTTTATAATTAGTTTTAGACATAATACGCTCCCGCGGTCAGAAAAACTCTGGTTATATAACGTCGTGGAGAAATGTCGGTAGGAACCGGCCAGGAGTGCATTGTCAGTGTCCGGGTAGCCATTATTTCGGACTAATCTAGTGTCCGTTCCCGCTGCGATACAGGGGGTTTAATGAGGTCGTGGGTATTTGACAAGTGTTCGCCATTGACCGTCTTATTGAATGTATTCATATGTCAAATTACGGGGGTTTTGTCCGAGGCAGATTAAATGAACTTCCCAAAAATGAAGTCCGCTTAATCCTATTGTCCTCGGCCATTGGTCATCTTGTCCGAAGGATTGTATCGGAATTTCTCTATTTTCTCACATTGACAGCTACTACAATCGCACGTCCATCCTCGGTGCGCTTGAGTGTGTCCACAATGACAGGGTTACACAGATTTGTTTCACAGATTTAGGGATTTTTAACCCTTTGTACGCTTTATATTCGCATAAGATTTAATATAAAACGACGCAAACGAGAGACATATACGTCTTTATTATCAAAAATCTGGGTCACCTAGCCATAATAAAATGCATGCTTTGTTTTTTTTCTCCGCAAGACAACGGTAATTAAACAAGTTTGAAGATTGAAATGGACATCTTTATTTCAAGCACGTAGGCCACCGGCCCATACCATAGTATACAGTGACATATAATAAATCTTTAAGAGCTAGTGAAGGATAATAATGAATAGATCTACTTCCTAATATCATACTATCGTATTTTGTGAGTCGAAACGTGATTCAAGTAATAACTCCTTTTCCCACAGTGTTTTTCTCCTGTACTCTAAAGTTGAACTTTTGTTTATACGTATTTCCGATGTACACCTCCCCACAGACGAATTCAAAGTCGTTTATATAGTTTTATTTTTATTTTAATATAACATTTGATGAAAACATTACGACAGAAAGTTTTTATAGACTTGCAGTCAACGTTTGGCATTACAATCAAAACAATTATCTTAAAGTGATTACTATATTTTTGCTGTTATTTAATATATTATGTTCTTATATCTTTCACCACACAATTTATAAATAATTTCTGAAAGTCAAATTTAATTCTAGATTTAAAAAGTTTGTTCTTTAAAAGTCGACCCCTAACTAAATTCTACATATATAAAGTTTATGCTATAAATGTACCCTATGTGTCATTATCAATTGTGTCCGTAGGGGTGAAATGGTACACGTAGACATATCTGAACAGTTTACGTTTAGATTAGCCTGTATATATGATCCTAATCTACACAAGCAGACAGACAGTTCTAACAAGCGTGAGTAAGTTATATGTTAACTGTGTTTTCAATTCCTGTATTATTAGATTAAATATCATTCTTATATGTATTGTGTAAATTGTGCATAATTGCCATGAGCTCTATATATAAAAACAAAATAGTTTACAATTCGGTTAATATTAACTTGTGTGTAACAGATTCGATGTATTAACCCTTTACTTTGTGCAACACAATTGCAACAAACAACTTTGAAACATATGGACCTAAATATAGAAATATTAAATTGTTGAAGGTATAACTATGGAAAGGAGATGAAATACCTTTTACAAAAGGGGAGATGAACATGAAGAACGCTTCCCTGTTTTTGTCACGATGTTTTATAATATATGTACTGTTTATAATCGCAAACAACATTTCGAGGGCTTGGTGTGAAACAGTTGTAACTAAAATCGTTTTTTTTTTACCAAGTTTAATCACCTGGCCATAAAGTCTTTATAAGCGTTAAATCATTTTCTCTTGGTAAACAATGGAAATTTAGGTGCCATTGCTCGTTCTGAGCAATGGCACCTAAATTTGCATTGTTTACAAAGGGGTCAAAATTGCCCCTAAACCATGGTTTTCAAAATAGGTTTTAAGTTACAACCGTTTCACGCCAAGCCCTCGATTTTCTATACTTCAACCTCTTTAATGTGATGTCACTCATGTGGCCTTATTTTGTAAATGTAAATTTGTATAATGGGCCAGAGGCCTAAATTACTGAATAAACATATTGTATTGTATTGTAGATTTTGATCAGACTTTGCGGTAGCACAGACAGACCTTGATCTACTGTTCACTTAAGCCTACTTTCCCCATTTCACATGAACTGTAATAAAACCTCCTACTTTAAAAATTCATATAAATCTGCCTAACAATATGTGAGCCGTCCCTCGAGAAATCCAACATTATGGCATCTGCGTAATGTATAGACCCAGATCAGCCTGCGCAGTCCGCGTATACTGATCCGGGCCGACATATTCCGTCTCAGAGGGAGAGAGGTATATAGTAATGATTCCTGAAACAGAAAATCCACAGGAGGCGAAAAGTGTATATCCGGGTAAGCCTGTGCGGCATGCTTATGCTTATCTGCGTCGATACTTTACGCAGAGTCCACAATATTGGTTTTCTCGCGGAACGACTCATGTATGTCAGGGAAATTAGAAGTATAACTGTAATATCGAGTTACAGAAATTTCTCCTTTTCCAATACTGATTTCAAATGGCGTCACGTTTATATCGTCTATATCAATGAAAGTTGAAAAACCATTCCAGATGAAGGATTTTTAAGAGATTTTGATAAAATTGGAATCTATTAGGATCAATATTATGGTAATGTAAGAGGAAATAAAAACTTTTAAAAATCTGCAAATCATTCTGAATCAGCGTAGGCGTAATCGCTTTCAAATGAAACCAAATAAATTATACAGTTTATCCACCGGACGTCGGGGTAAAGTGGTTAGAACGTCCGATTGATTGTTCGGTGTTTAACACCGGTTTAAACCAATATTCAATTATAAATATCACCGCTTTTCCTGGGTAAGTTAACAGTACTACTTGTCCATTTATCCTGACACCAGCCATTTAGTCGTAATGCTAACGGTGCAACCTTGAGCGCCAAGCAAGGCATCCATTACTACCATATTTAAAGTCTGTGATATGACCAAATATATTATGCAGTTTATCAAATGGACGTCGTGGTAAAGTGGTTAGAGCGTCCGATTGATTGTTTGGTGTTTAACGCCGCTTTGAATACAAAATCAGTTATACATATCACCGCTTTTCATGGGTAAGTTAACAGTACTTTGTCCATTTATCCTGACACCAGCCAGTCAGTCGTTATGTTGACCCCAAGACCCTAAGCGCCAAGGAGGGCCGCCATTACTACCATATTTAAAGTCTGTGATATGACCCGGTCGAGGATCAAACCCGAGACCTGCTGCACCAGAGGCGGACGATGTACCGCTACAACATGGATGCGGTCAGAGTGTCCGATCGGAACACGGGGTATATTATGCTGCAGTGGCGACACTGCGCTTTGTATTTTACTACGAGGAGCCCGGAAAATTGACATTTCGCGACACCGAAGCTCGAGAGAGGTGTCAATTTTCCCGCGTTTCGAGAATGACATTTATGAACAAGCGCATTTAAATGTTATCATTAATAGAATTACACGTTTTACACACGAAATATAATTTATGAATCGTCTGTGTTTGACATAATACTACCGCATAATGCATGATATCATATCCTATTTCAATGACATCACAATACCATATGTGGTGCCATATTTGTTCTCGTCAAATATTAATATTTAATCAAATTTAAAGATAATATTTTGCATATATCTGCGTTGTATGGATAAGATTATAACTGGTGTACTTTTGCAATGGTGACAATATCGTAAAGCGCGGTTTAGTTTGTTTCCTGAAAATACCCGTGCATGTTTATCTCTGCGTTAATGTAATGTAAATCATGTGAAATGCTATCTATTCTCTCATATGTCACATACAACCTCGAAAAAGACCTTGTCAACAATATGAACGTTACAGCTGTTTGCAAGCCATTCGGACTGTCTTACTGATCGTATCGATGTTATAGTGGCATAGCGTCCGCCTCGGGAGCGAGAGGTAGCGGGTTTCGATTCCCGGCCGCGGGTTATAGATCAAATTACGCTAATACATCCGCTGACTTGCTGATCTACAGTACTATAGTCCCTAAAAAACCTTTGTTTGCGTAGAAATGAGTGTATACCATCACCAGAATGTATTGAATATATCACATTGAGTTTAAATGCATTGTGAATGTGTTTAGGATGCACTGAAAATGATTGATTTGATCACTTTTAGTATTTTGACCTTGTTTGAAAGTGAAAGTAGAGAATGCTAAACATTGTTCGAGCCCGATTTGGACCAAAATGACGGTAACCATTTTCTCCTGGTGAGTTCTTTCTTGCATAATGTATGACCCCACATTTTCTTTGGATTGTTTTAAAGCTAAGAGGTAACTATTTTCAATGATATATGGTGTTCTACATGAAAAACGCTTATAAAAAAGTGTGACAATTGAGTACTGAAACTGGTTGATTTACATGGAAACAAAGACGGAATTTATTTGGTGTATTGTAACCTATAGCAAATAAAATTAAATTGGTAGTACTGGCTTTCCTTACTTGCCGCTCTTGATTGAGGATGAGCCTTACGACTGACTTTCTGGTGTCAGGATAAATGTCGCAGTAGTTGTGGTTCCTTAGAAAGAAATCAAACAATTAAACAAAAACTCTACTCGAGAAGCACTTCTATATGGAAATGTATTCCTTGAACGAACCGCATATGCTTCAAGAGATGTTGTAGTATTCCTGTTTTGGCATTACATAAAATGGATATGAACGTTTAACCTTATTTGGCTACAACCTTAGGTTTTCGAAAAAACACATTTTGTTTACGGCTTTATTACACATGGAGAGTGAAGTTGTATGTCAGGGATGTACTATAACCTCATCATTAACAAATATACGTATACACATGGAGTAACACGTTGGCGGACAATGAGGACTCTGAATAGACCGTTTAGAGCGCATATGCTCTCCCGTGTCTTCATTGTTCGTAGATGCAATGTAACAATTACCTTTGTCCATCGACTCGCTTCAAACGCAATAATGAATTGCAGCTTTCTTCGTCAGCAAAGCTGCACAATAATATCCTTATAACAATCTGCATTCTGTACAAAATACATTTCAAATACCATACGGGACAATATTTAACCCTGGCCAGTCGACATATGTCGCTTTTGCATAAGACACCACTTAAAACATTGGGAAACGGAGATATTGCTCCATATATGTAATGTCTCCTTTTCCAACAATTTATTCAGCTATGTAAATTACTTATACTTTATTGAGATATTTTCATCTTTCTTCCGTATACACTTTCAAAGACGACGGCGACTTCTGGGTTATCACCCCCAGATATACGGGTAATCTTTATGAGGCAATGAATTAGCTCTAGCATCATATTCGTAATCAGATACGTGTAAAAGACACCCAGAAAACAGTGGGATCCCAAACATTCCACGCGATCAGGGCCTTGTCTCGGGCTTATAACTCAAGTACCCTGGTTTGTAAATATAAAACACGCATACGGCGCAACTAAACCCGTCATTGTGAATGACTTAAATTTCAATACGAAATCTAAACAGGCAGAATAACTCAGATTTTCCCATTTTGCTCTATTATGCGTGTTTGAAAGACCCATGGGGTATGAAATTCGCTATTCAATGGTCCAATTTAATTGAAAAGTGAACGTCAACGGCGCAGATACACCCTAGTCAAAAAGTCGCCACAAATGGGTGAATTAAAGGTCCTCCGTCTGATATGTCAATGCTATTTTGAAATTATGCTTGTTGATTCGGGTATCTTGCGTCGCTGTTAACAGTATCTCAGTTATATAACAGCTTTTTTCTGTGTCAATTACCAAAAGGGGTGAATTTAAGGTCCTCCGTCTGATATGTCAATGCTATTTTGAAATTATGCTTGTTGATTCGGATGTTTTGTTTAAATGGTGTCTCGCGTCGCTGTTAACAGTATTTCAGTTATATAACGGCCTTTTTTCTGGGTCAATTACCAAAAGGACCCAGCTATGCTTATTCTGTCACAGTAATAAAACAATTTCCCGATCAGTTCATGCTGGTTAAATACATTGCAACACTTTTATTCTATATATCTGAATGAAAAAAGCAAAAATTAAAATATATTATATAATAACACAATGCTTAAGTGGGCTTAACTATATACTGTAACCAATGCAAAGACCTTAAAATCAAATATCAATGTTGACAATTCTCTCATTAGAAGAAATGATATTTCTAGAGTTACCTGCTTTGGAATAATTGCATATTGACAACTGTAACTTTAACTTTACATAGTTTGAAACAGTTCTGAAAAAGGAAGACATGTTCGTTTGAAGAAATATTAAAACCTTTATGCAGTTACTTCATCTAAACGGTAAGTTCTAAATTAACAACACACGGGATCACCGAGAACCATCGTAACCCTTTCCCTCATACTAGTAGACGCTTTCTGACGCCTCTGCATCAGACGGCTTTTTGAAAACATGTCGACAAAAGAAGAAATTGCTCAAAACGAGCAATTTCTCCTTTTGTCACCATGATTTTCAACTCTATTCAATTATTGTACTTTCTTTTAAAGGGAGTATCCATTTTTTTCTGGTATATTTTCAAAGTCGTCTGCTGCAGATTCGTTGTATGTGGGAAAGGGTTAAGCAATCGTATGATGCAAAGGCTGTAGTGCGGGTATGGTATCAAAGTTCCTTCAGTCTGGTACAGAACATGTATACGGTACAGTCGCACCTGTGCTAAAGACCTCCTTTGAATAGCATTTCCCCGTCTATTGCAACCACACTTTTAGATTCAAAATCACTTATTTTCTGCATAAATGAACCTGCAAATAAAAACAACCTGTGAACAAAGACCAGATTGTTCACTTCCGATTAGTGGTCTTTATACACAGGTTCAACTGTACATTTAAATTGAAGTAGCACTTAGTTCCTTTTGAGAATCACGTTTGTGTTTGTGCAAATAAAGACCACCTGTGAACAAAGACAAGATTGTTCACTTCCCATTGGTGGTTTTTATGTACAGGTTCGACTGTGCATGTACGAGAGCAACCTCTTCAGAGCAACGTTAAGCGGTGACAAAGACATGCACCTCTTATAGAGAGGCATTTCTTTTAACCCTTTCCCACCTTCAGACGCATTTTGACGCAATAGCAGCAGACGACTTTTGAAAACACTGTGGCCAAAGTTGAAATTGCTCATGATGAGCAATTTCACCTTTGGCCACAATCTTTTCAACTTTATTTAACAATTAAGCTATCTTTTACGGACATATTTCAGGTTTTTGTAATTATGTTTTCAAAGTCGTCTGCTGCAGATTTGTTGTATGTGGGAAAGGGTTAAGAAGTTACCTCTTACACTTAATGAAACACCGTTTGAACATCTGAAGCAATGTTTTCTACTCTATACCAATCTTCTTTTAATTTTGTGTTGTCCAAAATGTTCAATTGTGTTACGTAACACGTGGGACCAAATATACGATTCTTTTAAAGCTTGTTGTGTCGTTTAAAGCAGTTACCCTTTCGATCTCAAACTATGACAACATTAGTAGATATACCTTTAAAACTCTGCATGAATATTCCAAAAATGAGATATTATTTATGCATAGAGATTTAACGTCTTGTCGGTTTACACATTTATAATACATCATCGATCAATATGGATACGGTCGATGGCCCAATGCTTAGTCGACACCGGCATGCGCTCTCACTCCAGGTATCGTGCGTTTGAATCTTCAGTGGGTCACAATTCTGTGACATCTGATACGGAATACACAGTCGAACTTGTGCTAAAGACCACCTTTGAAGAGCAATTTCCTGTCTGTAGCAGCCACACTGTTAGATTCCCAATTACTAATTTTCTGCATAAATGAACCTGCAAATAAAGATCACCTGTGTAAACAAAGACCAGATTAATGTCTTTCCATTGGTAGTCTGTATGCTTAGGTCCTAAAGTACATTCAAATTGAAATAGTGCATGTTTATATTTTTTAACAAATAAGAATAATTTGAACATGCCATGGTGAGGTTGTTAGTACGTTCGCCTTTGGAGCTTGAGACCTGGTTCAATCCACAGTCGGGTTACAAGAAGGCTTTAACATGGTTATAATTGCTTCCCTCCTTGCCGCTCAGAGCTGAAGGTATAGCATCACGCCCGGCGTGGTAGTGCCTGGATGAAATAACCGGCACCAAGAAAACGTCGTGCAGTTATTAAAATGCTATCGAAAGCAACATAAAAGTCAAGGCAAACAAACAAAGTAATACATGGTCATGTTGATAATATAAGATAATTGAACGATAATTGATTCTGATTAATTGATTGATTGACTGTTTTGTGTTTTACGCCGCTTACAACATTTTTTCAGTTATATCACGGCGTTTCCTGGGTAAGTTACCAGCCATTCCTACCATTTGTTAAGTATTTGGTATAACCCGGCCGGGTATCAAACCCGCGACCTCCGGCAATTGAGCCTCACCCGATGATTACCACTGATAGGTCATCGAAATCAACCTGCAAATACGCGCAGTTAAGTCTGGCACTGTTCGGCAAATAATCAATTAAAAATCGATTTTGACAAACAGTATGATTTGAGATTATATTTCATGGATGTACAGTCTGGTTTGTATCAGCACACTTCACTCATGTCACGGCGACCAGTTCACATACCTATGTGCTTGCTGGCCTTTTCACACAAGTGCCTCACACAACACTCTTTCCAAGCAACTCAATGCTTTGTCAACATTGCCTGATAACCCGTTTGTGGAAGACAAATTGCCGGTTGTCGCATTGACTCTTGTCTAACGTCGGAACAAATGTTGGCCGAGATGGGATTCGAATTCACAACCCCGCGTCGTTACCGACTGAGCGACCGGGGCAGTCCGCGCAGACTGATTCGGACATATTCCGTCTCAGGGGATATAGGTATAGATTAACAATTCCTGAAACAGAAAATCAACAGGAGACGAAAAGTGTCTATCCGGATAAGCCTGTGTGGCATGCTTAGGATGATCCGGATCGATACTTTACGCAGAGTCCAAACTGTTGGTTTTCTCGCGGAACGGCTCAATTATCATGGTTGCGCAGGTTTGTTTGAAAGATGTTTTACAAAGCTAACAACAAGGTTTCAGATATATTACGGCGATTCCTGGGTAAGTTACCAGTATTATCGGTCCTTCTACACTGACACCAGGTGGTCAGTCGTAATGCTTACTCCTCAATTCTGAGCGTCATGGCGGGAAAGCCATTGCTTCCGTTTTTAAAGTCTTTGGTATGACCCAGCATGTAGATCTGCGTATACTGTAGTTTTTAAATGCCAGTGTTGGATCACGACTCAATGCCCTTTTACCAAAAACCCAAACCCTTTATAGTTTGAATTAAAAATTTCACACTGGCATGTCGAAAGTCAGATTTTTGTATTCAGTTTAATTTCAAAATGAATGCGTCTTACTGTTACATGGTATATCAGAAATGGGTCAAGGTTTATCTAATACTATCAATATTTAGCCTCACTGGTCATCGGACAAAATTGCTAATAGCGAAGATTACGCTCAGCCTGTGTTTGCTTTTGCTTCAATAGTTCATCCATCAGACTGTTTGAGTTTATAGGTAGATTTGGACATATACTGGGTGCACATATCCTAGATCTATTTACCTGTGTCGAGGATAATATCATATCAATACGAAGGGGAACGTTATCTGTTAAAGTTATTAAATATAAACATCCGTATTGGACTATCTCTTGTTGTATAACCCCTATTCAATTCATTTATTTGTTGATTTAAACATTCAATGGTCTTTGTCGATGTTCCATTAATGAAGCCGATTCTCGGTAGCGCTGGTCGTACCGACGTACGCTGGGGTTGTGGGTGCTAAAAGTCTATCCAGTTTGACATAAGTCAATGCGACAAGCGGCTTTCGTCTTCCACCAATGATCTAACAGTATATGTGGAAAAGCAGTCAGTCGCTTGAAAAGACGTGTGTGGAGTAGTGGTGTGAGAAAGCTAGGACACACTTGGGAAGGTGAAGTTTTCGTGTTCATATGACTGAAAATTGTTGAAAATGGCGTTAAAACCCAATCAAATGTTCATTTAATGGAACGGCGACTTGATGACAGATAGTGCAGAACCTGATCTGCTGGTCATTAATATTGATTAATAGTAGAAGTAGTAGTAGTAGTAGTAGAAGTAGTAGTCGTAGTAGCAGTAATAGTAGTAGTAGTAGTAATTCTGGTAGTAGTATTAATTGTAGTATTCATTCATTCATTCATTGTAGTAGTAATAGTAGTAGTAGTAATAGTATTATTAGTAATATTAGTAGGAGTAGTAGTAGTAGTAGTAGTATTGGTTGTTGTAGTAGTAGTAGTAGTAATAGTAGTAGTAGTAGTAGTAGCAGTTGTGGTAGTAGTAGTAGAAGTAGTAGTAGTAGTAGTAGTAGTAGTAGTAGTAGTAGTAGTAGTAGTAGTAGTAGAAGCAGTGGTGGTAGTAGTAGTAGTAGTAGTAGTAGTAGTAGTAGTAGTAGTAGTAGTAGTAGTAGTAGTAGTAGTAGTAGTAGTAGAAGCAGTGGTGGTAGTAGTAGTAGTAGTAGTAGTAGTAGTAGTAGTAGTAGTAGTAGTAGTAGTAGTAGTAGTAGTAGTAGTAGTAGTAGTAGTAGTAGTAGTAGTAGTAGTAGTAGTAGTAGTAGTAGTAGTAGTAGTAGTAGTAGTAGTAGTAGTAGTAGTAGAAATACTAGTAGTAGTATTAGCAGTAGTAGTAGTTGTGGTAGTAGTAGTCATTGATGATGATGAAGGGGATTTCAATACAGTTTGAGTGGGGAAATCCTAAAGGCAGAGCCTCTCATCACGGGACCATCTTACGAGAGGTCGAAGCTCTACAACTACAGACGGTCTCTATCACAGTCACGTTAATTCATTAAGACAATGTGAGACTGTTCATGTCAAAGGGTACAACATAGCATTTGTGATCATAGCGTAGGTACAGACCAGCCTTCGCATCTATTTAATTTTATCAAATTCACCAGAAACTTAAACAAAAAATCCTTTGTGTGTAATTTGCGAAATGTTTATATTTACACCAGACGTTGCATGCTGGTCAACATTGATATGCACTGTTCAAAAAGGCCAGGTGGTACTAATTTTGCATGAATATATTCATAAAAACAAACAAACAATCGAACGAAAACCTTCACCACAAACTGCAAGTACACAACCTTGAAGAGTGTGAGAAAGTATTTTAATGAGATTTAAAATCGTTGCTTGACCACCGTTCGGCCAGGGGTCAGTTTGTGCTAATTGGCCGTTTGTCCGGCACAGTACTAGGTACGAACTTCACGCTGTCCGTCTGAATGAATGTAAGATGGACGTAAGAAAGGTTTTAATGACTCGATATAATCCCCCGTCGCTTCCTGATAATGGGGGAAAGTTTTTTGTCTACACTGTTTATTCTAGCTCCGTCACACAAAAAAGAAATATAGGCCGGTAGCTCAGTCGGCAGCGACTCAGGCTGTCAATCCAATTGTTGTTAGTTCGATCCCAAGCTCGGCCAACATTCTTTCCGACGTTCGACAACAATTAATGCAGTGAGCGGTATTCGTTTTCCACCAATGGGCTTACAGTGGAATAGCTGCCAGTTGATTGGAGAGACTGTTGTTTGTTTTACTGGTGAGAGAAAGTAAGGAAACGCAAAGGTGAACTAACCGCCGTGATATGACAGAAACATTGTTGTAAATTGTTAACCCCAAATCAATCAATCGATCTAATCATGTCAATCCTTGCTCCCACCTACAAGTATTCCATATATGCTTCTTCCCAGGCTACTTGGCCGATTGATAACTGCACGGGAATTAATACCGGGCATCCTACGCTCGAGGACCGCCTCGGCAGTGTAATGTAAGAGAGTTCGCCACGGGGGTTCGAACCCCGGGTCATACCAAATCCTTTAAAAATGGTTGCATTGGCTTTCCCTTCTTACCGCTCAGGATTTTGGTTAGCATCACGCAATACTCGCTGGTTTCGGAGTACTGTAACTTACCAATTAAACACAGTAGTGTAACTGAAATCTTTTTTATATCGTTTTACGATGCCTAGCCGGTGATGCAACAACTTTCTCGCATGACACATCTTATTTTTAGAAATATTTTTTTCTGGGTGTTAACCACAATGGCGTTACGAAGTATCGTTAGCGGGTACAGTAGTCCCGTTTTGTGTTTTTATTTATTACGTCATAATTAGTATATCTACCTTTACGATTGAAGAGCAGCATGTGTAATTATCTCCCTTGGAACTTCCCCGCCTCTTTCATTCTTTCTGTGTAACCCTTCATAACCGATTGAAACCGAATATTTACAATTCTGAATATTCTTTTTAAGTAGAAGAAATATTCTTGCTCTGTCGTTAATATTTATTTATCTTTCAATCTATTCCTCTTCCAAAGCATGTGAGGTAATTATAACAAATATAGAGAACGCCGGCTCTTCGTCTTCAGGTCTGAGGTTCAAGATTAGAGTTGATATCAAGAGGAATTAACCATTTTCTACATACAAAACATCATCAGTAGACGACATTGTAGCAAAAGAAAGATATATAATGTAATTTAATACATTGTAGCAAAGGCCATTTATACTTTTGATATATTGCAGCAAAAGAAAGATATATGTTTAATACATTCTAGCAAAATCATATATTTTTAATATTTTGTAGATGCAGAACACATCTATTTCAAGATATTGTATTAAAGTATGATTTATATTTTCAATACATCGTAGCAAAAGAAAAATATATTTTAATACATTGCAGCAAAAGAAAGACACGTGTTTTAATACATTGTAGCAAAAGAACGATATAATGTGTATACACCGTATCAGAAGAAAGATAAAATGTAATGCATTGTAGCAAAAGAAAGATAACTATTTTTAAACATTGTAGCAAAAGAAAGATATATTTGAACACATTGTAGCAAAAGAAAGATATATTTTTAATACATTGTTGCAAAAAAAAGATACATTTTTAATACATTGTAGCAAGAGAAAGATATATTTGTTCATACATTGTAGAAAATATAGATACATGTTTTAATACATTGTAGAAAAAGAAAGATACATGTTTTAATACATTGAAGCAAAATAAATATATATTGTATAAATAAAATATGTTTAATACATTGAAGAAGGAAAAAACAGTTTTAAGCCAAAGTAAGAAATATATTTTAATACATCGCAGCAAATGAAAGATATATCTTGTGATACATTGTAGAAAAAGAAAGGTATATATTTTAGAACATTGTAGCAAAAAAAAACGATATATAATTTAATACATTGTAGAAAAAATATATTGTAATTAAAGAAAGATACACTTTTTAACACTATTGGAGACGACCATTTGTCGCCTCTGCAGCAGACATCATTTGAAAAGAAAAAGCGTTGGAAAATATGTTTAACATGTCTTTTCCGACATACTTTAAATTCTTTATCAAAATCATAATTCGGCATTTCCAAGTTTAATACATTTAGGCACGAATTTGTCAAAGTTGGCCAACCGGCACGAACATCTTATACCATGATAACTAATTCCCACATGTAGATGCATTTTAACGTATCTGCGTACGGTGACATTTGAACACATTGAGTGTAAATTAGAAATCGGTAAAAACGAACCATTCTCTTTTTCGCACAAAGTTTTCAACTTTAATAAATATATATTTTCTTTAATTTCAGAATTAAGCAAATCTGTTTATTTGCTCACATAGTGACTAGCAATTACTCCCTTGTGTCACAATGTATTCAACTTCATGTCAGAAATGATATTTTAATATAAAGATATTTTCTATATTTTTGTCCATATGTTTTAAAAACTCATCTGCTTCAGATGTGTTGTATGAAGGAAAGGGCTAAAATATCATATCAGGTGAACCCACCTTTGACATATAATATATTGAGCAGACGACCCTGTAAACATCGGGAAAACAGATGAGCCCTTCCACGAGATAACCCACATTATGGACTCTGCGTAATGTATCGACCCAGATCAGCCTGAGCAGTTCGCGTAGTCTAATCCGGGCCCAAACATTGCATCCCTAGGAGAAAGAGGTATAGAGTAATGATTCCTGAAACAGAAAATCCACAGGAGGCGAAAAGTGTCTGTTCGGGTAAGCCTGCGCGGCAGGCTTAGGCTGATCCGGGTCGATACTTTACGCAGAGTTCACAATGTTGGTTTTCCCGCGGAACAGCTGAAATATGAACGATATCCATACATAAAAGTACATGACTTGAACATATTTGGAAATGTTGTTGAAGAAATAGTCGATAATACCAAGGACGTTATCTACGTACGACATTACCTACGTTCCTGAATTATTACTGATTTTGGACATTTTCTCCTGATGTCACAATGTTTTCAAAAATCGTCTGCTGAAGATGACTCAAACTGCGTCTATTTGAGGTAAATGGTTAACGGTGGAAGATTGGTCGGATACATTAGTTTTGAACTGGTTGCCCGGATGAGACTATAATACTGACCGAGGGGACGTACGGGTAGCTTACTTAAAGATAACTACGTCACTCAAATGTCACCTATCTTATAACGCGGCCTTAAAATACCCGGTACCGGGTAACGGTACCCGCGTTCCGGTATGCTTCAGAGATCAAGTACCCGGTACATGTCGAAAGACAAACAGGAGCCTCGCTGCAGGTGTGAGCCTGATACGACGGGGCTAAACTAGCCACTTGATCGCTGCACTAAACCGAAATTTACAACACTTCATTTGGACAATATCATACACTGGAATGTTCCTACCCTTATCCTGATGTTGATACTATTTAAGCGGCAGTTGACATTCGCGTCCAGTGTAGATCAAAATGAGCCAGCGCATACGTATAGTATGATTTGACTCTGCACTATTTGTCAATTTGTCAAAGAAAGTTTTAAGACATAGTAAAGCAGTATCTGTTTGGAATATTTAGCATGAATTCGTAGTCAAGTTTATTTGTTCCACAAGTGTATTTGTTACGTTAAGGTTGGTTTTCCTGGAGCCCCGGTCATTTCTTTATCCCTTTCCCTAAAACAAATGGTATTGATTTAACCCTTTCCTGGGTATTATGATATGTGCCAGTGCATAAGAAAAGATACAAAATACTTTTTCAAACAGTGTAGCATACGCTCATCTTGTCTATCTGCTCAGTCTTTTTCAGAGTCTACTCAAATTGACAGAAGTTTCTAACAAGATAGTGTTAGTAATATGTGAAAAGTGTAGATTTTGCCCAGTCTGATCTGGAATTGTATAGTTCACAAAAGCCACCTTGAACATTTTTTATCATGAACGTGCTCATATTTCTCTATCACTTTCCTTGAGACACATGCTGTTGACCATTTCCGACATATATATATTTAACACATTTGAAGCAGATATATTTTAAAAAACCGAGGATTAATAACTCCAAAACGAGTAATTTGTATATTTGTTTAACTTTTAAGCAAAGCATCGATCAATTTTTCAAGTTGATACTTCTGTAAACAGTATAAGCTTCAAAAGTAGATATGGGGGAAAATGGAGCCTTGCTTATTATTATCATTTTAAGTTGTAAAGTCGTCTGCTTTAGCCTATCTTACGTTGATCTGTTAGGTAAAATTTCACCAAATATATACGCAGTCAGGTTTTTCAAAAATAGCCAAATAGTTCGTGAAAAGATGTGATTTCTTCAGAATGAGCATATAACTTCACCAGAAGGCATTTAAGGAATGGAAAGCTTTTTTTCGTTTTCATGGGGGTATGAACAAAAAAACCTGATCACTCTCTATGAAATCGCGAAGCGGTTTCATAGAATGTGTGATCAGGTTTTTTTGTTCATACCCCCATGAAAACGAAAAAAAACCTCTCTCCATTCCTTATATTTTAGCATTAATAGTATAACTTATATTTTAGCATCAGTGAGTAATAAAACATTTAGTATAACTTACAACGTCATTGTCCATAATGCAGCACGTATAGCACGTCGCCAATGTTATTTTTTTATTATTCATGAGGTTATGAACAAAATATTTCAGCCAATCACAGACAAGCAAAAGTGATGAACACAAAAAAACCCTAAAATATTTAATAATGAGCCTTCTCGCGAGAAAACCAACATTATGGACTCGGCGTAAAGTATCGACCCGGATCAGCCTAAGCAAGACGCGCAGGCTAGCCCGGACAGACAATTTTAGCCTCCTGTGGATTTTCTGTTTCATGAATCATTACTCTATACCTCTATCCCCCTGAAACGGAATGTGTCGGCCCGGATTAGTCTGCGCGGACTGCGCAGGCTGATCTGGATCGATATATTACGCAGAGACCACACTATTGGGACGGCTCAAATATGATACGGTGAGTTAGCAATTTAATTGCTTGATTGATTGGGGTTTTACGCCGTTTTCAACAATTTTTCAGTCATCTCATGGCGACAAGTTCACCTACTCATATGTTTCCTGGTTTTCTCACACCATTACCCCACATACTTTCCAAGTGACTTGCTGCTTTTCCACATAATAGCCCATTGGTGAAAGATGAATGACGCTTGTCACAGTGACTTTTGTCAAACGTCGGAAAGAATGTTCGCCGAGCTTGGGTTCGAACTTAAAATCCCTGGATTGACAGCCCGCCTCGCTACTGACTGAGATACCGGGGCTCGCGTTTCTGTTTCTGTCTGATATCTATTCAATGTCATTTCATTGCCTGTATGAGAACAAATTAAGGACATTACCGTTGTCGTCTGAAAAGTTTTTACATATCATTTCGGGCTGTCTGAGTACAATTGATAACCGTTCTCTCTATTTCACAAATTGTAAAAAACCGTGCAGGTACGCATTACTAGACAGGTTATGTTTTTGTTTTTTTCTTTCTTCAGATATGCACGTTACAATGGTGAAGCACATTGAGAATGCAATACGTATATTCTCGAGTGGATAAAATGAGCTATACCACGTGAACCTCCCCTCTCGTGATAATCAATTGTCCCTCCTACTGTCTCGACATTGCTCTTTTCTTGAACCTTGCAAACATCAAATAAAACCATTGTGTGTTTTACATTTTATCTGGTTATCAATCAGCACAATTCGACATAATGTGTATACCCTAGGAGTTTGTGAGTGTAATTTCAGTTGTTGGCTTTGACTGTTTATTTGTGTTACAATTTGTTGTTGTTCTATATACCTTTCACAAGTAATTTTGTCCTTTTCAATGTGTTTCATTGGTAACGTATCGATGACAGGGGCGTAGCTTTGCAATACTCAATGTGTAGGCCGCCTCGTGAGAAAATAAACATTGTGGACTCGGCGTAACGTATCGACCCGGATCAGCCTAAGCAAGCCACACAGGCCTACCCGGATAGGCACTTTTCGCCTTTTGTGGATTTTCTGTTTCAGGAATAGCTACTCTATACATCTATCCCCCTAAGACGGAATATGTCGGCCGGATCAGTCTGCGCGGGCAGAGCAGGCTGATTTGGTCGATACATTACGCAGATGTATATCGCCGCAGCTGCATTTTGGGGCATTTTGAGCTACGCCCCTGGATGATGATGATAAGTGTATTCATACGCTTATCGATGAACGACATAGTGAAATAAAATACATATATTATAGAGTGGATACAATGCACTTACCACGTGAACCTCCCCTCGTTAAAATCAATTGTCCCTCCTACTGTCTCGACATTTACTCTTTGCTTGAACCTAAAAAACATCAAATGAAATCATTGTGTGTTATACATTTTGATCTGGTAATCAATCAATACAATCCGATATAATGTCTATATCCTAGGAGTTTTTTGAGAGTCATTTCACTTGTTGACTTTGATCGTTTATTTGTTTGTGTATTTGTTGTTGTTCTGTATCCCTTTCACACGTATTTCAGTAATTTATTATGCGTGTTCTTGGTAAATGATCGGTATTTATTGTAAGTTTATACTTACAACAACCGATAAGTCATACTGCTATCACTGCACGTAATCCGCCGTGGCCGAATGATAAGTGTCGGGGATTTAGAACCGGTCGTCCCGGGTTCTATCCAAAGTCGCAGAGTGGTCATGGTGGAGTGCCCTTGGGGCAAGGCACATATCCTAGCCTAGTAGTGGTTTGTTTATCAAGGGATAATGAATAAGTGAACTGTCGCCGTGATATAACTGAAATAATGTTGAAAGTGGCTTAAAGCCTAATACAACGAACACAGCTATATATTATCTCTGTAACCATTTACGTAAAGGAGTGCAACTTCGTCTACCATAATCGATCTCTAAAAGAGGTTTATTGTATGTTTATATCAGAATTGGTAGGCACGTCGTCATCTCACCAATAAACAACTGTACTTGTGTATTTTGAACAGTCGTTACTTATTCAACTGATAACATGAGTCTGTCCATCGGAAAAGGTACGAGTTGGCTTTCGTGAACAGTATATATCCAGATCAGCATGTGCATCTGCATCATAGTCCGATCAAGATATACACTGTTCACATATCACTTACACGAGCTTGTTAGAAGGATATTTCAATTTGTATAGACAAATAACTCTTTTTCGGTGTCTGATTCTGAACTCTTCTTCAAAAGACAAGACCAATGAGGACCAGTGAAGGAAAGTCGTAAAAAGACTATTACCTACGAACGTGTAGATATTACGTATAAGAATGTATGTACTTGAGAATATTTGCGCCATTAATGATAAAGTCTATCTATCAATTATGAGATGTGATAGTGCCGCGTCAAACGATTTCGGGTCTTGTTGTACGTGGAAAGGGTGGATACTCAGACGAGATGTCCGTGAAGTTGGCAGTCTGGCAGTCTGGCAGCCTGGCAGCGTGAAGTTAGCAGTCTGGCAGTCTGGCAGCCTGGCGGCGTAAAGTTAGCAGTCTGGCAGTCTGGCAGCCTGGCAGCGTGAAGTTAGCAGTCTGGCAGTTTGGCAGTCTGACAGCGTGAAGTTAGCAGCCTGGCAGCGTGGCAATCTGGCAGCGTGAAGTTAGCATTATGACAGCTTGGCAGTCTGGCAGCACGAACTGAGCAGCGTGACAGCCTGGCAGCACGAACTGATAAGCGTGGTAGCCTGGAATCACGAACTGAGCAGCGTGGAAGCCTGGCAGAATGAACTGATCAGCGTGGCAGCCTGGCATCACGAACTGGGCAGCGTGGCAGCCTGGCAGCACGAACTGATCAGCGTGGCAGCCTGGCTGCACGAACTGAGCAGCGTGGCAGCACGAACTGAGTAGCGTGGCAGCCTGGCAGCCTGGCAGTCTGGCAGCGTGAAGTTAGCATTCTGACAGCGTGGCAGCCTGGCAGCACGAACTGAGCAGCGTGGCAGCCTGGCAGCACGAACTGAGCAGCGTGGCAGCCTGGAAGAACGAACTGAGCAGCGTTGCAGCCTGGCAGCACGAACTGAGCATACAACTTAAAATATATACTTTTACACCAGACTTTTCATGTGAACTAAGCCATATCTCTTTACGCGACATTTCCATTTTGACAGCGCCAGCAGTTTTTACAGAATTTCTGGCAGCCTGTGGCAGTCTTGGGCAGCGCGAAACACACTGTACTTTTTTCAACCGGCCTAGATAAAAAATCTTTAGTATATTGTTACGTTCTAATAACTTTTCTTTCAATGAGTTTTAAGCAAAGATAAGAGGTGAAAGATTTCATTAAATCAAGTTTTTTCGAATTCTTGTGTACATTTACCTCTTTTTTTTTAACGCTCTCGAAAGCCGAAATCGCGCGATGTTTCTGGTCTTTGATTGATTGAAAAATGCTTGTCTACACAATTAAAACACTTTATTTTGCCATTTTCATGTAGCTTAGTGTCATCTTACCATACCCCGTAACGGAGCCTTATTTCATGAACGTTTTCTAATCTTTTAAAACAGAAATCAAGTTTTACATGTTTTCAAAATCGGAAAAAAAAATGAAAAATGAGAAATTCCTTCACAGTAGTTCATTAGAAAAACACGCCTATATAAATGTCGCATACAACTTAAAATATATACTTTTACACAGTCTTTTCATGTGAACTAAGCCATATCTCTTTACGCGACATTTCCATTTTGACAGCGCCAGCAGTTTTTACAGAATTTCTGGCAGCCTGTGGCAGTCTTGGGCAGCGCGAAACACGATGTACTTTTTTCAACCGGCCTAGATAAAAGATCTTTAGTATATTGTTACGTTCTAATAACTTTTCTTTCAATGAGTTTTAAGCAAAGATAAGAGGTGAAAGATTTCATTAAATCAAGTTTTTTCGAATTCTTGTGTACATTTACCTCTTTTTTTTTAACGCTCTCGAAAGCCGAAATCGCGCGATGTTTCTGGTCTTTGATTGATTGAAAAATGCTTGTCTACAAAATTAAAACACTTTATTTTGCCATTTTCATGTAGCTTAGTGTCATCTTACCATACCCCGTAACGGAGCCTTATTTCATGAACGTTTTCTAATCTTTTAAAACAGAAATCAAGTTTTACATGTTTTCAAAATCGGAAAAAATAATGAAAAATTAGAAATTCCTTCACAGTAGTTCATTAGAAAAACACGCCTATATAAATGTCGCATACAACTTAAAATATATACTTTTACACAGACTTTTCATGTGAACTAAGCCATATCTCTTTACGAAATTCTGTAAAAACTGCTGGCGCTGTCAAAATGGAAATGTCGCGTAAAGAGATATGGCTTAGTTCACATGAAAAGTCTGGTGTAAAAGTATATATTTTAAGTTGTATGCTCAGTTCGTGCTGCCAGGCTGCAACGCTGCTCAGTTCGTTCTTCCAGGCTGCCACGCTGCTCAGTTCGTGCTGCCAGGCTGCCACGCTGTCAGAATGCTAACTTCACGCTGCCAGACTGCCAGGCTGCCAGGCTGCCACGCTACTCAGTTCGTGCTGCCACGCTGCTCAGTTCGTGCAGCCAGGCTGCCAAGCTGTCAGAATGCTAACTTCACGCTGCCAAACTGCCACGCTGCCAGGCTGCTAACTTCACGCTGTCAGGCTGCCAAACTGCCAGACTGCTAACTTCACGCTGCCAGGCTGCCAGACTGCAAGACTGCTAACTTCACGCTGCCAGACTGCCAGACTGCCAGACTGCCAGACTGCCAGACTGCCAGACTGCCAGACTGCCAGACTGCTAACTTCACGCTGCCAGACTGCCAGACTGCCAACTTCACGGACATTCAGACGAGCAGGTTCATACGTACAGTCTTTACAGAGCCGTTTCTGTCCGTCCATATGTCCGTCTTTATGTTAGATAGTCCTAGATGCAACGTTTGACATAAATATAAAAGTGTAGCTCTACTGGTTTTCGCAACATTAGAACTTTTTAGAAAGAGATCAAGTCGGAGAGTCAATAAAACCCCTACTCGTCAGACACAACTCGCATCTATAAACCCTTTCCCACATACAACACATCTTCAGCGGACAAAAGTTTAAAAAATATATATGCAGTAATCACAGACAATGTCTATAAATAAAGGTGTACTTACTGAGAAAAAAAAGTTGAAAACATTGTGGGAAAAGGAGAAATTGCTCGTTCTGAGCAATTTCTCATTTTGTAACATTGTTTTCAAAAGACGTCTGCTGCAGGAGGCGTGCGTCCAAAAGCGTCTGTTTGTGGGAAAGGGTTGAACAGATAACGATTATGTAGTTTTAAGTAGAAGACTCTGCACTAAATTAAGCACTGCTTTCCATTGCGATGCGTTAACTTTGAATTTAAACCAGGTAGCGTAGACAATTTATGTTCTGCACATTGTATAAACATCTGTAAATCTGCAAATATGCACTAGTCACACTAATAATCGATTTACTTACATGCTTTCTTACTACTTACTTACTTACTTACTTACTTACTTACTTACTTACTGAATGGATAACCTATGACTACGAGAAATTGCTCGTTTTGAGCCATTTCTTCTTTTGTCACTATGTTTTCAAAATGCCGTCTGCTGCAGAGGCGTCAGAATGCGTCTATATGATGGAAAGGGTTAATTAAAGGTGTCTTGTAGTCAAATCCCTGAGACAAAGTTGTCTGTTGATATGTCATAATCTACATTTGGTTCGATCTTACAGGCAGGCGGCTTGCTAAGACTCTGGCGAGAATGCCCGTATGAACATAAAGTACCATTTATGAGAGGAATCTGGTACCTTTGCATCAATCCACCATGGCGGAGTGGTAATAATCGGATAGTTGGTACCAAGCCTCCCGGGTTCGACAACTAGTCGCAGCGCAACGATTACGATGGAGTGCTCTTGTGCAAGGCACATTTCATGGCCAAGTACTGATTTGTTTACCCGGTAATCATGAATAAGTTGTCGCCGGGATATATCTGAAATAATGTTGAAAAAGGCCTATAACCCCAGGAAAACAAAGAAAACAAGACTTAGCATAACATGAGTAAAAATTACATTGTTATTAATGTTAACCCTTTCCCAAATACGAAAGGGTTAAACACTCTCCAATAGGACGAATTTCGTAAGTATTATGACGAAAAGAGAAATTGTGTCTCAATGTTTGGACTTACTTTCACATACAGTGATTTTTCACGTCTAGTGCTGATTTTGCTGCATGTAATAAAGGGTAAACATCGTTTTCCTCTCAAATGAATTCGAAATGTAATGCTTAGACATATATGTCATCGACACACACGTATACGAGAAACGTCTGGCGAAAAAAGTCCTTTTCGCATAGATCAGTGAACAGTGACGTCAGTGACACCGGCGACACATGAGCGTCTGCCTCCATTTAGATGGACGTACAGTCCAACCTGTGTTTAAAGACCACCCATTGGAATTGAACATTCTGGTCGTTGTTCACATGTGGTCTTTCAATACAGGGTAATTTATGCAGAAAAAGAGTAATTGGGAAATTAAAAGTTTGGTTGCTATATAGAGGGAATTGCTAAACAAAGGTGGTCTTTAGCAAATGTTTGACTGTACCGTGACACGGTCCTACTAAATACTGCAAGGACTACAAGGACTACAAGGACTACAAGGAATACACAAGGACTACAAGGACGGCTGTAGTATGACAAGGACAGATAACCCTGTAGAGTGTAGGTGGAGATCACCCTGTATTGTGTGGGTGCAGATCACCCTGTAGAGTGTAGGTACAGACCACCCTGTAGAGTGTAGATGCAGAAAATAAAATACAAGGACTACAAGGACATGCAAGGACGGCTGTAGTATGACAAGGACAGATTACCCTGTATAGTGTAGGTACAGATCACCCTGTATTGTGTAGGTTGAGATCACCCTGTATTGTGTGGGTGCAGATCACCCTGTAGAGTGTAGGTACAGACCACCCTGTAGAGTGTAGATGCAGAAAAAAAATACAAGGACTGCAAGGACATGCAAGGACGGTTGTAGTATGACAAGGATGGATTACCCTGTAGGTGGAGATCACCCTGTATGGTGTGGGTGCAGATCACACCGCCCTGTAAAGTGTAGGTACAGACCACCCTGTAGAGTGTAGATGCAGATTACCCTGTAGAGTGTAGGTGCAGATTATCCTGTATGGTGTAGGTGCAGATCACCCTGTAGAGTGTAGGTACAGACCACCCTGTAGAGTGTAGATGCAGAAAATAAAATACAAGGACTACAAGGACATGCAAGGACGGCTGTAGTATGACAAGGACAGATTACCCTGTAGAGTGTAGGTACAGATCACCCTGTATGGTGTAGGTGGAGATGCACCCACACCATACAGGGTGATTTCCACCTACACCATACAGGGTGATATGTACCTACACTATACAGGGTAATCTGTCCTTGTAGTCCTTGTGTAGTCCTTGTAGTCCTTGTGTAGTCCTTGTAGTCCTTGTGTAGTCCTTGTAGTCCTTGTAGTCCTTGTAGTCCTTGTAGTCCTTGCAGTATTTAGTAGGACCCAGTGCCATTGAAAGCTGTACAAGGCAGCCACTCAGTAGAGAGTCACAATTCGACTGCTGAAAAGTTTGATTGTTTGTTTTTTTACGCCGCTTTCAAAACAAATTCAGTTATATCACAGCGTTTCCTAGCTAAGTTACCAGTACTACTGGTTCATTTATCCTGACACCAGCGAGTCAACCGTAATGCTTAAAACACAATCCAGAGTGCCAAGGAGAGCATTTATTTTATAGTATTTGATATGACCCGCCCGGGAATCGAATCCGCGACCTCCCGCACAGGAGGCAGATGCTCTACCACTACACAGCCGAGGCGGTCTTTTGTTGAAGAGAGGTGATTGTTTAATACAAGTGAACTTCTCTTGTTTACGTTCAACTGACTGTTAAATACAAATTGGCTGCTTTACAGAGGTGTCCACTGAACAAAGTATGGTAGTAGATGTAAACTGTGACACACATCTAGAAGTGTAGCTAAACATGTTTCAATTTACATGAATTTTATTTGACCCTGGAAATGTAACCATGGACAACATTTTTTAATGACATTTCTGTTTTTAAAACAATAAATAACTCCACAATAATACATTCAATGTCTACGATCAAATCTCTTGTATTCCATTGCAGACAATAAAAAACAGCTATAATAAACCACAATAAAACGTGGTAAATTTATTAGAATGCTTTACGTCAGAGGTATAAATCTTAATGTCAAACTTTCACGATCGCTGATGATATGAAAGGAACCGAAATTAAAACAGAAAACAAAACAATCTTGAGAAAATTTAATACAGTTGTAAGCATTGGAAAATTAACCGTTATTTTGTTAGACGTTGCTTTAATTAACAACTGTGTGTAAACTCTCGTTAGAGAATCCGCCGTAGCAGAGTAGTAAACGTCGAAGACTTGGAAGCGGACGTCCCCGGTTCCATCCCGCTGGAGAGCCCTTTGGCAAGGCACATTTCCTAGCCTAGTACTGGTTTGTTAACCTGGGTTCATGAATAAATGAACTGTCGCCGTGTTATAACTGAAATAATGTTGAAAACGGCGTAAAACCCAGGTATATAAATGAAATGAATGCAATTTTAAACATCGTATGATTCCTTCAGTGCAAAAATGCACAATTGTAATTAGTGAACAGTGTAGACCCAGATCAGCCAGTGCACATATATCCTCATAAACAGATCAAGATCTACCCTGTTCACAATTTATTTAAATACGTCCATCAAGTTGTATACATTCTGATAAAGTCGGAGCAGATGCATCCCGATCTGAAACTACACTGTTTAGGAAAGTCATGATGTACATGGACTCATTTACAAGTGAAAGAAAGTTCAATAAGACCAGCATTCACATACGTGCAGTGTAATGTTGGTCTTCGCTATTTGCTTCACATTTAGTGGTCATCGTAGTCTCCTGGACAATGCGTCTATTTCCGAGGCGTGCGGTCCAGTTGCGACGGTGGTGTGCAGGGGCGTAGCTCCTTTTAGGCACTGTAGGCACGTGCCTACACTTTTTTTTCTCAAAATGCCTCAAAATGTAGCTGCGGCGATAGACATCTGCGTAATGTATCGACCGGACCAGCCTGCGCTGTCCGCGCAGACTGATCCGGCCGACACATTCCGTCTTAGGGGGATAGATGTATAGAGTAGCGATTCCTGAAACAGAAAATCCACAGGAGGCGAAAAGTTTCTATCCGGGTAGGCCTGTGCGGCATGCTTAGGCTGATCCGGGTCGATACTTTACGCAGAGTCCACACTGTTATTTTTCTAACGAGACGGTCTACACATTGATTATTGCAAAGCTACGCCCATGGTGTCTATCTGAAACGACCGGTAGGTGAGCCGTTTTCCAATTGTTTAAGTCACCGTTTCCCACATACGATTGTTTTTACAACGGATGATTTCGAAAACGTTTGGGCAAAATATGAAAAGAAAACTAGAAATAAAAGTGTAATTTCAAGAGTTGAAAACATTTTGGCATTCATGTGCCATTCATTTAGCCACACCGTCTTCAAAAGTCGTCTGCTGCACTGGCATAAAAAGTCGTCTGCTGCACTGGCATAAAAAGTCGTCTGCTGCAATGGCATCAAAAGTCGTCTGCTGCAATGGCATAAAAAGTCGTCTGCTGCAATGGCATCAAAAGTCGTCTGCTGCAATGGCATCAAAAGCATCTACATGTGAGAAAGGGCTATCAAATAACGGTAAAGACTGTCTGTCTGTATATCGAGGGCTTGGCGTGAAACGGTTGTAACTAAAATTTGTATTTTGTTACCAAGGTTAATCACCTCGCCATGAAGTCTTTATAAGAATTAAATCATTTTTCTTGGTAAACAATGGAAATTTAAGTGTCATTGCTCGTTCTGAGCAATGGCACCTAAATTTGCATTGTTAACAAAGGGGTCAAAATTGCCCCTAAACCAGGGTTTTCAAAATAGGTATTTAGTTACAACCGTTTCACGCCAAGCCCTCGAGATGTACTTTGTATACGTCAAACTAAACGTTCTGTTCTGTTGGTGTTTCATGTGGGAAAGGGATAACCATGCAATAGCGTGTAAAAGTTATAAACGATGATTAAACCGTTCTTGGAATTCAGCAGGATAAGGGTTATCAGTCGATGACGAATCTGAATCGTACGTAAAGCCTAACTTAAAGTGGGTCAGGAAAACAAAACAAACATGACAAAATAATGTTTTTTGCTGTATATTAAAATACAACATACAGCTGTAGGCATGGTGACGTTTACAGTTTTACTATATCCTGCTATATACGACGACCGTCTCCGCGGTGTAGCGGTTAGGTTTTGCTCTATTTTGGGTTTACGCCGCTTTTAAACAATATTTGAGTTATATCACGGCGACAGTTCAGTTATTTATAATCCCTGGGTAGAAAAGCCAATACTAGGCTATGCAATGTGCGCTCCGCCATGACCGCCACGATTGGGAATCAAACCCAATGGGTCGATTGGTACCAAATCCCCGACGCCTTGGCGGATCCCTTGTAGTGGTTAGGGCGTCCAAATTGAAGGTCACAATACACTAAATAAATTCCTTCTTTGTTTCCATGTAAATTAACCAGTTTCAACCCTCAATTGTAACACTTTCTGAACGTGTCTCAGGTAGAACTCCCTATATCTTGAAAATAGTACATCTTATATTTACAAAGAAAATGGCGTGTCAAGCATTATGCAAGAACGAATTCACCCCGCGAAAACTGCTACCGTCATTTTGGACAAAATTGGGTTTGGACGAACTGGTTTTTCACATTCCATACTTTCACTTTCAAACAAGGTCAAAATACTCAAAGTGATCAAAGCAATCATTTCCAGTGCATCATACACACAATTACAATGCATTTAAACTCATTGTCATATATTCAATGCATTCTGGTGAAGGTATACACGTATTTCGTCGCTAACACAGGTTTTTACAGGGACTATGTGGCTCTAGCTCAGCCGCGGATGTATTTGGGGGTAATTTGACCTGAAAGACAGACAGAAACGTTCGAACATGTACAATATACATCCTCATTTCAAAACATATACAAATAAATAAATACCGCCACAACTGTGATCCAGGAAAACCAAATCTTAGCGTTAAGTTGGAAAAGACAAGCAGGCACTTGCGATGATAAGTATCCAAAGCTTTCTTGGGGTTTTCTCTGCAGGTCTGTTAACATCAACACCTTTAAGCTAGAAGGAACCCGCTGTGTCCGACTGGTTAGCGCACTCATTGCGATCATGATATTGTTGAACTTCTCCTTGTGAAAAGATGTATACAATTTTTACTGAAAATTAATATAATTTCATTCTGATTTGTTATATGAACATTCACATAGTGACATAAGTGATATACAGCTACATACAATTTGGAAATAAACATTAGACATGGACTGAAATACTACCGAAAATTGCTTTAAATAAAAATAAATAAAAAAGATAAGTAAAATAAGTAGAAGTCTCCTTCGAGAATATTTCGTTCGATGAGGACATCCTATTTGGTCATTGACACTAAACCCAATACAAACATAAGTGACCATGTTATTGACAGCGGTGGGGGTAGATGATTCACTCCCGAAAAATGACATACAACACTTAAGTAAACATGAATCCCTGATACGGACAAAGCCACGCGAAACATGACCCTCGTGACTTTGCAGCAAGCGAACGTTCCTATTGGCCGTCGCCGCCATGCACTCTGATAAGAATGTTCTTCGTGTGAACTCTAGTTGCAGGAGCATCTCGGAAGAGCCACTTTGAGAACGATTACGATATATAACCGAGCATACAGAAATGAAATTTAATCGTGAATGTAATTAATTTCAAAATCACCGTAGGTCGGTTCTCGTATGACGGGGTTCACGCGGTATCTTTAACAAGTCCTTCGGTTGCTTAAAGCTCGATAAACTGATAAGTTTTGAAATTCAAGTACCCATAAATCATGCGAACATCTGTTTTTCGTTTTTATTTCGTTTTTTTTTTTTGTGTGTGATTTGCTGTGCTTTGTACTATCTCGTGCTTTGTAAAGTACATGGATGTCCCAGATTGATAAATATTGTGTCATATTGTCAACAATTTCTGCAACCTCATCTCACCAAGGCAAGGGCCATTTGACTATGGAAATGCATCCGACATTTGACAAAAGTCACTGTGACAAGCGTCATTCGTCCTCCGCCAATCGGCTAAGCTGTTGACAAGCAGCCAGTTGTTTGGTACGTTGTGTGGAGTACTGGTGTGAAAAAGACAGGAAGCACATAGGTACATGCACTGGCCTCCGTGATATGACTGAAACAATGTTGATAACGGCGTCCTACCCCAATCAATTAACCTAAACATTTGGAAATCACTCGACTACCGCTGCTTCATGGTTTAGCAAAAGCTTAGGATTTGGTGATTTGTTTTACAGAAACTGCCTCGTGGTAAAGTGTCCGTCCCGTGTGTGGGTGGTCGTGGGATCGATCTCGGCAGGATCATACCAAATACTTTAAAGACGGTAGTAATCTTGGCGTTCAGGATTGCGAGGTTAGCATTACGACTGACTAGCTGGTGTCAGGATAATGGACCAGTAGTACTGGTTAATTACCCAGGATACGTCGTGCTATGACCTAAAAGTTATTGAAAGCGGCGTAAAAGCCAACTAATCAACCAATCATTGTTTTAATAACATTTTACACCATTTTTCAACAGGAATTCAGTTATTTTCCAGTGCCAGTCTGCTTTATACCGTCATGATCAATGGGTGATTATTAAAGCAGATGTTTGGCAAGTACCAGTTTGGAGGAATATAACTACGACCAGCATGCACAGAAGCGCTAGACGATCCTGGTATACACATGCATGCAATGCGCAAAATTCGAGTTGATATGGCGTGGCCCTTATATATTGATGACAGTCATACATTACATATCCGGTGAGATAGAGACATTCTTTTGTAAAATATTTCTTTTTTAACGCTTGTCCTGTCGAATACCATAAACTGCATAGTTTGAAAAAGCCTTTAACCCTTTCCCTCATACGACAATTCTGCAGCAGACGACTTTGAACATATTTTGTCAAAGAATTAAAATCTCTATAATTGAATGGATAACCTATGACTAAAATTGGGAAACATTGTGGCAAAAGGAGAAATTGCTCGTTTGAGCAATTTCTTTTATTGTCACTATGTTTTCAAAAAGCCGTCTGCTACAGAGGCGTCAAAAAGCGTCTATATGAGGGACAGGGTTAATTGCCTTTGACAGCGAAAGAGTTAACACGTGACCTGTGAATTTTCCAGCAATCAGTTGAAACGACGTTAAACACATCTAGGCCAAAATAGTCACTTTTGTCAAGCGTCTGAACTAATTTTGGCCGAGATGGGATTCAACAGGGGAAGAGGAGAAATAGCTTATTATGCAAATTCTACTTTGTTGATTTTAGAATTACAGTTTAACCTGTCCTTAAGACCACCTTTGGATAGCAATTACCTGTCTATAACGACCATATTTTTTAATTTACCAATCACTCAATTTCTGCATAAATGACCGACCCTACAATTAAAGACACCACTGGGAGCGCATCCAAATTGGTCCCTTCCCATGGGTGAGTCTACAAACGCAGGTATAACTGTATGTGGTTTTCAATGAAACCGAAGTCTATATAAGACGCAGGAAAAAAACAATTTTATTGATTAAATAACTCCGTAAACATTATTTAACCAGTAATGCGATAAACGTGTAATTACTTTTAAACTGAAAACATTTGCAGAAAATATTGTTAATATAATATAAAATAAGCTACCTTTTTTTATGAAGAAGATGAAAAAGTATTCGTAATCAATTCTCCTTCAACCCGTGACAAACAATTTCAAAGTAGTTATGTGCTTTGAAAGCGTCAACATCGTCCAAATCAGTTAAATTTCATTTAGTGAGATTTTCCACATGTTTGGCTAGATATCACCAAAGTTGTCTGCTGCAGATTGTTGAATGCTGGAAAGGGTTAGAACAGCCATTAACCCTTTCCAC
>JASEVX010000008.1:31752599-31805452 GCA_031761405.1 Serripes groenlandicus | reverse complement strand
TTTATGAAGAAGATGAAAAAGTATTCGTAATCAAATTCTCCTTCAACCCGTGACAAACAATTTCAAAGTAGTTATGTGCTTTGAAAGCGTCAACATCGTCCAAATCAGTTAAATTTCATTTAGTGAGATTTTCCACATGTTTGGCTAGATATTACCAAAGTTGTCTGCTGCAGATTGTTGAATGCTGGAAAGGGTTAGAACAGCCATTAACCCTTTCCCACCTGCAGACACACTTTGGCGCAATAGCAGCAGACGACTTTTGAAAACATTGTGGCCACAGGTGAAATTGCTCATGATGAGCAAATTCTCCTTTGGCCACAATGTTTCAACTTTATTTGGAAATTTTTCACGTTTATGTCACTATGTTTTCAAAGTCGTCTACTGCAGATTTGCTGCATAGGGGTAAGAGGGGGGGTTAAGTGGCATTTAAATAAATACCATCAAAAGAGAAAGACGAAAAACGGCTATCAAAACTAACCACTGATTACGTTTGTTTACATACTGTAGAGCAAAATTAAACCGGACGTTTTATCGAGGCTCCCGTTTGATACGATAAAACGCGAGATAACGCGAGGTTTAGTGTGCGAGACGATACCGTTGAATTCGACTGTAGCCGTCAGTTTCTGTTTACGGTTAAAGACAAGAACGTTGCAATTGCTTGTCTGTCAAATTTAATCTTAATAAACAAAACCGCATAAAAATTGTCTTATCGTATGCAGACTCGTTATGTCGTTAAAATATCGGTAGAAATATTTTGTCGTTAAGCAGAGCTTATCGAATTCAAAGGGCATCAATGCAAAATAAATCCAACGGCACCTGTTTTTTGTGTGCACACTTTTAACAAAATCGTGTTCACATGGTCAGGCAATCCAATGGTATAAACGCTGCAAATTCATCATGATGCAACGCTTTCGTTCTAGCAAGGGGCTTGTTAGCGCCAATAGCTATAGACAGACAGGCATACAGACAGACAGAGAGAGACAGAGAGAGAGAGAGACAGAGAGACAGAGAGAGAGAGAGAGAGAGAGAGAGAGAGAGAGAGAGAGAGAGAGAGAGAGAGAGAGAGAGAGAGAGAGAGAGAGAGAGAGAGAGAAAGAGAGAGAGAGAGAGAGAGAGAGAGAGAGAGAGAGAGAGAGAGAGAGAGAGAGAGAGAGAGAGAGAGACAGAGACAGACAGAGACAGACAGACAGACAGACAGACAGACAGACAGACAGACAGACAGACAGAGACAGACAGACAGACAGACAGACAGACAGACAGACAGACAGACAGACAGACAGACAGACAGACAGACAGACAGACAGACAGACAGACAGACAGACAGACAGACAGACAGACAGACAGACAGACAGACAGACAGACAGACAGACAGACAGACAGACAGACAGACAGACATACAGACAGACAGACAGACAGACAGACAGACAGACAGACAGACAGACAGACAGACAGACAGACAGACAGACAGACAGACAGACAGACAGACAGACAGACAGACAGACAGACAGACAGACAGACAGACAGACAGACAGACAGACAGACAGACAGGTATACAGACAGGTATACAGACAGGTATACAGAGATAAAGAGAGAGTGGATAAAGAGAGAGAGAGGGATAGAAAGATATAAAGAGATAGATAATGAGGGGGGGGGGAGAGAGAGAGAGAGAGAGAGAGTGGTCTAACGTCCGCATCGGTGGTGTAGTGGTCTAACATTCGCATCGGTAGTGTAGTGGTCGAGCGTCTGCTTCGGTGATGTAGATTTTAAGCGTCCGCCTTGTTTGTGTATTGGTTGAGCGTCTGCCTCGGTGTTGTAGTAGGTCGAACGTCCGACTCGGTGATCTAGTGGTCAAGCGTCTGCCTCGTTGTTGTCGAACATCGGCCTCGATGGCGTAGTGGTCGAGCGTGCGCCTCGGTGTTGTAGTGCGTTTTGATGCGGTAGGTTGAGGGATCGATCCCCGGCCATGTCATATCAAATACTTTAAAATGGTACTATGTCTTTCCACCTTGACACTCAGGATTATAACTGACTCGCTGCTGTCAGGATAAATATACCAGAAATACTGGTAACTTAGGAAACACGTTGATATAACTGATTATTATTTTCAAATTGGCGTAAAGCATCATACAAACAAATATATTTTAGCTGGTGACGTAGCTACTGGCGAATACAGGTACTGTTTGTAACTTTTGATACCTCTGGAAAATGATCCAGAAAAATTTACCATTCGAACACTGCGAAGGCTGATCTGGTCGACACATTACGCAGATAACATAATGTTGGTTTTCTCGTAGAACGGCTCAATTTCATATAACAGGTGAATATATGTGTTTGCTGTGCAAGACATAAGGTACAAACACCAAAGGAAATAAGTATAAAGCCTATCCTGTTTGAAGAACATACAACAGAAACAACTGAATCTAGCTTACTCACTATTTGCTTGAAAAGTCATCGAATGTGAGGATACATTCAGATGTATATGGCTCCGTTCCAATTATTCATGAGGTCACTTTGTGGAAAAATATTGTCCAATCAAATCCTATGCGGCAATTTTTGGAAAAACAACGTAAATTTGACTCTTTTTGGCGTAACTAAAAAGCTCGGGCCATTCTGGACTATTCTTACAAAATCAGTGACGTTATTATCAAATACAGGGATGTGATTCCGCTCGGATAAATGCCTTATTGAATATAAACCATGCTGGTTTTCCGGATTTTATTACATGTGAAAATAACGTCAAGATTGATTTATTGACTGATTGGTTGGTGTTTTACGCCGCTTTCAACAATATTACAGTTATATCACGGCGTTTCCTGTGTCAGGTTCCGGTACTACTGGTCCGTCTATCCTAACACCAGCCATCCAGCCTTTATGCTTACCCCGCAACCCAGAGCGCCTTGGATGGCAGCCATTATTACCATTATAAAAGTATTTGGTATGATCCGGTCGGGAAGCGAATCCACGACCTCCCGCACACGAGGCGGACGTTCTACCACTACACTATCGAGGCGGTCACGTGAAGATTACTCGATACTCTGTGTGAGGCGTCTCTGGTGATTTGAGATCTTGATGCATCTGCGTATATTGAAGATTCCGATGGGGCTGTGCGTCTGCACAGTCTTATCATAGTCGTGCTCGTCCGCGCGTCCGTTGAAATTGAAGGTCAATTATATCCCAAATCGCTAGACGTGATTCTTATGCATGCATATGAACAGTTCCAAGAGAAAACCAACATTATGGATTATGCGTAAAGTATCAACCCAGATCAGCCTATGCAGTCCGTGCAGGCTAATCAAGGCCGACACATTCCGTCTCAGGGGTTAAAGGTATAGAGTAATGATTCCTGAAACAGAAAATCCACAGGAGGCGAAACGTTTCTGTCCGGGTTAGCCTGCGCGGCATGCTTAGGCGGATCCGGGTCGATACTTGTACGCAGAGTCGGCAATGTTGGTTTTCTCGTGGAACGGCTCATTTTGTATTCATGAGAAATGTCCGATGAGTAATTAGAGTTTCCGAGTTTCCGAATTTAGATAAAGCGATCCGATTAGCTAGTTTCTCTATTTATGAAACACATCTGCAACATTCTATTATTAAAACTCACAGGCAATATTATTGACAATCTTTGAAATAATAGCAAATTGAGCGAGTGCATGAACAAACGCGATTCTTGTGCATACATTTTGTATTTATGAGCAATGTCCGATGAGTAATTCCGAGTTTCAGAATTTAGATAAAGCAACAACATACTATTATGAAAATATCTCAGTCAATATTATGGGCACTCTTTAAAATAAAAGCAAATTGAGCGAGTGCCTGACAAAATGTACAAGTTGGCATTTCTGAACAGTGTTGATTCAGATCATCGTGTCCACATGATCAGTCGTATCAGTTGACATAATCTTCTGACGAGCTTGTGTAAGTAATATGTGAACAGTGTGAATCTGGATCTATACTGTTCACAAAGACCAACTAGAACCTCTTCACATGTACGTGTTCAATTATTGAATACAATTGATTTATTATGTTTTTAAAAGTCGAATGCTGTGTTTGCATGGAACGTGTATCTTCGGGTCTCCCAAGTTCGTGAACAGAAGCAATAAAAAAAAAAATACACTGTCCAGTAGTAACTGAATTGTTATACATCAGAAAATAGTATCAATTGACTGGTAATACAAAGTCACGGGAGAAAAGACCGAACATAATGACGTCAGGAACTTAGGTAGATCACTAAGTTGGAAGTTCTACGATATATACTTTGGGGGAAAAGGAGTTATATCTAGTTATGGCGTTTAGAAATGTACCCCATGTGTGAAATGTGATAACACTCTGCTGAGTCAATCGGATTACATTTCGTGTCATGCTGCTAAAATAAATACTGAATATCTCTTACTAACACCAAAACCTTAGGATTATTTTGTGAAATTATGTTTATCATTTCTGTATCATTTTTATTTAGAAATTATAATAATAATAATAATAATAATAATAATAATAATAATAATTAAAATAATAATAATAATATTAATAATAATAATAATATAATAAATAAATGCTAAAATATATACCAACTATGTCATTCTAACACCAAAACCGTAGGATTGTTTTGTGAAATTATGTATATTATTCCCTTATCATTTTTATTTTGAAATTATAAGTTTAATAATAATAATAATAATAATAATAATAATAATAATAATAGTGATAATAACAATACAAATAACAACAACAAAAACAACAACTAGTGGCCTATGACTATTCGCCTTTATCATATCTTTGACTTATAATTTTTATGATAGTATGACTTTAGCCTTTAACATAATTCATGCCATGATTAAAATGCATAGGCTAATAATTTATAAATGAATATGGATGTAAGAGTGTTATCTTTTGAATAATTTACGTAAGTTACCACATACTTAAATACAAATTAATAAAATAACTCAACACTTGATATGTCCAACAAAATCTTTTATACCAATATTTAAACAAAATGCAATCTTTTCCCGAAAGGTCGTGCCATTTGAATAATGTATGTGTATGTAATAGAAACAGAGGCAACGCGCAAAAGATCGCAGACGAGCTACATGTAATTTAATTCGTGATGCATCTTTTGACATAACACTTAAACTATAGCCTCATTCGTTGTGTGCCAATTGTCCTTTAAATGATCTAGTAACGTTGAGTCAATGAGACCTTAATTCGCAATACGCGGCTAATAAGAAAAGCAGTTCGTGAACTAAATACCGAAAGCACATAGAAAAAATAAAGCATATGTGAATCATGAATTTCAATTCAATGTTGCCATCACGACCACGTTTCAATAGCGCATTTAATTTAATAGACAAAATGGACCTTTCCTCCCGCAAACTATCTCAGATAATCCGCGAAAATCTGGGACGATCTCCGCCGTTCTTAGAGAGTTTAAATTCGCGGAAAAGTAATCAGCCTAAGGATTTATCGCGCATTTAAGGACTTTTTTCGGCTACTCCGGATTTACCGTACGGATTTTCATTTAAAACTTAATCCGCCACCACGCTCATATTGTTCTAAGATGGGTTTACACCAAATAGTCCCGTGCTATGTTGAATAAATAACACATTCCCAGCCCTTTGTTCAATACATGGAACGATTGGAGTCGATGCAACTCTTTTAGCCCCAGCAGGTTGAGCGGTATTGGTTTCATACATTATATGAGCCGTCCCGCGAGAAAACCAACATTATGGCCTTTGCGTAATGTATCGACCCAGATAGACCTGCGCAGTCCGCGCACACAGATCTGGGCCGACATATTCCGATTAAGGGGGATAGAGGTATAGAGTAATGATTCCTGAGACAGAAAAGCCAACAGAAGGTGAAAAGTGTCTATCCGGGTAAGCCTGCGCGGCATGCTTAGGCTGATCCGGTTCGATACTTTACGCAGAGGCCGCAATGTTTGTTTTCTCGCGAGACGGCTCAATTCTATCTTTTATCTCGATGTAAATATAAGGTGTGGGACCAGTGTCATCTTTCCTGTCCTCCGCAATATGACCTTAGCCGTTGAAAGCGGCGTCGAACCAAACGGCCGAGCCACAGTAGTGCAATAGGAAGCGACGCAGGCTGTCAATCCATGGGTTGTGATTTCGAACCCGACTCATGCCGAAAGATAATGCGAAAAGCGTCATTCGTCTTCCACCAACGGTCTTGCTGTCAATGATGAAAAGCAGGCAGCTGCTTGGAACTGTTGTTGTGTGGGGTACTGGTGTGAGAAAGCCATGAGACACATGGATAGATGAACTGGCTGCCGTGATATGACAAACAAAAGTTTCAACACATATGGTTGTAAAATTCAAATTCATTTGAGTTTTCTTAATTGCTAGATATTTCATTTACATATTATTTCAATGCTCATTATATTTGTCTACCAAATTCGACGACAAGAGAGGTAATCATTGTAGTTCTGTGAACTAAGTATAGTCAAACACCACGCACGACAAGGCACTTCGTCCAAATGGAATCGTCGTCTGTATTACGAAAACAAACTGGAAATAACGAGTACAGTGGAATCTCGCCAATAAGGGAGGTAAGTATTGTAGTTCTGGAAACTAAGTATAGTCAAACACCACGCACGACAAGACACTTCGTCCCAATGGAATCGTCGTCTGTATTACGAAAACATACTGGAAATAACGAGTACAGTGGAACCTCGCCAATAAGGGAGGTAAGTATTGTAGTTCTGGAAACTAAGTATAGTCAAACACCACGCACGACAAGGCACTTCGTCCCAATGGAATCGTCGTCTGTATTACGAAAACATACTGGAAATAACGAGTACAGTGGAATCTCGCCAATAAGGGTGGTAAGTATTGTAGTTCTGGAAACTAAGTATAGTCAAACACCACGCACGACAAGACACTTCGTCCCGATGGAATCGTCGTCTGGATTACGAAAACATACTGGAAATAACGAGTACAGTGGAATCTCGCCAATAAGGGAGGTAAGTATTGTAGTTCTGGAAACTAAGTATAGTCAAACACCACGCACGACAAGACACTTCGTCCCAATGGAATCGTCGTCTGTATTACGAAAACATACTGGAAATAACGAGTACAGTGGAATCTCGCCAATAAGGGAGGTAAGTATTGTAGTTCTGGAAACTAAGTATAGACACTTACCATACACGACAAGACACTTCGTCCCAATGGAATCGTAGTATGTTATCACGAAAACATGACGGAAATAACGCGTAGAGTGGATTCGGGATAACTCGAACTCGAATTTGATCTCTTCAACACCAGAATGCACTGCGTTTAAATTTCCCTTTTTTTTAAATCTTGATAAAGACCAAGTGATGGAAAATTTGATAATTAAAGAGTATTTATGATATAAAGTGTTTTATGTACAGTCACCTACTTACCATACACGATAACCCACTTCGTCCCACTGGAAACGTAGCCTGTTATCACGAAAACATACTGGAAATAACGAGTACAGTGGAATCGCGATAACGCTAAGTCGCACGAGACTTCAATAACTTACTTATTGTTTGGATAATCGATGTACCATGCACAGAAAGACAGGGCTGAAATCATAGCAAGAAAACAGCTTAGCGACAGATCTTATTACTCGTTTAAGCAATCAGATCTGCTACTGCTGTTTTCAAAAGACAGACCCGGTCTAAGAATTGGTTCGAATTAAACGATATATTCGAATGTTCACATGTAAGAGTTATTGCGAGTTCACTAAATCAAGTAGTGTAAGCGTGTTTCAGAGTAATTTAACAAAGGTGTTAGGATGTTTCTTGACGAGCTATTTGCTGCGAACATAAGATATGATCGAGGTGTTAGGCTCTCAGATAGTCCAGAGTGCCATCAGAACCAAAAACAAATACACGACCCGTTTGTACTACCAACCTCATTAAAATAAGACCAACACACGTCGCTGTGCATAAAAGGTCGTCTCGATTTACATTTAAATATTTATGAGTATGCTCTTTTTTGTCTGTTCAATGAAATCAGACGATATATAACCAATGCTCTGTTCTGCTATCAATATGGTTATTATATATTCGGAAAACTCGACCATCACTGCTTCTTTATTTCGTTTATGTATATGAGTTAACTCCCCTGTTGATACGTAACGATTTTGTAAGCGATACGAAAAGGTTAATCGTAGACGACCTGTAACATGCATTCGTCAGATCTATACGAGCGTTTGGTACTACAGTGAAGTTTCGGTCTGGTTGTAATGACATTGGATCAACATATATATATATATATATATATGTATACACCAAAGATATATATGTATTCACCAAAGATATATATGTATACATCAACGATATATACACAAAATATATATGTATACACCAAAGATATATGTATACACCAACGATATATGTATACACCAAAAGATATATGTATACACCAAAATATATATGTATACACCAAAGATATATGTATACTATGTATACACCAAAGACATATCCTTATTTTAAATTAACTTAAACTGACAGCGTCTGTCTCTAGACAAAATCAATCAAAACATTGTCTGAACTGTGCGGACGATAAAAGAAATTCTAAAGAGAAAATCAAACTATAGATAGATGTAGAATGCTAATTTAAGCAAAAACTCAATGTATATTCTGCGTAATGTATCGACCAGATCAGTCTGCGCTGTCCGCGCAGACTGATCCGGCCGACACATTCCGTCTTAGTGGGATAGATATATAGAGTAGTTATTCAATTCTCATCGGATGACCGTAGAGTCAGATTATGTTGATGTTCCGCTTAAATGTCTTGATACGCCGTTAATATAACCGATGGCTTACAAAACACCCGAACACAAAATAAAACATATTAAAAATAAAACAAAATTATCTTATGCATCCAGACTACATAATATATATTAAAGACTTTACAATCTTAGAAATGGTTTTCCCTCCTTGGCGCTTAGGATTGTGGGATAAGCTTTAAACCTGACTCGCTGGAGTCAGGATGAATGAACTGGTAGTATGAAGCATATTGTTTTCAACATACATGGAACTTCTCACGCTCTTCAAATAATATATAAAGTAGACTCAACAAGCCCATGATTTTAAAATATATTGGACTTCTTCTTTAAATAAAATATAAAGTAGACTCAACAAACCCATGTTCTCAACAGCCATGGAACTTCTTCTTTGAAAAATAAATAAAGTGTACTCCACAGTCCCATGTTTTCAAAATCCATGGAACTTCTTCTTGATATAATTATGATATATAAAGTATACTTTACAAACCAATGTTTTTAAAATATATTGGACTTCTTCTTTAAATAAAATATAAAGTTGACTCAACAAACACATGTTTTCAACAGACATAGATGGAACTTATTCTTTAAATGAAATAGAAAGTAGACTCAACAAACCCATGTTTTCAACAGCCATGGAACGTCTTCTTTGAAAATTAAATAAAGTATACTCCACAAACCAATGATTTCAAAAGCACCTGAACTATTCCTGTAAATAATGTATGTAGAATACTTCACGATATAATGTTTGCAAAAGCCATCGAACTATTTCTGTAAATACTATTTCAAGTATATTCTACAATCCACTGTTGGTATAGTGAAATATACTCACTGTGTAGATACGATCTTTCTTAGCATTGACATGCAGGCCCATGGGACCAGTTGTTTTTCATTAAAACATTTCGTTATACGTTTGATATGTCATACACATGTCACTTTAATCAATATACATACTTACTTAGTACTGGTAACGTACCCATGCAATGCCGTGATATAACTGAAAAGTGTTGAAATCGTCGTTAAAACATACACACAAACACATAAATCAAATAATTAAAACAAATCAAATAATGGCGTCGCATAATGTCTATGATGAGAATATAGTGCTACTACCGCATAAATAAAGCGAGTGTTGCCATAAACAAAGTTTATTTAAAAACAATATTATTTCTGAAAGGTCAAGATGCAACGGTTTATTTTGAACGCTGTTATCTTGCTATAAAATGTTGTGGTAAGAGATGTTTACCATTGCTTTCAATAATCAGGTTTTTTCGGTTTTTTTTCAACAGTTTTAATACGATTTCGTCCGATACAAAGGTGTTGATTGTTCTCTGTGTTAGGAAAAGATCAGAGCTGACGTTTTTGACAAATAAAATAGTTTTAAACAATTTTATCTTGCTACAAAGTTTTGTGGAAATAGATGTCATTGCTTAACCCTTTCCCAGGGTGAGAAAATCAACATTGTGGACTCTGCGTAAAGTATCAACCCGGATCAGCCTAAGCATGCCACACAGGCGTACCCGGATATACACTTTTCGCCTCCTGTCGATTTTCTGTTTCAAGAATCACTACTCTATTTATCCCACCTTAGACGGAATGTGTCGGCCGGATCAGTCTGCGCGGACAGCTGATCTGGTCGATACATTACGCAGATGTGTATCTCCGCAGCGGTATTTTGGGGGCATTTTTAGAAAAAATGTGTAGGCACGTGCCTACAGTGCCTAAAGAGAGCTACGCCCCTCATAGGAGCAATCAGATATGTTGCTACAATGTAATACAAAAAACAGATTCAGATTTCTGGAAATGGTTCGAGTTTTTAAACGATATATTTGAATAATCTTTTGTTCGAGTTATCCCGAGTTCAACGCATATACTCCATACTGTAAACTCTACCTTGTAGTATATATAAGTATGTACCCGTATGTAAGGATACAAATACAGTCTATATGATAATATGATCGTTGTATGCGATGTTCCGGTTAATAAATCCGCTCCATTCATATTAATATATATAACCACGTGAATTATACCTCTATACCGCATAATCGATTATGCAAATTACCGGCGCCTGAATACCGGGAAAGGAGGGAAGAAGGTATTGAAGGAGAGTGAGTGGTATGTTGGTTGTTTATAAATCAGCTGTTATTGTCATATTCCCGTGGAACAAATCAAAACATTTCAAATGAAAATGGACGTGATCTATTTTCTATTACAATGCGACCGAATCTCATTTCGTTTATGAGAAAAATACATTAAAAACTGCGTTAGTCGGAAAGGGTGTCGTGCTGCCTCCTGCGAATAGTGAAGACTCGACCAAGCCTGTGAATACGTACAGTCTCGCCGAAGACTTCAAAGTCTTCCTAGGTGCATTGTATGTGTAGATTAAAACTTGTGTCAAAAACAATAAATCTAGTCCTGTTGGTTTCGCGATCATTGTACCGTTATACGGCGTCAAAGCGGAAATGAAACAAGATCGTTTTTCGCCTGACAAGGCTCATTAATATTGTAAAGAACCGCGGAAAGCCGGGTCGAAGTAAAAGTCGCGTATGACAGGTAGGTAAATTGGCGCTATGATTGATCGCGGGAACAGGGAACCATCAGTTACACTGGATATGTTGCAGAATTATTAAATCGCAGCATCAAACGATATTTCGCGGCGTGTGCGCAGTCGCGATTTTCAATCACGTGGCCACCCGGTGCGCGCGACAATAGCGCCATCTACCCAAGGAAGATAGATGTGACATAGGGGAATTCATCCGCGATAAAAAATAGTTCCTACGGATTGTATATTGTTAATGGAAACTACTGATGCATGTTCACTGAAACGGGAGACATTAATCCGGAATACCTCGACGGCCATCCCTGTAATATGATATGCCACCAATTTATGATGAATTTTAAAATTTCTGCAGAGTCAATCTATTTAATTTCCAGCTTTGTCCCACCAAAAAGGTCCATACAGTATTCATTCAGTTATCATAACATTAATACAACTGCAGACAGTACACTTCTTCGTTTACTTTACTTTAACGAACAATACGTTATCATGCACCATCCATCACAATTAATAGAAGTGAAATTATACACATCTGATACGAATATATATGCGTTCGCACAGACCGATCTCTGTCTTTACTGCCAACTGTGGAGTCAGGATAACGTTTTCTGCCGACGCTTCGTATTAATACGACAGGCACAATCCTTCAATTTCATATTTCCTTGGATTTCTTTTTGAAATGTGAGACGACCTTATTATTTTAATAAAGGTGTTGGAAATTATGTTGTTTACGCTGGTGATGACAGCAACAACTGTGATTTATGATTGTTGACTCACGGACAAATATTTCTTATTGTAAAGCAAAGATATCATAATGGGTCTCGTTATGCGAAAACCGACCTTAGGAGGTTTTGGAAATAAGTGCAGATACATTTTAAGCGATATTTGTTCATGTGTCTTAACATGTAAACATGTATTACTTTACAAAACAATACTACTGAGACAAAGCTTTGAAATATCGCTAAATACATTAACCCTTCCCCTCATATAGACGCTTTCTGACGCCTCTGCAGCAGACGGCATTTTGAAAACATAGTGACAAAAGAAGAAACTGTTCAAAATGAGCAATTTCTCTTTTTATCACAATGTTTTACAATTTTAGTCATGTGTTATCCATTCAAGTATAGAGATTTTCCATTTTTTGACAAAATATATTCAAAGTCGTCCGCTGCAGAATTGTCGTATGAGGGAAAGGGTTAAGGACATTTTTATTTGTAGAAATAGTTTTATTAAAAATATACTGAAATCATTGCTAGTGTAAGATACAAGTATTTATTAAGTACGGTTGCCCCAAGAAGGTCCAGTAACATAATTGAAGTGTTACTCTTCTATAAATTAATATTAGTACATATATTGAGAATTTTCTTTTTGAACAAATTGTTTATCTATTAGGATGATGAACTTTCGATTATGTGTATATATTTTCATCATTATTGTAATTATTTGTGCATTTTTTTTTGTATTGTATATATGACTGATGTATTGGGGGACTAGAAACTATGTAGTTTACGTCAATAAAATATTGTTATTGTCATTGTAATATGATAACAGTGTACACTTGTTTAGTCTGGCTTTAATTTCCACATAGTTTGTCTAATCTATATCAAAATGCTTTTGATGGGCAAGATGGGGAAAAGAGAAGGCAGAGATGTAAAGGATCTGAATCTTGTTACTATGTCTTCATAAAGTATAGTTTATTTATCTAACCCTTTCCCATACACAACAAATCTGCAGAAGACGATTTTGAAAACATCTTGCCTAAAATGTTAAAAATCTCCATGAATGTGAAAGTTTAAGTTTTGAATAGAAAATTTAAAACATTGTGGCAAAAGGAGAAATTGCTCATCATGAGCAATTTCTTCTTTTACCACAGTGTTTTCAAACGTCGGCTGCAGCAAATGCGTCAGAATGCGTCTTCTCAAGTGGAAAAAGGGTAAACCAGAAGGTCAAAGACCCATGTGGCAACAAGTTTTTTAAAAAATACAAACCAGATAAACATAACACATACAAAAAATAACATGTCAATCATGGAAGTATGTCAACTTTTTTTTTTAATACAAACATTAAACATTTGACTTACAAAATGTGGATTCGTGAGAAAATATTAACAAATATAATGATTATAAAGTAATGCGACCTTTTACATACAATAATTTGATAAATACAATAACCGTGTCAAGAAATGTTACAATACACCAACTAAATTCCTTCTTTGTTTCCATGTAATTCAATCAGTTTCAACCTTCAATTGTCACACTCTCTGAGCATTTTTCAGGTAGAAACCCTATATCCCTGAAAAGAATTACCGCTAAGCTTTAAACTAATCCAAAGAAAAGTGGGGGTCATGTATTATGCACGAAAGAAATCACCCCGTCATTTTGGACGAAATCGGGCTGGGACAAAACTGGTTGTTCACATATTCTACTTTCACGTTCAAACAAGGTCAACATGCTAAAGTGATCAAATCAATCATTTCCAGTGCATCATATAAACATTTACAATGAATTTAAACTCAATGTCATATATTCAATGCTTTCCGGTGAAGGTATTCAATCATTTCTGCGCAAACAAAAGTTTTTAGGGACTATTTGTCGCTATAACGCTTTGGTTCGACCATTATTTTAAATATTTAGCTTCATTTTTATTCAAATATATCCATTTAAATTGTATTATAACGTCGCAAGAAAGATTGGAGATTTAGAACGAATTGCAGTACACTCAATCAACATTTACATACAACAATACTGTGTATTACCCTTTATGTATATGTGGACATATTGAATCTAATTCTCATTATTTTTAATGTATACATTATAATGAGCAAAGAACGTTACTTAACACATCTTTATATACATCAGGAGCAACACTAACACTTCAGACTTTTTATTCGTGGAATATACTTATTTAAATATGATTTAAGATGATTATTTTTGAAGCTGTCAATACATTTCAGCCACACAAAGATTCAATAAACCAAAATGTCAACATGGTTCCTATTACTACATGTTCTACTTGCCGATCCTCTTCATTTCATTATATTATCAATATCATTTTTGTTTTTGTTTTATTATTATCATTATTATGATTATGATTATGATTATTATTATTATCGTTATTATTATTATAATTATTATTATTATTATTATTATTATTATTATTATTATTGTTCTTATCATCTTTATCATTATTAATCTTTCACTTCTTCTTCTACTTCTTCTTGTAACATATACGTACCATTATAAATATGCCTGCTTTGTTATAATTGTAAATTGTTTGAACCTGGAGAGGAACATTATTAGATTAAATGTATCTTCTAAATCCAGTATTTTGTTGTATAAACATAATTATTGCATATGTAAATATTTTGAAACAAATATGAATATAACGAAATATGTAGTATGTTCCATGTATTAGCATTTTTTACTACAAAACCCTACCTAAGAGTACTTTTGACATGTGTAGAAAATGACCACACTATGTGAATCAAATTTGGATCAGTCGATAACTACGTGATTGCCCAGGTTGATCTGATTGCATGTATACCATACGGGTCGTTTTCCTGTAGCACTACACATAGTATGGTTTGATCAACCGGCTAGATTAACCCGATCCTGGTGTATCTGCAAACACGGGCAATTGTTCTGACGATTTGTTGTATTGGGGTTTTAAGCAGTTTTCAACATTATTTCAGTTATATCACGGCGACTTTTCACTTATTCATGATCCCTGGGAAACGAACCAGTACTAGGCTAGATATGCATTGTTCATGTTTATTAAGAGCGCAATTAAATTGTTTTCTTTTGGTTTTCTTTTGGTTTTAGGCCATTTTAAACAATATTTCAGTTATATCACTTATTCATGATCAATGGGAAGGAAATGTGTTTTGCCCAAGCGGACTACAGCCATGACGGCCTTGTTGTACGAGTCAAAGAATTTAACCATATGATACTACTACTGCGTCATGATAATATCGAGGGTTTGGCAGTTGTAAACCCTGGCTTAGGGGCAATTTTGACCCCTTTGTAAAACATGCAAATTCAGGTGCCATTGCTCAGAATGAGTAATGACACCTAAATGTCCATTGTTTACCAAGAACAATGATTTAACCCTTATTAAGACTTAATGGCTAGGTGATTAACCTTGGTAAAACAATACCAATTTTAGTTACAACCGTTTCACGCCAAGCCCTCGATATACATTTTTGAACAGATTACAGGATCAGGTTAACCCTTTTCTAAACACACAAACTCTTCTGAAGACGACGCTGAAGACATTTAGTGACAAATATGAGCCCTGGTAGCTCAGTCGGTAGCGACGCGGGCTGTCAAATGAGTCGTGAGTTCGAACCCCAGCTCGGCCAACATGCTTTTCGACGTTTGACAAAAGTCATTGTGACAAGCGTCATTCGTCTTCCACCAAAAGGCTATCAGTTTAGGTGGAAAAGCAGCCAGTTGATTGGAATAAATGTTGTATGAAGTACTGGTGTGAGAAAGCCACGAAACATATGAGTAGATGAACTGGCCGCCGTAATATGACTGAAGAATTGTTGAAAACGGCGTAAAACCCCAATCAATAAACAATACAAGAGATAAAAACTTTCTATAAATGAAAGAACAATTATTAAATGAAGTTGAACATATTGTGCCAATAGGAGAACTTGATCAATATTTGTTCAAAAGTCGTCTGCTGCAGAAGCGTCAGAAAGCGTCCGTGTGTGCGAAAGGGATAATTGTATGCAGTAATGTACAATGGATAAAGTAGTTAGTGATGTTTTGATTCAAAAACTATCTCTTTGTATTGCGAAAGTACATAATTAAAACTATTCCAGGACCACAAAAATGAATAAATAGGTTTTTTTATTTGGCGATATTTTTCTGTTTATCCATATAATAATGAGATTTTGTTTAACACTTACAGTAAAATACATTATATATGACATTTGAAGACACTGCAATTGACATTTGATCATATTAAAGTGAAAGAAGAAATTACTTATGATACTTTCTACTTAATATTATCCACAATGAGGTTCATGGCGCAGCAATACTAGGATTACATGTACGTTTTTGTTGCTTAAAGAAGAAACCCGTCCTAATTTAACATGAAATATCACAGGACAATATTGCTAGCCGGGAATGGACTCCGTTGTTAACCATCATAGTCGACGAGGACGACCAGAAACGACGTCGCTAATAGTGTTAGAGTGACAGCATAAACTCTCCTGTGGCAAAATCCAGGTAAGTTCAAAATTCATACTAATTTCGAACAGCAACAGTTCGAGTATAATATCTATATTCAGACAACTCGAACAACTCGGACAAATACATATGGAATATTATATGTTGCAATATCGATACTGGTTTTTGTATTGTACTTCGATAATAATTATCCTTTTTATGATATACCTTGTATAACATTCAAGACAGAATTGAGAAAAAATATACAAAATGTGCAAAGTAGACAACAATGTCATATATATGCAAAGCAGACAATTCTAATCATAACATATTTACAAAGCAGACAACTCTATTCGATTAATATTTGAAAAACAACAAATCTAATCATATCATATTTGCAAAGTAGACAACTTTTAACTTGTCATTTATGCAAAGCAGACAACTCTAATCATATCACATTTGCAAAGTACAACAACATTTTAAATGTCATTTTTGCAAAGCAGACGATCCTAGTATTGTCACATTCGCAACACAGACAGATCTAAATGGACATTGTACAAAGAAGACAACTCTATTCATATTATATTTGCAAAGCAGACAGCTCTAATCATATCATATTTGCAAAGCATAAAAACTGTATCAAATGTTATATTTGCAAAAAGGGTCACGTTAGATAACGGATTAGGCGTTCCTGATAGACTATTTACCACTCGGAGACACTGTGGATGTTATAGCCAGTGGGCGTTATCGAGACCGCGGAAGACCGGGAAAGACCGGGGAATAGTTGATGAATTAATGGAGCTTTATTGCAATAACATACGCGTAGTTGTACGTTAATGTTCCCCACCCATTATCATTCTAGCATTTATGATAATTCGTATTAATTAAGTTAAACCATGCAAATAGCGAAGTTTAATTAATCAAATAAACCAATTACGAATCGCATGTCATTATAACCACTGAGCCATAAACAGACTGTAAGTGCATTAGAGCAAGAAATAAATATTCATTTGTAATGTTATGAACATATATACTTACTATGAGTATTTGAACCAGTGGATGAGAAAGAAGTACATGTTGGCATTCGTGAGCAGTATAGATTCAGACCATCTTGTGTAACTACTCTGTCTAGTCAGAAATTTCACAAATGTTCAGCATATTATAAACAGTTATATGTAAACAGTGTAGATCTTGACGTTTACCATGCTTATGCACCTGGTTCATTTGAGGCGTTCTCCAAGAGAGAAAATTACCATATTGATGCATGAATAATAATTAATATATATCTTTTCGCACACAAACGCAGGTACCAGTATCGCAAGAACTACATACGATTCAAGTGGTTCACATTTTACAATTGCAATCAATATAATAGTAAAATGTGAAGAAAATATTTGTTATCATATTTTTAGCTCCTACAATGGTATAGTAAAATGTGGGTTTTTTAGCATTTATTTTTAGCTCTTACGCTACTGGTACCAGTGTTTTGCATATGCATGCACTCTGTTGTCAAAACATGATTACTAACAGAAGTTTAAGTAGCTCAGTCGGTAGATACGAAGGCTTTTAATCTAGGGGTTGTGAGTTCGAATCCCAGCTCGGGCAAACATTATATGCGACGTCTTAGCAATTTGTTCTTTTGTCACAATGTTTTCAATGGCGTTAGAAAACGTTTACGTGTTTGAAAACGTTAAACCAAATCTGACTTCTCTTTCTTCTGACAAAAACACCTATATATCTGATGCAATGCTCCCGGAAAGAATTTCTTAAATGCAACACAGTTATGAACGCTGCTAATTTATAAACATCACAAATATCTGCAATATTTATAATGAATCAATCATTTGACAATGAAAAATACGATTAAGTTGTTCACTATGCACCATTTAACTCCGCCCCGCCCCAAACTGACCCGGAAGTACTCTCCCGTAGAGGAGTAACATATAACACTAAATATACCGTAACGAAATTGGTTCCGGGTCGTAGTACCCTAAAATAGTTCCCTTTTGAAAAATTGAAATTTGAGATGAGATTTCAAGAGAGGTAGGATTTCCTTTTATTTGCTTGCAGCTTTAAGCATTCCTGTATCATTCATGTGCATTTATTTGTATATATTGCCGGCCTATTTTGTGATGCGACATGCCTAGAAGGTTTGGGGTCGATGCAGTTCGTCGACGGCTTCAAACCAGAAATGTTCACCGTTGAAGCGTACGACAGCGACAGCGAAAAACAAACAGAGACCATTTCTCTGTGAATAAAGATCAACAAAGTTAAGTAAAAGACTCATTTTCACTCGATATCTAATTGCCAAAAAGTCAGATGTGTCACTTTGTGAGTCGTGATAGCTCGGTCGTTAATGGCGAGCGGTGTCGACTCAGAAATAGTGAGTACAAAACCCGATTTGGCATTCATTCGTTCGATGATTTACTCTTCCGAATGTCACAAAGTTGATTCTTCCATGTTGAAAATTTGACCACTCCATTTTTCGTCCAACAGGAAATCTAAGTGGCAAACAATGCATATTGCAGCTGGTTATGAGCTGTCTCACCTGAATCTCCATTGTTTGCAAAAGCTTTTAATTGTCTTATGGCAGCGAAAGGGTTAACAAAAAACCATTGTGACAAGCGTCATTCGTGATCGAAAACTCGGCTAAGAGTCAAACTGTGAAGGTACATGTAGCCAGTTGCCTTAATAAACATGCTATGTGAGGCTTTGGTATGCACAGGCCATGGGACATATTAGTAGGCTGAGAAGCCACCGTTTTTAAACCGAAATATAGTTGAAAACGGTGTTTAACCTCAATCAACCAGTCAAATGATCAACCGACCATCTGTCAGAAGTAGGAGCATCACGCGTTCACATAGATAGATCGTCACGTGATACAACAATAATGCTTGAATGAGACCCCAATGGGCCCCCTCTATTTCAGAAAATAGACTAAAATAGATCGACGGCTCCTTTAAAACTTTGGTAAATGTAAATATAAAAGGTAGATATGTATCCGACATCGTTTAATTAACCCGTTCTCACTAATACAACAAGTATGCAGCAGACGACTGAACACGTCTAGGCGAAACTATGAAAACGTTCTCTATATGCAAGTCAAATTATTGAATTAAGTTGAAAACATTGTGACAGTATAAGCAATTTTAACACTTTGCCACAATGTTTTCAAACGTGCTCTGCTTCAAATGCGTCAGTTAGCGTCTGTATGTGGGAAAGGATTTGCAATTATATGGATATATTGTTAGCTGAAACAGTGGTGTTTTTTTTTTATTCTAATCCCGTTTTCAATTACATGTATATGTTCTTGTAGTCTTATGATATTAGTCATGTTTAGACATATCGTCATTACACAGTTCCTTTAACTGTTGGTAATGTCACGTTACTCCGACATTACTTAACCCTTTCCCTTATACGACAATTCTGCAGCAGACGACTTTGAACGTATTTTGTCAAAACATAGAAAATCTCCATAGTTGAATGGATAACCTATGACAAAAAGTGGAAAACATTGTGGCAAAAGGAGAAATTGCACGTTTTGTGCAATTTCTTCTTTTTTCACTATGTTTTCAAAAAGCCGTCTGCTGCAGAGGCGTCAGAAAGCGTCTATATGAGGTAAAGGGTTAACATTTATCCCGATTTATTTCTAGTTGAAACATTGTGCTTTGGTATTCTAATCACGTGTGCAATTAGATGTATATATTTCTGTGGTTTTATTTTATCATATTTAGTCATATTTAGACATACCATCGTCAATCTGTCACCTATATTAAACCTTGGTACAGTCACATGACTCCAACATTACTGAACATTTATACGGATTTATATCTAGTTGAAACATTGTGTTTTATTATTCTTATCACGTGTTCAATTAAATGTCACCGGCGAGTCAGTCGTAATAGCTAACCACACAATCCTTAGCGCAAAGGATGGAAGCCCTTAATTACATTTGTTAAGTCTTTGGTATGACCCGGTCATGTTCACAATAACTGAGATGATGATGACTCAAAACTTTTCATGAAAAATAATAATAAAACAAATGCAACACCAAACGCCCTCTGATTCATTTCTGTATTATCAGCTGAATGAAAAGACTAATCAAGAGCAGTGCTGACTCTGTATCATTTATCTCTTTCAGTAAACGGGCGACTCCATTATTTTTTATGTAATAAGAGTTTTGAATATTTTGAAAACTACAAGGCAAACAGTGCTGAGTCTGCTAGTTTTCTAAAACCTCAGGCGCTGAAAAGATTAAGAAACATACAAATTTCAAAGTAACTAATATGACACGATGTCAATTATTTTTTAAATGAAAAAAGAAAAAAGAACAATGCCACAGACAATATGTTACATTACTGCACTATCTGCTGAATCTAAATAGATTTAAGTAAGTAAAGTCAATAAATTGTTTATTATTGTGACATGTATTAACAATTTGTAATATACATTCATTACTTAACAATACTTATTCGATAAAGAACACCCGATCCCATCGGCCTATACGTCTCCTGATGATAAATGTTTCAATGTATGTATCATGCAAATATACATGAAATATATTCATCATTATATATACATGTATAAGCTGTGCTCTGCGGTAATTATTAGACCCGTGGAAAAAGACTTGCCTGCGAATCCATGCTAAGTATCCAAATGCATACTATTTTACTGATGATGCTTGAAACCATCTGTGACCAATTGACGAACAGTGCAGAGCGCAATCAGACTGCGAGCATGCGCTAGCTGATCTAGAAATTTACCGGTAGCAAATAACTTACGGTTGGTTTTCGCTGAGCGTTCTTTATATTTATTTATGTAAATATATTTGGAGAGTTCAAAGCTGCACTGGTCAATTACCTTATCATCATTATGCAGACGAATTTTGAAAACAATGTGGGAATACGAACCTTTGCTCAAGGTAATGTATCCATTTTCCCATAACGTTTAACTCTTATTTCAAACTATTACTTTCACTTAAAAAGTATTCCTATCGTTTTTTTTTTTCCATATTCTTTCATTTCAATGTATTTAAATACGTCCGTTGCAAATATGTTGTATGTGGGAAAGGGTTAACCCTAACTCCAAAAAATGAAAACGTCTAGTACATTACATATAGAGGGAGGGAAGACACATGGCTGGAGATGGTTTTAATTAAATTCTACGAGAATTTGTAATCTGTCTACTACGCGTAATGATATAAATATTATCTCTGCAAATTAAAAACATAGTGATAGTAAATCTCCACGGGTTTTTAACATCTTTTACCCTTCGGCCCAAACTTTCCCCGGAATTTGCGATTATTTATTGGCTTTTAACCCTTTCCCACATACAGACATTTTCTGACACCTCTGCAGCAGACGACTTTTGAAAAATGTGTGACAAATGGATAAATGGATCATGATAGAAAGTAACTGGCTGCGTTTCCTCATATGCTGTTACCCCTTCCTGGAAGGCAAATTGACTTTTGTCGAACGTCGGAAAGACGTTAGCGGAGCTTGGATTCGAACCACAAACCCTTATATTGAATAAGTATTTGTACATATACTTCATTGTGCAGACGTCAATCGTCTTCCACTTATGGGCTAACAGTCTATGTGGAAAAGCAGCTAGTTGCTTGGAAAGAATAGTGTCTAGCTCTCATATTAAAAAAACAGGAAACACATGAGTAGGTGAACTTGCTGCCATGATATGACTGAGAAATTGTTAGAAATGGCGTTAAACCCTTATCAATCAATCGATCTATCATTTTGTAGATGTAAACATGCATTAGAAAGCTTCTTAGCAGGTCAGTCTACCAAGTCACATGTCACGACACATCACATGCTTTCCTCTGTCGGACGTGCATCAAATCTGAAGCAGACGACTTTGGAAACATCTAGGCATAAATATGAAACATTTCTATAATCGATTTTTTTTTAATACAGTTGAAAAAACATTGCGGTAAAATGAGAAATTCCTGTAGAGGCGTTAAAATGTGTCTACATATGAGCATATGTGTTCCCTGGCTTCCTCGTATGATCTACACATAGCCTAGGCAACTGATAACCTTTTCATAATATATGTTTAAGTCCACTGGTGGAGTATTGAATGACTTGACCTGGATTCGAACTCACGACCCATAGGGCGACATCCCTACACGTGTAACCGAGAGAGCTATCCCGGCCCAATGGGGAAAAATAAAAGAAATATATACCACACACCAAATATTTATGACTGACAAGGGTTTGCCGATTTATCAAAACATATGTTAGCAAGCTCTTCAACAAATCATTAATGTTTCCATGATATCAAAACACCATTGAGGGCTTCTGTCAAAATACATGAGACGTGTCGGGCGGAATTGGGTCTCATTGCATTCTCGAGATTTGAAGACCCGGGTTTGTTTGTTTGTTTGTTTGTTTGTGCGGTGTTTTTCGCCGCTTTTCAACAATTGTTCAGATCATATATCAAGGCGTTTCCTGGGTACGTCACCAGTTCTACCGGTATTATGTCTCCCGAGACGCATCAGTCGTAATGTTTTACCCGTAATGCAACCCCGAGTGCCAAAGAGGGAAGCCATTGCTACAACTTTAAAATTCTTTGGGATGACTTGTGAACTTTAAAAATCGAGGTAAGTATGTACTACACACAACTTTCCACATGGACAATATGGCCCATTGGTGGTCAACTAAGGCCGCAATTCACAATGACTTTAATCAATCATCGGAGAAAAAAAATGACGGAGCCGGGGTTTGAACCCAAGACCCGTGGATCGATAGCCATTGTCGTTACCGACCAAAAGGCTCAACAATGCTTATATACCAATGAATCGGCCAATCAGAGAAGGTACAAGTTTGCATTATAGAGCATTGTAGGTCCAGATCAGCTTTGGCATATTATCAGTTTTATCTGAATCTACACTAATCTAAAAAGCTTATGTAAGTAGTAGTGTTGGTCTTGATCATACTGTGCAGATATACAGATCGATCTGGATAGACACTGTTCACTTGTACCTTGTCGCATGGACGGGTTCAAATCTGCATAAGTGGTATCTGGTCGCAATAGGTTGATCTGGTTCTATGTCGTTTTCAAAAGCTTACTTGTCCCTTTTCGCACGTATTGATCGATTTATAGGTCGCATTCTTATTGCTTGTATCTTTAGTGATGACTCTGACGCGTACATATCACTCTTTTCAGCGTCTCCAATGTCCGTCTACGTTTAGCTTAGCCATAGCGTTCGAGTTTTCAGTGTTTGATGTTTACCCCCAGGTGCGGGAGGTCGCAGGTTCAATCCCTAGCCGGGTCATACCAAAGACTTTTAAAATGGTAGTAGTGGCTTCGCCTCTATGGCGCTCTAGGTTGTGGTGTTAGAATTTCGAACAACTCGCTGGTGTCAGGATACATGGACCAGTAGTACTGGTAGCTTAACCCGGGAAACACCGTGATATAACAATTGTTGAAATCAAATGTCCGGTTGTGAGAATGAAGTACATGTCTGAGCACTGAGAACGTCTTTAGAGTTGTATAGTTTCGGGGCAAGACTTAAACTTCGTCGCCTTAGCAACGTATTTCTGGTCTTATTTCAATCATATTGCTTATAATGATTCCGAACCGGAGAGCCAATAACTACCCCAAATTGCCATACGAATGATATACAACAGTGCAAAAGCTCTGTTTAGTTCGAAGAAGGTGTAACTTGAGTCCATACCAAGCTGTACTTGTTTGGAAATAATCTATTGTTACAGGCATACCTCTCATCTGTTTTAAGCCTTTCTCACTTATAGACGTATCTGCAGCAGGCGACTTTTGAAAGCATTGTGGCAACAGAAACAATTGCTCAAAACGAGCAATTTCCCCTTTTGCCACAATGTTTTCGACTCTTTTTAATAGTAAAACTCTCATTTATGTTTCATATTTTTGTCAATACGTTTTGAAAGTCGTCAGCTACAAAATTGTTGTATGAGGGAAAGAGTTAATAGGGTTCATACTTACGACATTACGCTGGGATGTATTCGAGTTCCTTCCTTGTTGCTCGGGGTTGTAGGGATAGCACGACAACTTTGACAGTGGTGTTTGCAAATTTAACTTCGATAAGGCGTGATGAAACTGAACTGAGCACCGTTCAAAGAGATGTGTAAATTGGACTCCTTACTGTACCAAACTCAGTTTAAACATAAAGCGGCATCCAGGACTTTCATGCAGTATGCATACGGTTAATAACCAGAAAATAAAGCATTTTTGAAATGACAACAGTCGCTTTGGCTATGAAGGATGTTGAAGACGACCACAGAGAATCCAAAAGTCGACGGCATCAGAGAAAACGAGCTTTTGCTTCGGAAAATGCAGGAGAAAGGAAGGGTCGATGAAAGTTTATTCCCGAAAACACATGTTCTACAAACGGACAGATGCGAACTACAAAGAGTTGCACTTGTTTTCGCACAAGTCATCAGCTGCAGAAGCGAATAAAAATTGAAATTTCACCGTGAATTAACGACTGAGATGTCTTTAAGTAAAACCTTGATGATGTTCCATTAAAATGTTATCATGATACAACACGGGGATAAAATGGCGCCTCGCCGTGGGAAAAGCGAACTTTGAAATTCTAAAGATGGCTTTATTGAGATTTAACGCCGTTTTCAACAATGTGTCAGTCATATCATGACAGGGCAGTATTCCCCATAACTACCTTTCCAAGCAATTGGTTATTTTTTCCACAAAGACATTGGTGTAAAACGAGTAACGCCTGTAGCAGTCACTTTTGTGAAACGCCGGAAAGAATGTTGGCCGAGCTGAGGTTCGAACTCACAATAAACTGATTGATAGACCGTGTCACTACCGATTGAGCTAGCCGGGCCTGACGGTGTTTCTTGCAACCGGTACGGTACCAAGGAGAGAAAGCCATTTGTTCTATTATTAATGTCTTTGGAATGACTTGGCCGGGTATTGAACCCGCGTCCTCCCGTATCCGAGACGGACTTTCTACCACCATACACGTGGTACTTGCGATCAAGTAAGAACACTACTTGCCTAGCAGTCTACTCACAGTCCTCCTTACTCGCCATCTAGTATGTCTGTTTAAATTTTACTTTTGTAGATTATAACATTATTCCAGTTGTTTGCTTCCTTGGAGTTAAACCCCATTTCAACTTTTTCAGTAATATCACATTGACAGTTCATGTATTCATGATCCCTGAGTAAACGAACAAGTGCTAGACTAGACAATGTGAAATTATTGGCATCGAGCCCGGGGCACCCGGTTCCAAATATCCGACGCTGCTACCTCTGCCACGACGATTCCAATTATTCCAGTAAAAAAGAAACATGCAAAATCCCCAGTACACGTCGACTTATACTAATGCAGTCGGGAAGGCTCCGTAAGCAGGCATGAAAAGGAGGGCAGTCACTACTACTGTTGTCAATGTCATATTATAATCTGATCGTTCTATACATGTAAAATTTTCGAAGGTCAGTTTATCTGGGACGTGGCGTGATTCTAGATGATTTCGAAGAAATCTAGCAATGATAGCTTTCCCCGAAGGTACTTTGTCTCTTTAAAATATGTTCTGCTAAATTTATGTGGTTCCCTTTCTCACCCTTCAATTCTGAAGGAAAAAAAGCCTTCACATGTAAACACTTTCCCATTTACAGACGAGTATTGAAAATAGTGTAGCTAAAAAGAGAAATTGCTCATTCTGGCCACAATGTTTTTAACTCTCATTCTTAAATGATACGATATTCATATAGTCGGCTAGATGCTTCAAAATTGTCTAATGCAGAGTTGTTGTTTTCTATGTGTGAGAAAGGGTTCATATAAGGGATTCGGTGTGTATTTATATACGCTACCTGGGAGTCATAGACCAAAAGCAGTCCGTGCAGGCGTTCATTCTAATCTTGAAAACTGCTTGCCGGAGCAGAAACACAAACGTTTGGGAAGATTAAAGGCAATGTTGATCATAGGCCAAAGAAATATTTTTGTAATGGTGTTTTATATCGCCCTTGCGACATTTTCCAATTATATCACGGCGTTTCCGTTGTACGTTACCAGTACAACTGGTGCATTTATCCTGACTCCACAATCCTGAGCGCAAAGGAAGAAAAGCTTTTACCACCATTTTTAAAGTCTTTCGTATGACACGGCTGGGGATTGAATCCGCGACATCCTGCAACTGAGCCGGGCGCTCTTCCACTACACCATCGAGGCGAAGGTTCATACGATCTCACCTAACATCACAGTTGTACGTGAGGCAGTGTCCCTCTTTAGTATACTACGGGAATAATAAGTGGAGTAACACACTTTCAAGCATTCAAGTAAAAGCTTTAAACACATTTTGAACCAGTTGCCGGAGACTGTTTATAAAACCATTAGAAATTGCTAATATTGAGCAATTTCATCTTTTGCCAACATGTTTACGAATCTACTGAATAATTATGGTTTTATTTATAATTTTTTATATTTTAGCATAGCTAATTTCATAGTTGACTGGTGCAATTTTGTTGTACGTGGGAAAGAGTTAAGATGCATTAAGTTTTTTGACAGTGAATAAACGGATAAACAACGCGATTTTATATCGTGGAAATAGTTTCACTGATCAAACAGTTAAAACTTATTTTCGTCAAAATACGTCCGTTTATAATATCAATTTATATGTCAAGTCTAAGTATACACACTTGCACAACATGTGGCCTGAATAGCAATGACTTGATGAGCGTATCACATAGCATGACCTTAAAGATGATGAACTCCAGATTATACATAGTATATATAGTCAAAGTTTTAAAACTGTTCAACAGTTGACTTGAAATGTTAGAATCATAATTCTGAGAAAAAATTAGAGTAATCATTTCACTTTCCAGTATAAAAATAACATCTAAATATTGATCGTGTAAGCTTCTTTTTTACTGGGTAGACATACCCAGTAAGCCAAATTTTGTAAACGTTTAAGACTTTCAATTGACTGTTTTTCATCATTTACTGCCAACATAGTTTTGAACTATTTTTTACTTACTTTGTTGTCATTATTAGCAATATTTGCATAAGTTTCAACATTTCAAATGTTTGAATCTCCATCTGGAGTTCAGCACCTTCAATATAGGGGTTGTCTCTAACAATGACCTAGAAAACAAAAGAGAATGACCGTATCTAATGTTGTGAGAACTTGTGGCCAGACCCTTTTGCCTATAATAGTATATGATATACATGTACAATGTATTATGTTGAATAATTTTATATGGCAATACAATATGTTTAAACTAAACTAGAAAACAAAACATATGTATACATTTTCGTATCAAGCAAAAATATTAAGAATAACAAGGTCGGATGTTATGATGTAATTTTTACTCGCAATCTCACCCCAGATCTCCGCGGAAAAAAAATGACAGCACCGTATATAAAAGACGCGGGGAGGGCGGTTTCGTTGGAGATTAATAACTTAAAGTGCTAAGACCTGTGTGAGATCAAGATGATACTGCTTTTTACCCTTTTTATCCCGAATACACACTTCATTTAAACGAGTCGACCGACAACAGATGACTTTGGATACATATGGACTATAGATGGGCTGAATTCATTTGTGAAAAGAAATGATAGTGCTTCGTAAGCCTTTGAAGGCTGGCTATTATATATTATCTGAATTGTATTGTATTGTGTTGTATGTATAGGTTGCACTTTAAATAATAAAATATCTATCTGTATATGAAATATCTCAAATCAGGCATTTCATCATTTTGTTCTCGTTTTGTTTTAAAATATGCATCAATAGCCTAATTCCAATTTTGCAGGTAATGCATTTTTTTCCAGCATATATGAGCCGTCCCGCGAGAAAACCAACAGTGTGGACTCTGCGTAATGTATCGACCAGGTCAGCCTGCGCAGTCCGCGCCGACTGATCTGGGCCGACACGTTCCGTCTCACGGGGATAGATGTATAGAGTAATGATTTATGAAACAATTAACCCACAGGAGGCGAAAGGTGTCTGCCCGGGTAAGCCTGCGTTGCATGCTTAGGCTGATCCGGTTCGATATATTACGCAGAGGCCATAATGTTGGTTTTCTCGCGGGGACGGCTCAATTATGTTTTCAAATCGGACCACTCTAAAAACCGATATGAAGTAAACGGTTAATAACATAGAAGTGGTAAAACCTGTGTGAGATGGAGATATAGAACTGTACGCAATCGCTTCCATCTTAAGATAATCCTAGAAATATTTTAAAATCCCGCACACCATCCCCTACCAGCATATTAGCTTTATTAAATCCATTTTAATGCTCATAAATGAAATCTAGCGTTTCGGCCCCATGCCGTGCAAGAACAGTATAAAACATATATATTTGCGCAGTGCTGGTTATTCGGAAACTTTCTAAGTGAAACGAATTGTGTGATAGTTGTTACGTGATATAAGCAATCCCAAGAATCGTGTATGGTTTACTTTCAGAATTCCTTGCACGTAATTGCTGCATGTTCAAACGCAATATATGTAGTTGGTTGGATTTAAAACATATCACGTGACTGACAGATGTATAGAGTAACATATTTCATATGATCAGCTTGCATAGAAAATAAATATCTCACAATGAATCCTCCTGGAATATAACAATCTTTGATTCCCAACATTTAAAAAATCCACTACTCTGCAGACGTATATGATTTTTTTCGCCAAAGTATTATAAACTATGTGGCAAAGGAAAATATATTTTTGATGTATATATGCTAATTGTATTTGATGTATGTACTGTGTATGTTCATGAGACAGATTGTTTGTTTGTTTTTGTTTACCCTCGCCGTGCAGAATTAACTATTTGGCGAGCAGACAAAGTAAGATACAAGGGAGTCCGGTGCGATACCCTAGCTCTTTCCGAAATGACACATTGGTTCTTTTACGTGCCCGGTGTATAGCACCGATACGCGCGAGGTTATTTTCCACGGAAAGGACCAGTACTTTGACCTCTAGTTTAGTGGAAGAAGCCCTTAAAATTCAAGAACCTGGACCAGGATTTGAACCCTAGACCTCCGGATTGACAGTCAAATGTTAACCAGAGGACTTCTCCGCCACTCTTTATGTAGACAGAAGGATTTGATCTGATTCTTTGTCTCGTCAAAGTCATATAAATTCAACTTTGTTATATCGATACTTTTTCCTTTGAGTTTTATAAAATACACAAGACTATATTTTGAACTAGCTGAACATCTAAGACCTAGCTCGACTAGACTGCTTCTTGCAATTGTCTTCTCATGTTTTAGTTGGTCAACACACTGTTGATGAAGCAAAAGATGCAATTACAATTTGACTTTGCAATTAATAAGTATCGCATATATATATATATATATATGTTTATATACATGTATATATGTTATTAAAAAATATGTACAACCCATCAGCATACACGTATGAATTCATTTGACAATTTAACAATTTCCGGTCGTTTCTCTCAGCAGAGAGAATGAACTGATCAGCTTCTCCCTTCGGTATGCAATATACAGCATGTACATGTATACATATATATATACAATACAGTTAAGACCACTATATGTGAGGCTAAACCATACACATATAAATACAAATTACATATTATGTTGATTCTTATAGTAAACCAACAGGAAAGAAAGAGATGGCAATGACACTATTTTATTGACATAAGGCCACCGGCCCATAACAATTATGTTGACGTCAAAGGACATTTTTACGCAGCACATATTTGACAGTTTACCTGATATGATATATTAAGAGCTGCCTGTATTGAAAACATACGAGAATGAAGCATTTGGTATCCTGAATGTGGTTTATATAAAATCTTGAAAACATTGATGCGAAAGGAGAAATAGGTTATTTTGAGCAGTTTCTACTTTTCTACTTTTCGCATCATGTTTTGAATTATTATCTACGATAGAAGCATATTTTATTATGAAAAAGGTTAAGGCTTACACATAGACATAGGCAGAAACTATGTTATAACGTCCCATAACAGTTGATTCATGTACATATAGAATATATATTATTACATTCTATAATATAAACATAGGCATACGTTTTGTTATAGCATTCTATAATCACTGCTGTATATACAGATAAAATATGGGAACATCGATCTGACTTCATAATATGTTGAAACCATTGCTGTAAAATTGAATTACATATCTAGTATACACTGACATAAAACTTAAACATGTGATCATTCCCAACACCTCTTCCTTCGTTCAAAAGTATAATGTATATATATGTTGCAAGATATTTGATTACCGACTCGTTTTTAGACGACATAAGTAAAATGAACCTGTTATACGAAATGGGATTACAGCGCTTAAGCGGTATATACTCATTTCTCAAACTCGCATAACAGGTACATTGCATAACATAATGATATTCGTCTTCTACTGCCTCAGTAGATGGGTATTAATGAAGTCTGTTTTTTGTAAATATATTTGTTGTATATATGTATAACTAATTTACATGCATTACCTATAGATTAAAACAAGTTGATCAATTGGCGGATCTTGGTAGGCTTTTCCAGCTTATATTTGACGAACTCGTGGTAGCTGATGCACCATCTACATGTATTGTGTATTCATGGGTAAGAATAATACAGAAGTATTTAATCAGTTATTTTGTTCGATCCAGAAAAGGTAAAATAAAAACCGTATCGTCCTTGCAGCATTGTAATTTGCAGCTGAAACTTTCATTGTATGTCAGTTGTGTCCCATGTGGTATTGTTATTATTGTAAACTTTGCTCGTCCAACCTAATCGAAAATGAATATCATTTTTTTTATGTTGTCCAATATATTCAGTTATCAGACAAAATCATCTTGGTAATATGCAATGGCCCAATATTTGTGAATTTTATAAATGACTGTCAAGCTCAAAACAGAAAGTATTAATACATCTATGCAGATATATTTCGGAAGGTTATTCTATTCGCGATGACGTAATGCAGATTGTTGCTGTCTTACTGTGTACCTTTTTCATTTGAGATACCAAGTATTATTCTATACCTAATTTATACGTCCAATCGTAGACGCTCATTCGAATCATGTGACCGTACAATATATTTCCGTATCGGGACGCACGCGCGTACAAAATAACCCGTATTTTTTTCGTATTGTACGATTCACAGGTCCCATGTTAAACCTATGATAAAGACCGAAACACGTGAAAAGGTTCCGAATGAAAGTCTGAATCGACAGGCGCTCTAGATAAAGCGTTACGATAAAGCTCCTGTTGTCACCGGATCATTATTGTCGTTTGCAAACAAGGAGTAACACTGAAACTAAAATGTTATCCGATTCTGAAATAGATGACTTTGTAATTGAACAGAAACCAAAAAACACTGTGAAAAAAACTAAAAGTGATGTAGGAATATTCAAAAGGTGGTTAGCGCAGGCCGTGCCGACAGAAGGTATAAAATAAAAAGGTCATTTAACATTATTCTGCACAATACAAAATATATTTTGGGGAAAAAGTCGAGGTATAGAATAAAAAGATCATTTAACAGTGTTCTGTACAATACGGAATATATTTGGACTCGTACACAGCTTGGAAAATCATATTGGACTCGCCTAGCGGCTCATCCAATATGATTTTCCAAGCTGTGTACTCGTCCAAATATATATCCGTATTGTACAGAACACTGCTAAATAACCTATAATTATTTATCTGACATATTGTATAGTTATATATGTATTTACCTTTGTCTAAGCCGTATTCTTCCACTTTGTAAATGGCCATAGGCAAATTTTGTCGATATTTGCCAATAAAGGATTGAATTGAACTGAATTGAAGTGAAAATTATTAGTATTAACTTCAATTAAACCTACGGTAATCCCGTTAATATTTGTTTTGGTCATTGTAGTGAGTATTTGTGTAATTACACTAAGATGCACTACATTATAAACGGCAATTAACGATTTGTTTTTTAAAAGAAATAGTTCACATCTAGTATTGCACGTTCTTACTATATATTCCAATCGATATCATTGTTTACTTCCTGGTTACTTTACAAGTAGTGTGTGGTTGCTGACAAATAGTGCGGACACGGATTACCCTATGTCATATTATATAAAAGTGCAAACACTCTGTGAACAATTTGATCGAACCGGAACGTGCTGATAATATGCAGGGGCGTGCTTTGCAATACTCAATGTGTAGACCGTTTCGTGAGGAAATCAACAGTGTGGACTATGCGTAAAGTATCGACCCGGATCAGCCTAAGCATGCCACACAGGCCTACCCAGATAGACTCTTTTAGCCTCCTGTGGATTTTCAGTTTCAGGAATCACTACTCTATACATCTATTCCCCTAAGACGGAATGTGTCGGCCGGATCAGTCTGCGCGGACAACATTACGCAGATGTCTATCGCCATAGCTGCATTTTGGGACCTAAAGTGAGCTACGCCCCTGATATGCACATCATCTCTTGTTAGTGAATCTTACAATTAAGTTTCATTAAATTCATTCCAGTTGTTGCTGCGAAATAGCACGGAAACATATGGTACAGATAGAAATTAAAAGGGCAATAACTGATAATATGCACATCCCCTGTTGTTTGTGATTCTTCAAATAACGTTCAATTCAAATTCAAGCCAGTTGTTTCCTTGAACTAAGCCCGGAAAAAAGCAGGCCTGACGGACGAAACGTCGACTATATGCACCTTCAAATTTGTTGTCAAAACTCAAGGAATGATTGATGGTACCTTACCGGTTGCAGGAAACCAGAAGTTATAAAGGGTTTAAGTCGAAGACACGTCTGAGGTTCCCCAATCGCAGTAAGAAACTCTTCCTCTAGATGGGCAGCCTAATTGCTCCAGTAACCGATCGCCTATTTCAGAGAAATAACAAACATTAAGGAAGCAAAATTAATTTCCCTCCGCTCCAGTCTTCCCGCTGTTTAAGCACTCTGTCTCGGGGTGCTCCTTGGTTGGAAACGTTTTATTTCGCGAATTTGAGCTCGGCTAACGAGATACGAACCGCGACACACGAAAGTCGATCTTCGAGATTTATTCGACCAGCCAAGATCCAGATCATATTGCGCTCCCACGCACACACTGATCTGTATAGTTATCTTTTCGTCATTAAGTCATACAAGAATCCTGAACAAGCTGGATATCGTTTATGACGACATAATAACCAGTTAAACAACCATGCAATGTGATGGTATGGGGGTATGTGCCATTCATTTGCAGACCTCCTTTTGAATGTGTATTTTTTTGTGATGCGACGCGATTGTGCCTTACGGACCGACGATAGCATTGTAGTGCCACCCATCTCTGCTCTAGGAGGGAACTGTTTCATAATTCTTGTAAAAATCTCGCTGCCATTGATAAATTACATAACGTTATTGACGGGGTTTTCGGGCTGCCTGTAACCTCGACTACTGCATTATAACGGTAACAGGACCGTGTACCAATAGGAGGTTAGGTCTCTTTGATCATAAAAGCATTGGTATCTTACGTTTTCAAATATATCTCTAGTTGATTTAACACTGATTATGTAAGGAAGACATTCACTTCTTTTTAATCTTCTCACAGTTCAATTTGATTAAAAGTGTTTTCAGTATGTTCAGCATCTTGATATATGACTTAAATTCGTTATTATAAACTTTATCATTTTGTTCTTATTTCCAAAGTGAAACCTTTTAAGTTTTAGATGATGAGTTTTAGGTTCTTTCCCCCAAAATGTTAAATGTTCTTCATATGTTACTCGTTTATTCGTTCGTTAAGTTCTATACATATGTATATATTTTTTCCATTAATTCTGTTTTTTTATTCATTTATGTATCTATCTAATACTTAACTCGTTAGTTAGTTCGTATTATTTCATTTATGCATTGATTTATTGATCGATTTATTGATTGATTGATTCCATTCATTGATTTATTCTTTCATTCATTCATTCTTTCATTCATTTATATATATATATATATATATATATATATATATATATAGTTATGATTTAAAATGAAAACATATACAGGAATGAGAGCAAAATAGAGTTAAAAAGAAAACAGACACTACATTTGTTTTAAACGTGCCAACCGGTTTTATTTATTTTACTCGTCAGGGTAACGCTAATAAACAATATTACTATATATTCATATATATATATGTATCAGTGACACTCAACCATGACACTCAACCATGACACACCGCAATGATACTGAACCATGACACTGAACCATGACATCGAGCCATGACGCTCAACCATGATACTCAACCATGACACTCAGTCATGACACTCAACCATGACACTCAACCATGACACTCAACCATGACACTCAACCATGAAACCCATGTGTGCACAGAACCCAGTCATAATTGATTCCTCTCTTTCATACCATAATAGGAGAGCCCCGGAAGATCAGTCGGTAGCGAGGTAGCGATGCCGGCTGTCAATCCAGGGGATGCGAGTTCGAATTTCAGATCGACAAACATTATTTCCGCCGTTTGACAAAAGTCAATGCCACTAGCGTCATTCGTCTTCGTCTAACTATATATTTAAGACATTATTACAAATGAACACAATCATGTATGGGAAATTGTTGCCCATTTCAATTCTACATATCTATAACGATTTATGAAGAATTCTGATTTTGGAAGTACTGTGGGAAAATGTTTAATATCTAAAAACATTTATAAAGTATATTCGTGTGAGAGACCCTTTTTCACCTGGTCCGGTTCGAATGATACTTAGAAACCTTTTAGCTTTGCGTTTTGGTTCCAATCAGGAGATTATGAAAATTTGTAAAACCCGACGTAAAGTGATGTTTTACTAATGGCTTTTATACATTTGAACCGAGCTCGACGCCTGAACTTAATTGTTAAGTATCAGGTTAGCCCCATTGCCCCTGGTAGAAATCATTTGCATCAAGAATAAAAAGGATTTGTTTTGTTTAGTTTTGGTCAATCTGACTAAAGTACACGATCTGACCAAATGTAAGATCTGATGGCGCTATTTTGAGATCCACCCAGCTATTTCTATTTGAACCAATCAGAAGACACGTTTCAACAAACGTTTGGCTTAACCTTCAAAATGGCGTCAATTGACGAAGTTGAGCAAATTTAAAATAGACCATTTAAGATCAGAGCAAAGAATACTTTTCGATGTTGTATGGTCAGGGAAAGACTGTATCGGTGTTTTGCCTCATTTCCGCATTTGTAGCCATGATGCGGTCGTCATAAGAACTAAACATGCGTGTAAATCACTATGCGAAAATTGGGATCCCATGCTTAATATAGATATTTTTGGTAAATATAGACATTTACTTTCACTTTCAAAAACTTTTTGGCTAGCGGAAAGGTCGTCTGAACGTGACCCTCTATCGGTTGTCCTCAGATCCTATGCGTAGCGTTAATAGGAGATGATTTTAATGAGATTTAGTTTTGGTCTATCATCGTTATCGACATTATTTCAGTTATATCAGTAGCGGTGGTCATTGTGCAATGCCCTTGGGCAAGGCATAGTTTCCTAGACCGATTACAAATACCCGAAGCATACCGCGCGGCCCCGGCTGAGACCAGCAAGAATATAAAACAAATATTGTGGAGCTCGCAAAGTAGATCCAGTGGTTTTCCATATTGCATTAGTATTTATTAGTATGAATATTTCTATGTGATTGACGTTGAACACCATTTTCAACAGTTGTTATGTCATTCTCCGTAGGAAGCCAGTTCAAGTGTTAATATATATAATAACTTGCCCTGGATAGCACTTTGGTTTAAACTTATTTGTTTGACATCGTTTGCGAAACAATCTTTTCAGCTTGTATTAATAACGCTCAATGTCTGCTTCCTTGAGACTTAACAAGTGTTCGTGCCGTTTGTGTGGAAAAGAAGAACCCGCTTATAACTGGATTTGAACTCAGGACATAGCACTTTGAGCGAATATAATTTTCATAGAAAGGTTCCCTTTCCACTTGGTTCCACATAGTTCTTGAAACAACAAGAGAGAGGAAAAGGAAACACACATGTCATTCCTCATTTGTCAATGGAACGATTTGAACTTACGTGCACGGATTTCGGCGGTATCGTACTACCCTAGTAGGTCAATTTAAGCCAAATACATTTGCGGCAATGCTGAATAGCCCCTTAACCTTTATTTGCGTAGAATTTAGTATATAGCTTCACCGGAATGTATTGAATATATGACATTCAGTTTGAATTCATTGTAAATATGTATAGGCTGCACTGAAAATGTTTAATTTGATCCTTTTTTAGTAGTTTGACCTGGTTTGAAAATGAAAGTAGAGTATGTGTAAAAACCAGTTCCGTCCACGTCCGATTCCGTCCAAAATGACGGTAACCATCTTCGCGGTGTGAATTCTTCCTTGCATAATACATGACCCCGATTACTTTTTTTTTGTTATTTTAAAGCTTAGAGGTAACTCTTTTCAATGATATGGGTGTTCTACCTGTAAGACGCTTAGCAATTGTGCTTTGAAAATGATTGATTGACAAGGAAACAAAAGAAGGGATTTATTTGTGATCTAGTATGATTCCGTATTATCAGAATACGATAAAACAAAATGCATGAGCGTGAACTAAAGAGTGTAAAACTCCTAAATCCCCAGATTTCTTGAACATAATAAACAAGTTGAATATTATAGCTGGTACAGCTTATACTTGTTAACTTTTATTACTTAGCGAAATCTAGGCTAGAACAAACGATACAAAAAACTTTACTGTTACATTATATTTAAACAATTTCCCACATACAGGAAATCTGCAGCAGATAACTTTAAAACCATCTCAACAATAATATGGAAAATCTCCCAAAATGAAGACATACTTATTGAATAGAGTTGAAAACATTGTGTCAAAAGGAGAAACTGCTCGTTTTGAGCAATTTCTTCTTTTGTCACAACGTTTTCAAAAGTCGTCTGCTACACAGGCGTCCGAAAGCGTCTTATAGGTGAGATAGGGTTAATCCTTTGACTGCCGGAACCGATTTTGTGGAGCCTGCGTCACCGCGCCATCTTACCATACTCTTTCATGTTAGCTGCTGAAGGCATATACTTAAGACATAGTTTTCGTCTTGACATTCATGAATATGTCTACGGACTCGTTTATCTTAAAAATTCCATATTAAAAGTATCAATATATTACCCCCAATAGTCTAATTTAAATTATTGGAAATGAAATTACAGTCAAACCGGTGTTTAAAGACCACCCATGGGAAGTGAAAAATCTGGTCTTTGTTTACAGATGGTCTTTAACTGCAGGGTCATTTATACAGAAAATGAGTATTCGGGAAACTGAAAGTATGGTCGCTAAAGACAGGGAAGTGCTATTCCAATGTGGACTTAAGCAGAGGTTCGACTTTATACCTGCCACGTCAGGCGAAACGGGATCTTGGCTATGCGAGCAACGAAGACTCTGTCGAGCCTTATCATCAGCAGTCTCACTATAGTCTTTACTGTCCTCATACAACCAGTGGAGCAATACACCTGTAAAAGTTTAGTATTATACTGAAAGTGGAATTGTGGACAATCTGGTATCATGAATGTCAGGTCAACCGTCATGTATGATTTCAAACCTTTCAACTGACTGACTGACTAATTCATGGATTGTTTGATTGGTGTTTTAGTTTATCGTCATTTACAACGTGTCTTCAGTTATATCACGGTGGTCAGTTCACATAGCAATGCCTTTCCTGGCTTTCTCGTTCCAGTACTCCACACAACAGTACTTCAAAGTACATGCAACTGAAGCCTAGTTTTAGCCCATTTGTGGATTTGAGTCCATATTGCAAGTGTAAAGCGTCTGAAACGCAATAAGAAATAAATATTTAGTTTTATCTGTGAATAAACTTGTATTTCGCATAAAATGTTTGTTGACAGTGTATGCCAATTTAGTTAGTGTGATGAAGAAAAATCTGAAGTTCGATTGCGAGTATCCTGGTGGAGAGTGTGGGGAATTTTAAAGGTTATTATGGCTTTTCCTTGTCCTTTCGATCAAGAGACTAGGGCTCCAGCTTAGAAACAATGACTCCTAAGGCTAGACCCCACTCAACGATTCATGAAAATAGACTCAGTGACAATAAGGCACTAAGTTAGTGACGTAACTCGAAAGTGCAGTATCGTAACTTACTAAAAAAAGTAACGTAATATGTAGAAAAAGTAACGGTACTTGTTTCACAAAACAGTAAAGTAACTCGTTTAAATAGTAACGTAACTACCCTAAATAGTATTTTTATTCGATAACACAAAAACGTAACACGCTTAAGCAATAACGTTACTCAATAGACAGAAATGTATCCTGCTCAAATAGCAACGTATATCGCTAAACTAGTAACGTATTTCGTTTAAACACTAACGTATTTTGTAAAACAGAAACGTATTTTGTTAAAACAGAAACGTATTTCGCTTAAATAGTAACGTATTTCGCTTAAACACTAACGTATTTTGTAAAACAGAAACGTATTTTGTTAAAACAGAACCGTATTTCGCTTAACTAGTACCGTATTTAGCTTACATAGCACCGTATATCGCGTAAATAGTAACATATTTCGTTTAAACAGTAACTTATTTCGCTAAAACGGTACGCGCAATTTCAGATCGATTCCATTCCAACTGAATGTAGTTCATGCGAGCTGATCCTTCGTGTATAAGGGACTGTTTGTAACCGCATCAGAAAAAGGTAAATCAATTCACTATCGATAGTGTCGATAAATTCATGAACAAGGTCCCATATTGAAATCGAGTTCACGAGTTTACCCGAAGACTTCCGACTGAACGCTCACCGTATATGTTGTACGTTATGGTTCTAGTTGGGTCCTATCCTTCATGTATCTTTAACACTATATGTGGAAAAGCAGCCAGTTGCTTGGAAAGCCTGTTATGTGGAGTACTGGTGTTGGAAAGCCAGGAAATACAGGGCAGGTACACTGGCCGCCGTGATATGACTGAACAATTGTTGAAAACGGCGTTAAGTACCAACCAATCAATCATGTATATTTCCGGCAATTTGTATTTTGTCCGCTTGTTAAACTATCCTCATCGAAGTATATTTTCCGGTGTATGGTACCCGAGTTGTCGTCGATGTAGATTGTCAGTCGCCGTGACCGCAGTTGTGCTTGTATTCAAATTTCTTTTTTTTTTGGATGGGGGGTGGGGGAAGGGGGGGGGGGGGGGGGATGAGTTTACCGCCTCGGTGTTTTAGTGGTAAAGCGTCATGATCGGGAGCGGGAGGTTGCGGGTTCGGTCCTCGGCCGGTTCATACCAAAAACTTTAAAAATGGTAGTAATGGGTTTTCACTCCTTGACGCTCAAGTTTATGGGGGTTAATGCAAGACTGAATCGCTGGTGTCAGGATAAATGGTCCAGTAGTACTGGTAACACCCAGGAAATGCCCGGATATAACAATCGGCGGTAAACACCATACACACAATTAAATATTTTTTCCTGCGTCTCGACTTCCCCGAGAATGAAAAGAAATCCTCGAAATGGAGTAATTTTTAACCCATTAGCATTACAACCGGTTCTATGTCTACTAAATTGGTCACATATGATGGCTATTAGTTATAATATGAGCCGTTCCGCGAGAAAATCAACATTGTGGACTCCTGTTGATTTTCTGTTTCAGAAATCATTACTCTATACCTCTATCCACATGTGCTGGCTGATCTGGATCGATTCAAAAACGCAGAGTTCATAAGGTTGGATTATCGTGGAACGGCTCATATATTCATGGTTTGTGCCCACGTCATCCGACTTCGCAAACTGACACAGATCAGACTGTGCCTTCACGTAGTCTGTTCATGATCTAAACAGTTTGTCATCTAGAAGTGTAAGAATTGTAGAAGCCGCTTAAGAACGGTAGGGACAATCGTCCTTCATATCAACTTCAAATCCACTACAAGTCGATGTTTGAGCGACGCGGCGTAATATATTTCCGCCGATGCATGGCAATAATTTGTTCACAAATAAAAAACCATGAAACTTGAATAAAAATGTGTTTTGTTTGTTTTTATGTGGGAACTATTTTTGTGGCAAGTCAAGTTTTAAGTGCACTGTGAAACAAAACTCTGATTACTGCTTATGGTTTAATTTTAAGTGACAGTTATTACAGTTGGTTTGCAATAATATATTTATGGTTCATCCTTCAAGCAAGGTATTATTAATATTCTGAACTCCGAGACGAATTACCAAAACTACTATTCTGTAAGGTTGCTTAGAACGATATATTTTCATTTCCAGATATTGCAATGTTCCTATAATGTTTTGAACTGTATAAAAAATATCATAAAAATGTATACTTTTCTTATTCGAATTTGTTTTTGTTGCAAAAAGAGATACCCTGTTATGGCGTATCTGTTATATACAAAACTAGACCTCTTAATCAAGCGTCATTTTCGCAACATACTTTTTTTGTTCGAATCCTCTCCGACTGACATTGTTTCGGATATTATGAAACGGCTATAAGGGGATACTTCTATAAACTATTTGCTTACTTGAAAAGTGAAATGTCATGTATTTTTATTTATTTTTTAGTTATGTATATATAATTAGATGCTGTTTTTGCATATGTCAATATAATTGTGTCGAGTTAACGAGTTAATCCGAAATGTTTTGATCGACCTCTAGATATAGTCACGCTGTAAGAAAAGTGTGTTCATCAACCATGACCCATGAAAGACGCCCAAAGACAAAGACGAATTTAGAAATATACCGAAGATGTCTGATTAACGCCTGGGTTAAGTCAAGCTGTAGTAAGATTATTTAGAAAAGTGTGTTCATCAACCATGAACCATGTACGACGCCGAAAGACAAAGTCGATTTTACGAATTATGCCGAATATTTCTGATTGACGGCTTGTTTTAGTCAAGCTGTAGTAAGACTATGTCGAGGGCTTGGCGTGAAACGGTTGTAACTAAAAACATATTTTGAAAACCCTGGTTAAGGGCAATTTTGACCCCTTTGTAAACAATGCAATTTAGGTGCCATTGCTCAGAACGAGCAATGGCACCTAAATTTCCATTGTTTACCAAGAAAAATGATTTAACGCCTATAACGAATTGATGGAGAGGTGATTAAACTTGGTAAACAAATACCAATTTTAGTTACAACCGTTTCACGCCAAGCCCTCGATATAGAAAGATGCCAATATCGCAATTAGCTCCTCACCATTCATCATAACTAATAATGTCCCCGACTTCCACCATAAGTGTGTTGATACTAAAGACTTCACATTTCATCACGTTGGTGTACAAATATAAAAGCCACTTCAGGCGAGAATGGTCTATTCGCGATGGCCCAAGTCCGTCACAACGAGGGATGTCGTCGATACAAGGGTCGTCAGTTTGAATCCCGGAAATAGTGTTGGAAACGACGTTTTACTCTTGCACTGCCGAATTTCACAAAGTCAAACTTTCCTTGTTGAAAATTGAAACACTACATTTTTCGTCCAATAGAAAATTTGGTAAAGTTTAATGTCTAAATTATTTATTTTACATCGATTGTGAAACAAGCTTTAAGCTTAAAATGAATCACGCTTGATTTCTACTTCCTTGAGAAATTACCAGTACTCGCGCCGTTTGAGTGGATAAAATCCCAATGTCTAAGTGGAAAAAACAATGCGAATTTGTTCGAAGTATTTATCAAACAAAAAACATTTATTAAGACAATATAAACAGATACAAGTAAAATGTAGTTGCAACAATATGACGTTACAAATAAAATTATCTGGCCTGTACATTGTCAATCACAATCAAGAAGGATTGATTTATATGATAACATGGTATTGCTTTGCTAAGTGACCAGCAACACTGATTCGTGCATCATGACACAGGCGAGACACTCGTAATGCTAACCAAAAATTCTCGCCAATGAGGGAAAGCCATTACTAAAAATTGTACAGTCTTTGATATTAGCCGGTCGGCAAATTAACTCTTCCAGCGCCACAGGCAATATTGAGGTTTTTGCAAACAATGCAGATTCAGGTGAGTCAGCTCGTAACGAGCTGTCTCACCTGAAATCAGCATTGTTTGCCTTTTAGTAACCAAAACTTTTATAAATTGAGAAATGGACACACCCGATTTTGAACATGGAAGAGTCTACTTTAAACAATTCGGCGCTGAAAGAGTTAACCTGTGACCTCCCCGATCCGAAGCAGACGCTCTGCCATTATACAACCGAGTCGGTTCAGGCGGGTTTGAAGAACTGTTAAATATGAATCAACAAATGACTGTAGTAAAGCCAGGTCGTCTGATTATAAACATATTTATCATGTTTTCAACGAAAACTAGAACATGTGGGTATCGACAGTTCGCTTTAGTGTTGTCCAAGTGGGCTTTCTTAATTGTAATCTAGGACACGAGTATCTACATGAATATACCATCATAAGAAAGACAGGTGCTTCCTGAATCCTCATTTAGATCGTTCATTCGTTGTACGCTTTTGCCAATCAGTGCCTATCGAGTCAACACAGTATTCTTTGGTCATTAATGTGTCAAAAATAGTCTCAATACGTTTCTGGCAAACAATTTACACATCGATTATAAAACGTGATTACATTTGTTTATCAATTTTTGTTATAAATTACATGTTCCTGGGACACGGCTAGAATGATGGTATCGTCCTTATGTACGCGAACGTAATTCATAAAACACCGTTAAACATTAACATAAATGAATAAATTACAGGCATATTTCATAACATTAACTTCACGCTTTCAAAGACAAATATGCTGTTTCAATGCTTTTCATATTTTATAGCTTGATATAAATGCATTAATTCCAAATATGTAAAATACTGCTGGATTATATAATGAGTATTTTATGAGCTCCAAGATGCCTGCGACAGTTGTAAGTAAATCAGGTCAATTATATAATTCACGTACCCTCATTTTATTGCATAATATCGTACCAAGTATATAAAGGCATTTCTTCATTATAATCTTAGCTGGGCAAAACTCGCACAGTGGGTGTTTGTTTTGTATCATTTCAACAGTATTTCCTTCTTTTTATATACAGAATACTTCATCTCGAAAACGGTGCGTTAGGCGTAATGCTATCCCAGTAACAGAGAGTCCAAAGTATGAATGCCATAACTGCCATTTTCAAATTCTTTGGTACGGTTATAAATGGATGAAAACTTGGGTCACCCGCTATCGGGTCGGGCGCTTTTCACTCTACCCTATCCAATCGGCTTATTGCGTAATCAAACGGGCTATCGATCAAAGATAAGCGGGTAGTGGGCTCAAATCCAGACACGAAATTGCTTTAAAAATATATATTTCTTCTCTAAGTTACTCAAATAAATAAAAGTGAACTCTGTCACTTTCTACTTTTATATTAAAAGCCCTTTACCAACCACTAGGTTTAAATACTTGAGGAGTAAACACGCGCGTCTATATTTGACCCCTTTCCCCCGTTTATTTTCTTTTACCTTTTCTTATTTCTACAATTGTCAGGTTAATGTAAGGTATGTTATCTATGTATACGCGTGTGTCTTTTTTGTTTGTATTGATATGTGTAGTTATGTATTAAGACCATGTATGGATAGACGTTACATGTACGGTCAATGAGAAACTGAGTGAGGGTATTCACTATCGTACAAGTCTTGTAATTTTCTTTATTTTATGATAAAATAATGTAATGTGTGGTATCGGTTTTGTGTAATGTGCTGTGTATAAAACATAGAGCCATGTTTGACACAACAGAAACGAGCACTCAACAATGGCAGTTATAAAAACAGACACTAGTCTGTAGTTACCAGCCCATACCTATAATGGCTACGTCCTTTGTAAATGATAAAGCAAGTATTAGGCAATAGAGACAACTTTTGTGTGGACCAAACCGGTTTAAAATTTAAATTTCGAAAGTAGTTTATTATTGATCCCAAACACCAAGTTGTATTGGTCCTCTTTACACGAAAATCAATTATATACTAATACTAATTTACTATTTATGCGATAGCGATATGACAAGGGGAGGTAACCCATCTAGGTGACATTGTTGGTTCATACCTGGTATCAGAATAGGAAATCACAGCTGTTATTTTCTTCAGTTTTTGACTCGCTTTATTGCTAAATCTTATATCATAATGTAAAGTCCTTAATCCAGAACAGGTCAAATTCCTTAATATTATGTAATGAGTATTTTACGTGCTATAAAATTGCTGAAACAGTTGTAAATTAAACAGGTCAATTAACTAATTCATGTTCCCATATTTTACGATGCAATAAAGTCAAAAGGTCTTACAATTTTAACGATCTGGATGGTTTACTATGCACAGCTGCTAGTAAAGACCATTCAGTTGAGGGCTGTTTGTTTTGATTTGGATCTACAAACAAAACGTCATGAATTATTTCAATTATTCAGTTGTCCTCCTAAATTGAGAAATTTGCAGTGAAACGGACAATACTTGCGATGTATTCATGAAATCCTGATGGGTGTGTGTGTAGATGTAAGGATTGTTATAAATCATCAAACACACTTTACCACTTGTAATATATTTGTATATCAGGTCTTTCAAACTGAAGAAAGTCAGTTCTGTTGACATCTTGAAGGAAAAATACGTAAACTCTTTGTATATTAGTTCTTCAAAAAGGAGGAAAGTTAGTTCTGTTGACATGCGTAAATAGATTAGGTCTTCACAATTTGATCTCTTCAACAAAAGAATGGCCTGAACTTAAATTTCCTTTTTTTTCTTAGTGTTTCACTACTTGTACATGGCACAAAAGCAAATGCAAAATACATATATATGAGCCGTTCCACGAGAAAACCAACATTGTGGACACTACGTAAATGATCGACCTGGATCAGCCTAAGCATGCATCGCTTCCTGTGGATTTTCTGTTTCAGGAATCAATACTCTATAACTCTATCCCCCTTAGACGTAATGTATCGCTCCGGAGTCCATAATGTTGGTTTTCTCGTGGAACGACTCATATTAATTTTATTGTTGTTCTTATTCGATCTTACAAGAACTACCCCTGGTCACATTGTACAGCATCTTCTTTAATTTAAACATACTGTAGGAATCTTCCATGGTTGATTGTTAGGCGTCTTGGATTGGAAACCGGGCGTCACTGGTTATATCCCCTGTCCCGGCGGTGATAATGGAATGCTCCTGGACAAGACACAATTTCTATCACAGTACTGGTTTGTTTACCCGGATTCATGAATAAGTGAACTAACGCCTTGATAAAACTGATATAATGATGAAAACGGAGTAACATCCCAAATATATCTGAAACATGTTGTATTGTCGAAAGACATGTTCTGTTTTTTAAGAATTTGGGCAATTTTATGATTGGCCACATGGTCGTGTAATGTAGATAAGACCACGTCGCCTTCGACATCTTCTTTACCTCACGAAATTCCTGCATAAGCTTGACATTCTCACGTTAAAATCTACATTTCGATTCGATATGTTTTATAATCACGTAACTTTTCCGCACCCACGAATATTGTTTAGTTCAAAATTGTTCATTACAATCTACATTTTAATTTGAAATGTTTCATAAGTAGATGTTTTTACCCAGCCTCACTTATTTTATAGTTCAACATTGTTCGTTAAGGTTATAAACAGGTCGCCTTTTCGCCCCCCACGCTTATGTTTTACTTCAAAACTGTTCGTTTAAATCTATATTTCAATTCGATTACATAAACAGGAGTTTGTTTTCGACCCACACTTATTTTACAGTTCATAAGGGTTATAAACAGGTACCATTTTCGCACCCACGCTTACTTTATACGTCAAAACCCAAAACGTAATGGTAATAATTATTCGGAGAACATTTCTTCTATTTCGTAACATTTAATGTCTGTAATAAAAACGATCCTTAGAACTCCTTAATTAACCTCAAATTTCTTTACCATTTTTATTGAAATCCATCGAGGTCATAAAAATACAATAAACTCATTACACGTAATTTAAAAGCACTTTTTAACTGAGAAAGAATATTTCATAATTTGTCTTTTGAGCATGCTGTTTCACTGCCGAATTTCACTAAGTCGACTCTTCTACGTTGAACATTGGAACCCTCTAGTTTTCGTGCACAGGAAAGTTGGTAACATTTCATGTCTAAGTAGCAAACAAATGCAGATTTTAGGAGAGACAGCTCGTTACGAGATGTCTGACCTGAATCTACATTGTTTGAGAAAGCATTTAATTACCTTTTACGTCCTAAACAACCGAATTCATTTATTTAAAAGCAAAACATTCGGAGAAATATCATGGTTCCCCGCATATAACCACGTCATTAGAAAACTGACATTCAGGTCATGAGGCCGGGTGACAATTATGACCCGACATGTCATTCTGCGTAGTCTGAACAGGATGTTCCCTATTCGGAATTCGGTTACACTTTCTTGAAACGCAAGAATAACAACAATAACCGGACACAAACTTATACAAGTATGACATTTGATCGGAATTAACACTAATTTCAAACGCTTGCAGAGGCTGTAACAATAGGATACATTGACCAACAGTTTCTTATTTTGCCGCAATATTCCAACGCTATTCAATAAATTAACCTTCATACATAACGATTTTTTTCGTTTGGGTTTTACCTGGCTGTGTTCAAAGTCATCTGCTTCATAATTGCTGCATTAGGAAAAGTGTTAAAACGACCTTTTTACTCTTTCAGCGCTAATGACAATATTGAGGTGTTTGCAAGCAATACAAATTCAAGTGAGCTATCTTGTAACGAGCTGTCTCACTTGAAATCAGCATTCTTTTCCTTTTAGTTATCGAAATATATCAAAAACTCTTATGAAATGAAAAACTGAATGGGGGGTTAATGTTTGAGAAACATCTCTCGTTTATTTCCATGGTGGTGTGTGCCTCTTTCAACACATTTCAATTATATCCCGGCGTTTCCCGGATAAGTTACCATTACTTTGATAACATGACAATCGTGAGTGCACCAAGGAGGGAAAGTAATTATCATTATTTAACCCATTACTTCTCATGACTTTTCATAGGTCGTCTGCTCTACAATCATCAGACGAACAATTTCACCAATCTAGCAAATTGAGAAAAATATTGATAAAGAGTTGAAAATATTGCAATAAAAGGTGAAATTGCTCGTGAGCAATTTCACCTTTTATTGCAATGTTTTTCAAAAGCCGTCTGTAACAACAGGCGTCAAATATCGTCTGTGTGAAGTAATGGGTTAAGTATTTGGTATGACTCGGCCGAAGATCGTACCCACGACCTCCCGCACCAAATGTGGACGCTTTATCACTACACCACCGGGCGGTTATACTTTTGCCAATTTCTTGTGATTGCCATAATTCTTAAAACATTTTTTCGTGTTGCTAGGCTGATATAATAAAGGTTTTTAAAAAAGATTTAAATGTTAGTACTTTCAACAAAACTGTGGAACGAAGATATGAAGAAATTGTAAACATTATTGAAAAGAAAATATTGATCATTGTGATCGACGTCTCTTTTTACATGCTTTTCACACCCCTCATACAAACAGATCCGCAATGCCACAAATCTGGACTTTCTTCAAAGTTAGTGTATTTTCAAGTTAACATAGAACATATATATTGATTATGAACATACATACAATGTTTCGAACCAGATACAATGAATTAACAAATCAAAATACCAGAAAACATTTTTTTATACAAAATCTTCAATCAAATCAAATTATGTAGAAACATGTTTGATTTGGTCAAGCATTATTATGAAGATGCTCATTTCTTTCTTTATAACCCTCCCTTTGCGGATCGAGACTGGTCGTTACGTCAACGAGCCCCATGGACGAAAGGTTATGCTCCATGTGCGACGCCGGACAAATCGAGTCTGAGATTCACTTTCTCCTCGACTGCAAACTTTATGATGAACTAAGACGAGATATTTACCTCAATTTAATTAGGTGAAAATACATTTAGCTCAAAAACGCCCCTCGGAAAATTAAAGTACCTTTTAAATGAGTGCACTAGGAAAACTGCAAAATTCTTAGTAAAAGCTTATGCTCTTAGGAGAAGCAGGTTATATAGTCGTGTGTAAAAGTGCAACAAGTTATTTAACATTTACCATGAAGTATGTGATAGCTTTTTGTATGACAATGCCATATTATCGTATCAACTAATTTATGTATAATTGATTGTGACTATATATGTACATTTGTAGCTAACTTTGTATAATGGTGACATATAGGCCCATGGGGCCGGGTGTTCTCTTTTTCTTTAATGTTTCATTTACTGATGTATATAACACATGTCACGGTAATAAACAACTTACTTACTTACTTACTTATAACACTGATGAATATAAATACATATATTTAATACTTCATAACCAGTGCCATTCATTTCTCGGTCATAACAACCTATGACTTGTATTACTTTACTAATGATGCAGTTGAAAATTCTACCGATTACCCAGATCATTAACAGCGATATTACTAACACATTTAATTTGTTAAATTACCAATCTGTGATTTTTTCCCCCATATCCCCATGTATAATGTTACCATTACTGTATGAATAATGTTATGTAATGCTAACACAGATGCTTATTGGCGATGTATTACCTTTGACAAGAAATATGCTATTTATTATTCATTGCGAGAATAAAATGCATGATAAATGCAAACCATCGTATATGAATTTTCATAAAAACTATGGATATTTCAAGTCTATGTCAATCTAAAAACGAAAGGGGGTGTGTGAGGGGACCTCTTCTTCTGTAACAAGATAGCGATTTTCTGGGATGTGATCATCCGTACAATAAGACTGTTAGTTGATAGTGATAGTTTGATTTCAAACGGGTTTTACTTTATCAGATAAAGACACACATTTACGACTTTCTGGAAGGGAACTCGGTGTAAGATTGCTTTCCGGCAGATCAAAATCACAAATAATTTTTATGATCGTCGTAATATTTCTACGTCCACAGTCGGGGCACCTCGTATTTCATCGGTTTGACACGACATTCCGACCGGTTTTTGACATGAATTTATTACACTGCTTCCTCCATCAAGTAAAAGGTCCTTAATTCGTTTGTATCCGTATTTATTTTGAATCTAATAAAAAATCGAATACAATTCAACATTCACGGTAAACCGTCTGGGTGGGGTGTAGTGGTACAGAGTCCGCCTCGGGGTATAGAAGGTCGCACGTTAGATCCCAGACCGTATCATTTCAAGGGCTTTGAAAATTGTAGTAATGGTTTTCCGTGATATAATTGTATAATGTTGAAAATCAATATAAAACAAACAAACAAACATTCACTGAATAACAGATGTTTACCAATCTATGTCATGGTTAATTCATCAGCACTTTGCTAAAAAAAAAAGTGTGATTTTTAAAAGAAATATGACAGAGAACTGGAAGCACCATTCTGATACAAAGCAAAAACAAGTGTTGCGTGCGCAGAACTTGTTCGTTTCGAGCAATATATCCGATTTCGCAACTATTAAAATGTTGTCTGTTACAGGGCGTCATATTTCATCTGTTACGGAGGTGAAGGTTTGATTTATACCCGTTTCCATTTGAAATATACCAGACAAAACAGCAGCTTTAACCCTTTCCCACTTTGCTCAGAACGGGCAATTACTCCTTTGGCCACAAGGTGTTTAAAACTTTGATCAATAACTTTACTTTCATTAATACAGATTTTCCACGTTTTGTCTTTATGTTTTCGAAGTCGTGTGCTGCAATTTTGTTGTAGGAGGGAAATGGTCTATACTGACTCTGAGACAGATAGTTATTATATTAACTCTTTCAGCGCCACAGGCACTATTGAGGTTTTTGCAAACAATGCAGATTCAGGTGAGTCTGCTCGTAACGAGCTGTCTTACCTGAAATCAGCATTGTTTGCCTTTTAGTTACCAAAATAGTCCAAAACTTTCATAAATTGAGAAATAGACACACCCGATTTTGAACATGGAAGAGTCTACTTTAAAACAATTCGGCGCTGAAAGAGTTAAAATGCCTGACTTCAACGTTGCTCTAGTATCGATGAAAGGTGTCATTAGATAGAAGATGCAGCGCTGACACTCTTGGAGTGGCACCTGTAACAGTTTGGGCAATAATATATATATAGAGTGAAAGTGAGGGAGTTCTTACCTCTGCTGACCTTTATCCACCGGGAGATGGTCTTTTTGGCAGGTGTGTGAAGTTAGCGCGTAGATCGTAGATCGTAGCTCAACCAAAAATGTAATTGGCTGACCTGGGTCGTAGATCGTAGCTCAACCACTTTAAAAACATTGCGAATTGGTTGTGCTGGGTCGTAGATCGTAGCTCAACCACTAGAAAAACATTCTGAATTGGCTGACCTGGGTCGTAGATCGTAGCTCAACCACTTTTAAAACATTGCGAATTGGTTGTGCTGGGTCGTAGATCGTAGCTCAACCACTAGAAAAACATTCTGAATTGACTGACCTGGGTCGTAGATCGTAGCTCAACCATTTTAAAAACATTGCGAATTGGTTGTGCTGGGTCGTAGATCGTAGCTCAACCACTACAAAAACATTGAGAATTGGTTGAGCTGGGTCGTAGATCGTAGCTCAACCACTTAAAAACATTGCGAATTGGTTGTGCTGGGTCGTAGATCGTAGCTCAACCACTTTAAAAACATTGTGAATTGGTTGTGCTGGGTCGTAGATCGTAGCTCAACCACTACAAAAACATTGAGCATTGGTTGAGCTGGGTCGTAGATCGTAGCTCAACCACTTAAAAACATTGCGAATTGGTTGTGCTGGGTCGTAGATCGTAGCTCAACCACTTTAAAAACATTGCGAATTGGTTGTGCTGGGTCGTAGATCGTAGCTCAACCACTACAAAAACATTCAGAATTGGTTGAGCTGGGTCGTAGATCGTAGCTCAACCATTTTAAAAACATTGCAAATTGGTTGTGCTGGGTCGTAGATCGTAGCTCAACCACTTTAAAAACATTGCGAATTGGTTGTGCTGGGTCGTAGATCGTAGCTCAACCACTACAAAAACATTGAGAATTGGTTGAGATGGGTCGTAGATCGTAGCTTAACCATTTTAAAAACATTGCGAATCGGTTGTGCTGGGTCGTAGATCGTAGCTCAACCACTACAACAACATTCAGAATTGGTTGAGCTGGGTCGTAGATCGTAGCTCAACCACTTAAAAACATTGCGAATTGGTTGTGCTGGGTCGTAGATCGTAGCTCAACCACTTTAAAAACATTGTGAATTGGTTGTGCTTGGTCGTAGATCGTAGCTCAACCACTACAAAAACATTGAGAATTGGTTGAGCTGGGTCGTAGATCGTAGCTCAACCACTTAAAAACATTGCGAATTGGTTGTGCTGGGTCGTAGATCGTAGCTCAACCACTTTAAAAACATTGCGAATTGGTTGTGCTGGGTCGTAGATCGTAGCTCAACCACTACAAAAACATTCAGAATTGGTTGAGCTGGGTCGTAGATCGTAGCTCAACCATTTTAAAAACATTGCGAATTGGTTGTGCTGGGTCGTAGATCGTAGCTCAACCACTACAAAAACATTCAGAATTGGTTGCGCTGGGTCGTAGATCGTAGCTCAACCATTTTAAAAACATTGCGAATTAGTTGTGCTGGGTCGTAGGTCGTAGCTCAACCACTTTAAAAACAGTGCGAATTGGTTGTGCTGGGTCGTAGATCGTAGCTCAACCATTTTAAAAACATTGCGAATTGGTTGTGCTGGGTCGTAGATCGTAGCTCAACCACTACAAAAACATTCAGAATTGGTTGTGCTGGGTCGTAGATCGTAGCTCAACCATTTTAAAAACATTGCGAATTGGTTGTGCTGGGTCGTAGGTCGTAGCTCAACCACTTTAAAAACATTGCGAATTGGTTGTGCTGGGTCGTAGATCGTAGCTCAACCACTACAAAAACATTCAAAATTGGTTGAGCTGGGTCGTAGATCGTAGCTCAACCATTTTAAAAACATTGCGAATTGGTTGTGCTGGGTCGTAGATCGTAGCTCAACCACTACAAAAACATTCAGAATTGGTTGAGCTGGGTCGTAGATCGTAGCTCAACCACTTTAAAAACATTGCGAATTGGTTGTGCTGGGTCGTAGATCGTAGCTCAACCACTTTAAAAACATTGTGAATTGGTTGTGCTGGGTCGTAGATCGTAGCTCAACCACTTTAAAAACATTGCGAATTGGTTGTGCTGGGTCGTAGATCGTAGCTCAACCACTAGAAAAACATTCTGAATTGGCTGACCTGGGTCGTAGATCGTAGCTCAATCACTTTAAAAACATTGCGAATTGGTTGTGCTGGGTCGTAGATCGTAGCTCAACCACTAGAAAAACACTCTGAATTGGCTGACCTGGGTCGTAGATCGTAGCTCAACCATTTTAAAAACATTGCGAATTGGTTGTGCTGGGTCGTAGATCGTAGCTCAACCACTACAAAAACATTGAGAATTGGTTGAGCTGGGTCTTAGATCGTAGCTCAAC
>JASEVX010000008.1:31645286-31752399 GCA_031761405.1 Serripes groenlandicus | reverse complement strand
AGGCTTTACAGCGATGTTGCAATAAGCTTATATAATAAGGCAATACATGTTTGATCTCACATTCTGATCATGTTATAGAAAAAAAGATCCTTGATGACTTTGCAATCAGCAAAGCCACAAGTCAATCTCGAATTCCACATAGGCTAATATATTTCTTCTCCGTTCGTAATTCAGTCTTTCGTTAATATCTTAAGTATGATCTGTTGGAGTATAAATAGTTTTTTTCTCAGGAAAGATCTAGATCGACCTGCACCTTCGTTCAGTCAGATCAGAATATTTCGTGTTTAGCATCCCTTATAGTAACGGTCAGTAGTCCACAGGTACATGTACTAGTATCGTAGCCTGAGAGGTAAAACAAAAATGGGATTTGTTCCCCATATTGAAAATTTAATTGCAAAATCAAATCGTTTTTTGTTCCATATTTTCATACTTGATGTTATAGTAAAAGTTGAGCAATCTTTTTATTTTTGCAATTAAATCTGCTATATATGTTATAAATATAAAGAAAGGTTTTACCTCTTAGGCAACTATTCTGGTACCTGTGTTGTAGCTCTTCTCCAGGAATCTACCTGAGTATACCTTATCCACATGAATACGTTTAATGATGCATTTGCAGCAGAAACCTTTCGAAAACATTGTGACAAAAGAAGAAATTGCACAAAACGAGCAATTTCTCCTTTTGCCACAATGTTTTCCACGTTTTATGATGCCTTTGCAGCAGAACTCTTTTGAAAACATTGTGACAAAAGAAGACATTTCTCAAAACGAGCAATTTCGCCTTTTGCAACAATGTTTTCCACGTTTTATGATGCCTTTGCAGCAGAAACCTTTTGAAAACATTGTGACAAAAGGTGAAATTGATCACGATGAGCAATATTTCCCCTTCGCACCAATGTGTGTTCACTCTAATCAATGATCAACTGTTCATGTATAGATGTTTACGACATTTAAACCAGATTTCTTCAACGTCGTCTTCTACAGATTTGTTGCATGTGAAAATGGTTAAATTATGCGGATGCGACGGCTGACATGGATCTACACCGCTATTTAGAATAAGCAACGAGTTCGAATGTTGTATAATTTATGAGTTGTATGCAGTCAAGGCTTTGTTGATTTGGCCTTTCAACATAAGCGTATCTTAACCCTTTCCATCATAATACACTTCTGCAGCAGACGACTTTGAAAACATACCCGAAATTCTTTGGAAACTTCCTTTAAATGAAAGTACAATAATTAAGTAGAGTTGAAAACATGGTGACAAAAGGAGAAATTGCTCGTTTTGAGCAATTTCTTCTTTTGTCGCCATTTTTCAAAACGCCGTCTGCTGCAGGGGTGTCAAAAAGCGTCTATATGCGAGAAAGGGATAAGCAAGTTTAGATACAGATTTGATCCCAAGAAACGATATATATCATACTTTTCTTGAATCCTTTTCTGACTAATTGGCGAACAATGGATAGCCTGTATTCGGACCTACATGTATCACATACTGTCTAACATATTTCAAAGCTCAGAATGATGTTAGAGCAGAACATTATTCAACAGCTATGGGGTTCAAGTCTCGTCGTGTACAGGCGATAAATAAATAGAAATATCGCACACACCTGGCGCACATATCAGGTGAAGTATCAAGAAAGTAGACATCTAAGTTTACGTCTTAGTTCTAAACACTTTTCCCACTTGTAGACGCACTTTTCCAGCAGACGCCATTAAACACAGTATGTAAAAGGTTCATTTTGAATAATTTCTCATTTTTCCACACGGTTTTAACTCTATTCAATTATCCAACTTTTATCTTTGGAGAGTTTAAATAATTGATGGCTAACGTTTTCAAGGTCAACTGCTGCAGGTTTGTTGTAAGTGGTAAAGAGTTACAATTTGTTATTGCAATTAATGAAACACAATTACGCGTTTGTACTTTTCCCATTCATGCAGACGCCTTTTGAATATGTTACCATATGGACAGATATTCGAATTTCTGAATGATCGTTGGCATACATGCTTATTGATCATTATACTCTCTTCGAAGAAAAGGGGGTATATAGGAGTCACTGTGTCGGGCAGTCTGTCTGTCTGTCTGTCTGTCTGTCTGTCTGTCTGTCTGTCTGTCTGTCTGTCTGTCGGTCGGTCGGTCGGCCGGCCGGAAACCATATTTTACATGAAGCTTCTATACCAAGAGGAGATGTGCATATCCTAAAGGGGTTACAATTGCATGTTATTTTACAGAGTTATGGTCCTTTTACTTATTAAGTTATGGTGTAGGTCAAGGTGCTGTCTAGGGGGTATTTATCATCTTCAGTGATAGTTCTAGTTTGATCTGTTTTGTTGGAGTTTCATGCCGTTTTCAACATTATTTCAGTTATATCACAAGAACAGTTCACTTTTCATAAACCTCGAATAAACACACCAGTATTAGGCTAGTAAACCTGCCTTGCCCAAGGGCACTCCACCATGACCTCCGCTACTATTGAATCGAACTCGGGACGCCCGATTCCAAATATCCGACCGCGGCGGTATTCTCTCGGAACATTTGAAGCTGAAGACATGTGATGAAACAAGAAGTTGCTCATGAGAAATAGTTTCTTTTTTATCCTCAACGTTTCTTACGCTACCCTTATAACTTCTTATAATAATCAAATTGAGTTTTTACTTTGATAGTTTTAATGTCGCGTTTGACATAAATTCAAAACATGATATTCCACGGATAATACAACTCTGTCTAAGTGTAGTTAATCAACATTGTCGAAGCCATTTTAACGAAATGGACAGACTTGCTCATAGCTTAAAACCCACATGTTGTTCACTTCACTTCTGTCTAAAAGTTACGTCCTAATCCCTCCAAATAATGGAGTATGTTCTTTCATATGAATGGAGTTTGTGATTATCAGGGGCATAGCTCCCTTTATGCACTGTAGGCACGTGCCTACTCATTTGTTTTCAAAATGCCCCCAGAATGCTGCTGCGGCGATAGACATCTGCGTAATGTATCGACCAGATCAGCCTGCGCTGTCCGCGCAGACTGATCCGACCGACACATTCCGTCTAAGGGGGGATAAATAGAGTAGTGATTCCTGAAACAGAAAATCCGCAGAAGGCGAACAACGTATATCCGGGTAGGCCTGTGTGGCGTGCTTAGGCTGATCCGGGTCGATACTTTACTCAGAGTCCACACTATTGATTTTGTCACGAGACGGCCTACACATTGACTATTGCCAAGCTACGCCCCTGATTCTCATATAATAGAAGCGAACGATGTAGATTAAGATCGGACTACACAAGTGTGAAGTATGATCTCGGTCTACTCGGTCGCAATAGATGTTTAGAGATGAGCATGTCCAGATACAGATTTCATCAATAAGGAGGTCCTGAACCAGAAGTGTCAAAAGGCAACAGTTTTAATCCAATCGTCATGAAACGTGTTGAGTGTTTTCGCCTTGATATATATACGTTTGTAGAATTATGCCTGACTTTTTATGAATGACGTTTGGCAAACGACTTAAATACTTGCTTACTTATAAAAGTATAACACAGAAATCTGCTATATACATACAAAATTGTTTGATATTTTAAAAGATCTGAAATAGTTTAATGTCTATTTATATGTATATGTATTATATGATCATTTATTAACACTTATTTTTTAAAACTTATATTGATTAATGTCTAGAACATATGGAACAATGCTCGTCATGCCATAAACAGGGGAGACAATGTACCACTGTTTAAGCCGTACTCATTATTGACTAATTTGACTGTTATCTGCTCTTGTTATCATTTTGCTAATTAACGTAAATTACCGGACATTTACGTAATATTCGGTATGTATACATCGATAGTGATGCCGGAGGGCAGTACTTGATACTTCATTGTCTATACTGGTAATATATAGGGTAATAAAACTCGGGTTTTATGATTTCGATATTTTTTACTCAATTTGTCGAACCCCGATGAAGATTCTTGAAAACACAATGTTTTCAACTTTTTCAATTGTTATAAAGTTTTCATATGCTTATGGTTGATTTTCTTTAGATCAACTGAACTGAAGACTCAAGTCTGTCTTTCTAAATCTTGGGTGTATTTATTAATGGTATAATGACTATAATCAATAACGATGAAAGGCTGGAATTTTGGAGACTTTTTATAATTGAAGAACATTCACAACTTCGTAGTCAATAGAAATGTAATTTATGATTATGTTAACTTGGCTCCTGATTTGTTTTATATGCCTCGCAATTGTTTACTATAGCATCAACTTCACTTACTTAAGTGCTGTGTATCAATTAATCCTTTCCAATATACAACAACTCTGCAACAGACGACTTTGGAAACACATAGGCAAATATAATTATTAATTTTTTTTAAATTATAGTATAATAATGGAATAGATTTGAAAACATAGCGGCAACAGAATACATTGCGCAAAATAAGACTAATTTCTTCTTTGCGCACAATGTTTTCAAAAGTCGTCTGCTGCACATGCATCAATAACAAGACGGTTTGCAAATGCCTTATAGAACTGCAGGATGCGGGTAATTGCGTAAATATATGGGAACATGTGTTTAAGTCCCGTTATCGCAAAATATGAAAATAATTCGGAAAAATGAGACTTATATAAATAAAAATTGAATAAGGTAAAAAACTAGGCATATATATATACATAAATATGTTTTATTATGAAGTATATTTAGTTAAGATTCTTAAACAGCCTTATTTATTGGGTGTGGGGAATGCCTATTTTGATTTACGTATTGCCAGTCGTTTCTTTCATGCACTGCATCAGTTCAATGAATTTATATATGTTGCGCAATGTGGTAGATACTCCTAGTTCTTTTAATTTGAGTTTACGGTCAGGGAATCATTCGGGCATTTCCGAGAAATTTCGTCGGAATCGGAATCGAGAAAGCTGACCTGTGGCGCAGATCTAATATCTACATTATCCATATTTTTTCTTAATCGTGTTGAAAAATATAGACTGTGTACAATTAGACACAATACACAGACGACAAACCAATTAACATATGTCCCAGTATAAATATTCCGATAATATAATGTTATTAATTAGGTGATTTCATATTGGCCGAGTTATTTGTCCGAGGTATGCAGTATTGGCCTGAGCCCGAAGGGCGAAGGACAATACTGCTGACAGAGGACAAATAACTCGGCCAATATGAAATCACCTAATTAATAAGTATTTTATTAATCAACTTTTTTATAAATACATGAGTCTTTAGTTATAATCTTAAATAAACAATTAATGGTTAATATGGCGGAAAATATAAGTTAAAATCGGTTACTTTGTCAATTCAATGCGTTGATCTTTAAAAAAGACGGCTACCTAATTCATTTTTGTGTTCCACCATTCTCGTATAAGGCGAGTTTCGACAGCCAATGAAAATGGTCCATTCCTCAGATTTCGTATTTGGCGAGTTTTGTAGCCAATGAAAACGGCAGAAATTCATATTGGCCGACTTGGTCCATATTAGGCGAGTTTTAGCAAATATTGTCTTCTTTTGTTCTGTATTAGCTCTACGGTTGTTCTAGTATCGCGTCAAATACGCAATAGTTAATTAATAATGCTCGGTAATCATCGGGAGCTTTCGCTAGCAATCATGGAAACCTATATGTACGCTGAAAAGTTAGTAGTACTTATAGAAAATGTTAAAAAGGACCAAAGTTTCATTACTTTATTTTAATAAAATATATGTTAAAAAAAAGGTAAATGAATTTCCTACATTATACCGTAAGTGTCTTTACAATTGTTTAGTTTTCAATAAAATATATTCACTGAAGAACATGTAAAAATTAACGGGAAAATACCGTTTTCTTAACGGTTTATATGTAATTAAGAGGGAAATTTGGGTGACTGTATTCAAAGTTAAAAAGGACCAAAATATTATTAAGATAAAACACATACAAAAATATATTTATATTCAGGAGATATTTTTCTTGAAAACTTGATAAGTGCCTTTTTAAATGTTTGCAAAATCAAATTGTTATAGAGAAAAAACTAAAAAAGTTCCTCTATAATTCCATGTAATTTTTGTTATCGATTTTTGACAGTCGCTGATTCTCATTCACAGTCCATAGTACGCTCAATATGTTCTATTAGTGCCTACAAACGCGAATGTTAAACTGTTGTATTACTTAATTGTATATATATTGCGTATTAAGTGTCACTTAAATAGAATATCAAAATGCAGATACATTGACTGATGCATCCTACTTTGTTATGTTTAGAGTTAAGCAAAGACATCTTGGGTTTGGTTCCAAGTTTTACTTTGTAAATCTGTTTAAAATCGGGGAGCCAATTGTTGTATGATTTTTCAACATGCACACAACTAAAGACGGTACCTATATTGGTCCAATAAAACTACTACGAATGTGGGTCATGTCGGTTCAAAATGTAGGTCACTAGAGTTGCGTATATCAAGATTAAGATTATTTCCATTCAAGAGATCTTGATCCAGACATGTCAACATGGCAATACGTCAACATAAGATTGGTAGTGTGTTCAGTAAAAGGCATACGTTAGTTGACGTGTGTTAACATTCCAAGTTAATGTGTGCTACTGAGAAGTAGGCCTAATTCTAATTTTACGTGAACATTCCTTAGCGTTAAGCAACCTCCAATATAATTGAACGTTACATTACTTGATATTATACAATATCGAGGGCTTGGCGTGAAACGGTTGTAACTAAAATTAGTATTTTTTTACCAAGGTTAATCACCTCTCCACAAAGTCTTTATAATCGTTAAATCATTTTTCTTGGTAAACAATGGAAAGTTAGGTGCCATTGCTCGTTCTGAGCAATGCCACCTAAATTTTCATTGTTTATAAAGGGGTCAAAACTGCCCCTAAACCAGGGTTTTCAAAATAGGTTTTTAGTTACAACCGTTTCACGCCAAGCCCTCGATATAGTCCTTTGATCACTAGTTAACGCATGGATGCTGGCACTGGTATAATTTGTATTGGGTTTGCACAGTTTGCAAGGCAGTAATAGCCGGTTTTTCCATGAGATGGTACACACATCTAAGAAGTTGTATTTTATTGTTATAGCTGCGTTCAGCATATGTTTGAAAGATGGCAAAGAATTTCATTCATTCCCGGAAACGTAATCGTATTGTGACCACCTTGGTGGTGCAGTGGTAGAGCGTACCTCTCGAGTGCACACAAATCAGTCTAGTTCGTCAGTTAGTTTAAACTAGTTTGTATTCCATATTTTTTTGAATTTTTTTTATAACTAAATCTCTCTCTTTGGATAGCTGTATCTTGGATACTCATCCACTACTTTCAGCGAGCAGATGTTTGAAGATACCCTAATGTTCATAACGCGATATCCGGATTCGAACATACATCCTTTGGATTACAAACCCTAACACCCAAAACTGACGATGATGGTTCAAAATTCGTCTCGGCATTCCTTTAAAGAGGCTACAGCGGGTGGGGGTGGTATTGGTTTCAGACATTATGTATTATTTATCTCGATTTAAATATAAGGTGTGGGATCAATATCATCTTTCCCGTTCGCCGCGATATGACCTTAGCTTTTGAAAGGGGCGTAAACCCAAAAGAAACTCACGTTTATAGGACAGTTTCAACCCTTTCCCACGTACATACGCATCTTGACTAATCTGAAGCAAAAGGAATTGAAAATGTTGCGGGTAGAACGAGGAATTATTATGAGCAATTATTATTTTGCTACAATATATTTATATGCTACAATATTTTTAAACTTTTCAATAGTCGTACTTTCATTTACAGATATTTCTGTCCATATGTTTAATAGATATATTCAAAAATGAATGCTGAAGAAGTCTCGTATGTAGGTCAAGGTAAAGCATGACGTCAGTTGTTATTTGATTTCTACATGTACATGACTTTGACACCACACCCTACTTAATGTGAGGTTAAAAACAGACTTTTATAAAAGAATATTGAAATCGGGTAATCAATAGATAAAAGGCAAAGACGTACGTAACGTCTGTAACAAAAAAAAAATCTTCATCAAACATCAGAGGAAAGTTCAAACGAACCGTACTCGAGTGAGTCATACCGGAGTAGCAATCGAACTATAACATGAATTATCACACAGAGAAAGTAGGGGTGATAGATCACAAGACTGCAATTAACAATCAAACGCCATGTCAGTAATAATAATAGACCGCGCCTCCTGTCGACCTTCTTCTGTTCGGTTAACAATCGTTAGTAATAATTCACTACAGTTGAATTAGTGTAATTCTTATTTCATTGGTTGAAGTATTACCTTGGTATAATTACATTATAGAAAAAATTATCTTCCGGATTTTATCTTCCGGATTTATTTCGTAATTATATTATGTAAACGATATGGGTAACAAGTACCCCTGAGTTTTAGCTTTGTAATAGATTGCAATTGGCTATAAAACGGTGAGTTTCATTATCATCATTTTTGTCTTCATCGATAGCAACAGTAATAACATTATCATCATTTTCGTCTTCATCGGCGGCAACAGTAAAATCATTATCATCACATTCGTCTTTATCGATAGCAACAGTAATATCATTATCATTATATTCGTCTTCATCGGCAGCAACAGTAATATCATTATCATCATATTCGTCTTCATCGGCAGCAACAGTAATATCATTATCACCATATTCGTCTTTATCGACAGCAACAGTAATATCATTATCATCATATTCGTCTTCATCGACAGCAACAGTAATCTCATTATCATCATATTCGTCTTCATCGGCATCAACAGTAATATCATTATCACCATATTCGTCTTTATCGGCAGCAACAGTAATACCATTATCATCATATTCGTCTTCATCGACAGCAACAGTAATATCATTATCATCATATTCGTCTTCATCGGCAGCAACAGTAATACCATTATTATCGTGTTCGTCTTTATCGATAGCAACAGTAATATCATTATCATCATATCGTCTTTATCGGCAGCAACAGTAATACCATTATCATCATATTCGTCTTCATCGGCAGCAACAGTAATATAATTATCATCATATTCGCCTTCATCGACAGCAACAGTAATATCCTTATAATTATATTCGTCTTTATCGGTAGCAACAGTTATATCATTATCATCATATTCGTCTTTATCGACAGCAAGAGTAATATCCTTATAATTATATTCGTCTTTATCGGCAGCAACAGTTATATCATTATTATCATATTCTTCTTTATCAATTGCAACAGTAATATCATTATCATCATATTCGTCTTTATCGGCAGCAACAGTAATATCATTATTATCATATTCGTCTTTATCGACAGCAACAATAATACCATTATCATCATATTTTTCTTTATCGTCAGCAACAGTAATATCATTATCATCATATTCGTCTTTATCGACAGCAACAGTAATATCATTATCATCATATTTGTCTTTATCGACAGCAACAGTTATATCATTATCATCATATTCGTCTGTATCGACAGCAACAGTTATATCATTATCATCATATTCGTCTTTATCGGCAGCAACAGTAATATCATTATCATCATATTCGTCTTTATCGACAGCAACAGTAATATCATTATCATCATATTCGTCTATATCGACAGCAACAGTTATATCATTATCATCCTATTCGTCTTTATCGGCAGCAACAGTTATATCATTATCATCATATTTGTCTTTATCGACAGCAACAGTAATATCAATATCATCATATTCGTCTTTATCGGCAGCAACAGTAATATCATTATTATCATATTTGTCTTTATCGACAGCAACAGTAATATCATTACCATCATTAGCATCTTTCAACTTCTTCTTATTGTTATTCTCCATTGTATTTTGTTTAGTTTTGTTATCATAGTTGTTATCATCACTAATCATTATAATATTAATTTATCATTATTATCCTTCATATTAGTATCATTATTATTTATATTATCATCATCATCTCTATCATTATTATTATAATAACTAGTTTTATCTTTATTATTATAATAACTAGTTTTATCATTATTATTACAATTATTATTATTATTATAATAACTAGTATTATCTTTATTATTATAATAACTAGTATTATCATTATTATTATAATTATTATTATTATTATTTTAATTTGTAGTAGTAGTAGTAGTAGCAGTAGTAGTAGTAGTAGTAGTAGTAATAGTAGTAGTAGTAGTAGTAGTAGTAGTAGTAGTAGTAGTCGTAGTAGCAGTAGTAGTAGTAGTAGCAGTATCAGTAGTAGTAGAAGTAGTAGTAGTAGTAGTGTTGTAGTAGTAGTAGTAGTAGTAGTAGTAGTAGTAGTAGTAGTAGTAGTAGTAGTAGTGTAGTAGTAGTAGTAGTAGTAGTAGTAGTAGTAGTAGTAGTAGTAGTAGTAGTAGAAGTAATAGTAGTAGTAGTAGTAGTAGTAGTAGTAGTAGTAGTAGTAGTGTAGTAGTAGTAGTAGTGGAAGTGTAGTAGTAGTAGTAGTAGTAGTAGTAGTAGTAGTAGTAGTGTAGTAGTAGTAGTAGTAGTTGTAGTTGTAGTAGTAGTAGTAGTAGTAGTAGTAGTAGTAGTAGTAGTAGTAGTAGTAGTAGTAGTAGTAGTAATAGAGGGAGAAGGAGATAAGAAGTAGTTGTAGTAGTAGTATATTTATTATTATTAATTTATTAATGTCATTATTGCTATTATCAATATCATTATCATTTAAATATTGATTTAATATTGTAAATATTATTATAATTTTATAAGTAATTGTAGATGTAGTATTTATTGTTGGTAGTGACTGTGAATGTTTTTTATATGGAAGCAGAGAGCGAATAAGAACGCCCCAGTGGTACGGTCATAAATAGACGAAAAAAGTACACTCCAATTAATCACAAATAATCTACCTCATATAACACACAGCTGGGGAAATATTCGCCTATCGTTGTTGAGAAAGGCATAAAACTTCAATATAACCATTTTCTCATAAGTTTACCAAAAAAATGTACTATTTTATATACCAATCATAATTGCATCATTTTCTCAAAGTTGCAGCATCAGATAAATTTACGAATATTGTTTAACCGTTTTACCGAAATATGATGCTGCTAATATCGCCTGCGTTTAGAACATACATTGAAATATTCTAAAAAAATAGGAAGCTTAAATGTGATTCAGAAGTAATACATTTATGATAAAGCACGAACATTTCTCCTTTTCAGCAATGTCTCCTTTAACCCTTTCCCTCATATAGACGCTTTCTGACGCCTCTGCAGCAGACGGATTTTTGAAAACATAGTGACAAAAGAAGAAATTGCACAAAAGGTGCAAAAAAAATTCTCCTTTTGCCACAATGTTTTCCACTTTTTGTCATAGGTTATCCATTCAATTATGGAGATTTTCCATTTTTCAACAAAATATGTTCAAATTCGTCTGCTGCAGAATTGTTGTATGAGGGAAAGGGTTAAACCAAAACGTTTTCAAAACGCGTCGATTGCAAAACGCGTCAGAATGTCTGTATCAGGGAAAAGGGCGAAGGAATAAATGTCACGCAGCAGATCTATCAATCCATTCTTACGTACAAAAATATGAAACCAAACAGGCCTAAATTCCGCGCGGGTTTTTTACACCGTTTTCTCTACAGAAATACCCATTTCCTTTATTACTTCATTACATTCTCACTTGTTGATTGATAAAAAATGTAGTCGGAGGTTTTTGCGTGGAGTTTTTTGACGGAATAAATGCTAGATTTCTTTCCGCACTTTTACTTTATATCAGAATGTTGTTTTTAAAGGTACTGGATCACTCCAGAATCACGAGTGAATTATTGTATTGCATTCGCAGAAAATAAGACACACCGAGGGCTTGGCGTGCAAACCCTGGTTTAGGGGCAATTTTGACCCCTTTGTAAACAATGCAAATTTAGGTGCCATTGCTCAAAACGAGCAATGGCACCTAAATTTCCATTGTTTACCAAGAAAAATGAAGTGACGCTTATAAAGACTTCATGGCGAGGTGATTAACCTTGGAAAACAAATTCCAATTTTAGTTACAACCGTTTCACGCAAAGTCCTCGACACGTCTATTTGGATGGTGTTTAATGCAGCTTGCAATACTGTATCTGCCACTGTCGTATCATTTGCAATGCTTTACCCGCAATACTGAGCTCCATGAAGGGAGATCATTACTACCATTTTAAACATTTCCTACATAATACAAATTTACCGTATACAACTTTGATAACAGCTAAACAGAATACAGTGTGGCGTTGGTAGTCTAGCGCGATGAGCGGGTTCTACCTTAAGGAGTTTTTTCACTCAAACGGCGCGAGTCCTCGTTCGCGGAAGCCATGGTGCAGTGCCCTTGTGCAAAACATATTGTCTAGTCTAGTCTAGTACAGGTTCGTCACTCAGGAATCATAGATATGTCTTCTGGCGTCGTGATATAACCGTAAACGGCTTAAAACCCTAATAAAAACAAAATTAAAACAAATCAATAAATTTAAATAATTCGTTTTGAAATGTATTAACTCTTTCGCTGCCAAAGGCAATTTAAGGCATTTGCAAACAATGCAGACTCGGAAGAAACAGCTCGTAACGAACTCTTTCTCACGTGAAATCTGTATTGTTTGCCACTTAGACATCGAATATTACCAAATATCCTGTTTGACGCAAAATGGAGTAGTCCAATTTTTAAAATGGAAGAGTCGACTTTGTTAAATTCGCCATTGAAAGAGATAAAAAAAAAAGCCTTGAACTCCCTATAATTCGAACTAGTAATAGGAACCATATCTTACTTCGAGTTATCAATGCATTCGAGTGAATGCTCCAAGCAACTGGCTGCTTTTCCAATTGTTTACCCATTGGTGAAAAACGAATGACGCTAGTCACATTGACTTTTGTTAAACCTTTGAAATAATATTGGTCGAGCTAGGGTTCGAACCCTTAAACCAGGCTTTATACGAGCGAGTAACAACAACTGCTTAAAGAACCTAGTCGGTTTCTGTACACTGAGTGTGTACCTTTAATAGAAATGAACGTTGTATGTTAAAGTCGTTACCAATAAAATAGATAATGTCAGACTGATCCGAATGAGATTCCCCTTTATCCCTCATAGTTTTGTACTCGGAGTTCATAGCAGGGCTTATAACTTGGGATTGTTCTTGTTTGTTTATTTTTTGGTGTTATTGTTGTTGTTGATTTTTATTTATGGGTTTTCAAATTCCGAAATCTGTATTTCTCTTTCAAGATTACGTATATAGGAAGTATTGATGTGCACTTAAAAGTAACGATGATTATGATTACCTTCTTTTACTGAATCTGTTCCTTCATATATTTGCAGTACAGTTAAATACCTGTCTAACTTTCTGTCTACTGATTTGTGTCTATGCGCTCTCTGGTTTTTTTTTCTGTTCAGCCGTATGACTGCCTGTTTATGCGTACAGAACACACAGGTTACTCAATCGGTTCTCAATCCAGAGCTGTGAGTTCGAACCCCTGCTCGGCCAACACTTTCCCGACGTTTGACAAAAGTCAATGCGACACTCTTCTTCCACCAATGGGCTAACAGTCTATATGGGAAGGCCGCCCGTTGCTTTGAAAGTATGTTGTGAGGAGAACTGGTGTGGAAACGTCTTTAAACGTCTGAGTAAATGACATGGCCGCCGTAATATGACTAAAACAACCCCTTTCCCACATACAACAAATCTGCAGCCGACGACTTTGAAAACATAGTGACAAAACCTGAAAAATCTTTATAAAAGATAGCTTAATTATTAAATTAAGTTGAAAACATTGTGGCCAAAGGAGAAATTGATCATCATGAACAATTTCACCTTTGGTCACAATGTTTTCAAAAGTCGTCTGCTGTTATTGCATTACAATGCGTCTGCAGGTGGGAAAGGGTTAAATTACCAGAATCAGGGACTACTAATACATTTGTTATGTGAAATCACAGCGGCCAGGTCACCTACTCGTGCTCGTGTCTTTTGCACTCCAGTTCACCACACAACAGACTTTCCGAGCAACTGGTTGCTTTTCTACATTGACGGTTAGGACTTGTTAAACATTTTAGAAGTACCTGGTGGTAGTCAATTGGTGGAGGGCCAATGACGCTTGTCAAACATCGTAAAGAATGTTGGCACAACTGGTGTTTAAACTCATATTTTTTAACTCATGATCATGGCATCTTGGAAGAGGGTTATTCATATTTTGAATTATAATATGTGCCTCACAATTGAGACCGGAGGGTTTATAAGCATGAACTATAATAATGAATTTAAACCTTAATTTCTAAAGCACAACCAAAATAAACATCTGCAGGATCAGTCCACTATTTTAGGACTTACATTATCCAAAAGTTAACTTTCAAAGTTGTAGTCAGGTCCTTGCACTTATATATATATACTGTCAATTTTTCTACTTTTTGAATTCACACAACACATCTAATTCGTTTTTAAAAAAAAAATAACACACCGTGATTTCAGAAACAGCGGCCATGTTGTAGCCATTGCCTTTCTTTAGAAATAACAAGATTCTGCTGAGAGACATATTTGTACTCCGAGATCTTCAATAATCGCATAAATCGAGCTTCAAAGATTAATACAAAATATTGTTAAACACTTAACTATTGTAACTATCGTAAAAATAATACTTTATAGTATCAGTTTCAAGCTATGCGAGTAAATATGTGATTTCAACTTCATCGACCAGCCATTTCAATTAAATGACCCGCCGGAAGTTTCAGACATTTTCAGTTGAACAGTTTTGTAGACACGGCAGCATTTTGGCCGGAAATACCGGGAGTCTTTTCCCCGTATTAGTAGTCCCTGTCAGAATACAGAATAGTTTATAAGACTTAAGGATAACATAGCTAATCGTCATATGAACAATGTTATCACATGTGAACATGCATATATATATATATATATACAAGAGAAAGTTGATGCAAGGCATCAATGTCGCCGGAAAAGACTGCATTGATTTATTTTTTAACACACATGTAGTCTTGACTTTCATTAGTCTAAACATACACATAATGTTTTCATAAGGATTAATTCCAGGATTTTTGAAATTCCACATAGATCTACAAATTTCAGGATTTCTTTTGGTCAGGATTTTGGATGTTTTGTATTTGTCAAAAAAAACAACAAATTAATACATTTTGGGATTTAAATCTACATGCAATAAAAAGCTATTAAACCCTTTCCATGTCTGAAGCAACAATGAAAACCTTTAATCGCTTAAAACATTGAGAAAACGGTTAAATTGCTGAAGACATGAACTTCCTCCTTTTTAATACTAATTATTTCACAAGTAGACCACACTTGTAACAATATAACAGCTAAATTGTTTATCTAAATCGTTGATGCATACAATATATGTGGCAAGTATGAAATTAATTGGGTGCGAAAGAGCAGATTTTCTTTATTTCTAAATCTATTGTTTATCAGAGTTTGTTCTTCTCTTAATTTGTTTCAACATTTAATATCACATATATTTAATCATTTAAGTGTGTAATATTAGCTATCTATCTGTAATAAGGTGTTTGAGCATTCTTTCGAAATGTTTACCCTCGTGTCAGGCTTCATCGAGTCCAGTCGTAGTGTCAGACATCGAAGAAAGTGAATAAAAAATCAGGCAAAGCTTTAGTGCATGTTTTATTCCACTGCATTCGAGAGAGAAAAGCATTTCTATATTATCTTTCTTTCTCCTACATTCGACCCATGCATTCGTTTCGTGACGTTTAAGAAAAATCAATTTGTCGTGCGACATTTTTTGTCTGCATAACCTAGTCACTTTTCTAAGTTTACATTTTTTCGGTTACTTCGCTTTGTTTACATTTTGGCAATATGAAACTAGGTCACAAACTGAGAAAAAGGCGTTTCGACGTTCACGACCGATAAACAGGCTTATATTTGAGACATATTTTCACAAATTATTTCTTATTTTTGTTTCTGTTACAAGTTTATGTTCATGGGAAACTATACAAGTGTGTGTGTGTCATTGTGCATATTCAGCCCATCGAATGAGAGTATGAGTGTAAAGCGACGCAGGTTTTTGTTGTAAAATGTATCGCGTGCAAATCCAGCTTTTCATTGGTTATCGTACACACAGTAAGTACAGTAGTATATAGTAGCGTGTGCAAAATTTACAAATCTATGCGGGCGGTACTCGGTAGTGACGTAATCAACAGTTCTAGGTTAGAAACAGTTCATATTTTAGATATACACGAGTTAACATTATCAAATGAATTCTTCACAAATCAAGACATATTTTTGAACATGAAAATAACATTCAGTAAGTTAACATTACTATTGAAAGTAGAATTTGACGTGATTTTTATTTCAATATATCTCAATATTGACATATAGCAGTTGGTTGCAAGTCTAGCAGGGACCACATTTGTCTTCGTAAATAAGACAAAAACACTTAAATGCAAGTCAACAAAATGAAACTAAAAATACCTAAAACATCGACATGTTTATTCCATTTTAGATGTGTCATTACTTAGTGTTTTTAAACAAACACAATTGTAATATGTTCAAAACATCTTAATGTGTTTCTTTCCAATAATTATCCCTCCTCCCATGTGATTTCCGAAAAGCTATTAAAAATAGAAGTCGCGGGCTTCTGCCCGGCGACTAATAAGTACGAGTAATAAATAAATGGCCACACATCTCTGACGCTTATCTGTATGGTAAGCCACGTCTCGCGAATCTAATTCAGGCATTATTTAATTAACTAATGACAAATAATGTATTTTTTTCCCCAACTTTTTTTAGATGCTTTTCGAGCATCAGGCAGAAGCCGTGGTTTTATTAAAGAATATAATATTAAGTCTTGTGTAGATTGTTTTTGAAACATAATGGATAAAGGAGGTATTGCTAAAATTTAGCCTTTTTTCCTTTTTTAACAATATTTCCAACGTAAAATCAACTTATAATTCCATGGTCCTCAACATAACATATTATCATAATTTATTTGGAAATTTTCAAGATTAGACGGATTTTAACCCTTTCCCATATACAATAAATCTGCAGCAGGCGACGCAATTTCTCCTTTTGACACAATGTTTTAAAAAGCCGTCCGCTACAGACGTAGTGTTATGTTTAAGGTTGTCACACAAATAGTTTATAGCCGCGAACAGAACCTACACACGATTTGTTAGGCTTTAAAACAGCAAATAAATAATTACAATCTGTAAACAGTTAATTTAGATAATTATTAGAACGTACAATCGCCTAACAGTTATATGTGTTTTAGCTAAACCTGAATATATAGCACAGCAAAACAACATTTTCCCCATGTAAAACATTTTATTTATTTTGTTTGTTTCTTGCTCTGACTCAAGTTTTCGTTTGTTTACAGCAGATGTATTTGCCTATATATCTGTTCCTTTTATGATTTTCATTGAAGTTTGCTTAAATGAATTAAGTATAAAATCGCTCAAATTGATTAGCCACGTCCGGCAATTATGGTGGGTTTCTTGTTGGCATGATTTGAAGTTACATTGCCGCACTAATACATGTTTTTATGGGGCAATACCTTCATGGCTTTTGGAGTCAGACAATACATCTCTACCGGATACGCACATTACGGACGTTGGCCATATAATGTATTTATATCCAGCTTCAAAGCGAACTAGTAATGTCCAGCTCAAATTTAACCAGATGTGATATTTTGTGATATTTTGAAAACATTGTGAGGACAAACAAACGCAGATCTGATTTAAAATTATGTTTATTCTTAAAAATAAAGTTGCAAACGTTGTTAGAAAAAGATAAATTACCATTTTTTAAGAAACTTTTTGAATTTGTCGCAATTCATTTTGTACCAAAGGTTAAAACGTGTTTTTCTTATCAGGCAAATTGCTACTTGAATACCAGGAATGGTGTGATGACTGTGTTTAAGCTTCTTTGCTTCGGTATACTTTAGTTTAAAATGTGTCTAACTCTTTCAGCGCCAAAGGCAATATTGAGCTTTTTACAAACAATGCAGATTCAGGTGAGTCAGCTCGTAACGAGCTGTCTCACCTGAAATCTGCATTGTTTGGCTGTGAGTTATAAAAATATTCCAAAAATCCTATAACATGAAAATAGAGTCGTCCGAGTTTGAACATGGAAGAGTCTACTTTAAACAATTCGGCACTGAAAGGGTTAACAGTATTGTAATCAAACATAACCCATCAATAGTACACATATCCCATCTTCACAAGCCAATAGTGACTTATCCATTACGTCCCATTATAAGAATGCTATTGTACGAAGCACTTCATCCATGAATCCAAGGCAATCAATTTATACTAAGACAAGAAATAGTCTTTGCCCAAGGGTACCACGACCGCCATGGCCGCTGCGAGCAGGGATCGTGTCCGAGGCCCCAGGTCTCTAATCCGGATCTCGAACGTCTATGTGTTTTGAGCGAACAGAGTTTAATCTCAGAATAGATCCTGTTTGTCTAGTGTAAACATACAATTGCGCTATAAAGACAATGTATTTATTTAACACGTCTGTGCAAGTAAACAATTTTGTAATTATTTATTTAAAGTTCTTTTTGTTACGTAAATATATTTACCTCACAACGACCGGGACTGTTTGTTTGTTTGTTTGTTTGAATGGTGTTTAACGCCGTTTTAAACATAATTTCAGTTATATCGCGGCATTTCCTTGGTAACTAACCAGTAACACAGGTATTAGTTGCCGTGGGCGTCAAGGTGGGAAGCCATTGCTACCATTTTTGCCTTAATGTTTTTCAAAGTCGTCTGCTGCAGATTTATTGTATGTAGGAAAGTGTTAAAAAACAAGATCAAAGGTAGTAAAGATGCCAACAAATCTGATGCAGACGATTTTTAAAACATCTAGAGTAAATATGGTGCATCTATTAAAGTGACCGAATACATGTTTTATAATTAAAGTCTAAATGCGTCTTTAGGCATAGGATTCCTAAGAAAACGGCACGCACAATCCTCGTCGGCACTTTTTTTTTTATGTTTTTAGAACACAAATGTGCGAAACATATGAATGCAAACTTCCCCACGTGTAGACGGGGGGGGGGGGGGGGGTGGGGGGGGAGGGGGTCATGTAATATGAAGAAAGAAATCACTACGCGAAGATGGTTCCGGTAATTTAACACACAATCAGTCTGGGACGCGCACTCTATTTCCACTATCAGACAGTGTCAACATAGCACAATGATCAAATCAAACAGTTCCAGTGCATCCTACGTACATTTACAATTCATTTAAACTCATTGTCACATATTCAAGTTTTACCTATAGAAGGTTTTCTTGTTTGTCCCTAGATGTTTCATTTGCTGCTATTTGGATGTAAAGAATATACAGACACAAGTGTGTGTTTTATGTTCGTTTTGTAGAGATTGTTGTTGTTGTTGATGTTGTAGTTGTTGTATTGCATTCCTTTGACTCATGATTAATATTTGATTTGTTGTGGGTTTTGGGGTTGGGGAGTAAACCGTTGTCAGGTCAGTTATTAAAGCGACTGAAATCCAGATGGCATGGAAAAACAAAACGAAAAAAAAAAAATCGAATTCGCCCTAAATGTTATTCTTTATGTTATCCAAGTAAAACCAGGGTAGAAAATGTATCGTTTTTTATCAATAAAGTGAACTTGAGTCGTTTTCAATTGTCCCGATGAAGGGGTTTCCTATTTAAAAATACTTACCCCGTTACTGACAGGGTAGAATTTGCGATGGAAAAAGTATCGGAAACAAGAAAATCTCACCGATTATAGGGGTATGTAATATGTCAGATATCATATTTTAATGCCCCAAATACAAAAAGAATAACACTTATTTTCTTAAAATTGGATTTTTTTTTTCGACAGTTGGATATCTGGAGTTCAGTCGCTTTAATGCAATTTTTAGCTCGTCTGTATTCCAAAGAAAAAAATCGGGCCATGTGGTAATACCCTTGGCGTCGTCGTCACAAAACTATAACCTTACCTCATAAGTCATAAACCGTTACACATATTCAAATGAAACTTGGTACACATGTTCCTAGAAACAAAACACTTGTCCATACCAAGTCACATAATATTCAGTTATGCTCCTTTTTGGACTTATACATTCATGATAAAACAGACGAGCGTTGGCGTTCGCTCTGCGGCGCTCGTGTTATTTTTATAAGGAAGTGTTCAAAACTACCAAACTCGGCCCCAATGGGGCGCTGTTCAGTTATTTGTACCATAAATGTCGGACATGTTTTAAAACACGCCATTTGTTAATAAGTGGGCTGGTTTCCGGTTCGAATCTGCTCTTTCGGTGAACGCACACTGCATATGGGTAATACTATACTGGAACACGATATTAGCATTTTCGACCAGTGTATATTCAGATCGCGCTGTGCATCCGTCGCAATCTCATCTGGCTCTGCACTGTTCGTCAATAGGTCAAATAATAATTTAAGACGTCTCTGACATACAGTGAATGTACATGTAACATAGTATCTATGTTAGCTTTGTTAGCTCAACGAAATAGAAAATCATGGCTACTAAACTTTTATAAATTAAAATAAAGTCATGACTTTGAGCATATCAGCGGTTAATTGGTACAAAATGAGGTGTGGTTAACTAAGCGTTTTCAAATTATGGCAAATGGTTTTAAATTCTTAGTGCAAACATAGCATATTAGGAATGTTAAAATTAATCGTATTCTAAACTAATTTATAAAACTGTGATGTTGTGTATTGAAGAGCTTGTTTGCCACAGTGATGTTTTCAACTACATGAATATTTCAATAATTAAACTATTATTTAAGAGATTTTCCATATTTCTTGTATGTTGGTAGAGATGCGTTCTTAATCGTCTGCTGCAGGTTTGATGAATGTGGGGAAAGTGTTAAGCAATGTAGTTACGCAAGTAGCTTTCGCTTGATTCATCTAATAACTGATGAGGAAGGCTCTTGACAAAAAAGGCTCTTGAAAAAATTAGCTTCATATGAATCAAAAGCGTTCTTTGTGTTCTCGATTCACAAGGGCCATGCTAAACGAAAACCGACCTTCTAACATTGATTACTATAACCCTTTCCCGTTTACACAAAATATGCAGCAGACGACATTGAAAACATCACAGAAAAACAATAGAAAATATCTAAAAATAATAGGACAAGTATTGAATAGAGTTTTTTTTTTTGCCATAATTCTTTCAAGAGTCGTCTACTCAGATGCATAACAATACAACAAGAACCGCTTTATTTGTTTAAAGAACTAGGGTTGTATTATGCCTACCATTTCCTACATATAAGAAATATGCAGCAGAAGAGCAGTAACATGGAAAATGTCGTAAATAAATATATGGTTATTGAATATATTTAAAATCAATTGTGGCAAAAGGAGAAATTGCTCATAATGAGTAATTACATATGAGCCGTTGCACGAGAAAACCAACATTGCGGACTCTCCGTAATGTATCGATCCAGATCAGCCTACACAGTCCGCGCAGGCTAATCCGGGCCGACACATTCCGTCTCAGGGGGATAGAGGTACAGAGTAATGATTCCTGAAACAGAAAATTCACAGGAGGCGAAAAGTTTATGTCCGGGTTAGCCTGCGCGGCTAACTTAGGCTGATCCGGGTCGATACTTTACGTCGAGTCCACAATGTTGGTTTTCTCGTGGAGCAGCTCATATGTTGTCGTTATCTGTTGTTAAACCTTTCCCTCATATTGGCGCTTTCTGACGCCTCTGCAGACGGATTTTTTAAAACATAGTGACAAAAGAAGAAATTGCACAAAACGTGCAATTTCTCCTTTTGCCACAATGTTTTCCACTTTTTTGTCATAGGTTATCCATTCAATTATGGAGATTTTCTACGTTTTGACAAAATACGTTCAAAGTTGTCTGCTGCAGAATTGTCGTATGAGGGAAAGGGTTAACGGTCATCCTCTTGTATACACGGCTAAATACTTCGACATATGTGAAAAGGATTAGCTGGTACCTGATATAACCTTAGCGGGTATATTGTAGACTGGTGGGTTTCAAAACATGGTTACTTAACCCTTTCCCACATACAACAAATATGTAGCAGACGACTTTGAAAACATAGTGACACAAATCTGAAAAATCTCCATAAAAGATAGCTTAATTATTAAATAAAGTTGAAAACATTGTGAGCAATTTCTCCTTTGGCCACAATGTTTTCAAAAGTCATTTGCTGCTATTGCGTCAAAATGCGTCTGCAGGTGGGAAATATATTGTAGACTGATGGTTTTCAATGACGTTCAATGCCCGCCTTCTTGAATGGTAAACTTTGTCCGATTGATAAAACCCGTACCAATATCGTAATATCAGTGCACTACTTGTGATGTTATCCATTAAACTTTAAATGCCAAGCTGTGTAAACGAAGCCATTGATGTAGCAAAAAGTATGACCGATTTGGCACTCAAACCCGCGACCCCCTACTTACGACTCGATATCTCTAGCCACATCACCACCGCGGCGTTGTCTATAAACGAGTTATAGTAATTAGGCCTACAGACGAACTCCAGTGGGCCTTTAGTTAATCATTATTGGTGGATCATATCTTTAGCAGACCGTCTGGTTAAAACATTGAAGCCGAGTCAGAATATTCCGGGAAGTCGAGCCAGAATATTCCGGGAAGCCGAGTCAAAGATATTCCTGGGTCTTGTTGAACCGGCGTACGGGGATGACTCGGGTGTGTCTGTGCATATGCATGTCCATCTACTTGCTATAGTCTCCACTGTTCGTCTACATTAAACATAGCTCTAAATGCACCGTATGCCATACACTGTAAGCGTAACCCTTCTTATTTAACGTAGTTAATCCGTAATGGAGACGTCTTAACCCTTTTCCACATACAGACGATTCTTTCCGACGCCTCTGACGTCTTTTGAAAACAAAGTGGCACTATTTGAAATTTCTCAAAATGAGCCATTTTCCTTTTAGTCACAATGTGTTCAACTCTATTCAATAAATTATTTTTGGAAATTGTTCACGTTTTTTGCAATATGTTATTAAAGTCGTCTGTCGTAGATTTGTTCTATGTGGGTAAGGGTAAAGACTTCATTTTTACCTGTCGCGGGTCATCTTTATCTTAACCCCGGCAAGCATAAACTATACTGGTAGTTATACCGATATGCCATCAATTTAGCCCTTTCCCACATACAACAAATCTGCAGCAGACGACTTTGAAAACATGGTGACAAAATCTTGAAATATCTCCATAAAAGATAACTTAATTGTTAAATAAAGATGAAAACATTGTGGCTAAATGTGAAATTGCTCATCATTTAGCCACAATGTTTTCAAAAACCGTCTGCTGCTATTGCGTCAAAATGCGCCTGCAGGTGGGAAAGGGTTAACTAATATTCAAATATCTTATAATAAACGACTGGGGCTACACTTCCCGCTTTGAATAGAATTTTGTCGGAATGTGTCAATGGCCTCTTTCTGTTAACAAGGGATACTCGGATCAGAATGAGCATGCCGACAGACAACTCTGTTTACTTTTTTGGAATCCTGTTTTCTTTTGAAGCGGTTAAAGCTCGTTAATGCACATCTTATGCCACAATGTTATCAATCGTTTAATTGTTTATCGCTAAAGAGTTATATATGATACAATAGATTCATTTATTTGAGACCTTAATGCATCGACCTGTGTTTATTAGAATTCCGATGGTAAAGTTCACGCGTAATGAAACACGTGGTTTATACCGTCCCGTGACGTCAGGTGCCCGGCTTATCTGTGTGTTATCAGTTTTCGCGCTTTATTAACCTTTTCCGTCTATCGCCTTTTTTTTTACTTTCCTTGAAATAGTGTTCCTATTAATATTTGATTAAGTAGGGTAAGCACTTTCCGATATAATAGGGGAGGTCTATTATAAAAAAAAAAGATGAACTGGGAGCATGGCATTTGTATTCGCGCCATATAACGATGTTGCTCAACACCCTGTTGTAATGTAACTATAGAGACCAATTGATCTGATCGAGCATACACTTTCTAGCTCATATAGGTCCATTTGGTAGATGTACAAGCATCTGACAGGTCCAGATAAATTCAAGAGACAGAGTTATATACAAGGGAGTCCGGGTGCGATAGCCTAGCTCTTTCCGAAAAGACCCCTTGGTTCTTTAACGTGCTCAGTGTATAGCACCGATACACGCGAGGATTTTTTTTTCCTGGAGTGGACCAAAACTTGACCTCTAGTTGAGTGGTAGACACTTTAAGCAACTCAGAAAAATTCATAACCCGGACCGGGATTTGAACCTCAGGCCTCTGGATTGACGGTCCACAGTGTTAACCACTAGTTATCTTTGAAACTACATGGTAACGCGTGCAACTGTAGGCTCTTAGAGCTCAGTTTCGAGACTGGAATTGTTTACACCGAAACAAAATATTACAGCTCCGTTACCTTACAAAATGATCTTTCTTTTTTGCCCAATAGGTTGCAATGTGCTAAACCGGTCAACATGACTTAATCGAATCTAACGAAACATTTCCTGTGATATGTTTCTCTTGAAATTGAGGGACCACGTTTTCAATGTGTTCATTATGGTCAAAAGAAGAAAACTTCTGCTTACAAATCGATACACAACCCATGATGAGGTCTACAGTTTGGCAAAGACTGGCTGGTTATGCCTCTTTGAAGAAATTTGAAGGAGTGTTTATTTTAGTTAGGAGAAAGTTCTGTTTATGCAGACAAAAATCGGAATTAACTTATTATAAATGTTACTAACAATATTTGATTGATCTTGCGGTTGTCTTATTTCTACGAACAGGCCTACACTGTCATATAACGGTAATATGACTTTACCCAAAGCGTTTCTGAACTTTCATTTGTTACCTATCTAATCCTTACTTTATTATGAAAATGCTCAAAAAGATCTACTAAAATACGGAATAAAACGAAATATATGCAATATCAACTCATCACTTCTGTACAAGTGTTGCGGTTTAAACAGTAATACATGTGCCCAGAGCTATTACCACTGAAGCTACTTGCCGCGTGCAATTCGAAATGTAGCCTTTGTATATATAAGCTGTTCCATGTGTAAATGTGCATGCATGTTTTTATGAACAGTATATATCCAGATTAGCATATGCATCCACACAAACTTGTAAAAGTAGACACGGTATAAAAGCCTGTTTGAAGCTTCCTCAAATTCTGTAGATTTTAATAAGAATGAGCAAGTGGACAAGCTAATCCGAAACTACACCGCTCACAAAAGCCAATGTGTACATTTTGTGTACCTATAGACGAGCTTATATAACAAAGCATAAATGTCTGATTGGCACACATTACTTAGCCAATGAAATGCCAACGAATACTTTGTATGCATATACGGGCTCATATGGTGTAACCGGAAGACGTATTTAAACAGTGCGCATACCGGAAGTCGATCAGATAGCCTTGGTTCGGTAATAGATTTTCAACGAACGATATAAGAAATCCCTATTTACTCAGGGACTATATATCCTGATCAGCTCACACACTTCCTTCAGTCTGATCAGCGTTCCAACTGCATGCAAGACTTTAAATGGTTAAATGGCAAACAGTATGGATTCTTATCAGACTGCTCGTATTGACTGCATGTTTATAACCGACACTTCCATATGTAAAAAGTTTCAGTCGTAAATTATAGAACCAGAGACATATACATACAGAGATATAAAATATGTCTTTGATAGTACTAATATCGAAAAGAGAAAGCTAATGACTGTCCACTGCTTTCAATACTGTTTTGTGTATAAAGAGGAACAGTAAAATAAATTGAACAAGATTCGAAACCAGGTCTTTTCAACTTGTTTTATGCAAATTACATTTCAACCTTAAATACCCCCACAAGACTTGAAAACCTGGAAAATGCAGACAATTTAAACTTCAAAGTTTAAACAAATCCACCGTATGTAGAATGCATAGCTTATAGTAGCTTAACTCTTTCAGCGCCAAAGGCAATATTGAGGTTTTTGCAAACAATACTGATTCAGGTGAGTCAGCTCGTAACGAGCTGTCTCACCTGAAATCAGCATTGTTTGCCTTTTAGTTATCAAAATAGTCCAAACGTTTATAACATGAGAAATGGAGACGCCCGATTTAGAACATGGAAGAGTCTACTTTAAACATTTCGGCGCTGAAAGGGTTAAAACAAAGAAGCCCAGCTCAATCTCCTATAACCTTAACCTTAACCCATTCCAACATGCAGACGCATTTCAACGAATCTGCATCGGAGCACTTTCGAAAACATTGTGCCATAAGGATGAATTATTTGGAGTGCGAACTCTCTCCGCTGGCCACAATGCGTTTAACTCTATATAAAAAGAAAATCATACATTCTTTTCCATAACTCTGTCTAGATGTTTTCCAAGTCGCCTGGCTGCAGATGTTTGGAGTGGGAAAGGGTTAACGGGTATTTTATTGACTTCCGGTGAAAACCTACATGAAACAAACACGTTGTGAACAGGTAGTTTCTGCATAGTTTTGAAACATTCTTTGCATCTTTTCACCACCGTGACCCTCATCTTGATTTAAACCCTTTCCCTCATAGACCATATCTGGTGCAGATGACTTTGAAAACATTTAGTCATTTAAACCTATGGAAAATGAACGAATCATATTGGAATAAAGTTGGAAACATTGTGGGAAAAAGAGAAAATGCTCATTATGAACAATTTCGTCAGAAAACCTCTGTTTGTTGAATATCTCTTACTCGGACGCATGGTTCGTAACACTGTTGCAGCAGAAGACTTTTGTAAACATTGTGGAAAAAGGGAGAAATTCCTTCAAACGAGCGAATTCTCCACTTTCCACATGCGCGACTCTGTGCTGTGTTTTATTGTTGATATTTTTTAAAGTAAGTGTTCATTCGATGGAACAGTGAAATGTGCTCACTTTGTAAGGTGTGTGAAGTTAGCGCGTAGATCGTAGATCGTAGCTCAACCAAAAATGTAATTGGCTGACCTGGGTCGTAGATCGTAGCTCAACCACTTTAAAAACATTGCGAATTGGTTGTGCTGGGTCGTAGATCGTAGCTCAACCACTAGAGAAACATTCTGAATTGGCTGACCTGGGTCGTAGATCGTAGCTCAACCACTTTAAAAACATTGCGAATTGGTTGTGCTGGGTCGTAGATCGTAGCTCAACCACTAGAAAAACATTCTGAATTGACTGACCTGGGTCGTAGATCGTAGCTCAACCATTTTAAAAACATTGCGAATTGGTTGTGCTGGGTCGTAGATCGTAGCTCAACCACTTCAAAAACATTGAGAATTGGTTGAGCTGGGTCGTAGATCGTAGCTCAACCACTTAAAAACATTGCGAATTGGTTGTGCTGGGTCGTAGATCGTAGCTCAACCACTTCAAAAACATTGAGAATTGGTTGAGCTGGGTCGTAGATCGTAGCTCAACCACTTAAAAACATTGCGAATTGGTTGTGCTGGGTCGTAGATCGTAGCTCAACCACTTTAAAAACATTGTGAATTGGTTGTGCTGGGTCGTAGATCGTAGCTTAACCACTACAAAAACATTGAGCATTGGTTGAGCTGGGTCGTAGATCGTAGCTCAACCACTTAAAAACATTGCGAACTGGTTGTGCTGGGTCGTAGATCGTAGCTCAACCACTTTAAAAACATTGCGAATTGGTTGTGCTGGGTCGTAGATCGTAGCTCAACCACTTTAAAAACATTGCGAATTGGTTGTGCTGGGTCGTAGATCGTAGCTCAACCACTACAAAAACATTCAGAATTGGTTGAGCTGGGTCGTAGATCGTAGCTCAACCATTTTAAAAACATTGCGAATTGGTTGTGCTGGGTCGTAGATCGTAGCTCAACCACTTTAAAAACATTGCGAATTGGTTGTGCTGGGTCGTAGATCGTAGCTCAACCACTACAAAAACATTGAGAATTGGTTGAGCTGGGTCGTAGATCGTAGCTCAACCATTTTAAAAACATTGCGAATTGGTTGTGCTGGGTCGTAGATCGTAGCTCAACCACTTAAAAACATTGCGAATTGGTTGTGCTGGGTCGTAGATCGTAGCTCAACCACTTTAAAAACATTGTGAATTGGTTGTGCTGGGTCGTAGATCGTAGCTCAACCACTACAAAAACATTGAGAATTGGTTGAGCTGGGTCGTAGATCGTAGCTCAACCACTTAAAAACATTGCGAATTGGTTGAGCTGGGTTGTAGATCGTAGCTCAACCATTTTAAAAACATTGCGAATTGGTTGTGCTGGGTCGTAGATCGTAGCTCAACCACTTAAAAACATTGCGAATTGGTTGTGCTGGGTCATAGATCGTAGCTCAACCACTTTAAAAACATTGTGAATTGGTTGTGCTGGGTCGTAGATCGTAGCTCAACCACTACAAAAACATTCAGAATTGGTTGAGCTGGGTCGTAGATCGTAGCTCAACCACTTAAAAACATTGCGAATTGGTTGTGCTGGGTCGTAGATCGTAGCTCAACCACTTTAAAAACATTGTGAATTGGTTGTGCTGGGTCGTAGATCGTAGCTCAACCACTACAAAAACATTGAGAATTGGTTGAGCTGGGTCGTAGATCGTAGCTCAACCACTTAAAAACATTGCGAATTGGTTGTGCTGGGTCGTAGATCGTAGCTCAACCACTTTAAAAACATTGCGAATTGGTTGTGCTGGGTCGTAGATCGTAGCTCAACCACTACAAAAACATTCAGAATTGGTTGAGCTGGGTCGTAGATCGTAGCTCAACCATTTTAAAAACATTGCGAATTGGTTGTGCTGGGTCAGATAGATCGTAGCTCAACCACTACAAAAACATTCAGAATTGGTTGTGCTGGGTCGTAGATCGTAGCTCAACCATTTTAAAAACATTGCGAATTGGTTGTGCTGGGTCGTAGGTCGTAGCTCAACCACTTTAAAAACATTGCGAATTGGTTGTGCTGGGTCGTAGATCGTAGCTCAACCATTTTAAAAACATTGCGAATTGGTTGTGCTGGGTCGTAGATCGTAGCTCAACCACTACAAAAACATTCAGAATTGGTTGTGCTGGGTCGTAGATCGTAGCTCAACCATTTTAAAAACATTGCGAATTGGTTGTGCTGGGTCGTAGGTCGTAGCTCAACCACTTTAAAAACATTGCGAATTGGTTGTGCTGGGGCGTAGATCGTAGCTCAACCACTACAAAAACATTCAGAATTGGTTGAGCTGGGTCGTAGATCGTAGCTCAACCATTTTAAAAACATTGCGAATTGGTTGTGCTGGGTCGTAGATCGTAGCTCAACCACTACAAAAACATTCAGAATTGGTTGAGCTGGGTCGTAGATCGTAGCTCAACCACTTTAAAAACATTGCGAATTGGTTGTGCTGGGTCGTAGATCGTAGCTCAACCACTTTAAAAACATTGTGAATTGGTTGTGCTGGGTCGTAGATCGTAGCTCAACCACTTTAAAAACATTGCGAATTGGTTGTGCTGGGTCGTAGATCGTAGCTCAACCACTAGAAAAACATTCTGAATTGGCTGACCTGGGTCGTAGATCGTAGCTCAACCACTTTAAAAACATTGCGAATTGGTTGTGCTGGGTCGTAGATTGTAGCTCAACCACTAGAAAAACATTCTGAATTGGCTGACCTGGGTCGTAGATCGTAGCTCAACCATTTTAAAAACATTGCGAATTGGTTGTGCTGGGTCGTAGATCGTAGCTCAACCACTACAAAAACATTGAGAATAGGTTGAGCTGGGTCTTAGATCGTAGCTCAACCACTTAAAAACATTGCGAATTGGTTGTGCTGGGTCGTAGATCGTAGCTCAACCACTTTAAAAACATTGTGAATTGGTTGTGCTGGGTCGTAGATCGTAGCTCAACCACTACAAAAACATTGAGAATTGGTTGAGCTGGGTCGTAGATCGTAGCTCAACCACTTAAAAACATTGCGAATTGGTTGTGCTGGGTCGTAGATCGTAGCTCAACCACTTTAAAAACATTGCGAATTGGTCTTGCTGGGTCGTAGATCGTAGCTCAACCACTACAAAAACATTGAGAATTGGTTGAGCTGGGTCGTAGATCGTAGCTCAACCATTTTAAAAACATTACGAATTGGTTGTGCTGGGGTCGTAGATCGTAGCTCAACCACTTTAAAAACATTGCGAATTGGTTGTGCTGGGTCGTAGATCGTAGCTCAACCACTAGAAAAACATTCTGAATTGGTTGTGCTGGGTCGTAGATCGTAGCTCAACCACTACAAAAACATTGAGAATTGGTTGAGCTGGGTCGTAGATCGTAGCTCAACCACTTAAAAACATTGCGAATTGGTTGTGCTGGGTCGTAGATCGTAGCTCAACCACTTTAAAAACATTGCGAATTGGTTGTGCTGGGTCGTAGATCGTAGCTCAACCACTACAAAAACATTCAGAATTGGTTGAGCTGGGTCGTAGATCGTAGCTCAACCATTTTAAAAACATTGCGAATTGGTTGTGCTGGGTCGTAGATCGTAGCTCAACCACTTCAAAAACATTGCAAATTGGTTGTGCTGGGTCGTAGATCGTAGCTCAACCACTACAAAAACATTGAGAATTGGTTGAGCTGGGTCGTAGATCGTAGCTCAACCATTTTAAAAACATTGCGAATTGGTTGTGCTGGTAGATCGTAGCTCAACCACTACAAAAACATTCAGAATTGGTTGAGCTGGGTCGTAGATCGTAGCTCAACCACTTAAAAACATTGCGAATTGGTTGTGCTGGGTCGTAGATCGTAGCTCAACCACTTTAAAAACATTGCGAATTGGTTGTGCTGGGTCGTAGATCGTAGCTCAACCACTACAAAAACATTCAGAATTGGTTGAGCTGGGTCGTAGATCGTAGCTCAACCATTTTAAAAACATTGCGAATTGGTTGTGCTGGGTCGTAGATCGTAGCTCAACCACTTTAAAAACATTGCGAATTGGTTGTGCTGGGTCGTAGATCGTAGCTCAACCACTACAAAAACATTGAGAATTGGTTGAGCTGGGTCGTAGATCGTAGCTCAACCACTTAAAAACATTGCGAATTGGTTGTGCTGGGTCGTAGATCGTAGCTCAACCACTTTAAAAACATTGCGAATTGGTTGTGCTGGGTCGTAGATCGTAGCTCAACCACTACAAAAACATTCAGAATTGGTTGAGCTGGGTCGTAGATCGTAGCTCAACCATTTTAAAAACATTGCGAATTGGTTGTGCTGGGTCGTAGATCGTAGCTCAACCACTACAAAAACATTCAGAATTGGTTGTGCTGGGTCGTAGATCGTAGCTCAACCATTTAAAAACATTGCGAATTGGTTGTGCTGGGTCGTAGGTCGTAGCTCAACCACTTTAAAAACATTGCGAATTGGTTGTGCTGGGTCGTAGATCGTAGCTCAACCATTTTAAAAACATTGCGAATTGGTTGTGCTGGGTCGTAGATCGTAGCTCAACCACTACAAAAACATTCAGAATTGGTTGTGCTGGGTCGTAGATCGTAGCTCAACCATTTTAAAAACATTGCGAATTGGTTGTGCTGGGTCGTAGGTCGTAGCTCAACCACTTTAAAAACATTGCGAATTGGTTGTGCTGGGGCGTAGATCGTAGCTCAACCACTACAAAAACATTAAGAATTGGTTGAGCTGGGTCGTAGATCGTAGCTCAACCATTTTAAAAACATTGCGAATTGGTTGTGCTGGGTCGTAGATCGTAGCTCAACCACTACAAAAACATTCAGAATTGGTTGAGCTGGGTCGTAGATCGTAGCTCAACCACTTTAAAAACATTGCGAATTGGTTGTGCTGGGTCGTAGATCGTAGCTCAACCACTTTAAAAACATTGTGAATTGGTTGTGCTGGGTCGTAGATCGTAGCTCAACCACTTTAAAAACATTGCGAATTGGTTGTGCTGGGTCGTAGATCGTAGCTCAACCACTAGAAAAACATTCTGAATTGGCTGACCTGGGTCGTAGATCGTAGCTCAACCACTTTAAAAACATTGCGAAATTGGTTGTGCTGGGTCGTAGATTGTAGCTCAACCACTAGAAAAACATTCTGAATTGGCTGACATGGGTCGTAGATCGTAGCTCAACCATTTTAAAAACATTGCGAATTGGTTGTGCTGGGTCGTAGATCGTAGCTCAACCACTACAAAAACATTGAGAATTGGTGAGCTGGGTCTTAGATCGTAGCTCAACCACTTAAAAACATTGCGAATTGGTTGTGCTGGGTCGTAGATCGTAGCTCAACCACTTTAAAAACATTGTGAATTGGTTGTGCTGGGTCGTAGATCGTAGCTCAACCACTACAAAAACATTGAGAATTGGTTGAGCTGGGTCGTAGATCGTAGCTCAACCACTTAAAAACATTGCGAATTGGTTGTGCTGGGTCGTAGATCGTAGCTCAACCACTTTAAAAACATTGCGAATTGGTCTTGCTGGGTCGTAGATCGTAGCTCAACCACTACAAAAACATTGAGAATTGGTTGAGCTGGGTCGTAGATCGTAGCTCAACCATTTTAAAAACATTACGAATTGGTTGTGCTGGGTCGTAGATCGTAGCTCAACCACTTTAAAAACATTGCGAATTGGTTGTGCTGGGTCGTAGATCGTAGCTCAACCACTAGAAAAACATTCTGAATTGGTTGTGCTGGGTCGTAGATCGTAGCTCAACCACTACAAAAACATTGAGAATTGGTTGTGCTGGGTCGTAGATCGTAGCTCAACCACTTAAAAACATTGCGAATTGGTTGTGCTGGGTCGTAGATCGTAGCTCAACCACTTTAAAAACATTGCGAATTGGTTGTGCTGGGTCGTAGATCGTAGCTCAACCACTACAAAAACATTCAGAATTGGTTGAGCTGGGTCGTAGATCGTAGCTCAACCATTTTAAAAACATTGCGAATTGGTTGTGCTGGGTCGTAGATCGTAGCTCAACCACTTCAAAAACATTGCGAATTGGTTGTGCTGGGTCGTAGATCGTAGCTCAACCACTACAAAAACATTGAGAATTGGTTGAGCTGGGTCGTAGATCGTAGCTCAACCATTTTAAAAACATTGCGAATTGGTTGTGCTGGTAGATCGTAGCTCAACCACTACAAAAACATTCAGAATTGGTTGAGCTGGGTCGTAGATCGTAGCTCAACCACTTAAAAACATTGCGAATTGGTTGTGCTGGGTCGTAGATCGTAGCTCAACCACTTTAAAAACATTGCGAATTGGTTGTGCTGGGTCGTAGATCGTAGCTCAACCACTACAAAAACATTCAGAATTGGTTGAGCTGGGTCGTAGATCGTAGCTCAACCATTTTAAAAACATTGCGAATTGGTTGTGCTGGGTCGTAGATCGTAGCTCAACCACTTTAAAAACATTGCGAATTGGTTGTGCTGGGTCGTAGATCGTAGCTCAACCACTACAAAAACATTGAGAATTGGTTGAGCTGGGTCGTAGATCGTAGCTCAACCATTTTAAAAACATTGCGAATTGGTTGTGCTTGGTCGTAGATCGTAGCTCAACCACTACAAAAACATTGAGAATTGGTTGAGCTGGGTCGTAGATCGTAGCTCAACCACTTAAAAACATTGCGAATTGGTTGTGCTGGGTCGTAGATCGTAGTTCAACCACTTTAAAAACATTGCGAATTGGTTGTGCTGGGTCGTAGATCGTAGCTCAACCACTACAAAAAACATTCAGAATTGGTTGAGCTGGGTCGTAGATCGTAGCTCAACCATTTTAGAAACATTGCGAATTGGTTGTGCTGGGTCGTAGATCGTAGCTCAACCACTTTAAAAACATTGCGAATTGGTTGTGCTGGGTCGTAGATCGTATCTCAACCACTACAAAAACATTGAGAATTGGTTGAGCTGGGTCGTAGATCGTAGCTCAACCATTTTGAAAATATTGCGAATTGGTTGTGCTGGGTCGTAGATCGTAGCTCAACCACTACAAAAACATTCAGAATTGGTTGAGCTGGGTCGTAGATCGTAGCTCAACCACTTAAAAACATTGCGAATTGGTTGTGCTGGGTCGTAGATCATAGCTCAACCACTTTAAAAACATTGTGAATTGGTTGTGCTGGGTCGTAGATCGTAGCTCAACCACTACAAAAACATTGAGAATTGGTTGAGCTGGGTCGTAGATCGTAGCTCAACCACTTAAAAACATTGCGAATTGGTTGTGCTGGGTCGTAGATCGTAGCTCAACCACTTTAAAAACATTGCGAATTGGTTGTGCTGGGTCGTAGATCGTAGCTCAACCACTACAAAAACATTCAGAATTGGTTGAGCTGGGTCGTAGATCGTAGCTCAACCATTTTAAAAACATTGCGAATTGGTTGTGCTGGGTCGTAGATCGTAGCTCAACCACTACAAAAACATTCAGAATTGGGTGTGCTGGGTCGTAGATCGTAGCTCAACCATTTTAAAAACATTGCGAATTGGTTGTGCTGGGTCGTAGGTCGTAGCTCAACCACTTTAAAAACATTGCGAATTGGTTGTGCTGGGTCGTAGATCGTAGCTCAACCATTTTAAAAACATTGCGAATTGGTTGTGCTGGGTCGTAGATCGTAGCTCAACCACTACAAAAACATTCAGAATTGGTTGTGCTGGGTCGTAGATCGTAGCTCAACCATTTTAAAAACATTGCGAATTTGGTTGTGCTGGGTCGTAGGTCGTAGCTCAACCACTTTAAAAACATTGCGAATTGGTTGTGCTGGGTCGTAGATCGTAGCTCAACCACTACAAAAACATTGAGAATTGGTTGAGCTGGGTCGTAGATCGTAGCTCAACCATTTTAAAAACATTGCAAATTGGTTGTGCTGGGTCGTAGATCGTAGCTCAACCACTACAAAAACATTCAGAATTGGTTGAGCTGGGTCGTAGATCGTAGCTCAACCACTTTAAAAACATTGCGAATTGGTTGTGCTGGGTCGTAGATCGTAGCTCAACCACTTTAAAAACATTGTGAATTGGTTGTGCTGGGTCGTAGATCGTAGCTCAACCACTTTAAAAACATTGCGAATTGGTTGTGCTGGGTCGTAGATCGTAGCTCAACCATTTTAAAAACATTGCGAATTGGTTGTGCTGGGTCGTAGATCGTAGCTCAACCATTTTAAAAACATTGCGAATTGGTTGTGCTGGGTCGTAGATCGTAGCTCAACCACTTAAAAACATTCAGAATTGGTTGTGCTGGGTCGTAGATCGTAGCTCAACCATTTTAAAAAGATTGCGAATTGGTTGTGCTGGGTCGTAGATCGTAGCTCAACCACTTTAAAAACATTTTGAATTGGTTGAGCTGGGTTGTAGATCGTAGCTCAACCACTAGAAAAACATTCTGCATTGGCTGACCTGGGTCGTAGATCGTAGCTCAACCAGTTTAAAAACATTTTGAATTGGTTGAGCTGGGTCGTAGATCGTAGCTCAACCACTTAAAAACATTGCGAATTGGTTGTGCTGGGTCGTAGATCGTAGCTCAACCACTATAAAAACATTGCGAATTGGTTGTGCTGGTTCGTAGATCGTAGCTCAACCACTACAAAAACATTGAGAATTGGTTGAGCTGGGTCGTAGATCGTAGCTCAACCACTTAAAAACATTGCGAATTGGTTGTGCTGGGTTGTAGATCGTAGCTCAACCACTAGAAAAACATTCTGAATTGGCTGACCTGGGTCGTAGATCGTAGCTCAACCACTTTAAAAACATTTTGAATTGGCTGACCTGGGTCGTAGATCGTAGCTCAACCATTTTAAAACATTGCGAATTGGTTGTGCTGGGTCGTAGATCGTAGCTCAACCACTAGAAAAACATTTTTAATTGGCTGACCTGGGTCGTAGATCGTAGCTCAACCAAAAATGTAATTGGTTGTGCTGGGTCGTAGATCGTAGCTCAACCACTTAAAAACATTGCGAATTGGTTGTGCTGGGTCGTAGATCATAGCTCAACCACTTTAAAAACATTGTGAATTGGTTGTGCTGGGTCGTAGATCGTAGCTCAACCACTACAAAAACATTGAGAATTGGTTGAGCTGGGTCGTAGATCGTAGCTCAACCACTTAAAAACATTGCGAATTGGTTGTGCTGGGTCGTAGATCGTAGCTCAACCACTTTAAAAACATTGCGAATTGGTTGTGCTGGGTCGTAGATCGTAGCTCAACCACTTTAAAAACATTGTGAATTGGTTGTGCTGGGTCGTAGATCGTAGCTCAACCACTAGAAAAAACATTCTGAATTGGCTGACCTGGGTCATAGATCGTAGCTCAACCACTTTAAAAACATTCTGAATTGGCTGACCTGGGTAGATCGTAGATCGTAGATTCCCACTGACACGTAATGCAGAGTATACGCATGCATATAAAACATATATACTTACCATACACACGCAAACACAGAACAAAACATGTCAGTAAGGATGTCCTTCGTAGTTGACCCGGACATTCCCACTGACATGTAATGCAGAGTATACTCATGCATATAAAACATGTATTGTTCTGTGTCCCGTGAAAAAAAAAAAAAAAAGTGTTCCACTCCATTGTGAAATGTTCGTGCTTCGACTGCCTTGACTAAGGCCTCTATGACGAAGTGCTCCCTTTAAATTACGCGGTAAACTCGGGTAGAAATTCGACTTACGGCCCTGGTAGCTGTCCCGTGAAAAAAAAAAAAAAAAGTGTTCCATTCCACTGTGAAATGATCAGTCTTCGACTGCCTTGACTAAGGCCTCTATGACGGAGTGCTCCCTATAAATTACGCGGGTAGAAATTCCACTTACGGCCCTGGTAGCTGTCCCGTGATAAAAAAAAAAAAAGTGTTCCACTCCATTGTGAAATGTTCGGGCTTCGACTGCCTTGATTAAGGCCTCTATGATGAAGTGCTCCCTTTAAATTACGCGGTAAACTCGGGTAGAAATTCGACTTACGGCCCTGGTAGCTGTCCCGTGAAAAAAAAAAAAAAAAAAGTGTTCCACTCCATTGTGAAATGATCAGTCTTCGACTGCCTTGACTAAGGCCTCTATGACGGAGTGCTCCCTATAAATTACGCGGGTAGAAATTCCACTTACGGCCCTGGTAGCTGTCCCGTGATAAAAAAAAAAAAAGTGTTCCACTCCATTGTGAAATGTTCGGGCTTGGACTGCCTTGATTAAGGCCTCTATGACGGAGTGCTCCCTTTAAATTACGCGGTAAACTCGGGTAGAAATTCGACTTACGGCCCTGGTAGCGGTCTCGTGAAAAAAAAAAAAAAAGTGTTCCACTCCATTGTGAAATGTTCGGGCTTCGACTGCCTTGACTCCCTTTAAATTACGCGGTAAATTCAGGTAGAAATTCGACTTACGGCCCTGGTAGCTGTCACGTGAAAAAAAGAAAAAAAAGTGTTCCACTCCATTGTGAAATGTTCGGGCTTCGACTGCCTTGACTAAGGCCTATAGGACGGAGTGCTCCCTATAAATTACGCGGGTAGAAATTCCACTTACGGCCCTGGTAGCTGTCCCGTGAAAAAAAAAAGTGTTCCACTCCATTGTGAAATGATCAGTCTTCGACTGCCTTGACTAAGGCCTCTATGACGGAGTGCTCCCTTTAAATTACGCGGTAAACTCGGGTAGAAATTCGACTTACGGCCCTGGTAGCGGTCTCGTGAAAAAAAAAAAAAAAGTGTTCCACTCCATTGTGAAATGTTCGGGCTTCGACTGCCTTCACTCCCTTTAAATTACGCGGTAAATACAGGTAGAAATTCGACTTACGGCCCTGGTAGCTGTCACGTGAAAAAAAGAAAAAAAAGTGTTCCACTCCATTGTGAAATGTTCGGGCTTCGACTACCTTGACTAAGGCCTATAGGACGGAGTGCTCCCTATAAATTACGCGGGTAGAAATTCCACTTACGGCCCTGGTAGCTGTCCCGTGAAAAAAAAAAAAGTGTTCCACTCCATTGTGAAATGATCAGTCTTCGACTGCCTTGACTAAGGCCTCTATGACGGAGTGCTCCCTTTAAATTACGCGGTAAACTCGGGTACGGCCCTGGTAGCTGTCCCGTGAAAAAATAAAATGTGTTCCACTCCATTGTGAAATATTGGTCTTCGACTGCCTTGACTAAGGCCTCTATGACGGAGTGCTCCCTTTAAATTACGCGGTAAACTCGGGTAGAAATTCCACTTACGGCCCTGGTAGCTGTCTCGTGAAAAAAAAAAAAAAAGTGTTCCACTCCATTGTGAAATGTTCGTGCTTCGACTGCCTTCACTAAGGCCTCTATGACGGAGTGCTCCCTTTAAATTACGCGGTAAACTCGGGTAGAAATTCCACTTACGGCCCTGGTAGCTGTCTCGTGAAAAAAAAAAAAAAAGTGTTCCACTCCATTGTGAAATGTTCGGGCTTCGACTGCCTTGATTAAGGCCTCTAGTACCGAGTGCTCCCTTTAAATTATGCGGTAAATTCGGGTAGAAATTCGACTTACGGCCCTGGTAGCTGTCCGTGAAAAAGAAAACAAAAAAAGTGTTCCACTCCATTGTGAAATGTTCCGGCTTCGACTGCCTTGATTAAGGCCTCTGGGACGAAGTGCTCCCTTTAAATTACGCGGTAAATTCGGGTACGGCCCTGGTAGCTGTCCCGTGAAAAAATAAAAATGTGTTCCACTCCATTGTGAAATGTTCGGTCTTCGACTGCCTTGACTAAGGTCTCTATGACGGAGTGCTCCCTTTAAATTACGCGGTAAATTCAGGTAGAAATTCGACTTACGGCCCTGGAAGCTGTCACGTGAAAAAAAGGAAAATAAGTGTTCCACTCCATTGTGAAATGTTCGGGCTTCGACTGCCTTGACTAAGGCCTCTAGTACCGAGTGCTCCTTTAAATTATGCGGTAAATTCGGGTAGAAATTCGACTTACGGCCCTGGTAGCTGTCCCGTGAAAAAAAAAAAAAAAAGTGTTCCACTCCATTGTGAAATGTTCGTGCTTCGACTGCCTTGAATAAGGCCTCTATGACGGAGTGCTCCCTTTAAATTACGCGGTAAACTCGGGTAGAAATTCGACTTACGGCCCTGGTAGCTGTCCCGTGAAAAAAAAAAAAAAAGTGTTCCACTCCATTGTGAAATGTTCGTGCTTCGACTGCCTTGACTAAGGCCTCTATGACGGAGTGCTCCCTTTAAATTACGCGGGTAGAAATTCCACTTACGGCCCTGGTAGCTGTCCCGTGAAAAAAAAAAAAAAAAGTGTTCCACTCCATTGTGAAATGTTCGGGCTTCGACTGCCTTGACTAAGGCCTCTACAGAACAAAACATGTCAGTAAGGATGTCCTTCGTAGTTGACACGGACATTCCTTCTGACACGTAATGCAGAGTATACGCATGCATATAAAACATATATACATACCATACACACGCACACAGATAACAAAACATGTCCGTAAGGATATCCTTCGTAGTTGACCTGGACATTCCCACTGACACGTAATGCAGAGTATACGCATGTATATATAACATATATACATACCATACACACGCAAACACAGAACAAAACATGTCAGTAAGGATATCCTTCGTAGTTGACCCGGACATTCCCACTGACACGTAATGCAGAGTATACGCATGTATATAAAACATATATACATACCATACACACGCAAACACAGAACAAAACATGTCAGTAAGGATGTCCTTCGTAGTTGACCTGGACATCCCCACTGACACGTAATGCAGAGCAAACACAGAACAAAGCATGTCAGTGAGGATGTCCTTAGTAGTTAACACGGACATGCAATGCAAAGCATACGTCTGCATATGGACACATATACATGTATATATAAAAAATTGTATACCCATATAAGTGATGTGATATCCATGAAAACAATCTGGGAACAGTAAGAGTCACTCTTGGGGAGAGAAAATATCCTTTTCTCAAATTGTTATCAAGATATATTAAAATATGTCACATGCTCATTTACCAGAGACGGATCAAATATAGTATATGCATGACTAAATGGTGTTCTAGTGGTTGAGCTACGATCTACGACCCAGCTCAACCAATTTGCAATGTTTTCTAGTGGTTGAGCTACGATATACGACCTAGGTCAGCCAATTCAGAATGTTTTTTCCATTGGTTGAGCTACGATCTACGACCCAGTTCAGCCAATTCAGAATGTTTTTCCATTGGTTGAGCTACGATCTACGACCCAGGTCAGCCAATTCAGAATGTTTTTCCATTGGTTGAGCTAATATCTACGAGCCAATTATGAATGTTTTTCAAGTGGTTGAGCTACGATCTACGACCCAGCACAACCAATTCGCAATGTTTTAAAATGGTTGAGATACGATCTACGACCCAGGTCAGCCAATTCAAAATGTTTTTAAAGTGGTTGAGCTACGATCTACGACCCAGGTCAGCCAATTCAGAATGTTTTTCTAGTGGTTGAGCTACGATCTACAACCCAGCACAACCAATTCGCAATGTTTTTAAGTGGTTGAGCTACGATCTACGACCCAGCTCAACCAATTCTCAATGTTTTTGTAGTGGTTGAGCTACGATCTACGAACCAGCACAACCAATTCGCAATGTTTTTATAGTGGTTGAGCTACGATCTACGACCCAGCACAACCAATTCGCAATGTTTTTAAGTGGTTGAGCTACGATCTACGACCCAGCTCAACCAATTCAAAATGTTTTTAAAGTGGTTGAGCTACGATCTACGACCCAGGTCAGCCAATGCAGAATGTTTTTCTAGTGGTTGAGCTACGATCTACAACCCAGCTCAACCAATTCAAAATGTTTTTAAAGTGGTTGAGCTACGATCTACGACCCAGCACAACCAATTCGCAATGTTTTTAAAATGGTTGAGCTACGATCTACGACCCAGCACAACCAATTCGCAATCTTTTTAAAATGGTTGAGCTACGATCTATGACCCAGCACAACCAATTCTGAATGTTTTTAAGTGGTTGAGCTACGATCTACGACCCAGCACAACCAATTCGCAATGTTTTTAAAATGGTTGAGCTACGATCTACGACCCAGCACAACCAATTCGCAATGTTTTTAAAATGGTTGAGCTACGATCTACGACCCAGCACAACCAATTCGCAATCTTTTTAAAATGGTTGAGCTACGATCTACGACCCAGCACAACCAATTCTGAATGGTTTTAAGTGGTTGAGCTACGATCTACGACCCAGCACAACCAATTCGCAATGTTTTTAAAATGGTTGAGCTACGATCTACGACCCAGCTTAACCAATTCTCAATGTTTTTGTAGTGGTTGAGCTACGATCTACGACCCAGCACAACCAATTCGCAATGTTTTTAAAATGGTTGAGCTACGATCTACGACCCAGGTCAGCCAATTCAGAATGTTTTTCTAGTGGTTGAGCTACGATCTACGACCCAGCACAACCAAGTTGCAATGTTTTTAAGTGGTTGAGCTACGATCTACGACCCAGCTCAACCAATTCAAAATGTTTTTGTAGTGGTTGAGCTACGATCTACGAACCAGCACAACCAATTCGCAATGTTTTTATAGTGGTTGAGCTACGATCTACGACCCAGCTCAACCAATTCTGAATGTTTTTGTAGTGGTTGAGCTACGATCTACGACCCAGCACAACCAATTCGCAATGTTTTTAAAGTGGTTGAGCTACGATCTACAACCCAGCACAACCAATTCGCAATGTTTTTAAGTGGTTGAGCTACGATCTACGACCCAGCTCAACCAATTCTGAATGTTTTTGTAGTGGTTGAGCTACGATCTACGACCCAGCACAACCAATTCGCAATGTTTTTAAAGTGGTTGAGCTACGATCTACGACCCAGCACAACCAATTCGCAATGTTTTTAAAATGGTTGAGCTACGATCTACGACCCAGCACAACCAATTCTGAATGTTTCTAAGTGGTTGAGCTACGATCTACGACCCAACTCAACCAATTCTCAATGTTTTTGTAGTGGTTGAGCTACGATCTACGACCCAGCACAACCAATTCGCAATGTTTTTAAAATGGTTGAGCTACGATCTACGACCCGGCTCAACCAATTCTGAATGTTTTTGTAGTGGTTGAGCTACGATCTACGACCCAGCACAACCAATTCGCAATGTTTTTAAAGTGGTTGAGCTACGATCTACGACCCAGCACAACCAATTCGCAATGTTTTTAAAATGGTTGAGCTACGATCTACGACCCAGCACAACCAATTCTGAATGTTTTTAAGTGGTTGAGCTACGATCTACGACCTAGCACAACCAATTCGCAATGTTTTTAAAATGGTTGAGCTACGATCTACGACCCAGCTCAACCAATTCTCAATGTTTTTGTAGTGGTTGAGCTACGATCTACGACCTAGCACAACCAATTCGCAATGTTTTTAAGTGGTTGAGCTACGATCTACGACCCAGCTCAACCAATTCTGAATGTTTTTGTAGTGGTTGAGCTATGATCTACGACCCAGCACAACCAATTCGCAATGTTTTTAAAATGGTTGAGCTACGATCTACGACCCAGCTCAACCAATTCTGAATGTTTTTGTAGTGGTTGAGCTACGATCTACGACCCAGCACAACCAATTCTCAATGTTTTTGTAGTGGTTGAGCTACGATCTACGACCCAGCACAACCAATTCTCAATGTTTTTGTAGTGGTTGAGCTACGATCTACGACCCAGCACAACCAATTCGCAATGTTTTTTAAAATGGTTGAGCTACGATCTACGACCCAGCACAACCAATTACATTTTTGGTTGAGCTACGATCTACGACCCAGGTCAGCCAATTAAAAATGTTTTTCTAGTGGTTGAGCTACGATCTACGACCCAGCACAACCAATTCGCAATGTTTTAAAATGGTTGAGCTACGATCTACGACCCAGGTCAGCCAATTCAAAATGTTTTTAAAGTGGTTGAGCTACGATCTACGACCCAGGTCAGCCAATTCAGAATGTTTTTCTAGTGGTTGAGCTACGATCTACAACCCAGCACAACCAATTCGCAATGTTTTTAAGTGGTTGAGCTACGATCTACGACCCAGCTCAACCAATTCTCAATGTTTTTGTAGTGGTTGAGCTACGATCTACGAACCAGCACAACCAATTCGCAATGTTTTTATAGTGGTTGAGCTACGATCTACGACCCAGCACAACCAATTCGCAATGTTTTTAAGTGGTTGAGCTACGATCTACGACCCAGCTCAACCAATTCAAAATGTTTTTAAAGTGGTTGAGCTACGATCTACGACCCAGGTCAGCCAATGCAGAATGTTTTTCTAGTGGTTGAGCTACGATCTACAACCCAGCTCAACCAATTCAAAATGTTTTTAAAGTGGTTGAGCTACGATCTACGACCCAGCACAACCAATTCGCAATGTTTTTAAAATGGTTGAGCTACGATCTACGACCCAGCACAACCAATTCGCAATCTTTTTAAAATGGTTGAGCTACGATCTACGACCCAGCACAACCAATTCGGAATGTTTTTAAGTGGTTGAGCTACGATCTACGACCCAGCTCAACCAATTCTGAATGTTTTTGTAGTGGTTGAGCTACGATCTACGACCCAGCACAACCAATTCTCAATGTTTTTGTAGTGGTTGAGCTACGATCTACGACCCAGCACAACCATTTCTCAATGTTTTTGTAGTGGTTGAGCTACGATCTACGACCCAGCACAACCAATTCGCAATGTTTTTAAAGTGGTTGAGCTACGATCTACAACCCAGCACAACCAATTCGCAATGTTTTTAAGTGGTTGAGCTACGATCTACGACCCAGCTCAACCAATTCTGAATGTTTTTGTAGTGGTTGAGCTACGATCTACGACCCAGCACAACCAATTCGCAATGTTTTTAAAGTGGTTGAGCTACGATCTACGACCCAGCACAACCAATTCGCAATGTTTTTAAAATGGTTGAGCTACGATCTACGACCCAGCACAACCAATTCTGAATGTTTCTAAGTGGTTGAGCTACGATCTACGACCCAACTCAACCAATTCTCAATGTTTTTGTAGTGGTTGAGCTACGATCTACGACCCAGCACAACCAATTCGCAATGTTTTTAAAATGGTTGAGCTACGATCTACGACCCGGCTCAACCAATTCTGAATGTTTTTGTAGTGGTTGAGCTACGATCTACGACCCAGCACAACCAATTCGCAATGTTTTTAAAGTGGTTGAGCTACGATCTACGACCCAGCACAACCAATTCGCAATGTTTTTAAAATGGTTGAGCTACGATCTACGACCCAGCACAACCAATTCTGAATGTTTTTAAGTGGTTGAGCTACGATCTACGACCTAGCACAACCAATTCGCAATGTTTTTAAAATGGTTGAGCTACGATCTACGACCCAGCTCAACCAATTCTCAATGTTTTTGTAGTGGTTGAGCTACGATCTACGACCTAGCACAACCAATTCGCAATGTTTTTAAGTGGTTGAGCTACGATCTACGACCCAGCTCAACCAATTCTGAATGTTTTTGTAGTGGTTGAGCTATGATCTACGACCCAGCACAACCAATTCGCAATGTTTTTAAAATGGTTGAGCTACGATCTACGACCCAGCTCAACCAATTCTGAATGTTTTTGTAGTGGTTGAGCTACGATCTACGACCCAGCACAACCAATTCTCAATGTTTTTGTAGTGGTTGAGCTACGATCTACGACCCAGCACAACCAATTCTCAATGTTTTTGTAGTGGTTGAGCTACGATCTACGACCCAGCACAACCAATTCGCAATGTTTTTTAAAATGGTTGAGCTACGATCTACGACCCAGCACAACCAATTACATTTTTGGTTGAGCTACGATCTACGACCCAGGTCAGCCAATTAAAAATGTTTTTCTAGTGGTTGAGCTACGATCTACGACCCAGCACAACCAATTCGCAATGTTTTAAAATGGTTGAGCTACGATCTACGACCCAGGTCAGCCAATTCAAAATGTTTTTAAAGTGGTTGAGCTACGATCTACGACCCAGGTCAGCCAATTCAGAATGTTTTTCTAGTGGTTGAGCTACGATCTACAACCCAGCACAACCAATTCGCAATGTTTTTAAGTGGTTGAGCTACGATCTACGACCCAGCTCAACCAATTCTCAATGTTTTTGTAGTGGTTGAGCTACGATCTACGAACCAGCACAACCAATTCGCAATGTTTTTATAGTGGTTGAGCTACGATCTACGACCCAGCACAACCAATTCGCAATGTTTTTAAGTGGTTGAGCTACGATCTACGACCCAGCTCAACCAATTCAAAATGTTTTTAAAGTGGTTGAGCTACGATCTACGACCCAGGTCAGCCAATGCAGAATGTTTTTCTAGTGGTTGAGCTACGATCTACAACCCAGCTCAACCAATTCAAAATGTTTTTAAAGTGGTTGAGCTACGATCTACGACCCAGCACAACCAATTCGCAATGTTTTTAAAATGGTTGAGCTACGATCTACGACCCAGCACAACCAATTCGCAATCTTTTTAAAATGGTTGAGCTACGATCTACGACCCAGCACAACCAATTCGGAATGTTTTTAAGTGGTTGAGCTACGATCTACGACCCAGCTCAACCAATTCTGAATGTTTTTGTAGTGGTTGAGCTACGATCTACGACCCAGCACAACCAATTCTCAATGTTTTTGTAGTGGTTGAGCTACGATCTACGACCCAGCACAACCATTTCTCAATGTTTTTGTAGTGGTTGAGCTACGATCTACGACCCAGCACAACCAATTCGCAATGTTTTTTAAAATGGTTGAGCTACGATCTACGACCCAGCACAACCAATTACATTTTTGGTTGAGCTACGATCTACGACCCAGGTCAGCCAATTAAAAATGTTTTTCTAGTGGTTGAGCTACGATCTACGACCCAGCACAACCAATTCGCAATGTTTTAAAATGGTTGAGCTACGATCTACGACCCAGGTCAGCCAATTCAAAATGTTTTTAAAGTGGTTGAGCTACGATCTACGACCCAGGTCAGCCAATTCAGAATGTTTTTCTAGTGGTTGAGCTACGATCTACAACCCAGCACAACCAATTCGCAATGTTTTTAAGTGGTTGAGCTACGATCTACGACCCAGCTCAACCAATTCTCAATGTTTTTGTAGTGGTTGAGCTACGATCTACGAACCAGCACAACCAATTCGCAATGTTTTTATAGTGGTTGAGCTACGATCTACGACCCAGCACAACCAATTCGCAATGTTTTTAAGTGGTTGAGCTACGATCTACGACCCAGCTCAACAAATTCAAAATGTTTTTAAAGTGGTTGAGCTACGATCTACGACCCAGGTCAGCCAATGCAGAATGTTTTTCTAGTGGTTGAGCTACGATCTACAACCCAGCTCAACCAATTCAAAATGTTTTTAAAGTGGTTGAGCTACGATCTACGACCCAGCACAACCAATTCGCAATGTTTTTAAAATGGTTGAGCTACGATCTACGACCCAGCACAACCAATTCGCAATCTTTTTAAAATGGTTGAGCTACGATCTACGACCCAGCACAACCAATTCTGAATGTTTTTAAGTGGTTGAGCTACGATCTACGACCCAGCACAACCAATTCGCAATGTTTTTAAAATGGTTGAGCTACGATCTACGACCCAGCACAACCAATTCGCAATGTTTTTAAAATGGTTGAGCTACGATCTACGACCCAGCACAACCAATTCGCAATCTTTTTAAAATGGTTGAGCTACGATCTACGACCCAGCACAACCAATTCTGAATGGTTTTAAGTGGTTGAGCTACGATCTACGACCCAGCACAACCAATTCGCAATGTTTTTAAAATGGTTGAGCTACGATCTACGACCCAGCTTAACCAATTCTCAATGTTTTTTTAGTGGTTGAGCTACGATCTACGACCCAGCACAACCAATTCGCAATGTTTTTATAGTGGTTGAGCTACGATCTACGACCCAGCACAACCAATTCGCAATGTTTTTAAGTGGTTGAGCTACGATCTACGACCCAGCTCAACCAATTCTCAATGTTTTTGTAGTGGTTGAGCTACGATCTACGACCTAGCACAACCAATTCGCAATGTTTTTAAGTGGTTGAGCTACGATCTACGACCCAGCTCAACCAATTCTGAATGTTTTTGTAGTGGTTGAGCTATGATCTACGACCCAGCACAACCAATTCGCAATGTTTTTAAAATGGTTGAGCTACGATCTACGACCCAGCTCAACCAATTCTGAATGTTTTTGTAGTGGTTGAGCTACGATCTACGACCCAGCACAACCAATTCTCAATGTTTTTGTAGTGGTTGAGCTACGATCTACGACCCAGCACAACCAATTCTCAATGTTTTTGTAGTGGTTGAGCTACGATCTACGACCCAGCACAACCAATTCGCAATGTTTTTAAAATGGTTGAGCTACGATCTACGACCCAGCACAACCAATTACATTTTTGGTTGAGCTACGATCTACGATCTACGCGCTAACTTCACACACCTCTTTTTGGCTCTTGTTTTGAAAAGTTCATTCACTCTCTTCAAATATGAGCAAAACAAATTCAAACGAAAATGTGTTATATACGCTGTTGGCAGTCGTAAACATCAACGCAGAACGGTGAACATTTCTGGTTGGAAGTCTTCACCGAACTGCATCGACCCCTAACATTCAAGGCATGCCGAAACACTAACTGGTCCCGCAATATATATACATAAATGGACATACATGAAACAAGAGTGCTAAAGCTGAAAGCTTATCAAAAACATTATACCTCTCTGACTTCTCAACTCAATGAAACAGTGCAGAGAAGTGCTACTTCAAACTTCAAAGCCTTGACTGTCTGCGCAGACGTAGACGTGCCGTGCCCTTCATGTAATTTCTGACAAGTTAGACGACCTATATCCCTTTTCAATATTGTTTCAGTCATATCACGAAGGTCAGTTCAACTACTCATATATGTGCGTCCTTACCTTCCCACACCAGTACTCCACACAACATAATTTCAAAGCAACTGGCTTCTTTTCCAAATATATTGTTAGCCCTTTTTTAGAAAAAATATTGGACGAACTGGAGTTCGAACTCAAAACCCCTGCATTGAAAGTTCTCGTCGCTACCGACTGATTGAGGTACCGGGGCTCGGTATCGTGTTAGAACAAGGCATGAAGGGTTATTACGATCAAATCAACAACTCCATGTTGCGTTGACGCCACTTGCGATGCCAGTTTACGCTGATTTAACGATGAAAGATATTCACTCGTATTATTTATGTGTAATGTTTTGCCTTTTTGAAGAAAAAATGGCAAATTGATATATTGCTATAGATTTTCCTTTGCTTGGATGCCAAGTTATTTTGAATGTATATAAAAACGAGAATTATATAAGTAAACTATATACGTCAATACATTCTTTCTTTTATTTTGATTAATATTGATCTATAATATGAATCGATTTCCTAATTGTAATTCTTTGAAATTCTGCAATAAATTATGAACGGTCGTGTTGCGTCTGCGACATACACTGAATTTAATACTTTAATGTGCATCACTAAATTTTCGTCTGTTCTCACAATGTTTTCAAAGTTTGAGTGTTGCAGAGGCTTCAAAGTTCGAAAGTAGCAGTTAAAGGATTAACTCTTTCCCACATACAGAAGCTTTCTGACGACTCCGCAGCAGACGATTTTTGAAAACATTGTGACAAAAGTAGAAATTGCTCAAAATGAGCAATTTCTCATTTTGTCACACATGTTTTCAAGTTTATTCAATAACTCTTCTTTCATTGTTAGACTGTTTTCATATGTTTGTCTCATTGCTGCTGCAGATTTTTCGTATGTGGGAAAGGGTTAAGTCAATATCAATGGCTCTCTTTCGATTCTCTGCCGATTCAGTTGAGTGGTGGTAAAATTGTTTGTATGATTGTATTGTCATTGTAACGCCGCCTTCAGCATTTTTGTTCAGTTATATCACGGCGTTTTCTGGGTAAGTTACCAGTTCTTAAGTCCATTTATCCTGACACCAGCCAGTCAATCGTAAAACAAACGCCACATTCCTGAGCACCCAGAAGGAAAATATATTTCTACCAGTTTGTTCAAGTATTTGGTTTGACCTGAAGAGATTCGAACCCGCGACCTCCCGAAGTTGAGGTACAATTGCGAGGCGGTATGTAATTGTTAGAGCGACCTTTTCGAGTAGACCAGAGTGCGATTCACGGTCAAGATGTGTCAACAGATTCTTTTTTTGGATAGTAAAGAGCACCCTCACTGGAACTCAGGGTTGCAGGACTATCATTTCGACTTGTGTGTACGTGGCGGTGGTAATTCTAAGATTCCCGTAAGAACTGGAAAGTGACCTTTCAAATACCGAGATATCCGAAACACTTTACAACGCGGCATAATACATAATTCAAACCACACTAATTTACCTCGTTAGTACCCGGATCAACTCGTCATCGCTGCAAATGAAGCAAATGGAATTAACACATCATACACTATCAAAATTTACCGCCAGAATTTACGTCAACGCGCATGTCATAATAAACCTTTTATGTCACAGCATGGGGGTTCACCCTTTCTCTGATACAGACGGGCTTTGACGGGCTATGACGCCTTAGCAGTATTCAACTCGTTTAACCATTTTCCACGTGTACACGCATTAAGACGCTTCTGCAGCTGACGACTTTTGAAAACATTGTGGCAAAAGAAGCAATTGCTCATAATGAGCAATTGCTACTTTTGCCACAATGTTTTCAACTTTTTTTGTTATCAATAACTGTTCTTTAATAGAGCTTTACCATAGTCATACCAATGTTTTCAAAGTCATCTGCTGCAGGTTTGCTGTATATTGAGGTAGGCTGGTTAAACAATTCGTGCGGAGAGATAGCTCAAAAATGGGACTAGTTCTTCTTTTCAAACAACGTTTTCAACTAGTTATGAAAGTTAAACGTTCCTTAACGAAATACGGATTGTTTACCCTGGGACTTTGTCCTAAACAAATTACTCGTTAATAATCATCTAATATTAAGAGCTGTCTGTATTGAATGAAAATATTCGAAAGCAGTCGTCTGCTTTGAATGATGAAAAGATTCGATGAAATCATCGTAAAAACAGGATGTATACGTTCTATTCAGATGTGAACTATTTTTTGCTGGAAAAAAAGAGAGGAGAATTTGCTTGTTTTGAGCTGTCTTTCAATTTATTACAATATTTTCAAAAGTCGTCAGCTGTGATGCTTCAATGTCAAATATCGTCTGTATGTAGAGAAAGGGTCAAACGAAGACGTGTCTAATTATAACCGTCTTTGCGCCATGATGAATGTATTCATCCGCAGATTAATCATGCATTCGATGACAAACTGATCGGTTTTATTCACTCATAACATATGGACTGATAATATATTCGAGACAAAAACCATCTTGATCCACGACGATATTCCCATGTGGTTTTATTACCTTCATCCACCGACCTACACTGTATTACACCTTTCCCCCTATACGATAGCGTTGTCGGAGTGTTAAACATTGCTCTACATAACTTGATAGAGCTTCTTGTTTATTTTGAATTGTGAATCTTTGTTGATTTGAAACATAGTCTGTATGTTTATTATCAAGAAATATGTTCTGTTACCCCGAGAATAAAATGGCATTTGATCCTTTCGCCCTGAGTCGAAATCTTTTGCAGGAAAAAGCAAACTTGCTCGTTTTAACCCCTTTCCATCTTTGCAGACGTGTTTTGTACGCTTCTGTAGCAAACGAATTTTGAAAAACATTTTAACATATGAAGAACTTGCTTATCATGAGCATTTTACTTATTTGACTCAATGTTTTAAAACTTAATGACACAATTTAACTTTATTTGATCCGTCCCGCGAGAATCCAACATTGTGGGACCCTCACATTGTGGACACTTTTCGCCTCCTTGGATTTTCTGTTTCAGGAACCCATTACCCAATACCTCTTACCCCATAAGACGGAATCTGTCCGCCCGGATGAGTCTGCGCGGATTGCGCAGGCTGATCTTGGTCGAAACATTACGCAGAGGCCATAATGTTGGTTTTCTCGCGGGACGGCTTATTTGATTGAGGTATTCCGTAGTTTGGCAAAAACGTTTTTCAAAGTCACCAGCTGCAGATGTGTTGTATGTTTAAAAGGGTAAAGAAATTTACAATTACCTACAATGTTTGCAAAATTCGTCTGCTGTAGAGGCGTACGCACATTTTTGAAAACCTATATTTATTTTACATCGATTGTGAAACCCTCTTATTACTTATGCTCTATATGAATTAATAAACAATATTTATTTTATTGGCGATGAGATTCACTTTTTTTTCAAAATGCCCTACCTATGATGAGTTAAGTGACATTTGTTTTAGTAACTCCTGGATTAACAACAATGATTCTAGACACATTTTATAGAATATTTAATACACCTAGATAGTATGAAATATACATGGACTAAATTGCAGAATTTCTTCATAGCCCATTCATATTATGAAGCGAAACTCTTTGACAGGATATCAGCTTTTTATTTATAGCGCTGTGTTTTTATATACACAGATGATTAGCTAAGAAGGGGGGAGGGGAGGGGGGTGGGGGGGGGGGGGGGGGGGGGGGGGGATAAATGGTCTTTTCCCGACAACATCTCTCCTTACTTAACCAAATTTTGAATACGCACAACGTAGACTCTGAGCGTCAATTAGGATAATGAAACGTGAAAAAAACAATCCTGATCTACAGATCTGTTTGATACGATCGACGTGTAAATTATGCCGCATCATGTGCCAGTGGCCAAATTACACACTATAATATCTAGTATATATGTATTCAGATAATCACCATCGATATTTTCTTTCCAAAGACATAATCAATGTAATTGTTCATTACAAACAAAATATTATGTTTTACCCATGCTAGTGAATAGATGGACTAAGTCCAGTCCATGCTGTTGCGAGAGTGCAAGAAACTACGTGGGTAGGGGCTTGATTGGTTGATTGTTAGGGGGGTTTCAATACATGTTCAGTCATATCACGTCGGCCAGTTCACATAACCGTATGTTTCGCGGCTTTCTAAAACCGGTACTCCACACAACATCGTTTCCAGGCAACTGGCTCCTTTTCCACAGCTACTTTTAGCCCATTGTGGAAGGCAAGTGATGCTTGTCTCATTGAATTATGTCAAACGTCGAAAGTTTGAGTGGCCTTGGCTTCAGACTCACAACCTCTGGATTGACAGCCCGTGTGGGCTACAAATACAGCTTCTGGAGGTCAGCGCGGTGGTATATTAACTGACCGCCATGATCAGATTGCACTTCGTATTAGAACGGCGATGACCCAAATCAAAACCATGAAATAATCCAGCTACGAAAGTATCAAATGTGAATGAACTGGATGTTTCGAGAATTATTCCAAGAAGGGTTAATTCCAGTCTACTATCCGAGAGAAAAAGGCTCGGACATTCCGTCGTGTTTATTGTTTGTTTTCCTTGGAACTAAATGCCCCGAGGGTGTAAACTGACCCCAACTATCAAACTCCCATCAACGTCAGGTTGTGGTAGTGGTCCGTGATAATTATCGTTAAATAAGATATCACTTATCATTCTTATTCCGCTGATAAGCGCTGCATCGACGCCAGTAGGATTGATCATTGTTTGATCTATATTTGTCTGTTATTGCATAACGTCTATATTTTTGTCTGTTATATTATGACGTCTATATTTGTTTCTGTTATCTTATGACTGATTTATTAGTTTCCGTTATTTTATGATGTCTATATATTTTTCTGTTATTTTATCACGTTCCCTGATTTCTCCAGTTTAGAAAAAGCTTTGTGGCAAAAGAAGAAATTGCTCAAATTGCAAAAGTCGTCAGCTGTAGCGGTAAGAGCAAGTCACCGTTTGAATGTTGTATACCTGAACTCTTTTTAACCCTTTCCCACATACAACAAAACTGCAACAGATGACTTTGAAACAGTAAGTCAAAAATATGAAACTCTGTATAAATAAAAGAACACTTAGAAGATTGAGCTGAACCCATTTTGGCAAAGGAGGAAAATGGTTCGTCATGAGCCATTTCTCCTTTTGCCACAATTTTTCCAAGAGTTGTTAGCGATAGAAAAGGTTTAACAAGGTTCCCGTTGCAGATATGTCGGATTGTGCGAACGTGTAGTGGTCCTACTGATCAAATTTCCTTTCTCGCAATGAATTTGTTTTTAAGTAATTTGTGTCATTATGGAAACAAAAACAAGCAGTGACTGGATTCATATGTGAGTTCGAACTCTGACCCCTTCAGGTCAAATGTCGTGTTTACGCTCGAAATCCACACGGGTTCATGTTTGTTCCAAAACAAGGTTGGATTCCATTTAATACTAGCAATTATTATGCCTTTGGAACCAGTCTGCCCATTTTGCAGATGTGGTATTTTAAGCTAGTACATGCGTAGTCTGCTTTGTGGATTGGATTTAACCCAGTCTAATAATTTCTCAGTTATATCATGGCGGCCAGTTCACATACCCATAGGTTTTCTTGCGTCTTCACACCAGTACTCCACACAATAGTCCTTTACAAACAACTGGCTGCTTTTCCATTTGCCACACCGTTTTAGAAAAACATTGTCAAAATGCGTATGCAAGACGGAAAGGGTTCACACTCCTCTGATCCATAAGAATCCAGAAAGTAGCCTAATGGTTACTGGGTTAAATAAGTATTTGTGGTGATATATTTGTTTAATTAGGGTTTAACGCAATTTTCAACATCATTTCAGTTATATCAGGGCGACAGTCAACTTATTCATGATCCCTTGGTACACAAACCAGTACTAGGCTAGGAAAAGTGCATTGTCCAAGGGCACTCCACTATGACCGCCGCGCCGCGACACGGGATCGAACACGGGACCGAACACGGGACGGGACGCCCGTTTCCAAAAAGCCCGGCGGCTAACCACTCGGTCATGGTGGATTCTCGTATATTTGTTGTAAAGAAAGCGGAAAACATTGTGACAAAAGGAGAAATTGCACGTTTTGTGCAATTTCTTCTTTTGTCACTATGTTTTCAAAAAGCCGTCTGCATCTAAAAATGGCTTGAGGATTAAGTAAATTAGCTGTTCTTTCACAATGATTTCCACTTAGATGTGTACGTTTAGTTGCACAATAACGACCGAGTAGCAAGTCTTCTATACAGGTTCATTGACATTTCAACAGTATTTCACGGTGCAAGTGTATGTATTTACGATCACTTGAACTCAATCCCGTAAACTGAGTAAGGATGTGTGCCTTGCCCGAGGGCATTCAAACAATGACCACTGCGAGAGAGAATCGAACCCGAGAAGTCCGGTTTCAAATCGCGAAACGCCATGGCGGATCCTTACGGATGAATCAATTGTTTGATTGCTTTGGTGTTTTACGCCGCTTTCAACAAGTGTTCAGTTATATCACGGCGTTTCTTGGTAAGTTACGAGTACTACTGGTCCATTTACCCTGACACTAGCGAGTCAGTCGTAATGCTAACCCCGCAGCCATAAGCGCCAATGAGGGCAGCCATTACTACCATGTTTTAAGTATTTGGATGACCCGGCTGGAGATCGAACCCGCGACCTCCCGTACCCAAATGGACCGTGCATTTCAAGGGACTACGAAAGTCGTTTTGCATGTGTTTACATATCTGTCTAGGGAGATTGAAAGGAAAGCGCTCAATCTTTATCACTTGTAGGCGTGTACATTTTTACGTTTCGCCAACAGACAACTTTTAGAAACATTATGGCAAAAGAAGAAATTGCTCACGATGTGCAATTTCCCCATTCGACACAAATAATTAGAATACTTTCATTTGCAGAAACATTTCACATTTTGTCTAAATGTATTCAAAAAAATCGTCTGCAGCAGATTTTCTGTTTGTTGGAAAGGGTTAATTCCCCCTCCCCCGCCCCCCCCCCCCCCCCCCAAAAAAAAAAAAACAACGGAAATATAAGACCGTAAATCTTTCTTTCATTCACATCTAGATCTATCTACCCAATAGTTATCGAGTTAGAGTACTCCGATCACAATCTGTAATATTTTGTCAATCAAACGAAACCCTAGACTGATCATTTCTCGATTTCCTTTTTACGACATCAACTGTCAGAATTTATCGCTTGCTGGCATCGACACGTTCCCATCCGATCTGAACGAAGAAATCTCCTGACAACTTTTATTGACGTGCACATTCCAAAGAACCACAACCCCGTCTTACTTAACACGGTGTGGATCGTGGAAGACAGTGATGTAGTAGTAAAACGTCGGCATCTTGTACCAAAGGTTCCGCGTTCGAATCTCCTGATGAGCTGTTTCAGCCTCTGTGATTGTTCCACGTAAACGGAGAGCGAGTACTGACTGAGTCTTCATGGAGCAGTCATCGAACGTGAATAATATAAGTTGAAAGCTTCTTTAGCAATGGATGTACAGTAGATAAGTTAAACTTAACATGGCATTGTTAGGCTTGATTGAACTTAACCGTGTACGCCTTTATCTTATATAAACGACAAATAGTGCCTTGGCGTCAACAAATTCTCCGTTTTCAGTGATGTTTTCATCTTTGAATCAAAATTGAAGAACTTTAATTTACTCTTATTGGTGTATACTTTCCAAAAAGCCACAAGTATGTCTTATAAGATGGTGTTGTGTTTAATTATTTGTATCCATGATGTTTTCTAACGCTTACAACATTTTTTCAACTATATCACTGTGTTTACTGGGTAATATACCAGTACTACTAGTCTATTTATCCTGACGCAAGTGAGTCAGTCGTAATGCTAACACCAAAATCAAGAGCGCCAAGGCTTTCATGTTTCAAAGTCTTTGGCTTGACCCGTTCGGGGATCGCACCCACTACATATCGCACCCGAGATTGACGCTCTACTATAACACCACCGAGGTTCTCTGTGTTGCAACATCGAATCGTTTCACAAAGCAGATAACTGTTTACAAATACTCATAAAGTCAAATGTTGATTTGTTGTATGACCTATTCCAAACATGAGTAATAATTGAAACATTGAACAGTTGGTGAAATATTTTTAAAGTAAAAAACGAAAATATTAGCTGATGATGATTTTTTCTTTCAAAAGTGGTCTTCAATTAGAAATAAAAAAAAATTGTTCATGCATTCGATCTGAAACAAAGCAACAGTGGCAGCACACACACTTTGATAATACAACTAAATACCGAGTCGACGTAACCTGCATTCGGACAAAATTGGTGTGTAAAATTAAAACATCAAACATATCCAAAATAATGCAGCGAAATGTCAGGTGCCCGATACAACAAAAGAACTGATAACGCCGGCGGAAGTGATAATTTCATAATAATTACGTCGCAGCGAGTCGCCATTTACTACTGGTGACAAGACAATAAGGCCGCGAAATCTGATGACAAAATAGATGTCCACGGCGGTCGCTCCGATAGGCGCTCGATGCGGGTCTGTATTAACTATTTACAAACCAACCACGCCATGTGGACACCGACCTACAAGCATCATGGACGTCTCTCGAATATGGTTTATTGCAAAAGGGGCCAATGAAAGTAAGTATTGGCGTCATGTGACTTGGCTCAAAGTAGGCATTTGTCGTCTTAACATCCATTCTTTAATCGTGCTTATAGCAGACGATTTTTAAAACCATATTATGCGAAAAGTTTTGCTTGTAATTTGTTCTGTTCTCTTGTATCAAAAATCTGACTTATGTGTTCTAACTATAAAAGGTTTTATAAATCATACGCTGGTAAATCCAGGAAATCGCTGAAAGTGAACGTCATGTGTGAACGGGTTCTTATTGCAGTGAAGACCCAGGTGAATATATGTATTCGTGTAATCTGACCAAAGCCCTCAATGTGCGCCTACACCTCGTAGAGGCAAGAATGCATTTAATGAAGAAAAACTAGAACGATATTCCTCAATAGTTTAACTATCATGTCTCTGTTTGTGATGATTCAATTTAAGCCAATTCGAATAATTTATTATTTTACTAAGAGTTTGTACATGCTATAAAGGAGATGCATCAAGACCCATTGTCACGTGACGCAGCCCAAATTAATAATTAGTGACCAAACTTCTGGGGATAATGCGATAGGTTAACCGAAAGGCGTTGCTCTTACATTATTAATATGTTAATTCCCTTGTTTGTAACCGATCATGTCTCAACACGGGGAATCTAGACAGCCGACACGGCGGATTAGAATGAGGGCTTCATGCCTTGTTGCCCTTTTACCATTTAACACTTTTCCTGATCCACATTGATTGGAGGGTTTTTTAACGAGGTTTAAAGACTGCTGCAGTCATATCCCGGCGGTAGTATCATATATCCATGCGTTTCCTGTCTGTATCACGCCAGTACTCCACGCAACAGTCTTTCCAAGTAACTGCCTTTTTTGACCGCATACTCTGTGTTGGCCTATTGGTGGCAGTTAAAAGACGCTTGACGCATTGACTTTTGTCATACCCCCTGATACCGACGTATAGTTCCGCTTTGAACAAAATACTTTCATCTCTGTTTCAAAATCCGACGTTCTTTTTCCAGTTCTTTTAAAATCAAAATAAGTAAATTTGAATCACTCGATCCTTATATATCAATCATATCGGTCAAATGGTTAACACTAACACATACGGATTATTTGCAGAATAATTGTCCATTACACGAATTGTTTGTATGGTGTTTTATGCCACTTTCAACACATTTTCAGTTATATCAAGGCATTTCCGGGGTAACTTACCAGTACTAATGGTTCATTTTATTCTGACACCTGCCAGTCAGTTGTAATGCTTACCCCACCACACCGAGCACCAGGGAGGGAAATCCATTACTACCATTTTTAAAGTATTCGGTATTACCCGGACGGGGATCGAAAAGAAGTGGTGTTCTCATATAAAAGTTACCATTACAATATGAGCCAAACAAGTTACAGGTAGTTCACACTGTTGTTACATGTAGTTCACAGTAGCTGATATTCACTGTTGTTATATGTAGTTCACATTGGCTGCTACTCACTGTTGTTACATGTAGTTCACATTAGCTGCTACTCACTGTTGTTACATGTAGTTCACATTAGCTGCTATTCACTGTTGTTAAATGTAGTTCACATTAGCTGCTATTCACTGTTGTAACATGTAGTTCACAGTAGCTGCTATTCACTGTTGTTACATGTAGTTCACATTAGCTGATAGTCACCGTTGTTACATGTAGTTCACATTAGCTGTTATTCACTGTTGTTACATGTAGTTCACATTAGCTGATATTCACCGTTGTTACATGTAGTTCACAGTGGCTGTTACTCACTGTTGTTACATGTAGTTCACAGTAGCTGCTTCTCACTGTTGTTGCATGTAGTTCACATTAGCTGATATTCACCGTTGTTACATGTAGTTAACAGTAGCTGTTATTCACCGTTGTTACATGTAGTTCACAGTAGCTGTTATTCACTGTTGTTACATGTAGTTCACAGTAGCTGTTATTCACTGTTGTTACATGTAGCTACCATCACGGTTATTGTGATCATCAATATGTGCTACTGGTAGGGCAAGATATAGATATTTGTTGGTGTCTCAATCGATATTGAGTTTTATCGGTGATGTAACTCGATATCACAGAAAGGGAAAAGATTCTTATATTTATTCGACTGTTTTGTTTGTTTTTCATTAACAAAACGGCGTTTTAATGAGTAATTAATCAGTACTACTGGTCGATGTATCCACAGTCGTAATGCTAACCCCCCATAGTCATTAGAGCCAATGAGGGGGGGGGGGGGGGGGGGGGGGGGGCTACCATTTTTTAAGTATTTGGTATGACCCGGCAGGGATAAAACCCGCTTTTCCGCAACACCACCGATGCGGACTTCATCAGAAGCCGAAATTCAATAAATCGAGGGCTTGGCGTGAAACGGTTGTAACTAAAGACCTATTTTGAGATCCCTGGTTTAGGGGCAATTTTGACCCGTTTGTAAACAATGCAATTTTAGAAGCCATTGCTCAGAACGAGCAATGGCACCTAAATTTCCATTGTTTACCAAAATAAATTATTTAACGCTTATGAAGACTTTATGGCGAGGTGATTAACCTTGGTAACAAAATATCAAATTTAGTTACAACCGTTTCACGCCAAGCCCTCGAAATGATTATTGCTATTTAACGGTGTTTGCGTCTCTGACCTTAATATTAAGTCATCAAAAGATGCCATAGTAGTGACGGTATACAGGAAAACGTTAGATATCGAACATTACATCACTGATATTCTGCGCAGTATTGCTAATAGTTCACTCATTCATTACAGATGCAGTTGGCAGAAGACGACAGAAAGATTTCTGAGAAATATCAAAGCAGTCTTCAGAAGCGGTTGGGTTATTGAAGATTTATAAAACATTATTGCGATGTTACTCCGGGTTATCAAACAGTCGTAAAACAACACGTGGTGTTGATACGGGAAACCCCAAGAACACCTCTCCATGACGAAACGGTCAGGCTTCCCGATACAGTTGATTGATTTTGTTGGTGTTTAACGCCGCTTTCAGCACCTGTACAGTTATATCACGGCGTTTCCTACAAGAAAACCTGCTGAAAGCGGCGTAAAACAAGGAGGGCAGCCATAACTTCCAATATGTAAGTCTTTGGTACGGTCCGGTCGGGGATCGAACGCGCGACCTCTCGCACTCGAGGTGGATGCTCCAGGTGGTGTAGTGGTAGAGCGTCCGCCACGGTTGTAGGAGATTGGTATGATCCCCGGCTTCGTCACTTCAAAGACTCTTAAACTGTCAGTATTGGCTTTCCTTCCTCAGCGCTCAGGTTTTATGGGTCATGATAAATGGACCAATAGTACTGGTAGCTTACACAGGGAACATAATAAAACAATTGCTTACAGCAGCGTAAAAGATCATAAAAACAAACAAACAAACACAAACGATATCAGGTTTTTACAGGAAAATATATACCGTTATTTTTGTCAGCTGCAAGGCTCAAGTTAACTCTTTCCCACATACATTTATTTGGCAGCAGACGCATTCGAGTAGATATTGACAAAAACATGAAAACTCTCAATGAATAGGAGTTTAATAATTAAATATAGTCTAAAACATTGGGACAAAAGGAGAAATTGCTCGCTTTGAGCAATTTCTTCTTTTGCCACAATGTTTTCAAAAGTCGTCTGCTACATATGCGTCGAAATGCGTCTACAAGTGGGAAAGGGTTCAATGTTGGTAAAACTGCCTTACAACGGGAAAAGCAGTTTATTAAATCTTAACGCTTTACGGCGAATTTTCAAAATTTACTTTTCAAGTTGAATGCATTTGACAGAGTTCATAGCCAATTCTAGGAAAATCGAGATAAACATGTTGAGCTGAGCAGCAAACAGTTTGGAGCCTGATCAGACGACGCGAATTCGCGACATAGCCTGGTTCCATACTAGTGACAAACACTTCTAACAGTCAAAATGGTTAACACGTAACAATTCATCATTCATGAGATACCATGGAACTTAAATACCCCCGCATGGCCGCCTCTCTTTAAGGGGATTTTGGGACAAGGATACCAAATCCATATTGTCACAGTATTTAAATTAGAATGTAGGTTGAGAGATTTGTTTCAAAATTGTAGCGATTCAAAATAATGCCGGTTCTCGCAATATATGTGTGCTATTACGGACGGGTTTCGTATAAAGTCATTGATATTTTGTTATGCCAGCGATGCACGTGTGAGAAATTAGTCGGACGGAAGGACATACAGACTGCGGTGAAGTGAACTGCATGTGGAACCCTGGCAATGCAGGTAATTATAATTGAGCCGTTTGCGCGATAAAAACCAACATTGTGGACACTGTGTAAAGTATCGACCCAGATCAGCCTTAGCATACCACGCAGGCTTAACCGGACAGACACTTTTCGCCTCCTGTGACTTTTCTGTTTCAGAAATCATTACTCTATACCTCTATACCCCGGAGACGGAATGTGTCGGCCCGGATTAGCCTGCGCGGACTGCGCAGAATGATCTGGGTCGATACATTACGCAAAGTCCTTAATGTTGGTTTTCTCGTGTAACAGCTTAAACATAGATTTGTACGAAAGTCAGGATCCCTTAATAGTGTCAAGTAATCCCCTTGCTTCAAACACATATCTGCATATTTGTTTTTAATAACGTTGATGTATATAATTGAGCCGAATTACGTCCCGCGAGAAAACCAACATTGTGGTCTCTGCGTAAATAATCGACTCGGATCGGCCTAAGCCATGCCACAAGGGCTAACCCGGACAGACACTTTTCGCCTCCTGTGTTTTTTTCTGTTTCAGGAATCATTACTCTATACCTCTATCCCCTTGAGACGGAATATGTCGACCGGATAAGCCTGCACAGACTGATCTGGACCGAAACATTACGCAGAGTCCATAATGTTGGTTTTCTCGCGGAACGGTTTATATGTTGCTGACATAATGCACTGATAGGCTGATAAGCTTAATTAATTTCCACGAATTTCGACAGATCTGCAGCAGACGACATTTGAAAACATTGATGCAGAAGGAGACATAATTGATAATGAGCTACAACGTCCCATTTTGCTACAATTTATTCATTAGTATTCAATAACCATACTTACGTTTATATATTTCTTTCATATTTGCTGTTAATATGTATAAGGTGGATATATTATATGAGGGAAATGGTTATTACTTTCATTATATTCGTTTTTAATATGGAAGGGAACAAATATTACACATTAGGGGGAGGGGTAAATGCTTTTGAAATTGGGTTTCTGTAGATAAAAGCATTATCTAATGGCAACAGTCCCGCGCACGTAATGTGAAATTACGAGAATTTACGAGAATTCTATGAACGAAAGACATTAATAGATCCCAGCCAAACAATTTGTTTGGATAATGTTTTACGTCACTTTCAATACTATATCGGTATTTGTCGGCTCTAAGTTTTAGCATGCGGAAATTACGAGTGTTACTGGGAAGTGTATCCCTTAACTCTTTCAGCGCCGAATTGTTTAAAGAAGACTCTTCCATATTCAAATTCGGGCGTCTCCATTACTCGTGTAATCAAAGTTTAGACAATTTTGATAATTAAAAGGCAAACAATGCTGATTTCAGGTGAGACAGCTCGTTACGAGCTGACTCACCTGAATCAGCATTGTTTGCAAAAACATCAATATTGCCTTTGGCGCTGAAAGAGTTAATTATGCCTACATCGTAATGCTTTCTCCGCAAACTTGATTAATAAGACTCAAAGCTATTGGAACTTGAACCGCAAACTTAGATTTGATATACTTAAAATTTGCCTTAATTATGAAATCATCAAAGAAAAGAAAAACAAAATATATCTTTCAAAATGTTGCGCTTTTCTCTCTATTTACTATTAACTCTTTCCAACATACAGACGCTTTCTGTCGCAACTGCAAAAGACAACATTGTGACAAAAGAAGAAATGTAATGATGAGTAATTTCTCCTTTTGCCACCTTGTTTTCAACTTCTTTTGATCGATTGTTGTTTATTTATTGGGGTTTAAAGCCGTTTTTAACAATTTCTCAGTCATATCACGGCGGCCAGTTCACCTACTCATGTGTTTCCTGGTTTTCTCACACCAGTACTCCACACAACAATCTTCCCAAGCGACTGGCTGCTTTTCCACATAGACTTAGCCCATTGGTGGAAGACGAATAACGCATGTTGGCCGAGCCGGGATTCGAACTCACAACCCCTGGATTGACAGCCCGCGTCGTTACCGACTGAGCTACCGGGACTCGACTCCAACTTCATTTGAACTATTATACTTCATTTTATAGAGGTTGTTCGTATTATTGCCCAGATGTTTTCAAAGTAGTCTCCTGAAGAATTGCTGTATGTGGGAAAGGGGAAAGGTTATTTAAGAGTATATACTGATAATATTTTGGTTATGCATATATTCGCCTGAGACTGCATTGTTGGAATAAGCACCACAATCCCTTTACCCCTGGCCAGGCCGAATTATTTCTGAATGAAACAAAGTTAAGGGACTGCCTCGGTAGTGAAGTTATAGAGCGTCCGCCTCGGGTGCGGGAGGTCGCGGGTTCAATCCCAAAGATGATTATAAAAAAGGGGAAGTGGTGGGATAAGCATTAGCACTGACTCGCTGGTGTCACGATGAACGGTTCGGTTCTACGTGTAAAAAACCCAGGGACCGCCGTGATATAAATGAAACAAAATATTGAAAGTGGCATAAAATGCCATGCAAACAAACACACAATGCAAATTCCAGGCATGTTTATATATGATTACAAATTGTATTTACGTCAATTCAATATAATGCAACTAGAATATAACCGTATAAATGACGACATTGACAATAAACACCGTACAGCCACTGTCTGTGACTATCAACCGTTCCTGACATTCCCCCTATCAACAATGGTGAATCTGTTGCTGAACAGTGAAAGCAACTAGGAGTCAGATAGTTTACCATCTCGAAAGTGATTCCTATATGAAATATCTCTATTTTCTCTCCAAATCGTTTCAACAAATTGGTGAAACAACCTACGAAGAAACAATAATAAAAAACCCTCGACATTGGTATTATTTCAAACAGTAGGGGCTCCAAGATTTACTCCAGAAAAAAGTAATATCTTGATTTCAGAAACGCAATAACTTGTTTTAGACTGTGACACACCACTTTTACCTTATTACTTCGCGCTCCGGGATAGGAAATTAAAACCCGTCTACTGATGGAAGGAAAATGGCGGACAAAGTTCACAGACTACTCGTCTAATGTAATAAGAAAAGTTTTAATTATCATTTCTATTATTTCATTATATACATTTATCATGTCACGGCAGATAAAATGGTTCTTCTAAGCATTCCCTATGTTCCCTAAGACTTCTGACGCATGTGCTACAGAGTATTCTTGAAACCACTGTTGAAAAGGTAGAAGAAGAGTATTTTTCTCCTTTCCCCATATTTTGTATTGAAATAACCATTAACCCTTTTCCAGAAATAACTCCTTATTCCTCAGATGTGGTAAATGCCGCCGACAGTTGATCCTTTCTAACATCCCAATAATCTGCAGCTGTTAACTTTGTAAACACAAAAGCAAAACTATGAACATTTTCTATAAATGTAAGGAAACATATCTAGTAGAATTAACCTTTTATATATTCAGAAATATACCTAGCATTATTTAAATAGCTATATGTTATAGAATTGAAAATATCTAATATTACATTCTAACAACAGGATATTTATCAAAATAGGTTTTTGTATTTTACAAATCATATTTTCTTCGCAGAAAACCCCTGAAAATAAAATAATATTAAACTATTTCAGTACGAGGTGTTTTTATGTTTCAATATTTGAAAAAGAATAGAAAAATGCAGTTTCATCAAACAGTTTATAGCGACACTTACGAACTTGTAGTTGTATTTGCGCATAGAAAAACAAATTGAAATAAATGTATACATTTTAAAATATTTTCTTATTTAACTCTTTCAGCGCCAAAGGCAATATTAAGCTTTTTGCAAACAATACTGATTCAGGTGAGTCAGCTCGTAACGAGCTGTTTCACCTGAAATCAGCATTGTTTACCCTTTAGTTATAAAAATAGTCCAATCTTTTATTACATGAGCAATGGAGACGCCCGATTTTGAACATGGAATAGTCTACTTTAAACAATTCGGCGCTGAAAGAGTTAAACTAATGAACACACTGTTTGAAAAGAAAGATATATATTTTTTTAAATAGTTTCAAAAAGTCGTCTGCTACAAATGCGTCGAAACGCGTCTGCTTGTGGGTTACCCGATCACATCAGTAACCGCTTTCTCTGCCGAATTTCACAAAGTCGACTCTTCCATGTTGAAAATTGGACCACTCACTTTTTTGTCCAACAGGAAAATTGATAAAATTTGATGTATAGTTTACAAACAATGCAGATTTCAGGAGAGACAGCTCGTTATGAGCTGTCTAACCTGATCTGCATTGTTTGAAAGATCCTGTAATTACCTTCTGTAGCGAAAGGGTTAACATGCTTAGTCATTACCCGATGTGCTGTTTAATAATCGCACGTGACAAAATGTGCAGAAACAAGAGAACGCAGTCTCGTCGGAGTCAACTCTGCCTCAATTTGTTTTTAAATAATGTACGGAATGTAACTTCCGACAATAAGCTGAAAATGTAGCAGACTTCCCTACGTCAATACCTCTTACATACTGTCGAAACAGCAGATGCAATAATAACCGCATGAGCTCTTTCCCACTTGCAGACGTTTTCTGAAGCCTCTTCAGCAGACGAGATGTCTTATGAAAACATTTGAGCAATAAACGAAATTGCTCACAGTGAGCAATTACTATTTTTGGCCACAAAGTTTTCAGTTTCTTTCTATAATTGATTTATCATTTAAAGAGAGATACAATAAGTTGGCATGTATGTTTTCAAAGTCGTCTGTTGCATATGTAATGTATGTGGGAAAAGGTTAAATCAAGCAATCGGTTAGTGCACGGTTGGGGGAATTCTCCTCCGTCAATTATTAACATAATTTAATTCAGGTAATTCATCTTTAAACTAACCCCACAAACATATAATCTGCAGCAGAAAACTTATGAAAAATTTATGCTTATTGAAACGAGTTGAAAACATTCTAGCGCAAAGAGAAATGGCTAATTCTCCTTATGACAGAATGTATTCAAAAGTCGCATTGAATCGAGTTGAAAACATTGTGGCAAAAAGAGAAATTTCTCATCATGAGCAATTTCCTCTTTTGTCAGAATGCCTTCAAACACCAGCTGCATCAGACGCGTCGACAAACGTCTGAAAGTGGGAAAGGGTTAACAACATATTGTTAGTTCTGTTTAGATTTAAAGCAAGCACGGTCAAATTGAGTTGTTAGGAATGCTTCACGCTAAGACAGGAGAACAGACACAATGGACCCCGACATCCCACCATTCTGTTGTTTCATCAAGAGGCCATAAACTCAACGAAAACAGAAATTTCAACCTAATAAAACGCAGCACGAAGACCCGATCTTGAATCTATTATTTATTAAGCGTTTATGAAGACGGGCATAAACCCCCGTACCCCCTGGCCGGCCGTCCGTCATAACGCGCCCATATTCCACATAATGCCTTTGCTCCCTGGAGTGGGATAGCCACTTGATATCTGCAAAACAGGTCTCTGGTTTAACACCCTTAACCCTTTTCCCAGACGACATTTGACGCCGTTACAGCAGACAATATTTAAAAACATTGTAGACAAAAGTATATATTGCTCAAAATGAGCAACTTCTCCTTTTTTAAGATATATGTAAATGTCGTTTCCAGAATATACTTAATATTTCATATATTATACCACATATTGTTTCATAACAGACGACAATTTCAATAACAAGTAAGCGGCTTAGTCCTCATAATCAGTTGATTATTTTCGAAAACGATGTAGCATTTAATGACCGATTTGCATGCTCTTGCAGCTACACAAGCTTTGGACTATATACCTTATTTTCAGCAGTAGTACTAGAAATATGGCCATATCGCAGTTGCATTATGAATTCATCCTTCTCTCAGTTTAAGCAAGAAAAAAAAGCGTAACAATAACACGAATATAAGTTTGCCAGTAAATGGTGACAGTATGTTAATTTGGCTGAGGAAATTAAACAATCCAACCATTTAGTCTGATAAACGTAGCAATATTATTTTTTTCTAATTTGAAAAATATATAGGAAAAAAGCAGTTTGAACAATCTCAACACATGCATGAATACTTTCACTTTAGGACACAATAAGTACGTTGTAGAATATGTTTTGTTTCTAAATTACACATTTTTTTCTTTCAAATCTTGCAATCCAAAGATGCTGCAAAACGTGGTATCACTTCCTTCAGTAAGGGATAAGGAAGCAAAGGAACGGTTCGGGTGGAAACAAAGATTTCCAGGAAATTGGGGATTTGTCTAATGACAGGCTTATGTTAATAAAAAGGGAAAAGACTGATGCCTTATTGTCGTGTTTGATATCCTACGTTGGTTAGTGAGGATCTGCTTTGATCTTGTCTCGAGGTCAGGGAGTGATTCCCCCACAATATAACGAACTGTCTACATGGGGGCTTGTTTGTCCCGGTGGGAAAAATACGCACGAAGTTTGGCTGCTGCTGTCGATTAGGGTGGATGACCTTAGTAAAAGGTGAAATTATTGAGATCATTGTTTTAAAGGTATAAACAATTTATTAACCTTTACCCCATGTACGAGACGCATTTTGACACCTCTGCACCAGACAATTTATGACAACTTTTGGACAGCTTATAATGGGCGATTTCTCCTTTGGCCACAATGGTTTCGACTCCATTCAATGATTACACCTTTATTTTGAAATATATTCTATTCTTTGCTTAAATGTTTTTAAAAGCTGCGAATTGATTGTATGTGGAAAAGTGATAAAGGAAGGTATTCATCGCGTAAGTTGATGTGCCATAGTCACGTGACAGAATGGTAAATGAATACTTTATACTAGTATGTATATGCAGACTGAGATTTTGTTCATCATGCTAAAGTTCAATTATATTAGTCTTTTTGTTAGCATTATTAAAGAATGCATATTATTTTTTAAGGTATCTTGTATATTTATAATGTTGAGATTTAAGTGCGAAAAAATGACTTTTTATATGGTAACAGCCAACACAACAGTGTACTGTAAGTTTAAAACTTAAATTATCATTGCGGAATGGCACTTTTCTTATAGTTTCGCTAACTATGTTAATTTCAAAAATCTCTAACTTTTTAACACGCAGAAATATCAACGCATACAGCATACTACTAATTTTATATAGAAGTTAATGTTTGATGGTGCCAAACAGATCTACGACGTCGATTTCGTTCCAACTAACTACGGACATAACACATTGTTTGCCACATAACCAACTCTAGGGGAGCATTCAGATATAGACAGACATACAGACATACAGACATACATACAACATATTTTATTAATGACGTGTACAAAGTACATTGTTTAAACACATACATCTTCAAAGCAGACCAACTCTAGGGGAGCATTCATATATAGACAGACATACATACAACATATTTGATTAATGACGTGTACAAAGTACATTGTTTAAACACATACGTATTCATACAATATACGTGTCTGAGTAATTCTAACACCTAACATAGAAGTAGTTTTATTAGCAGATGTTTGTCCTTTGATTGATTGATTCTCTACAATGAGGCTAACGTTACAATCATCTGAACGAACCTCTGGTTAACGGGTTAACGGGTTACCTATTCCGAAATACAACAACTCTGCTGCAGACGACTCTGAAAACACCTAAGCAAAAGTATGGAATATTTCTATCATTTGACAAAATGACATTTGAGTGTACAAAATTTAGTATTCATCATAATTTTGCCACAATTCTTTAACTCTTTCGCTGTCGAAGGCAATTAAAGGCTTTTGTAAACAATGTCGAATCAGGTGAGTCGGCTCGAGCTGTCCCTCCTGATATATGCATTGTTTGCCCCTTTGACATTTAATTTCCTGTTAGACGAAAAATGGAGTGGTCTAATTTTCAACATGGAAGAGTCGACTATGTGGAATTCGGCAGTGGAAGGGTTAACAGTCTGCCTGCTGTAGGATCGTCAACGTGAGACTGCATGTGGTAAAGGGTTAACTGAAGGTGATACTAAGTTATTGCATAGAAACAACCGTTTGATGAGACCAAACAGAGATGGACCGCCTTGTCAATGGGTGTTCTTGGCACCGATTGACAGAGCCGTTCCATGATCCAGGTAAAAACCAACCCTAGTCAATTTATGATAAGTGCATAATTTTAGAATACGTAGTCATAAGATCGGACCCGCATTCACAGAATGTGACAGACATTTATGAAAACATCCATTGACTAATTTGCGCGGAAGCCGAAGCTGATCTAAATTACCCGTGTGCCAAATGTAACGTGATTGGTTTATCTAGAATGAGGTTCCCGCGTACAATGTTTAAGTAGGACAACAATATATAATTCAAAAACAGGCACTTTGGAGTTCACGCATATTCGCACAGTTAGTTTATACAATATTGCATTAATATGTTGACGTATAACATTGACAACAACATTTCTTATATAGATATAAGAATGAGTAAAAAAGGAGGAGCTTGAATTGCTATTAGTTAAGGGTAGCAAAAAAAGGAATATCAGCTATTTTTATTTTAAAAATACAGCATTTTTGTGTAAGTGATAATCTCTTTATTAACATTTTCCAGTTACAAGCATATGACAAAATGCCCCTGTTCTCAATACGCATGTAATTTACCTGCTGTTGTAACAACAAAGCGTTGACTAATCGGTAATTTTCTCCCACTTTTGTTGCGTTTTCTCAAAAACACATCGCACTAATTACTCAACGCTAAAAGCCAATTTGCCGTTCAGCAGGTGCGCGTTTCTAAGATATTTCGCACAAAGGCATTATGGGTATTCCCGTGGAGAGGATGCTGGGAACGTCACGTGAACAACATGGCGGAGGGAATGGCGGAATGCAACACATGGGATGTTAATTTCGTTGAGAAACTTGCTCGTAAATCATAGTGAAACGGAGGTATCTGTATGTCAGGATTAATTAAATGATGAGAAAAATATGCTCGAAAAGGTACAAGACATAACAGTTACGCCGATAATAGTCACAGACTTCAATAACGAACGTGTAGTAACACAAATATTGAGTCGAACCACGTGAAAACCGACATCAATGTTCTCTATGGTCGGAGTGCAGCCATTGAGTTTATTCGTGACCGTCACGGTTATTTAGATACTTGCTCCAGATATTTAAAGGAATATATGGTTCACAAGGAAGACCCTTATAAGACTGTGTGGAAGCGCAGATCAAACTGTGTTTCCAATGGTTGCAAAAGCCAGAAAGTCAATGATCCCGTTCCATGGTTCAAATTGAGCCTGCCCATTGGAAAAAAGCGTTTGACATCTTCACCATGTTACTAAAGACGAATTGACTGTAATGTAACAATTGTATGACAGATCTTATCTCAATTATTACAGCAGAATCTCCCATCAGCCAGTAGGCACGAACAGACTGTTCGAAATATGTGCTGGCACCGATTTTATTAACATGGGTTTTCTTATGACCTGGCTTTTATATACGGAAAATTCGTAAACGTCTTCAGAAAAAAATGTAATCCCGTGGCTAGGTCGATTCCTGTTATATGTAAATATAACAAACTTAATTAGATTTAACAGTGGTGCAGTATTCGACTGCAGAGCTTCACAGGCACATCGAAATGAAAGGTTATTTTGATGGCTTATGAAAAGCACACATCGAGATTTCTTGATTATCATTCTCTCGTTCATTAACTCTTTTAGCGATATTTTTGTTTTGTTTGTATGGTGTTTTGCGCCGCTTTCAAAAGTATTTCAGTTTCCTGGGTAAGCTACCGGTACTACTGGTCCGTTTATCCTAACACCGGCGACTCTACTAAACTCACAACCCTGAGCGCAAAAGAGGAAAAGCCATTACTACAATTCTTAAAGTATTTGGTATGATCGAACCTGCGACCTCCCCAACCCGAGGCGGACGCTCTACCACTACACCACCGATGTGGAGTAATGGCAGAAATCAGTCTGCTACAATGGAGGCACCTGGAAACCAGAGGACCTACTATAAAATATGCAATTGTATCGTAATTTCTTATAATTATGAAACATACGAAGATACCGCTGGTTGACTTATTCGTATTGCATCTTTGAGCGGCGTTCAACCAAAACCAACGCAAAACCAACTGAAGGCAGTTGCGACAAGAACCAGCGCTGCCTTGTTCAACATTTAGTTGAAGAAAAATTACCAAGAAACAGAATCCATTTAGATCCCTAGGGAACGAAAACAAGGTTTTGCACATATTTATGTTACGAAGCTTTGGCTTACATTATTATGTATAAATATAATCAACATGATGTTTTAAACATTTCTAAAAAGTTCCGGTTTTTAGTTTAATTTCGCTGTTGTTGTTGTTTTTATAAAATTAATTATTGTACCAACATGAACTTTGACAGACACTAATGCAAACTAAGAATTGGATTTCTAACTATTCAGTCTAACACAGAAAGGTATATCCATAAACCTGAAGAATAACGGTTCTGTCCAAAATGTCCGAATTCAATTGAGATTGAGGTACACTTCTTGTTTCATTACACCGTGCCCAATGATATAAAAGGAGCAAGCATGAAGCATTTCTTTAAAGATGTACACTCACGTACATGTACATATAATTATGTATATAATCAAGTATAACTTCAAAATTTATCTCAATATATCATCTAAGCTTCAAAACGGATATATTTTTAATAATTAACTAATTAATATTCCATTCGAATTATTATTGTATTGCATTCATAATTGTATGTGGATTTGTGCCGGTGGCCTACATTATTGTTATAACTGAATAAGCTGTAGTTTCTTAGCGAGGATGTGCAAGCACGTAAACGTATATTCCGCATACGTGTAATCATTACGATAATGTTGGTTATCGGACACCACAGCCCCTATATGCACGTGGATACTTTTCCATTGAATTTAAACATATATTTCAGTTGTACATACACAGATATATATATGTATATATATATTATCTTTCTTTGTGTTATGGACCGGAGGCCTAGATTGCTTAATAAAGAATTGTCATTGTCAAGAATTGTCATTTTTCCAGTTTTCTTTATAATTTCTGATAATAGTCTCAATTTATTTACAGGAACTCTTTTAAGATATATACAATATAGAACCTTTCATTGAAACATTTCTGCATTGACCTTTAACATTTCTACAATGACCTTTAACCTATACATTTCATATGAGTAATCTTATTTTAACAGACATAACGACCAACAAAGGAAGTGTTTTACCCTTTCGTACATACAGCAAATCTGCAGCGGATGACATTAAGTCGTAAATATGGGCACTTTCTTAGTGAATAAAGATGAAATCATTGTTGTGAAAGGAGACAAAACACGTATTTATTCCGCCAATTATACTCGGCACTTTGATCTGAATTTATTTCAGAGAATCAATGCACGAGAAAAAGGCACAAGTTGGCATTTCATGATACTCCCAGTTCAGATCAGACTGTCCACCTACTCAGTCTTGTCAGAATCTACACACGTTGACAGAAACTTATGACTAGCTTGTGCAAGTAAGATGTGAACAGCGTTGATATGGATATATCGAGGGCTTGGCGTGAAACGGTTGTAACTAAAATTGGTATTTTGTTACCAAGGTTAATCACCTCGCCATAAAGTCTTTAAAAGCGTTAAATCATTTTTCTTGGTAAACAATGGAAATTTAGGTGCCATTGCTCGTTCTGAGCAATGGCACCTAAATTTGCATTGTTTACAAAGGGGTCAAAATTGCCCCTAAATCAGGGTTTTCTAAATAGGTTTTTAGTTACAACCGTTTCACGCCAAGCCCTCGATATATTGTTCATAAAGCCAATGTGTACCTTTTCTAAGGCATTGGCTCATATCGGCAGTCCTTGGACATGCGATTGTCATTTTAAAACAGTTTCAGAAATATGAAATGGTCTAAAACAAGGGATTAAGGAAATAGGTTAATTTCATATGAATCAACGATAACACAATATAATATCTGATACAGATCTACTGCAAGGGTGTAGCACAGCCGTTTATAAACAGTTTAATGATAAGAAATGGCCTCTTCAAGAACTGGTACAAATCGGTGGCCACGTGGTCTCCGTTAATGGCTTACTATTGAAATTGGACACATTATAACACTACATGCTTAGAACGGCGTTTCGATGTTTTTAATGTTTGTTTTATTTTATTTGGTTTTACGCCATTCCCAGCAATAATTTTGTTTCATCACGGGGCAGTTGGTTTATACACGATCCATCGATGACTTACCAGTACTAGGCTAGGAGATGTGCCTTTGGCAAATAAACTCCGTCATGAACTCGATGAACGGGAATCCAACCTTGAACGCCTTTTCTTAGATTCCACACTCATACCATTCGGTCGCGGAGGATTCCATTTACGACGAGTATTACGGATGATTTCCTTTCACCGATAAAGATAACTTCTTTTGAAAACATCGTTGGAATTGGAGCGTTGGCTCATGTTGAGCAATTGTATCTATTCCCCTGATGATTTCTGGTCTATATCGAAATTATATTTCCACGTTTATATAGTTGGCATTTTATTTCTTCGGTTGCTCCCTTAGCAGACGACAAATAAAGAAATGTATACACATAATTGGATATATTAGTTTAAACTTTATTATTTTACATCGATTGCGAAACAAGCTTGAAGCTAATATTAATCACGCTCTATGTCTGCTTTCCGGAGACATAACCAGTACTCGCGTCGTTTGTGTGGAAAATTCCCAAAGACAGAAACCGCTCATCACAGGATACGAACCCGGGACTTTTGGTAAGAGAGGGCTACGTTCTACCACTGCACTAGTGTCCATGAATATTTCAGATTGTCCTTACACATCGATCACTTGGACAAGTGCAAGCCGAATCAACCAATTGACTAGCACTAACGGACCACGCGCTGCGTTAGGACAATCTGTTGACATCGCATACTTACCACACTGCGATGGCACGCAGTGTGTACTAGTAAAAAGCCTTAATTTTATTGGTGAATTTTGTTTACAAACTCCTAAAACCTGTTATGTTATGTAAAACTCAGGTATATGCATTTCAAAACGAAACGTGTTGTGGTTAGTAACATTTAGAGATGTAAACTGAAGCTTTAAAATGCACTTGTCACCATCGTAAGATAGTGAATGTTTCACAATCTATCGGTTGTTCACTTGCAATAATTGGCTTTGAAATTTAGAAAGGGTGCATTCACTTTAAGTTCAGACTTTCCTTAATTGACTGCAATACAGATGGCTATTGTCTATGTGTGAAGACGCGATAACCATCTACTTCATTACATGTTTGTTTTTACCGTTAGATGTTCATTTTATTAACGCTTTCCCATATATGTACGCTTTTAGCGCTCTGCAGCAGACGGTATTTTAAAATATTGTGAGATATGAGGAAATTGCTTACCATGAGCAACTGCTCCTTTTGCCACAAAGAGTTCAAATGTTGAATAATGGTAATCATATTTAAACAAGATCCAGGTGTGTCTCTATGTTTTGAAAGATCTCCGATGCAGACTTGTTGTATTCAAGAAAAGATTAACCCGTATTTTGCACCAGTCTAAAACCGAGATACTCTTACAACTAAACAACTAAACAACCAATTAAACTTTACCTCATTATCTTTAGTTATATAGACCGATTTAAATCGCAACAGGAAAATCATGTCATAATGTAGGAATGTTTGAAACCCTGGAGGATAGTTAAGATACAGAATTGCATGAACAGATATAATTTTTATTTCGAGGGCAATGTTTTAAATTGGGCGCAAGGGATTTTTAATATCGTCTTTAGCAAAATAAGGGTTCAGAGAAATGCGCTTTTTAAAGTCACGGTAGAGATCTGTTTGATAGTTTAGTACCATCATTCTCATTTATCGTTACATACACTACAAAGATTGATTAAGAATGTTTTCTTTTAGTTTTCAACTGGATCTTAATTAATGTTATCTTAATTAGTTTTACTGGCGTCAGCCTTTCACTTTTCCAATGAAAGACATTTGTAGCTTTCGTTCGCTGTCTGCTTCGCACTCTGTCCCAATTCGTTAATCTAGTACACTGTAAGCATAAAAGGTTTGCACCGCAATGGATGTGTAGTGGTTAAGCGTCCGCTTTAGGAACGGAGGAACGGTTCGATCTCCGGTCGGTCATACCAAGGACTTTTAAAATGGTAGTAATGGCTTCTCTTTTTGTTTGGCATTCAGGGTTGTGATGATAGTATTTTAGTTGATGAATTGGTCACATGATAAATAATAAGGATTGTACTGGTAATTTAGCCAGGCAGGCCATGACATAACTAAAAGTGTTAACATTGGCGTAAAACACCATTCCAACATATAAGAAAAACATTCAATCTATCCCCATTTATTAATCTAAAACAATATAGGTATAGGTATTTTACTTAATTTTAGAATGTAGCAATAAACTTTGAATACAGACATTATATATAAAGTATCTAAATTTCTTTTCGATGAATTTGAGCTGAGAAAAAAAAATTGAACAATAAAGTTAGACTTTTACATGTTATGGACTGAACCATATTGAAATTCCAACAAAGAATATTGCTAAATTTAAAAATACAATGAATAGCGGATGATATAGATCAACCCATTTCATTTTTTACAAATCGCTATTACTTTCAAAATGAATACGTTGTTATGTATGATACGTACACAAACGTTCCAACGGGCGGTGCTTCGGGAAAAACAGCCTTAACGTAATGTTAACAGATATTGGTCTTTAACATCCGTACTGTCGGAACCAAATAGAAACGGTTTTTAAGCAGTGTCTTGTAACAATTTGTTGCTTATTGGCCAACAGTGTAGATCCCAAACGTTTGAATGTTGGCTTTCATAGAGTACTATTCATATTTATATTTAATCTGGCCCTTTCAGAAGAAGTTCTCGAGTGGCTTATTGGCTTATACAGTATTGATCCGAATAGATTCCGTGAATGGGCTTGAACATCCCTGCCATCGGATCCAAATAGTGACTGCTTTTCATATTTCCTGAAACTTTCTGTGACGTATTGGCGATCCGTGCAGAGTCCAGCAGATAAGATTGCGCGCATGTGTAGGCTGATGCGGATCTTCATTGGTCACAAACGCCTTAAGGTTGACTTTCGCAGAGTACCGCTCATATTTATCATTAATCTTGATTTAAGCTTTAGAAAATGGAGAAGGAAGTTACCTTCAGGCTCTCTTTCCTATAGAGCGACACAATACAAAGCTGGTTAGACTTAGTGTAAAGATGTAAATTCTTGTTCAGATATAAAGCGTATAAAAGAATAGAAGTGATTGATAACGGTCTGGGCACAATGCAATAATTATTTTTTGCAAACACCATCAAAACATGTTGGACTGATAGCATCATCTCTTCAAGTTCTTTTTAAGAGTTTCGTCACCAGAAAAGGAATTTCTTTTAATTTCCATTTGCGGACGTTCTTAACATTTGATCAAACACATGCTGACGTTACGCACTGCTGGAAAATATTCGGTTTCTGCAAACTCTTGCATAAATACTGATATATTAATATAGCCGAAATAAAACAAAAATATCTACGTTCACCCTGTGTCTCTATGCAGGCTTATCACAGCCTCACCTGTGCGTATATCGTGTGACGTTAGGTGTATCAATGGCCTGATCTATCAAGTCATTATTTGTTTTACACTGTGGCAAAAGATAAGTCCGAGTTTGTTACGACACTGTTACGCTGTTTCTTTTCTTCATGTGTAGTTTTGTTATCGACTACTTCTTTAACATCAATTATAAATAAAGTTTAGCTAGATAGCTTGATCCATGCAACAATGTTTTTAGACCCATCGTAGATAGTCTTTTCTAAATACTTCTACTGAAAAATAGCAACTTAAACAACTAAAATTGCCACGTGAAGCGAAAAGCGGTTTATTCCAATTTTGTTAACCATTTATTTGGTCATAACTATTCTTCGTAGCATTCAAGAATGGTAATCGATGACATTCTAGATCAGACTGTATGCTTGAGTTGCATTTTGTCAGTAGAAATGTTCCAAATGTCGATCTTCGTTTCAGCATGAATAATAAGAAAAGAACATTTGGACAAAAATAAAATATTGTGAAAACAGTGAAGGGAATACCAAATATGCGTTAGGAAATGTAGCATACTAACACAATCATGTAGACAACATTAATTGGAAAATATTTTTTGCATGCCATTTTGTTTTGTTTTCGACAGTGTTTTACAATGGCGCACGCATCAGACACGTCAAAACTTGGCTCTATGTGAAGTTATCTCGTTTTATTTCATTTTATCAGAATTTCCTTACATAATTTGTTTTAAATGAATGCTGATACATTCTTAATTGCAATCATAGCGTTATCAGTTGAGAGTGCAATCTATCAAACAAATCATGACATGACAAAAATGAAATATTTCATATTTAATCAAAGACGGTGCAATTACTAGATCTACTTTGATAGATATATCTAGAACACGTGTGTCAAAAACTGTTTCAAATGTGTTTGATATTTTCTCAGCGATCGAAACAAAAAGTGTATAATAGTTCAACTCTTATCCTAGTATACTCGCCGTTAACCCCGCCCCACATCTACATCAGGAGACTTTGAAAACAATATGGAAAAACGTCTATAAATTAAATTATGATTATTTAATAGAGCTGAAAACATTGTGGTAAAGGGGAAAAGCTGAGGACAACATGTGTTTAAAACGTTTTGATCTTATCCAAGAACAGAATATAGATTACAGTATTACAAAGAGAGTATGCTCGTTGTGAGCAATTTCATCATTTCTCAGAATGGTTTCGAATGAGTGTTTTCGTTAGAAGTGTCAAAACTCATCTGCATAAGATTAAAAGGTCAAAAAGAAAATGCGCAAATATTCAATCAGACTTTTCAATCTCTGTAAGATAGATTCGAATTAAATGATATCGTGCATTTCTAAACCTGTTCGGCTACAGTAAAGTTGTGTGATTTGATGAATTCCAACAAATGGCTAAACAAACTATATGGAAAAGAAATAGGATGTTTTTGTAAAGAGTTTCGTGGAGTATTGGTGTGAGAAAGCCAGAAAACACATGGGTTAGTTAACTGATCGGTGCGATATGACAGGAAAATTGCTGAAAACGGCGTTGAACTCTAATTATATATTGATAATGTATGTACTTAATTGTATTCATCATGCTGTACAATATATGTACCCGAGAGAAAGTCTGTTCTGTTCAAACAAATCAATCAGTCAATCGGTTGGTGAATTGATTTGAGTCAAACGCTATTCATGTGATTATTTCAGATAACTGTTTCACGGTTCATTGTCACCTACCAATAGTTTCTACGCGTTCTCACACCTGTACTCGACACAACATTCCGCCACAGAGAACAAGATTCGCGTTTATCAGGTAAAACGGTTAAAAAAGTAAGACATGGAGATCCAATCAGAGTCTTCAATCCCTGTAAGATAGATTGGAATTAAACGATCCCGGCCGAGATACCCCACCATCTATCAAGCATTTATCACTAATCTATCACTTCAAAGTGTGAATCTTAGTCTAATTTTACTTGGTTTTAGGAAAGACTGCGGACGGCGCCACCAATGGAACCGCGTCTGTTATAAACCGGATGGTAGATCGTCAAGGCATAACTATTTGAGTCGTGTGCTACGAAAACCAACCTACGGACCATTAACGACCAATTAGGATAAACTTACCATTCCGCGGGGGTTTGCATTGTTTCTGTGCTATTGGAGAGATAGTCACAGAAGCATTCACAAAGCTACCGACAAGAAATATAAGACATAATTGCATTAGTTGAGCGCCAAAGCAGCTTAGACTCGGGTAAGACGAACTTAGGTCTAGTTGCGTCCACGCTCCTGTTTCACATAAAGATACATAGTAAGTCAATAATATTTGGGAACACACATGTTGTTTCCAACGCCTCTATATTTAGCAGGCTTCTTCTGAAAACATGGTATGCAATTTATCCATTGCCACAATGCTTTCAATTCTATAAAATAATTCAGCTTTCATTTATAGAGGTTTACAATCTTTACAAAAAGGATGGCTATGATGTTAAGACGTTGCAAATACACGTGCTTCCAAAGTAGTTACTGTACGAACATTCCATAACACATCTACTTGCCCGATGCGGCTCATTTGATTATTTTACTATTACTTTGTCAACCGGGATCTTCTTCATAAAAGTCAAAGTTTTAAAAGTTTATAATTCTGGGATAAAATAAGAGTAATAATTTCACTTTCCAGTACAATAAACATCTAAATAGTGATCTTTTACGTTTCATTTTTACAGGGTAGACATACACAGTAAGCCAAACTTTTAACATTTTCATGACTTTCAATTGATTGTTTTTCAACATTTACTGCCAAAACAATTTTGAGCTATTTATTACTTACTTTGTTGTCACAATTAGCAATATTTACAGAAGTTTCAACTTTTCAAAATTTTGATCATCATCTGGATTTCAGCACCTTTAATGTGTCTAGGAGTCGATCGTGACCGAGTGGAGTGCGTTTTGGATTTGATGCCTGCACTCCCGAGCTCGATCCGCGCTCGCTTCGGTCAATATTGATTGCCCTTGCACAAGGAACATGGAACATTTCCTAGACTTGAACTGGCTGGTCATTGTACACAGTGAGCATGTGTAAGAGTTTAATGACTAATTGATTGATTGATTGATTGATTGATTGATTGATTGATTGATTGATTGATTGATTGATTGATTGATTGATTGATTGATCAATTTATTGATTCATTTATTGATTGATTGATTGATTAAGTGAGTGAGTGATTGATTGATTGATTGCGGTTGAACCATTTTAGTGATGAATTTTTCAGATGGACTTGCCCAACTTTGCTTTTTGAAGACTCCATAGCCAATATTACAAATATCAAGATACGATTATTGAATTGAGCGGATAACAGTATGGAGCCTTGTCTGACTATGCTGAACTAGCAAGCGTTTTTTTAAAAACGTGTTAAGTCATATAACGGCGAATAGTACACCTATCCGTGTGTTTTGTAACTTTCACCTGTACTTCCAAACGCAGAAAAGAATGTTGGCCGAGCTGGGGTTCGAATTCACAGCCCATGAATTGACAGCCCTCGTCGCTACCGACTGAGCTCCCGACTGAGCTCCCGGACGTGGCATAAGAGTTTGTTTCGACTCCGAAGTATAACTTGAATACTGCAGTCTGCTGGAACGGCGTAATTTCTCATTAAGACACATTTTGGCTGCTTCAAAAATATGAAATGCCCGTTGGAATTAAGCCAAGCGCACGTCAGACAGAAGGAAAATTGTGATTAATGACAAGGAATTAGTGGATGGATTAAATTGAAACGAGATGAAATGAGATCCAAAAGTATCATTAGCGTTGACGTCCATCTTTATTAGAATGTTTATGTATATCAAAACATCAAAAGTGATTCGTAGTCTTGGACCGGGAATAGTTTAGCCACGGCACACCAAAATGCACCCTTCGAAATTATTGGAATAAATTGTAAACACTTATTGCCGTTTTGTAACTGTTTATTATCTACCATGTATGGGCCAGTGGCGTTTGAGTGTCATTTGTCGTTGTCATCATTGTATTCTCGATGGCAATGCGTATTTGTATAGTTTTCTTTTTTAATTAGAACTGTACTACAGATATTTGCAATGGTGAGCAGGGGAGGCACAGACTGGTCCAGATCTACGTTCGTCGCAACGTCATGCAATGTCGTTTTCATTTTACGCTTCCCGTTTCCAGATAAAATCTATTTGTCATGGTTTCCCTGTCTTCACAAACAGAATCGCGCCCTCATGTATACGCATTTCCTAGCATTGTACCGGTTTTCTTACCCAAGGAGCATGAGTAAGTGAACTGCCGCCGTGATAAAACTGCGAACAATATAAAACAAAACGGCGTAAATCAACAATAAAACAAATCCTGTTAAGGCGATAAGATACCTTCACACAAGATCATCAAGGTCAATGAGAAATGGGAGTTTCATTGGCCTCAATAAGTTGTTTATCCGTAGTTTCTCATGAATGTTCACGAAATCTCAGACAACAATTGCTGAACAACAATAAGCCGGACAGAAAAAGACTGACAGAGAGACTGGCATCGCATGAACGTATGACAAAAGGACAATGACCGGCTCGGATGTGTAGTGGTAGAGTATCCGTTACTAATACGGGAGGCCGCGGGTTCGAGAATTTAAAACGGAATGAATGACTTTTCCTCCTGGCCGCTCAGAGTTGTGGCTTTTATAACGATTGACCTGCAGGTGTCATAACTGGACCAGTAGTACTTGCCACTTTCTAAGGAAACTCCGTAAAACATGTTGAAAGCAACTGTTAAACACCATACAAACAAACAAACAAACAAAGAGTAACGCAGCTACTATAGGCTTCGGTGGAATTCTCTAAGAGCATAAAACTAAATTATGATTAATTGTTCGTCAAAATCTCGTATATTTACCGAAGTGTATATAAGTCGTCATGAATTATTCAAAACCTATACTGGGTGTCTCTCTTGGAAATCGTTTAATCAAAATGTCAACTCATAAATAATAACTCTTTCATAGGCATAGAACTCTAACATGCATAGGCATTTTGACCCTTTTTATATAGATAATTAAAAAATATTCTCAAAAAGGATAAATTATTCATCAAGAGCAATATCTCCGTTTCCCACAATACCTTATATTCTTTGCTGGAACTGCGTTTGAAATTTCCTAGATGTTGTACTAGAATGACATGGCTATTTACGGAGCAGATGACTCTACAGAAAGCATATGAGGGAAAGGGTTAACCTAAAGATAGTCTGCTTTGAACTATATCTGGAATGTTTGAAGTTTAATTTGGATTGAGAGTTGCAATACTTATGAGGGAAGATGGGAAATCCCTCGTTTTGAGCAGTATTTGTTTTTGTTTGTTTTATTGGGGTTTTACGCCGCTTTCAACATTATTTCAGTTATATCACGGCGACAGTTCACTTATTCATGATCCCTGGGTAAACAAATCAGTACTAGGCTAGAAAATGTGCCTTGCCCAAGGACACTCCACCATGACCGTCGTGCCGCGACTGGTGATAGAACCCGGGACACCCGGCTTCAAATCTCCGACGCTAACCACTCGACCACGGCGGATTCGTGTTTAGAGCAGTAAATCAGTCTTCTCACAATGTTTTCAAAGATTGCCTGGCAAAGAAGTTTCACCAATCGTCTGTATCAGACAAAACCACGTCGTGAATACGAATAGCAACATATGAGCCGTCCCACGAGAAAACCAACAGTGTGGACTCCGCGTAAAGTATCGACCCGGGTAAGCCTAAGCCCGCCACGCAGGCTAATCCCGACAGACGCGTTTCGCCCCATGTGGATTTTCTGTTTCATGAGTCATTACTCTATACCTCTATGAACCTGAGACGGAATGTGATCTTGATCGATACAGTACGCAGAGTCCATACTGTTGGGTTTTCTCTCGTGGAACGGCTCATATTCTTATCACTTTCTGATTTAATAACTGCAACTGTCATGCAAAATAACATGATATCCATTATATATTATAAAACGAATAAATATACCGGAACAAGAAAATAAATAGTAACAAAAAAAAAAAAAAAAAAAGACACTATGTACATTCATTTTAAACGTGCCAACTCGTTTGGTTTATTCCCCTCATCAGTGCAACGTTAACCCTTTCCCTCATGTAGACGCTTTCTGACGCCTCTGCTGCGGACGACTTTTTGAAAACATAGTGACAAAAGAAGAAATTGCTCAAAACGAGCAATTTCTCCTTTTGTCACAATGTTTTCCACTTTTAGTCATAGGTTATCCATTCAATTATAGAAATTTTCTTTTTTTTGACAAAATATGTTCAAAGTCGTCTGCTGCAGATTTCATGTATGTGGGAAAGTGTTAATAATCATTAACACGTCATACATGGTTAAATAAATAATTATGGTTGACACGTTTAAAACCAATGTAGTGTTTTGTTTTATTATTTCTTGTTTACGTAATGTATGTACACGGTCAAACCTGTTATAAAAACCCACCTTGAAATTACAGCGACCTTACTTTTAGTTTCCCAATCATTTATCTTCTGCATAAATGCAAATAAATACAACCTGTTAACAAATACAGATTTGTGTCTTCCAAATGGTTGTCTTTATACTCAGGCTCCACTGTATATATACTGTATTTCTGAAGATGTTCATAAATATATTTGTTGAATATAGTTGTTAAATTTACGTTGTGAACATGTCGCTCTGATAGGAGATTCAATGTAATGCGGTACACCCATTTTATCCCGCCGTGTGTCTGTTATAGGTTATAGCCACCTGCAAGAGAGTATTTTAAGCACGAGATGATACAAATATGATGGTTTCTGCACATGTTCATGAGGACGATCATTATCTTTGAAGTGCCCTAGAGTAGACGGGAACCAGTTATGCTTCAGTGTTCACCTGTCTTCGTACGCATTTGTTATTCTTTCTAATGAACGCTATCTGGTAAAAATGTACTATTGGTACCCTGCATAGCGAGGGCTTGGCGTGAAACGGTTGTAACTAAAATTTGTATTTTTTTTACCAAAGTTAATCACCTCGCCATAAAGTCTTTATAAGCGTTAAATCATTCTTTCTTGATAAACAATGGAAATTTAGGTGCCATTGCTCGTTCTGACCAATGGCACCTAAATTTGCATTGTTTATAAAGGGGTCAAAGTTGCCCCTAAACCAGGATTTCAAAATAGGGTTTTAGTTACAACCGTTTCACGCCAAGCCCTCGATTTGTACCCTGCAGTTCTTTGCGAAAATGGCGTGTATGTATTATGTATACTCCTTTTTATTTGGGCTTCACTTCCAAGCTTTAATCTAAAACTTTATCGAAAGCCAATAGTGTCTAATAGACGGGAACATAAAGGCTCGTTGGCGTGAATGCCAAACACGTTTGGATCCACCACTTCATCACAATCTGTGTTGGTCATTTATAATTGACACGGCGCTAATTGAGTGTTAACCACCTTTGCAGCCATGTCTTAGAACTCTATTTGAGTCAGATCTCACCAAAAACCGACCGTCTGAGAATAGTTTTTACTGCAATGACAATTAAATAACAATCAAGTATACTCGTAGTTTTGTCATAATTATTGAAAGGGGCATTTATATGAATATGTGTACAATTAGATGACGAAAGGGCGAAGATACTGATACAATTGTGCAATGGGTCAGGCATATCTAGCTATTTGAATATATGATGATAGCAAAGTCTCGAAGGTATTTTTTCCGCTGACGTGCTTGTTTGTGTTTTATGGATGATGTACAAGGTCATCTCTGATTGATGTTTCTATTTGAGTTGGTTTTGCCTTCATTCTAAATCGAAGTTCTCTGTTGATGTGTCGCCGTTCTAGGATGGTGATATAACCGGTTTGTCACTTAGGGATGATAAATGAATGTTGTTTGTTTGTATGGTGTTTTTTTTCGCCGCTTTCAACAAATATTCAGTTACATTACGGCGTTTCGTCCTGAGTAAGTTACCAGTACTACTGGTCCATTCATCTAGACACCAACGATTACGATGTTCTGTTAATCACACACTCCTTAGCGCCAAGAAGGGAAAAGCCATTACTTACATTTGTTTTTAACGTATTTGGTATGAACCGGCCGGGTATTTAACCTGCTTCCTCCGGCACTCGAGGCAGACGCTCTAACACGCGATTTTGTGGGAAGGAGAGAACTTGCTCTATTTACCCATGTTTGTCTTTCCTTCCTGTTTAGTATTTTAAAGTCATCTGCTAACTTGGAATCATGGACGTTGTAAGGTATATGCCTTTATTCTAACTCTTGATTGACATTGATGTGTTTCGCTTTAATTTATTCACTATATCATACCGCTAAAAGGGGTGTGCTCTGTTGAGCAGAAGGGTTTTGGAAATGTAGTTAACTTCCTGGCGAACGGTAAATGTCCAGATTAGACTGCACGGGTGCGTAGGATGTTCTGGATCTTCATTGATGGCACATGTAATGAGGTTGTTTATTCTAAGAACGCATATCAAATACATATGTTTTTAAATAAAAAGTTATAATAGTGTCTGACAGGTTATGTCAATTTGACATGCGGCTTGATGGAAACCGACATATGTGTCTTACAAATCATTCTAAGTGAGTTCTGATATATTTTTATCTATCAAGCTTTTCTGTAAATATCATCTAATTTTGTCAAAAAAGATTAAACATGACTAGGCATTTTCGTCTTTGAAAAGAAAATTCAAAGCAAAGACTCTTAACTCGTATTTTAATACGACGAAACAGTTACTGCGTGAGTATTGCTCTTCAATAAACACTTAGCATTGACCTTGAACACTTGCCTTTTTTACAAGACAAAGCTTTTTCTAAATATTATCAAATCCGTTTGAATATAAATACATGTACTACGAGTTGAGATGGTTTATAATCAACTCAAGGCAACGAACATTAATGATTAGATTATTAAAGGGAAATGAGGATTGTTCACCTATGAGGGTCGATTCGAGCGATATTTTAGGCCCTCCCCACAGCGCCACATTAATGATAGATGGCGCTATCAAATACTCTAATCATCTTGATCTTTTAGGAGCATTTTGCAAGCGTTTGATGATTGAGATAGAAACCGATATCACTAAAAGTGACTTTAGCCTATCTATATTGCCAGTGATAAAGATAATGTAGGGTCATTATAAGCCTTTTCCGTATTTAACCCTTTTAGAATTAATAAAATAAAGAGCAAGGTCGCTTACGAATAATAAATTTACATCAATCTCTCCATAGTCCGCTGCATTAATTTTCTGAACAAGAATTACCTTTCATTTTTGCGATATATACACAAGAATATCAAGTTCAGGAAATATCATACATAGACGAAGGAATTTTCCTCCTTATCACGCTTTACGCGACATAAATACACTTTAGCTTATCCGGCTATGGTTTGCTTTGAGCAACACTTGCAAAACAGTATAGACCACATACGTGTAGTTTTTTTAATGATGTGTTTATATTAATGAGCGGTGATCTGTGAAACAAGCTTAACGTAATTATAACACGTTTGTAAAAGACTTATCTGCGCATCCATGCCAATGATAAAACAAAATGGAAACGGCTCTACAGGAGTTTCACGAAATCTTCTATGAATAAGTGTCGATCAGTGCAGAGCCAGATCAGACTGCATGGGTTAAAGCCATACTAAGATGGTTGGTAGAAGTGTTAAAGCCATAATAATGAGATGGTTGGTAGAAGCGCTGAACTCCAGATGGAGATCACAAGTTTGAAATGTTTAAAATTCTGCAAATATTGCTAATAGTGACAACAAAGTAAGTAATAAGTAGTTCAAAACTATTTTGGCAGTAAATATTGAATGTCATGAAAATGTACAAAATTTGGCTTACTGGGTATGTCTACCCAGTAAAAATGAAGCATACACAATCAATATTTAGATGTTTATGGCACTGAAAAGTGAAATAATTACTCTATTTTTATCCCAGAATTATGATTCTTATATTTAAACACAACTTTTGAACAGTTTTAAAACTTTGACTATGATATTTATTTTCTGGAATTCAGCACCTTTAACATAGTCTAGTATTAGAGGAACAGTTATTAACTTCGTTGTGTGCAGTTACTTTACGACAATTCTGCAGCAGACGAATTTGAACTTTTTTTGTCAAAACATAGAAAATCTCCATAATTTAATGGATAACCTATAACAAAAAGTGGAAAACATTGTGGCCAAAGGAGAAATTGCACGTTTTGTGCAATTTCTTCTTTTGTCACTATGTTTTCAAAAAGCTGTCTGCTGCAGAGGCGTCAGAAAGCGTCCATATGAGGGAAAGGGTTAATAACTCCCGGAGATTAGCAGTAGCTGTTGATCCATGTGTTGCGAGGTCCAACAAAAGCTAAGCCAACATTCGTTCCGAGATTTTTATATATTAAATGCGTCAAGCGCCCACCAAAGAATTAACAGTCTATGTGGAAAAGCACACACTTGATTGGAAAAGACTGTCGCGTGGAGTACTGGTATGAGCAAGTATTGAAATATATGGGTATGCCAACTGGCTGCTATGATATGAATTAAAAATGGTTGAAGCAATTTCAGGAACCATTATTAACTTTGTTTCATATAGTTTGTTTTCTTTTATCCTTTGTTACTTTAATATATGCAACATTTAACACGTTTAATTATTCTTTACGGATTTGCTTCACTGCTTTCAACTGCCGAGCGTCTGTAGCTCAGTCCGTGGCGTCGCGGGCTGTCAATCCTTGGGTAGATAGTTCGAACTTCATCTCGGTCAACATTCTTTCCGACGTTTGACAAAAGTCAGTGCTCCAAACGTCATTCTAACTAGCTGCCAGTTGCGAGGAAATGCTGTTATATGGAGTGCCGGTGTGCTTTAGCGAAGAAGCAGTGATGTGACTGAAAACAATGTTGAAAACCGTGTTCAACTGCAATCAATGATTTTCATTCAACGAGCTGCATTCCGGAACAACTGTTTGTTATCATAGTGGTGAGAAGAACTTACTGTTGATAAGCGTTACCAGACGGTTGGTCAGCCAGGGTTCGAAAACACAACCTTACGATGAATGGTCATCACCCATGCAGACTTAAACTAAACCCTATCAACCTCCCTTGATTAACTATTTTCAAAAATGGTCGTACATATCAATTTTCATGAAAACAATTAATATGTGTTTTATTTATTTTACCTTGTGTATCGCCTTAAAACAAACTACAGATGCGATAAAGTAATAAGTATATCACGACAATAAATGTCTATGTACTAATTTCTGAAGCAGGTTTAATATTGGCAAGTAATACAGTAATACAATGCCTTGTTACGTACGATACAAACTGATTCTCGACCTTGAGTCCCCAATAGCTTGATGCATGGGTACGATCTAAGGTCGGATCAAACTAAATTCTTCATAAATGGTAGTAACCCTTGGCGCCCATTATCTTAGGGACAAACCATCACGTTGTTATATACCCAGGAAAAGCCGCAATATGACAGAACTGCTGTTGAAAGCGGCTTCGAACAATTCGTGTGTATGGTGTTTTACGCAGCTTATATATTATTTTTAAAGATATATCAAGTGTGGGTTTCATGGGTAAATTACCAGTACTACTGGTCCATTTATCCTGACACCAGCGAGAATACCACAAACCCTGGACACCAAGGCGGTAAAGCCATTGATACTTATTTTAGCTCGTCTGGTTTTCGACGAAAGAAAGTCGGAGTATTGTGATACCCTTGGCGTCCTCGTCGTCGTCGTCGTCGTCGTCGTCGTCGTCATCGTCTGTGTTGTCTGCGTCGTCGTAAAACTTTAATCTTACCTCATAACTCAAAAATCGTTCAACATTTTTAAATGAAACTTGGTACGTATTAATAAATAAGACGAGCATTGGCGTTCGCTCGCGGCGCTCTTGTTTAAGTATTTGGTATGACCACCCCAAGCCCCCCCCCCCCCCCCCCCCCCCCCCCTCCCTCCGATTCGAACAAACAAATATTACAAACACTTATTGTTACATGGATTACATGTGTTTCTATTTTCGGTTTCAGAAAATTGTGCCCTGTCATCATTGATATCGCATATCTCAGTTATCACCGGCTTCAATTGGCCGCAGATGTCTTGGTATAGTTTACCCTTTTAAAAATACGCTCTACGCTCTAATACGCCCTGCAGCACACGACCTTTGAAAACATTGTGATAAAGGGAGAAATTGCTAATGATGTGGAATTTCTTCATTTGCCACATTGTTTTCAACCCTTATCATTAATTATACTCACATTTATAGCGATTTTTCTTATTATTACCTTTATGTGTTCAAGATAGGCTGCTCCGTATTTGTCGTATGTGGGAAAGGGTTAACCAAGTATGAAGCCACCATTAGTCAAATGGTACCCGTTCACACGAAAACTGACCCTTAAATTCAATTAGTATTATAATATTGGTACGAGTATCTTTCAACGAATGTCCCAACTTTCGTTTCAGGTTAAAACCCTCTTCAACCTACAGTCGCATGTTGTTGCATCTGCAACAGACGGCTGTTTGCAGATTTGATATGTGTGAGAATTGTCTAAATGATTGGGGTATAACGCTGTTTTCAACAATTTTCAGTCATGTCACGGCGGCCATTTCACCTACTCATGTGTTTCCTGGTTTTCTCAAACCAGTACTTCGAGACACCGTTCTTTCCAAGCAACTGTCTGCTCTTCTATATAGACTATTAGCTCATACGAATGCCGCATGTTACAGTTACTTTTGTTTATGAGAAAGGGTATATAAATGTGTTGAATGTTCTAGTGATACTTCATAACTGTTTGTAATGATGGATTCAATGGACTCGCGATTATTCGACCATACAATAATTCGGATATTTTCACTGCAGTTCTTTACGATAAAAAGCATAATTAAGTATAAATGGATTGATTGAAGCTGTCAATCAGAGGACTAGAAAAAAGGAAGTGAACAGGTCTTTTCCACACAATATTTCACTTATTACTCAACCAAATCCTATATTGTGGGTACGCAAAAGAATCGTCTCACTGAGACGATTCTTTTGAGCACACACAACATAGAGTTTGAATGTCAAAAAAGAATTTAAACATTTTGAAAAATGCCCCTTATCTAGAGCTCTGTGTAAATGCAAGTAAAATGAATCTAGTATTAATTCAGCGATCACTAGAACACGTCGATAACTCAAGGTTTTTCTGGATCCCTTCATACATTGATTGATTGTTTGATGTTTTATACGCCGCTTACAACACGTTTTCAGTTATATCACCGTGTTTCATGGGTAAGTCCATTTATCCTGAAACCAACCAGCCAGACGTAATGCTAACACCGCAACCCTGAGCGCCAGGGAAGGCAGCCATAACTACTTTTTTTAAAATATTTGGTATGACCCGGCCGGGGATCGAATCAGCGCCGCACCATAGGCGGACGCTCTACCACTACACCACTCACTTTCGTCATGAGTAATTGCGAGATCTCAATATATATATAGGTCCCTTTTTTATTTAACGTGCCAGTCTGTTATCATAACGGGTAATAAATCACACGGGGTCCCCCATGGGTCCCTGGTTGGTCCCCTTACACGAACTTCTGTGGTCCTTAACTGATTAGTAAGCCATTAAACATCATCTTGATTAGTGAGTACCTGATATAGATACTTTACCGATAACGATACCACTACTCCAATAGTCCTGCTATTATAGCGTCGTTGTCTATTTATAGTTGGTCTTATTTGAGTATTCGTGCTATTATAGCGTCGTTGTCTATTTATAGTTGGTCTTCTTTGAGTATTCGTGCTATTTTAGCGTCATTGTCTATTTATAGTTGGTCTTCTTTGAGTATTCGTGCTATTTTAGCGTCATTTTCTTAAGTGTTTTATTTTAGTAGAATATCAAATACCATATATATCAAAAAATACAAATTATGCATACGTGTTCAACACCGTTCAAACAGAAAACCAATTAAAGTGCTAGTGTATTAGTCTCTTAGTATCTTAATTTTCGGGGATAACATTGCGGCAATAAACTATCATAGCTAAGCCAAACAGAAACAAATATTGATCAAATTTGTCGACGAAACAGTATGATTGATATTTCGGAAATTCATTGTTCTATATGATTTATTGATGATTAGTGCAGACCCAGCTCAGACTGCGCGGTTGTGCTGATCGATCTCCGGACGGGTCATACCCAAGTATAATAATGGTACTAATGGCTGCCCTTTTTGGCCCTTTTAGGCGCTCAGGATTGGGGAGGGGGAGGGGGGAGGGGGGTGTTAAGCATTACTGCCTGGCTGGTGTCAGGTTAAATAGACAAGTCATAGTACTGGTAACTGAACCCGAAAACGCCGTGATATAACTGAAACATTGTTGAAAGCGGCGTCAAACACCTACCAATCAATGATCGTGTTCAGTGAAAAAGACAATGTTTTAGGATCTTAGTACATCTCCAGTGTGGCATCATTTGAGCCGTCCCGCGAGAAAACCAACAGTATGACATCTGCGGAATGTATCGACCCAGATCAGCTTAAGCATGCCGTGCAGGCTTATCCGGATAGACACTATAAATCTCCTCCGGATTTTCTGTTTCAGGAATCATTACTCTATACCTCTTTACCCCTGATACGGAATGTATCGACCCAGATCAGCCTGGGCAGACAACAAGATCCCGGATCGCTTGACGCGGTATTTATTTGTTATTATATACCTGCACATTTTACGGTGGAAATACATGCAAATGGTCATGCGATGTTCAAACACGTCGTATTTAAATTCCGTATTTGACAAATAATGTACCGAATTTGGTAATGATACGTCTGATGTTTGCTTTTAATTGGCTGTTGTTTATTTACCACGTCATCGATTAAATGAAATCACGAAATTCAAAATGATGTTGTGGGGCGGTCCAAACGCCATTCATATATTTATTTGTGCGGTCTCACGAGATATCAATATTCCGTGCTCCTCGTATAACAACATCAAACCCGAAATCGCTACTGCAAAATAATTTTCCCTGTATATTACGACCTGCGAAAAGTCATGAATCCCATTTTGGAATTCCGAAAAATATTGAATACAGCTTCTGACGATGCATCAAAGGTAGTTTGTATCACGGATGTGGTTATCGAGATATCGAAAAAGAGATGAAGCATTGTTCTCTTTCCACCACAATGATCTTTTACGCAGCAAAGTACCATTCTCTACTGCAATGCTTCTTTTCCCACGAGCCCTACTCGTATATATATATATATATATAAATTTATATGTTACAATTAATTAGTAATATTCACCATTAAGAAATATCCCGCATGCTGAATAAACTTATGCGGACAGCATGCATAGGAAGACATATTTACTATTAGACGTGATAGATTGATATAACAGGCCCGGGCGTCATAGGGGTCACCATAAATTTAAGACATACGTAATTAGTTTTTCATTTGGAGATTTTTTCCTCGTTACATTTTGCCATATTTCAACACTTTTGCAACTTTTCTTGACAGACAGTCATTTATATACTCTTTCTTTCTACTCTTACTAATTTATCGCTGATATTGTAAAGGGGTTAAAACGTCGGCTTTCACACCGCGATACCTAGGTTCGATTACCGTTCCGGTCATACCAAAGACTTTGGAAATGTTTCCCTCTTTTGGCACTCAATGTTAACGGGAACAAATGCGCTGGTATCAGAAGTACTGGTTATTTAACCATTACACACTGTGATAAATGATCGCCTTGTTGATGTTGTGATAAAGGATCGCCTTGTTGGTGTTGTGATAAAGGATCGCCTTGTTGGTGTTGTGATAAAGGATCGCCTTGTTGGTGTTGTGATAAAGGATCGCCTTGTTGGTGTTGTGATAAAGGATCGCCTTGTTGGTGTTGTGATAAAGGATCGCCTTGTTGGTGTTGTGATAAAGGATCGCCTTGTTGGTGTTGTGATAAAGGATCGCCTTGTTGGTGTTGTGATAAAGGATCGCCTTGTTGGTGTTGTGATAAAGGATCGCCTTGTTGGTGTTGTGATAAAGGATCGCCTTTTTGGTGTTGTGATAAAGGATCGCCTTGTTGGTGTTGTGGTAAAGCGTACGCCTCGGGTTGTGAGGTTGCGGGTTCGATCTCCCGGTCGGTTCATACCAATGACTTTAGAAATGATAGTAATGGCTGCCCTCCTTGGCGCTCATGAATGCGAGGTTGGTATCACGGCTGACTGTCCGGTGTCGGTATAAAAGGATATTTTAGAACTGGTAATTTACGCAGGAAATGCCGTGATATAATTGAAAATATGTTGAAAGCGGCGTAAAACACCAAACAATCAAACTGTGATAGAGTTGATATAACTGAAATACTGTTGAATGCGACATAATATAGCATTTATGAAAACCTTTGGATAACTATGTGATGTATAGCGCTTCGAATTTAAGTGTATGGATGAAGGGCAATGACAATATTATTGAAATACTTTTGAAATGGTGTAAAACCGAAAGGAACGAAATCAATCAAGTAGTTTCCAATGTATAATATGTATCGTTTTTCTGATATAATATAATTAGAATCGTCTACTTGTACCTATAACACCCTGGAAATTGCAGAAATTGTTAAAACATTTAAAATATATTTTTTGACCAAGCTGTTTAGAAATGAGCCGTCCCGAGAGAAAATCAATATTATGGCCTCTGCGTAATGTATCGACCCAGATCAGCCTGCGCAATCCGCGCAGACTGATCCGGGCCGACACATTCCGTCTCAGGGTGATAGAGGTATAGAGTAATGATTCCTGATACAGAAAATCCACAGGAGGCGAAACGTGTCTATCCGGATAAGCCTGCGTAGCATGCTTATGCTGATCCGGGTCGATACTTTACGCAGAGTCCATTATGTTGTTGTTTTTTCGCGGAACGGCTCAAATGTGTTTTTACCTGCACTTGTGTCAAATGTTGTTTTGATCAGAGAAGTGGTAAACACAAACGCGATCAGCATGTCACGCAGTTTGCATGTCCTCAAGAATGAATTAATATACGTGATAATAGGCTTAATTGAAATACCAATGTCAATATCCTGCCAGGGTGTCCCAGAATTAATGACTAAGTTTCATTGATTTATAACGACTTTATCTGCAAGACACGAGCGTGAATTTCGCGCGACACCGGTTTTATGTTGTGGCATAAATAATGTGAGTATGTGAAGTTAGCTCATTCGAATGTTTAAAGCTTTAAATTGGTATTTAACTGTGCGTAGTCTAATTTGAGCTATAAACGTTTGAATTAGCGAATGTGTAATCGAATGTTTAATGTTTAAACTGACTTTTAAACTTCTGTTTAACTTAAAACAGCGAATGCCTCAAGTCGATTGTTAAGCAAGCTTCTCAGTTTAGATAAGCAATCTAAAACAAACAAAAACAGTCCTTCATAATGTTCCAACCGGGGTAGACTCCATGTGTGTCATCTAGTCTTACCGGCATCATTTCATTCTTTCCCATATACAACTTATCTACTACAGACGACTTGGACACCATCTAGATAAAAGCACGTAACAAACTGTCTCACCTGAAATCAGCATTGTTTGCCTCTTAATTGTCAAAATATTCCAAAGCTCAAATTTCATGAAAAATGGAGTCGCCCGAATTTTGAAAATGGAAAAATCTACTTTAGGAAATTCGGCACTGAAATAACCGAAATATGGCAGCATTAAATGTAGAAAAGTGTAAAACAAATGGAGCACACTGTGAGTATCTATTAAACTTATTTAAAATAGGTCTTTGATGCTGAGACAATCCGATAAATAGTCTTTGTGCTAAATAATTGATGCCGCGTTGTGACAAATAGCCTTCCAAAATAATTGAACCATGCTGATGTTGACAAGACATATTAAAAGTTAAATAACTATATAACTGTTAAAGGGTTAATACTTTTAAGTTAATAACGACATATCGTAATTTTGGGAACGCCGCAGGTAAACCAACCTTAAGGGATAGAATCCTCCCAATACAGTCCAACCTGTGTTTAACGTCCACCCGTGGGCATAGAACAATATGGTCTTTGTTCAGAGGTGGTCTTTAAGTGCAGGGACATTGATGCAGCAAATGATTGTTTGGTGGATACTTGTGAACGAACGAAATTAGTCGCTGAAAAAAAAATACCAAATGACGAATTCAGAGATATAGTTTGACAGCTGGAATTTTATCTCGATGACACCTGATTAGATTAATCCTTTACAGGTTCTCTCGAACAAATTGTTTCATGTTTGCATAGTATCATACGCCGCTTTCAACATGTCATCAACTATATCTCGGCGATAGTAGGACAGTAGGATGGTGATAGTAGGACAGTAGGATGACAATATGTCCATCCTACTATCCTACCATCGCCATCCTACTATCCTATAATCGCCATCCTACTATCGTCATCATACTGTCCTACTGTCCTACCATCGCCATCCTACCATCCTACCATCCTACTATCCTATCATCCTACTGTCCTACCATCCTACTATCCTACCATCGCACTTGTGATTTGATTCCCGCGGTATAAACGTGTGCTCTACGTCATACAGTGTGGTTGTGGAGTTTGTCGTATCTGATGCAGCAATCAATTTTATTGTTTATGTTATGTAACGGGATGGTTCGTCTTCACGTTAAAGTACATATTTAAAGAGTTTCCGAAATACCGTACATAATTTTGAAGTGCAAATACGTTTAGCTCATTTTTGGTATCGAATTTCTAACTGAACATCAAATAATGCACGATGTTTTTTTTTATATTAAAAGCATTTTTACGTCATTAACGTGATAACGTATGACATTTATAAAAAAAAAAGGCGAACATAAACCAAATCAGTAGATGTTACCAATTGACTACGTATGACGTAGAGCACACCTTTATATCAAAAGTGCGATGGTAGGATAGTAGGATGGTAGGACAGTAGGATGGCGATAGTAGGACAGTAGGATGGCGATGGTAGGATAGTAGGATGGACATATTGCCATCCTACTGTCCTACTATCACCATCCTACTGTCCTACTATCGCCATCCTACTGTCCTACCATCGCCATCCTACTGTCCTACCATCCTAGCATCCTACTATCCTACCATCCTACCATCCTATCATCCTACTATCCTACCATCGTGTTCTCGTTAATATGCGATGGTAGGATGGTAGGATATAAACAAACCAGTATTCCGTAAAAAAACAATATAATGTTCTACTCTTAATTTATATTTGATCAATCTTTTCTATATTGTCAAATTGTAACAAATATATATGTTACAATAAACAATTGACGACAATTTTGGCGACAACATGTATTTGTTATATGCGAATACAATATATTGAATATATTGAATTGATTAAAAGATATAATCGCAGGCTCCACAACTATCAAACTTTACGAGCCCAGGTAGCTCAGTGGGTAGCGACGCGGGCTGTCAATTCAGGGGTTGTGAGTTCGAATCCCGGCTCGACCAACTTTCTTTCCGACGAATGACAAAAGTCAATGCGACATGCGTCATTCGTATTCCACCAATTGGCTAAGTCTATGTGGAAAAGCAGCCAGTTGCTTGGGAAGATTGTTGTGTGGAGTACTGGTTTGAGAAAACCAGGAAATGCATGAGTAGGTGAACTGGCCGCCGTGATATAACTGAGAAATTGTTAAAAACGGCGTTAAACCCCAATCAATCAATCAATCAAACTTTACTCCGAGCTCACAATTTGTGCTCCAGTATCTGATTGGTCAGATGAAAATTCATTCTCGAAATTGACCAATCAGAAGTCTTACTTAGGGTATAACATTAGTTTCTGTGCACAGAGAACGTTTATAAAGCTTTATAGTTTCCGGGCATGCTGCTAATTGCTCTTTATCTTTTGGTATACATGGTATATAGAAAAAGCATTTCAGCAGGTAAATTGTTGTTCACGAATGTTTAAGATGCAGACGACATTTGACGCCTTTTAGAGCATTATGGAAAATGAAAAAGAATCCCAAATAAGCAATTTCCCCATTTCCAACAGTTTTTAACTACTATCTCTACACAAAATGACATTTCAAGTTTTTAACCCAAGGTCGTGCCATACCGATCTTTTTTTTTAAAAAAGTGGTAGAAATGACGTTCCCTTCTTGGGACTTATACTTGTGGGTAAGCATAACGACTGACTGGCTGGTGTCAGGATAAATGGACAAGTAGTACTGGTAACTCACCCAGGACACGCAGTGATATAACTAAACAATCGTTAAAAACGGCGTAAAACACCGTACAAACAAACTCAAGATGTTAACATGTTCAATTGTTTCCCCATCAGATCAGATGTTTACACAGCTCAAACTACGATGAATTGACTAGATCAGGTATTTTGTTATCGAAGCCAGCTTGACAGATGAGAACTGAAGTACCAACTCAGATGATAAAAACCTGCCGAAACTGTCCAACCACCGGGTACTCAACCCTTTCCCTGATATATTATGAGCCATCCCATGAGAAAACCAACACTCTGGACTCTACGTAAAGTATCGACCCGGATCAGCCTTAGCATGCCACGCAGACTAACCCGGAGAGACACTTTTCGCCTCCTGTGGATTTTCTGTGTCAGGAATCATTACTCTATACCTCTTTCCCCATGATACGGAATGTGTCAGCCCGGATTAGCCTGCGCAGACTGCGCAGGCTGGTCTTGGTCGATACATTACGCAGAGCCCATAATGTTGGTTTTCTCGCGGATTATATTATAATGTTTCTTCAACCCTTTAACCTATACAGACGATTGTTCGAGCCTTTTGTAGATTACGACTTTGGAAAACATGGTCGGAAAAGGAAAACTTGCTAAACACGAGCAATATGTCTTTGCTGTTTGTGATTCACCGTGTTTCACAGAAAAACACAACCTAGTTTGTTTATGTTTCGTGATTTATATATGCGTACCATAAGCAAAAAAGAAAGACTTAACTCCCGCCGGGCAAATTTATAATATAGCTGCATCTTCGTATCGACTCCCCATAGTTATAAATATATAAACGAACAAACAAAATGAGCCCATTAAAAAAATAGGTTTTCCTATTCGTCAAAAGTAACATTTAGAACTTTTAAATAAGACGAACGTGAATACCCTCAATGGTGTGATCGTGCGTACGAATAGGCTTACCTGAAGGTTCTTTGTTCGCAGATAGAAAACCCATTTTGGGGATGACCAGGCTCATTTAGTTTTGGTTACGTGCGAAGAGGTAAACTCGATTAACCACCTGCACTTTTGGAAAAGTATATTAATATGTTATCTGATGTTGACTCGCTCAACAAGTTTCACAATGACACAGCAGATAAACATACGTGCAACCAAAAATTAGAAACGTTTACAAATTTGTTTTCTTTTCCTTGGGGTTTATGCAATTTTCAACAGCATTTCAATTACATCAACGCGACAGAACCTTTGTTATTGGTGCATGGGTAAATAAACAAGTTCTAGGCTAGGAAATGAACCTTGCCAAAGAGCTCTCTCTTCCATGACCTGCACAAAAGCCGCCTCAGAATGGAACTGACACTTGCTATTGCAGATGTAACTGTTTATAAATAATATATCTTTAGTTCCGATAGCCTCGTGGTTACGACATCCGATGTGGAAACCGAAGGACGAAGATTTGAATTCCAATGGTATTACGTGGGTCGGTTCTCATATGGTTTGCCGAGACCGGGTAGCTCAGACTGGACTATCAAACCAGGGATTGTTAGTTCGAACCCGAGCTAGGCCACAATTCATACCGATAATTGTCAACAGTTAATTCCACAAGCGTCAAACTGTCTTCCACGGATTGGCTAACAGGCTAAAAGCAGTAAGTTGTTTGAGATGACTGTTATGTGGAGTACTGGCCCTAATTCAGCAAGCGATACTTAGCGCCAAGTAATACTTAAATACTTAAGAGGAATCCGCTGTGGTCGAGTGGTTAGCGTCGGGGATTTCGAAACCGGGTGTCCCGGGTTCGATCCCCAGTCGCGGCACTACGATTATGGTGGAGTGCCCTTGGGCAAGGCACATTTTATTACCCCTTTCCTTCATATAGACGCTTTCTGACGCCTCTGCAGCAGACGGCTTTTTCGAAACATAGTGACAAAAGAAGACATTGCACAAAACGTGCAATTTCTCCTTTTGCCACAATGTTTTCCACTTTTAGTCATAGGTTATCCATTCAATTAAAGAGATTTCCTATTTGTTGACAAAATATGTTTAAAGTCGACTGCTGCATAATTGTCGTATGTGGGAAAGGGTTAAATAACAGTACCGCGCAAGACTGTCTGTCTGGTACCCGGCAAAAAGGAAAGGATTCGTGAAGTAAAAGTATAAATGGCTGGCCCTTTCATTAGGATAAGGGTTACGCAATAACGAACAGACACTTCTTGATAGTATAACCATTTTCTATTTAAGACGCATATGCAGCAGAGACATGTGAAAGTATGATCCAGATTAGACATTTGATTGATGCATACTTGCCGTATGTGGAAAAGAGATACACATTAAGTTAGTTTGTATTTGTAGCTGCCCTTCTCCAGTCGACCAGACGTTGCTATTGCAATAGTAGAATGTGAGTTTAATATAACATATAAAACATAAAGCAGTGCTTAGTTATCTTACTGCTGATAATTTAACCAGTTTTGTAGATAAAAACAATATTGAAAACGACAAAAATCGCCACTTAAATAAAAGAAAAACAAAGAAGAACGAATACAACCGAAAACGAACAAACTTTATCTATGTAAAATAATTGCCCGAAAGAAAAATAACAATTATCTAGAATTTCCTATTTCCTTATCTATTTTCATAAAACATGCCTCGCCAGTGACCGAATATTTATTTAACCGGGACGTCATTTATCACGTGATATCATAACGAGCTAATCAAATCCCCTGTTTGTTTTTACGGATTGACTCGGACAACATCGCCTGGATTAGGAAGACATGTTTATGTAGGATAATTTTACATTATATATCTTCTGAGAAATAAAGGTTTATATTGACATTTAGGTCAGGTCATGGGAAAAACAACTTCTGATATTAGGCGAGAAGTGAATAAGGTAAAAAGTATGTGACTCTGCACTGTTTGATCAGCGTTTCTCCTGTTACCTATCAAAACATATTAGTTTCAGTTAAAGCAAGTTACACGTTGAGTTAAAGTTACAGAAAGACGTACATGGATAGATTAAAAGTTGATTAATATATTGATTGATTTGGGTTTAACGCCGTTTCCAACATTTGTTCAGTCATATCACGGCGGCCAGTTCAGCTACCTATGTATTTCCTGGCAAGTATTTCATACAACATAATCATTTCAGTTGTAGCGAGTTACAAGTTGAAGTAGGCAAATATACAGAAAAACACTCGTAAATGGATTAGAAAACGGCTACTCATGCTTATACTAATTCTTGTCATTAGATATAAAGAGTTTCCAAAAAAGTGTTAGGTATTATCGTACCGCCTCGGTGGTGTAGTGGTCGAGCGTCCGCCTCGAGTAAGAGAGGTCGTGGATTCGATCCCCGGCCGGGTCATACAAAATACATAAAGGTGGTAATTGCTGCTCTCCTTGGCGCTCATGGTTGCGGTGTCAGCATTACGACTGACTGACTGGTGTCATGATGAATGGACCAGTAGTACTGGTAACTTACCCAGGAAACGCCGTGATATAACTGAAACATTGTTGACATGCTGCGTAAAACACCAATCATTCAATCAATCAATGAACTGAAAGTGATAAATGTTGAAAGTTTGGTATATAAAATTATCTTATTTCGCAAAAAGATCGCAAAATTCAAGCAACACTTGCGATGATTGAAAATGCGTTATAGACCAAAAGATGAAATTTAAAAGATATATATATTTATTGTGTATTTAAAAGTTTTTCAGTAACATCAACTTAACAGTTTACCCATCCATCCAGAAGACATTAACAATAGTAGTAATGGCTTTCCCTTTCTTGGCGCTCTGAATAGTGGGATTTGGCATTACGACTGTGTCACTGGTGTCAGCATAAATGAACCATTAGAAGTGGTAACCTATCCAGGAATCGCCGTGATATAACTAAACAATTCCTGAGAGCGTCGCAAACACCATACAAACAAACAAACAAACAAACAAACAAATCGCTCACCAAGAACCTATATTGCAGACAACTCCTGTTTCCCACAATGGCTGCCGCGACACTATATAATAGAGTTCACACGCTGTCAACATAATCCTTGTAAAAATATATGATTCGCGTCATGCAAATAGTTGTCTTGTCGTATCTCCGTTGTCGTTTCACTCTCTTAGCGTCGAATTTCCTTAAATATACTCTTCCATGTTTAAAATCGACTGACTCTATTTTTCCTGTTATAAGCATTTTGGAATATTTTGATAACTAAAAGGCAAACAATGCTGATTTCAGATGAGACAGCTCGTTACGAGCTGACTCACCTGAATCTGTATTGTTTGCAAAAACTCAACATTGCATTATGTGTTAAAAGAGAACAGATAAATGTGCATATGCTTTTTTTAAAAATGGAGATAAACTCATGCACTTGTGTTCGACGCTATACTGAATGTCATGTAACATGTATGCGGATTGTGACGACTCGGATGAGACTGTCTGAATACATAGACTCGCCTGAATACATAGACTCGCCTGAGTCTTCATTGCTTACAGATGCACCAAGATCCATTTGGGGTTGTATTTGCTTGACGCGCTCACATCGCGATGATTTGAATATAATTTACTTGCACGAAATTCTCATAAATGTCCCGGATTTTAGTTTTCTTGTCTATCATTACACGGCTTTTATTAAGCTTATAAAAATCAGAAAACATATTAATACAGCGTCATAGGAAATTAACCTTCGGAACATTGCTAACATAAAGAGATCATGATCGACCTGTGCATTCCGATTAGCATAATCTGTTAAATATTTGAAACAGTCCATGATCAATCGTACACGGTTTTTTATCCATAACATTACTTACACAAGTACGTTAGAAGCTTCTGGCAACGTGTGAAGATACTGATAAGACTGAGCAGATGGTCAGACTGATCTGAACCTAGACTATTCAAAGATGCCTACTGGTCAATGCGATAATCGTCATTCGTATTCCACCAATGGGCTTACACTTTAATGTGTAAAATCAGCCAGTTGCTTGGAATGACTGTTGCGTTGAGCACGTGTGTGAGAAAGCTAGGCCAGGGTAAGTCAACTGATCGCCGTGATATGACTAAAAATTGTTGAAAAATGGCCTAAAGCTCAATCAATCAAACATTACAGTCGATCAAATACGACCCTCACTATTTCTAACTTCAATCAGTACCAGTCCGAAAAGACCTTAACACTGGACTGTCATGGATCGTAACGCCATTTTGGTTAGTTTTGCCCAATAGCAATGCAGTTAAAACAAAAGTATCTTTTGACTCAGACATGGATTATGTCAACCATTCACAAGCTGATTGTTATGATTCATTTGTCAAGCTTCGCGTTTTGAAGAGTCCATAGCCAGACATCACGGATGCGCAGCCTGACACTGTTGGCACCTGCTTCTCAATAACTGTTCCAGCAGCCAAACGGTTTATTTTTATAAGTGGTGTTTTTCAGTATTCGTCGAAACATAACATTTTATTTATTCGAACGTTTCCATATGTTTTATAACAAAATCGCAACATTTCGGTATTAACATCAAGTTAATTTGTGCTCATTATTAGACTGGGCCACTTGTTTATCTACAGCTACAAATTAGCGTCTAGTATTTCACTGTACGCGATAAGTATCTGTACCAATCAATGTCGACTGTGAAATTGGCACCAGTATGCGCAAATTGACAGCTAATAAAGGTCATTGATTGGTCAATTTGTAATTACGTCAGGTGCGAAGTCTCGCAAGCGAGATTATTAAAGTGATACCGTGGGGCGGCGGTTGAATAGATGTTCAGGGTTTGGTTTTTTCTAACTGTGATTTGAAATGATGTGTTTAACCCTTTCCGACATACAACAAATCTGCAACAGATGACTTTGAAAACATTTCCAAAACGAAGTTGAACATTTCTTGTTTTTAATTTAACTCTTTCAGCGCCAAAGGCAATATCGAGGTTTTTGCAAACAATGCAGATTTAGGTGAGTCAGCTCGTAACGAGCTGTCTCACCTGAAATCAGCATTGTTTGCCTTTAAGTTACCAAAATAGTCCAAAACTTTCATAAATTGAGAAAAGGACACACCCGATTTTGAACATGGAAGAGTCTATTTTAAACAATTCGGCGCTGAAAGAGTTAAACGTGTCGCGAATCAAAATAGTTGAAAACAATGTGGCTAAAGGCAGAAATTGCTCATAATGAACACCCTCCCCTTTTTGCCGAAATGTCTTTAAAAAGCCGCCAGCCGCAGATGCGTCAATGCGCATTTAAGCGGTCAAGAAGTAAACAGGACATTGAAGTTATATGAGCGGTGCACCAGGAAAACAAATATTTGCGCAATAATTACAAGCGTAGAACAGCTGCTTACGCTTAAGAATCCAACAAGCTACCGTTTTATCAGGCATTTCTCGAAATTTTCTATGACTAACAGGCGAACATTGTAGATTCTGATCAAGCTTCGCGAATCGCTTGAAGATCTAGGTCTACCCTTGTCGTAAAACTTCGACCATAAGGTAAAGGATGAACGGCGTCAAACGCGTGATTGCATTTGATATATGTTTTAACAGCTATGCGGGTTACCTTGGTTTAATTTTACACATATTGTCCAGTTCTTTGTTTATATAATTAATATGTATTAAACTACTTCCCACATATGTTAGCGGTACACATTCTGGGTGTGATACAATGATAACTTATTGATCCATCATTGTGAAAATTAAAGACAAACAATATGAGCCATTCCACGAGAAAACCAACAGTATTGACTCTGCGTAATGTATCGACACGGATCAACCTAAGCATGCCACGCAGGCTTACCCGGATAGATAATTTTCGCCTCCTGTGGATTTTCTGTTTCAGGAATCATTACTCTTTACTTCTATCGGCCTGAGACGGAATGCGTCGGTCTGGATTAGCCTGCGCGGACTGCGCAGGCTGATCCGGATCGATACATTACGCTGAGTCAATAATGTTGGTTTTCTCGTGGAACGGCTCATATGTATTAGTGTTTTGCCATGCTAAAAAGAGCCTTATTTATTTTCTTGTTCGGCATTTCATACTATACGGTTTAGTTAGTGTGTAACATTGGGGATGCCATTTCAATATGTTTAAGTATACTGTACGCTTTATTTTTAAATAAAGGCAACCTGCCCATCTTACATAAATACATACATGAATGAAAACGTACAGAGTTGTAAAAATAATTTAAATATATATAAAATATTAAATGTTTGAAATAATGGTCAAATATAGTAAAGTGCATTACTGTTGTTGTCAAATTTGATAATTTTTAATTTTCATGACACCATTTACACTTGAGCAACGCATTTTGACGCATCTGCAGCATTCGACTTTTGAAAACATTGTGGCTAAAGAAAATATTGAACACATTCTCATTTTTGCAACAATGTTTTCAAATTTATTCAATATATATTCAGTCACAGAACATTGTCGTATTTTGCCTGGTGCACTATCACTGCCCCACTATCGTTCTCGATTGTTCGCAAAGGTTATAGTATTAAGCGTCTTTTGCTTTTCATAGATGAGATCAAGGTCTGTGTTAGAAGGCAACCAGTCGGCTGTGAAGAACGTTGTGTGACATACTTCTGCCAGAAAGTCAGGGAACAGGGGAACTAAACACAGTGACATGACTTGAATACTGTTTATAGCAATGTCAATCTTTCCTTAACCCTTTCGCCGCTAAAGGCAATTAAAGGCCTTTGCAAGCAATATAGAACCAGGTGAGACAGCTCGTAACGAGCTGTCTCTCCTGAAATCTGCATTGTGTTCCATTTAAACATTTAATTTTACCGAATTTCCTGTTGAACGAAAATATTAGTGGTCAAAGTTTCAACATGGCGAGTCGACTTTGTTAAATATGGCAGCGAAAAAGTTCAGCCTATTATTAAACAATAAACATGTAGGGAATGGCTCAATCTATTACAAAAGGTATGTTTGATTATTTTAATAGTAACATGTAACATTTTCATAGTATATATGTGACTTTATCGGCACAAACTGATCAAGATCAACACCGTTCGTGTTAAACGTTAATAAGCTGGTTAGAAGCCTCTGTCATCTTGTGTAGAAACCAGATTTACAGACTGATTTGAACATAAACTGTTCAGAATGTCAAAGTGTTACCTTTTTCCTTGCACCGAATCAGACAGCGTTTAATTGCAGACTATGAATAAAAAGAGAAAACCCACCTAAGCTTGATATGGGACTTACATTGCAAATACCGAGTGCTAGATCTGTCCGTACATACGGCAAGTGTAACTGATTGATTGTTTTGTGTTTTACGCCGTTTTCAACATTTTTACAGTCAGATCACGGCGTGTCCTGGGTAAGTTTCCAGTCCATTTATCCTGACATCATCCAGTTAGTCGTAATGGCATCCCCGTAACCCTGAGTGCCTAGGATGACAGCCATTACTACCATTTTGTGTAAAAGTCTTTGGTATGACCTTAGGCAAGTCAAGAGTGACCGAAGAGTCCGCCGTATCACGAAAGATTCCAAGATATGTAATACCAACAATGAAGCAAAACAATTATTTGAGATCATAATAATATGAAACATTAGGTACAAGCAGTGTTACAATTGAGATCATATATGGTATAGGGAATGTTGATACTTATTTAACTCTTTCAGCGCCAAAGGCAATATTGAGGTTTTTGCAAACAATACTGATTCAGGTGAGTCAGCTCGTAACGAGCTGTCTCACCTGAAATCAGCATTGTTTGCCTTTTAGTTATCAAAATAGTCCAAACTTGTCTTACATGAGAAATGGAAAGGCCCGATTTTGCACATGGAAGAGTCTACTTTAAACAATTCGGCGCTGAAAGAGTTAAATGGACTTAGATATAAAATACCGCGTGCTTGATATGTCCGTACGGATGTCAAGTGTGACCGAAGGGGCCGTCGTATCGTATCACGGAAAGAGTCCAAGCCACCAGTCGGAAACGACGTCTACAAACTGTCGGAAACGGTGATGGCTCTTCCCATTTTCTTTAATGCACTTTAATTACAATAATTTAGCAGACCACGGCCAATCACGAAACGAACGAGATCTTCCTTGACAACCGTGGAGATTTCGGAATCGGGATCACGGAGACGCTCTATTATGTGCTGGGTATATTTTTACCCCCGCACCGGGTATAACGCGTGCGAAGGTCGGTCGCATCCTGTGACGTAGCGTGTAAATTGCAGGGCTGTATTTTCAGAGACAAAGTGGCGAGTGCCCTTTTTAGCGATCCTTTTAACAAACAGTTTAAACTCGCTGAATACGTGAATTGAGTGAATAATTCCTTGGAATTGTGACGACCATTAACTGCATCTCCAAGCAGAACATTCATCTTATATGACGATGTAATTTGTTTTGTTTCAAATTGAGATGTCGCCATTATTTCCGACTTCTCGACTTAGACCTCATTTTAATTTGGTTTTCTTTTGACAGTTTTTCGCTTTTATTTCAAGAATGTTCATCAACAACTTGTACATTCTCCGTTCACATTTACTGTATGCGGCCTTTTTACAGGACCGCTATCTTGAAAAATATTGTTTTATTGTAATTTATATATATTTATATATATAGATACATGTTCATGTACATATACGTATGTATGTATATATATATATATATATAAACAGTTGTGTGCACATGTGTATTCATATGTATATATTTATATATATAAATCTGAATAAGACTTAATTTATTACAATTTTTCATTTATGATACTGTCTTAACCAGTTCTGTATGCATATTTATGTTTATCAACCATGAGCTGTTTATACTTAAGTTGAAATCAAGATATATGTTCTGTTCTGCTCTGTAAACCCTTTCCAACCTATAGACGCATTTAACGCATCTGCAGCAGACGACTTTTGAAAACATCGTGACAAAAGGAGAAATTGCTCAAAACGAACAATTTCTCCTTTAGCCACAATGTTTTCAACTTCTTTCAGTAATTATACCTACAATTATATAAAGATTTTCCATATTTTTGAGTAGACATTTTCAATGTCGTCTGATGCAGATTTGCTGTAAGTGGGAAAAGGTTATAGGTCATAAGATTAACCCTTACGTCACTGATGTCTTTCAACGTTCGCGGGAAAGGCATGGATCACGGATACATTTGATATATTGTTGACTACAAAGTTCGAATATCCAACACGATCTTACTCGTGTTAACTCGATTTTGATTGAAAATCGACCATTTCCTCATATCACAAATCTGCAGCAGACGACTTTGAAAACATATAGGCAAAAACTTGGTAACTCTCTAAAAATGAGAGAACAATTATTTGAAAAAGTCGTCTGGCTGGAAAGGCGTCAGAAAGCGTCTGTATGTGGGAAAGGGTTTAGGAATATTTCGACAGATGAATTCGAACAATCCGTTGTAGACTTAATGCAGTATGGTTAAAATATTTCCTCTTAAATATTCGTCTTCGAAAAAGGATATACGAGGCAAGGTACGAGATTACTCTTGTGAACATTGTAGATCTAGATCAGGTTGTGCATCCGCATAGTGTGATCAATATCTACACTGTTCACATACTACTTACCACACGCTTGTTAATGAAGTCAGTCACACTTGATAGATTATAATAACAGATGGACTAGATAATATGAACATACACTGTTCAGAAATGCTCCTTTTTCTTATTCCTTAGTAGCTAATATGTAACGTTTATTTAATTCCACCAGCGACGTAGATAAGATGAAATTCGTTCTTCCTGGTTCTACTGAAGACTTTGATAGTGCACAGTCGTTTTTATTGATTTAGTAACAGCCGCCTACTTAAGCTTTGTGAAACAATATAACAAAAAATCATTATAAATCTTAAAAGTATAATAATTAAATTTCGAAGTTGTAGAAAAATTATACTTTATTTATTTGTAAGATGTTTTACGCATCTTTCAATGGTATTTTAAACACTTAACGACATTTCCTTAACCCTTTCCCTCATGTAGACGCTTTCTGACGCCTCTGCAGCAGACGGCTTTTTGAAAACATAGTGACAAAAGAAGAAATTGCACAAAACGTGCAATTTCTCCTTTTGCCACAATGTTTTCCG
>JASEVX010000008.1:31535286-31642786 GCA_031761405.1 Serripes groenlandicus | reverse complement strand
ACTACTACTTACATATTAAATGTTATTATTTCATTTCGTATTCACTAATCATTTTTTATTTTTTCAAATAATTTTATTCAATCCATAATTATTATTTTCTCTTCATAGTGTTATATTGTTTGTTTATTTTTTATCAAATGTATTCAATCAAATACAATCATTTATAGAATAAATTAATATGATCCGTTAAAAAACGCGACCTGTTTTTGAATAATCGGTTTATTTACATTGTCAGGTTTATTTACATTGTCAGTCATTGACAATTGTATGTAAAATAAATGACCATCGTCAATATTGGGGACATCGTGCTCGTTTAGAAACATAATAAATAAAGATAAACAGAGAGAGAATCATTTAGATTCGAACGCCCAGTGTATTGGTTACAACAACCTTCATAGCACCATTTGGTCAAAGAATCAAACATGAACTTCGGGTGTACTTTATATACATGAATCTAATACTTATCATGGTTTACTGTCCATGTTCATGTCGATATTGATACCACTATGTTCACAAAAAATGTTTTGATGGAGATAAAGTTCAGAACTAACGAACTGTTTTCATATTACAACAATAATACTTACAGCATTACAGCAATAACAATGAAAATAAGGTAATGTAATACAAATAATATTGATAGTATTAGAAAAAAATAATATCATAACAATATTGTTATCAATATAAAAAGAAACCACTATGAATACGAATAAATGAATATATTTATTTATGTATTTAACGATGGGGATACATTAGAATACTTTTCAGATACGATACAGCCTTATAACGCATAGGACTTTAAATTGAAATGTTATAAGTATAGTCCGAGAAACAAGATAATTTAATCTATGATTAAATCGAATCACCAGAAATGAATGAACGGCAACATGCAAAACTAACTCCACACTGGGCTTTCAGTGCTTTGATTCGTCACCATATTTGCCAGTGTCAAAGGTCACGTATGAAGGAGCAGTTCACGTGTTCACAAGCTGCATGACGTCCGATTTTCAATTTGCATATTTTCCATCTTTAATAAGCTACCGATGCCTTTCTAAATTTTTAATTTTCCTGCAACGTACATTTAAATTAACCTATTTTAGCGGGATTTTGAATCATATTATTTTAATGGATACCCCTGGTCGCTTTAATCTGACACTTCCAATTTTCGAAAGAGCTTGCTTGCACGTGACAAAGAGAAATGGGCGGTGCTTATGTAAAACTAACCATAGCGAATTAATGACAAGGGTAGATACAGATTTTCTTTAACATTGGTGCTATCAGATCCAAATGGCTACTATTTGGTATAAGCACTTCAGAGCAAAGTTTTAGTAAACTGTAACTCTTTATCAATCAGTATCATTCTAAACAAAATACTGCAGTCATTGTTGCAAGATATTATTTATGATCAATTTAAATTTAGAAAATGTTGCAACATAAACCTGTACACCATTATATTTCATTTATTAAATGATCCGCATCCAGCGATTTGGGGTCTTAATGACACTTATATTAGCCATCATTTAATGTTTTATTGGCATAAAACATTTGGAACTTCACTTACAGTTTCTGTTGAAACATGCATTCAGGACTAAATTACATGCATAATTCTCTATATGTAGATGCAAAAGCTCGCATGAATCTTCACTGTACGCAGATGCACTAGCTCGCCTGAAACTTCAGTGTACACATATGCACAAGCTCCCCTGAAACTTCAGTGAACGCAGATGCAATAGCTCGCCTGAAACATGACTGTTCGCAGATGCACAAACTCGCCTGCAACTTAACTGTACACAGATGCACAAGTTCGCCTGAATCTTCACTGTACACAGATGCACAAGCTCGCATGAAACTTCACTGTACACATATGCACAAGCTCGCCTGAATCTTCACTGTACGCAGATGAACAAGCCCGCCTGAAACTTCACTGTACACATATGCACAAGCTCGCCTGAAACTTCACTGTACACAGATGGACAAGCCCGCCTGAATCTTTACTGTACACAGATGGACAAGCCCGCCTGAATCTTTACTATACACAGATGCACAAGCTCGCATGCAACTTCACTGTACACATTTGCACAAGCTCGCCTGAATCTTCACTGTACACAGATGAACAAGCCCGCCTAAAACTTCACTGTACGCTCGCCTGAAACTTCACTGTACACAGATGCACAAGCTCGCCTGAATCTTTACTGTACACAGATGAACAAGTCCGCCTGAATCTTCACTGTACGCAGACGTACAAGCTCGCCTGAAACTTGACTGTACACAGATGCACAAGCTCGCCTGATACTTCACTGTACAGACAAGCTCACCTGAAACTTGACTGTACACAGATGCACAAGCTCCCCTGAAACTTTACTGTACACAGATGCACAAGCTCCCCTGAAACTTGACTGTACACAGATGCACAAGCTTCCCTGAATCTTCACTGTACACAGATGCACAAGCTCGCCTGAAACTTTACTGTACACAGATGCACAAGCTCCCCTGAAACTTGACTGTACACAGATGCACAAGATCCCCTGAAACTTTACTGTACACAGATGCACAAGCTCCCCTGAAACTTGACTGTACACAGATGCACAAGCTCGCCTGAAACTTTACTGTACACAGATGCACTAGCTCGCCTGAAACTTGACTGTACACAGATTCACAAGCTCGCCTGTAACTTGACTATACACAGATTCACAAGCTCGCCTGCAACTTGACTGTACACAGATGCTCAATCTCGCCTGAAACTTCACTGTACACAGATGCACATGCTCAGTTGTGCAAGCTTGCCTGAAACTTCACTGTACGCAGATACACAAGCTCCCCTGAAACTTCACTGTTAGCAGATGCAAAATCTCGTCTGAAATGTCACTCTACACAGTTACTGAAGCTCGCCTAAAACTTGACTGTACGCAGATAGAAAAGCACCCCTGAATCTTAATTGTACAGATGCACACGCTCGTCTGAATCTTCACTGTACACAGATGCACATGCTCGCCTGAATCTTCACTGTACACAGATGCACAAGCTCGCTTGAATCTTCACTGTACACAGATGCACATGCTTGTCTGAATCTTCACTGTACACAGATGCACAAGCTCGCCTGAATCTTCACTTTACACAGATGCACAAGCTCGCCTGAATCTTAACTGTACAGATGCAAAAGCTCGCCTGAATCTTCACTGTACACAGATGCACAAGCCCGCCTGAATCTTAACTGTACAGATGCACAAGCTCACCTAAATCTTAACTGTACAGATGCACAAGCTCGCCTGAATCTTCACTGTACACAGATGCACAAGATCGCCTGAAACTTCACTGTACACAGATACACTAGCTCGCCTGAAACTTCACTGTACGCAGATGCACAAGCTCGCCTAAAACTTCACTGTACACAGATGCACAAGCTCGCCTGACACTTTACTGTACACATATGCACAAGCTCAACTGAAACTTTACTGAACACAGATGCACTAGCTCGCCTGAAACTTTACTGTACACAGATGCACTAGCTCGCCTGAAACTTCACTGTACACAGATACACAAGCTCGCCTGAAACTTTACTGTACACATATGCACAAGCTCGCCTGAAACTTTACTGTACACAGATACACAAGCTCGCCTGAAACTTTATTGTAAGCGGATACACAAGCTCCCCTGAATCTTCACTGTACACAGATGCACTAGCTCGCCTGAAACTTATCGTACACAGATGCACTAGCTCGCCTGAAACTTTACTGTACACAGATACACAAGCTCGTCTGAAACTTTACTGTACACAGATACACAAGCTCGCCTGAAACTTTAATGTACACAGATGCACTAGCTCGCCTGAAACTTTACTGTACACAGATACACAAGCTCGCCTGAAAAGTTACTGTACACAGATACACAAGCTCGCCTGAAACTGTATTGTAAGCGGGTACACAAGCTCCCCTGAATCTTCACTGTACGCAGATGCACAAGCTCGCCTGAAACTGTACTGTACACAGATATACAAGCTCGCCTGAAACTTTATTGTAAGCAGATGCACAAGTTCGCCTGAAACTTGACTGTACACATATGCACACGCTCCCCTGAAACTTCACTGTGCACAGATGCACAAGCTCCCCTAAATCTTCACTGTACGCAGATGCACAAGCTCGCCTGAAACTGTACTGTACACAGAGACACAAGCTCGCCTGAAACTTTATTGTAAGCAGATGCACAAGTTCGCCTGAAACTTAACTGTACACATATGCACACTCTCCCCTGAATCATCGCTGTACGCAGATACACTGAGACCCTGAATCGCTAGAAGAGTCTCGTATATTTTCAATCGTTTCTTGGACAAAGAACCGTGAAATATTTATTTTAATAAGTCGGTTTCAATTTAAATTTCCGAAAAGGGTAGAAATGATGAAATATAACCTATTTTTGACAGAACCCATTATTAAACCGTCAACTAAAGACCCCCTCATTGCCCAGGTTCAGCGATGCATACAAACTTATACATAACAATTTTAATAACATATTAAATTATAGTTCCACTGAGAAATACTTGATCTGTGTACATCCATGAAGTAATATATACTTTTGTTTGCTTGTATGTATGGCGTATCACTGCGTTTTCAACATGTGTTCAGTTATTCGTATCACCTCGTTCCCTGGATAAGTTGCCAGTACTACTGGTCCATGTGTTATCACATTTACGAAAGGTATTAAACACACAGTTCGGAGCGCAATGGAGGTAGGACATCGCTACCTTTATAAATTATTTGGTATCACCCGTATCACTGCGTTTTAACATGTGTTCAGTTATTCGTATTCCTGCGTTCCCTGGATAAGTTACCAGTACTACTGGACCATTTATTTTCACACTTACGAGAGGTGTTTAACACACAGTTCCGAGCGCAAAGGAAGTAGGACATCGCTACCTTTATAAAATATTCGGTATGACCCATATCACTGTGTTTTCAACATGTGTTCAGTTATTCGTATCACCGCGTTCCCTGGATAAGTTGCCAGTACTACTGGACCATGTGTTATCAGACTTACGAGAGGTGTTTAACACACAGTTCTGAGCGCAAAGGAGGGGAAGACATCGCTACCTTCATAAAGTATTTGGATCGAACCCGCGACCTCCCGCGCTCGAGTCGGACGTTTTTCAACAACACCACAGAGACGTTATAGTCAATATATAAGTTGTATATCGAGGGTTTGGCTCGAAACGGTTGTAACTAAAAACCTATTTTGAAAACCCTGGTTTAGGTGCAATTCTGACCCCTTTGTAAACAATGCAAATGTATGTGCCATTGCTCAGAACGAGCAATGGCATCTAAATTTCCATTGTTTAACAAGGAAAATGATTTAACGCTTATAAAGACTTTATGGCGAGGTGATTAACCTTGGTAAAAACATTGCCGATTTTAGTTACAACCGTTTTATATGCAGTCAAACTTGTATGAGCCGTCAACTCTGCTAAGCAGCAAGCTTGAATTAAGCAGCCACTTGAAGATAAACGAAAACAACATTTTCTTCTATATTTAACTTGTATTAAGCAGCCACCTGTGTTCAGCAGCCACATTTGGCTCTCCCCTGGATGTCTCCTTAGGACAAGTTTGACTGTCCATGTTAAATAAGCACGATTCGCGAATTGAAAACATATACGAGTTTAGCATTTATATCAACGAATCCGGCATAGGAAGAAGATACTATAACATAAAATTAGTATCAGACGAGTTCGAGTTTCTGAAAAAGGCAGGTTCAAATCAGCTCGGCAATCTGCTCACTCTATTCAAGACCGCCCCGGTGATGTAGTGGTAGAGCGTTCACCTCGGAAGCGGGAGGTCGCGGACTCGATCCCCGGCCGAGTCATACCAAAGACTTTTAAAAACGGTAGTAATTGCTGAACTCCTTGGTTGGCGCTCAGGAGTTCTGGGTTAGCATTACCACTTACTAACTAGTGTCAGGATAAATGGACCAGTTTTACCGTTAACTTACCCGAGAAACGCCATGATATGACTGAAAAGGTGTTCACCTACTCATCCTGGTTTTCTCACACAAGTACTTCAAGCAACTGGCTGCTTTTCCATATAAACTGTTAGCCCATTGGTGGAAGGCAAATGACGCTTGTCATAGTGACTTTTATCAAACGTTTGGAAGAATGTTGGTCGAGCTTGGGTTCGAACTCACAACCCCTTAATTAATAGCCCTCGTCGCTAGAGGCATTGTTTGCTTTATGTTTTGCGCAACTTTCAACACTTTTTCAGTCATATCACGGCGTTTCCTGGTTAATATATAAACCGCTTCCGGCGAATTGGAATCTTATTAAACGTGGCCTACGCTTCTAGTTTTTTGCCAGAAGATGCATTTAACCCTTTCCCTCATATAGACGCTTTCTGACGCCTCTGCAGCAGACGGCTTTTTGAAAACATAGTGACGAAAAGAAATTGCTCAAAACGAGCAATTTCCCCTTTTGCCACAAGGTTATCCATTCAATTATACAGATTTTCTATTTTTTGACATAATATGTTCAAAGTCGTCTGCTGCAGAATTGTCGCATGAGGGAAAGAGTTAAGTCTTTATAACTTTGAGGCATATATACAGTGAAGACTCTCTGGTGAGACTCTGCATAGGCTTATGTTCATCTGAGTCTTCACTTTACGCAGACGCAAAAAAGACCCGAAATACAAAGATGCAGTTAAATTCGATTTGGGATTGCTATCAGTTTCAAAACCCCTCCGAAGGTCGGTTTTCGCGTGGCCTTGTCCAATCTTATATCAATTCATTTTCGTGTCTAGACGTGTATTTAGGAACACCATTATTACTTTACTTTATATGATATTTGAAAAACATCTGGGTTAATATGACAAATTTGAAACTAGGAGATATTCAATAATAATAAAAATGATAATAATAATAATCATAATCATAATCATAATCATAATAACAATTATAATAATAATAATATTGATAATAATGATATAAAAGTAATAATAATATTGATAATTATAATAATAATAATAATAATAATAATAATCGTAATAATAATTATAATAATAATAATATTGATAATAATGATATAAAAGTAATAATAATAGTCATAATTATAATAATAATCATATTGATAATAATAATAATAATAATAATAATAATAATAATAATTATAATAATAATAATAATAATAATAATAATAATAATAATTTATAATAGTAATAATTTATAATAGTAATAATATGATACTATTAATAATGTTATCAATAATAGGAACTAGGCTTTCCGTTCATTGTGAGAAACTCTATATTATTAGTAATAATGAAATAATGATAAAAGTAAAACAAAATTGAGAATAATTGTATTAATGATTTCCGTTTCGAAAATAAAACATGCCAATAAACACTTGTTTTATGTTTTAAAAAAGGAAGCAGGAAATACAACAACACTACTGTTTCATAATTTTTTCATAAAGGAATATCAATGACAAATAATAGAACAAAAGTACAGAAGAAAAAATCATTTCAAGGAGAATGAGAAAATTTCTCTGAATTCCGCCCTATATTTCTAGCTGTCAGCATAAATCTCATAAAGTGCCCGAACCCGGGCTCATGATGAAAATATCCCGCCGGGAACGATGCAAAATAATAAAGATCTCAATAAATAATTCAGGAACCATCACTCGTTATTTTCAATATCGTGGGCCTGTGTCTTACGCCAATTTTCGACTAATGATTCAATTTCCTGACTGGTAAACAGCAGGCACGATGTTGACGCCAGCGTCGAATGCACGGTCTCATAAAATCCAAATAAATTAAGGAAATAGTATATTTATTAGAGTCGCTGTGCTATTTTATTAATTATTTTTGAAGATCCATCCTCTCTCGTTTTTTCTCTCTGTTAAATATGTCCTGCTGTTTGAAATACGTGATCTGTGCAATTCCCTTTAAGCCCAATCGACCGCCTCGGTGGTGTAGTGGTAGAGCGCGTCCGCCTCGGCTGCAGGAGGGCGCCGGATCGATCCCCGGCCGGGTCATACCAAAGACTTTCAAATTGGTAGTAATGGCTGCCCTCATTGGCTCTCTTGGTTGTGGGGTTACATATAGCTACATGTACCTGAACCGTGGATTTTTATTAAAATGGGAAGGCTTTTGGTGTCCATTGGTCGCAGAAAGCAGGATCTCGCTTATTGCAGGTTAATTTATGATTAAAAATCATCGGGAGGATTTCAATGTGGTCGCTTACACCAGGGGGTCGGTTATACCAGGTGGTCGGTAGTACAGGTTTAACTGTACCTTGATCATTAAACAGATGGATGACACAAGCATTGTAAGTGATACCAAATACTTGAAAAAAATGGTAGTATTGGCCAACCCTCCTTGGCGCTCAGGGCTGTGGGGTAAGCACAAGTTACGATGAACTCCCCGGTGTCTGAATAAATGGACCATTAGTATGGGTAACTTACCCAGCAAACGCCGTGATATAACTGAACAATTGTTGAAAGCGGCATAACAAACAAACAGACAAAACCACTTTTGGTTGTTCATATTAAAATAATGTTATTAGTATCTAACATATAATGATGCAATAACATTCACAAGTCATTCACACTTATTAAAATGATAGTATCAAGTGAGCATTTATTAGCGCTCTTAAATTGACAAATTCGGAATTATATTATCCGCTCACCATTTCGAAGAAAATGTAAGGAGCACAAACCGTGCTTGGTGAGTGCTTTTACTTACTTCTGCAATAAATACGGTTAAAAGTCGTGTTTGTTGTTTTAACAACAATGAATGAATGAAGATATCAACTGGGATATCAACCTCTGTTTATTCTCAATAAGCCACTGAAAAGCTCGTAATTAAAAATATACAAGTATATTTACGTAATGACAACCATAATGAAATCTGACCAAACTATTCGTCGAAGATATATTGAAACTAACGGAGCCACATAACAGGTCGACTCGAATTGACCCTATACATTTAAATATTCTATACAATCAGATCACTCGGCAATCCTTTCTTCTCTACCTCGTTTATATACACTGGTTTTCGAGTCGACCTTTTAACCCTTTCCCTCATACGACAATTCTGCAGCAGACGACTTTGGACATATTTTGTCAAATGATGGAAAATCTCTATAATTGAATGGATAACCTATGACTAAAAGTGGAAAACATTGTGGCAAAAGGAGAAATTGCTCGTTTTGAGCAATTTCTACTTTTGTCACTATGTTTTCAAAAAGCCGTCTGCTGCGGAGGCAAAGTGGTAAAGGGTTAAAGGCAGTCGTCCGATCTATCCGACAGTTAGCTATTAAGGCGAAATTAAGGTCTGGTCTTGCATGAGATTGACGTAATACGGACTTAGTACAAGCAGCTATCTCCACTTTACGCTTTCATATCTATTGCCATTATTTCTGTATATTCTAATGCACACAAGGTGTCGGTATGAAGACGAAAAGTTCTATTTATTCCATTTTAACTAACTCATATTCGGCTAGAAATACGCCTTGCATGCTAAAATCCTACATTCTTGTATCTAGCGCGGGCAGGTGTGTGTTAAATAGTGTATTATTCAATAAATATGTGTCTGTTTAATTGGGATTTTATATGTTCAACATTATTTCAGTTATAGCCCAACGACAGTTCACTTATTCATGATTCATAGATAAACAAGCCAGAACCAAGCTAGGAAATGTGCCTTGGCCAAGGGAACTCGACCACGCCCGCCGCATCGCAATTTGGGGGACGAGTCCGTGACGCCGGGTTCCAAATCCCCACCGCCATTCAATCGGCTACTTCAATATGTAGTCCGGTGTTTATATGGCATGTATACATAATGCTCAACGGGTACATATGAGGTTAGATATTATATTCTACTTTGTTCTACGGTTTCATTATTGTCACATGGTGACGAGTATGGGCTTTCAAAGATCTCTCTGGATGACCTTGACCGTTTGATGGGTCATTTAGAAATAACTCTCAAAAGAAAGGTTCGCAATACATGAATGCATCGAACACTAACAGATATATACACTTATAACTAAATGACACATGTAGCTGATTTTGATTGTTTGGTGTTTAAAGCATTTTTCAACATTATTTCGGTTATACCACGGCATTTCCAGGGTTAGTCACCAGTACTACTGATCCATTTATCTTGACGTATTTATGTTCTCTTGATGACCAACCGGTTCTATGGTTAGGATATGGCCATAGTGAATCCTTTCCCGTGTACAGACGCCTTTTTATCCCATTGTAGCATCCGACTGTTGTTAACATTTTGGCAAAAGAAAGAAAACTGCTCATAATCAGCAACTTCGTAACTATATCGAGGGCTTGGTGTGAAACGGTTGTAACTAAAATTGATATTTTTTTACCAAGGTTAATCTCCTCGCCATAAAGTCTTTATAAGCGTTAAATCATTTTTCTTGGTAAACAATGGAAATGTAGGTGCCATTGCTCGTTCTGAGCAATGGCACCTAAATTTGCATTGTTTACAAAGGGGTCAAAATTGCCCCTAAACCAATTTTATTTTTCAAAATAGGTCTTTAGTTACAACCGTTTCACCCAAGCCCTCGATATTAAACTTTCATTTATTGAGGTTTACCATATTTTTAAACAAATTCTTTCAAAATCGTCTGATTTGGTGCATGTGGGAACGAGCTTAAGGATTCCCACTACGGCCATCACAAGTAGTACATGTAGCACAGACTTAAAAATGAAACAAACGGCCAAGCCATTCGATGAAAAATTTGAATGTCTCCTGTTTGCCTGACGTGGTATATATACACTTACAGCATTTAGTCGTGTGAAGAGCGAAATCGCGTAAAATTGCAACAGTTTATGACTGTAGGAGACTACAAAAATATCTCTTCACATTCAATAACACCACATCTGCACGTTGCCTTTGATATCATAGTCACACAACGGTGTAAAACGATTCTTTAATACCTATACCGGTATTCCTATACCGGTTTATAGCATTCAGATGTCGTTGTTTCGGGAGCATTTATTATTTTCTATGATTCCAGCCTTCTATTAATGATATATTTAATAGGAAACTGATCCCCATTAAATCCCTGCTCCCTACTCCTCATCAGATATGAGATTGCGAAGAATTTCTAACTGGATAGATGGAAATCTTCGTATTGCCTACAGTCTATGATGAAATAAGTACCGACCGCTTTACATCGCATAAAAAGTAATCCCTAACACGTTGCCGGGATCTTCCTCCGCCATGAAACTGCTGTGACGTCAGCATGGGAGGGTAATAAACGCAGTCGATTTGGATGTCGGAGTGAGATAACAGATAACAAGTACGCATGAATATAAATAATGATAAATATTGTGTACAATAAAATCAAGTGACATCCTTGGTTTTTTGTTTATCTACTGGGGGTAAACGAATAAATTTTCTTCAAAAATGAAATAGAGACGTCGATTAAACAGACATTTTAATCTACGTTTATTCATAGGATATTTCTAGTTATTTATGCATTTTTATTATTTTCCTGCTTTATATACATTTACAATTCATGACTTTTGTACCAATTTTAACCTTTCATACACACATATTACATGTATATTAAAGAGCAATCGAACTTCGTGATTATAGTTAGTTCATGACGTCATTATGGTAACTCTTTTCTACTGAAACTTTGCACTAACATTCAACTGAAAAGTGGTAAGATACTTTGTGATGTTTAATGATTCATTTAATCCTCGGCAGCTTTGTTATTTGAATACTTAGGCTCGCGAATTTAGGACTGATAAATGTATTGGTTGGTACGCCGCTTTCAACATTGGTTTCCGTCATATCACGGCGTTTCTTGGGTCCTTGTACTACTGGTCAATTTATCTTGTCGTATTTATTGTTCCATGGATGACCAACCAGTTCTAGGGTTAGAACTGGCGAATCCTTTCCCCTGTACCTGTTTGGTCACTCTTTACTCCGGAAACTGTGTACTGTACTAGCATTCAACTGATAAGTGATAAGATACTTTCTGATTCCTTTAATCCTTTACATCTTTGCTTTTTGAATACTCATGCTCGTGAATTTAGGATTGATTAATTGATTTCGATGGCTTGGCGTGAAACGGTTGTAACTAAAATAGGTATTTTTTTACCAAGGTTAATCGCCTCGCCATAAAGTCTTTATAAGCGTTAAATCATTTGTCTTGGTAAACAATGGAAATTTAGGTGCCATTGCTCGTTCTGAGCAATGGCACCTAAATTTGCATTGTTTACAAAGGTGTCAAAATTGCCCCTAAACCAGGGTTTTCAAAATAGGTTTTTAGTTACAACCGTTTCACGCCAAGCCCTCGATTTGTTGGTGTTTGACGCCGCTTTCAACATTGTTTTCATTTATATCTCGGCGTTGCATGGGTAGGTTACCAGTACTACTAGTCAATTGATGACATTAGCTAACGTAATGTTAACCGCGCAAGCCTGTGCGCCAAGGAGGGCATCCGTTACTTCCATGTTTAAACTATTGTGTATGACCCTACGAACTTAGCAGACCCTAGTATCTATAGTAAACAATTCTATAATATAGATATGTCTTTACTTAAACCTTTACCACATTCAAACAAAATTCAATATCTCTAAACAGAGTTGAAAACATTGTGTCACATTGTGTCATGATTTTTTCAAATGTCATCTGCTGTGGACGCATCTGAACGCGGGCAATGCTTAACTTGTCTCGGGGGCCGCGACAGGGTAGTTGAAAACGACGAGAGTAGTCGATCGATCGTGATGGATCCCGAGTTACAATCCCGGCTCGGTCAATCTTTCTGTTCGATGTTTGAATGAAGCCATTGTGACAAGCGTCATCCGTGTTCCAACAATGGGCTATTAGTCTCTGTAGGATGGTAGTCAACTGTTTGCGAAGAATACCGATAGAGGTACTGAAGAATATTAGTAGAAATTCTGAAGAATATTGGTAGAAGTACTGAAGAAAATCGAAAGAAGTACTGAAGAATATTGGTAGAAGTAGGGAAGAATATCGATGGAAGTACTGAAGAATAGCGATAGAAGTACTGAAGAATATTGGTAGAAGTACTGAACAAATATCGATAGAGGTACTGAAGAATATTGGTAGAAGTACTAAAGAATATCGATAGAAGTACTGAAGAATATTGGTAGAAGTACTGAAGAAAATCGATAGAAATACTGAAGAATATTGGTAGAAGTACTGAATAATATGTGTAGAAGTACTGAGGATTATCGATAAAAGTACTGAAGAATATTTGTAGAAGGACAGAAGAATATCGATAGAAGTACTGAAGAATATCGATAGAAGTACTGCATAATATTGGTAGAAGTACTGAATGATATTTATAGAAGTACTGAAGAACAACGATATAATTACTGAAGAATATTTGTAGAAGGACGGAAGAATATCGGTAGAAGTACTGAATGATATGTGTAGAAGTACTGAAGATTATCGATAAAAGTACTGAAGAATATTGGTAGAGGTATTGAAGAATATCGATAGAAGTACTGAAGATTATTGGTAGAAGTACTGAAGAATATCGATAGAAGTACTGAAGAATATTGGTAGAAGTACTGAAGAATATTTGTAAAAGTACTGAAGTATATCGGTAGAAGTAGTGAAGTATATCGTTAGAAGTACTGAAGTATATGGCTAGAAGTACTGAAGTATATGGCTAGAAGTACTGAAGTATATCGCTAGAAGTACTGAAGTATATGGCTAGAAGTACTGGTGTGACAAAGCCACGGAACACATTGGTAGAGGAACGGGCCTCCGTGAGTTTCCTGAAATACCGGTAACACTTAACAGTATTTTGACTAAACGTGATTTAGTTTAGAGTTTTCATTCCATAGCTATCAATCTTTAAAACAATTCAGTTAACGCTGATTCAAATTAGACATTCTAACGGCATATTTTGATGTGTTTGATTACCTTCTTAACATCGAATTAGTTGATTAGGTGAAACATATCTAGATATCATTGATAATATTGAGTTTTAATCCTGACGATTGGATTAAGACATTGTGACTGCTTGGGAAGATTAGAATGTTGTTATTGTGCGTCATTGTGCTGGTGTGGAAAACAAATGGAACACATTTGGTGTTGAACTGATCGCCTTGATATAACTGAAATAAATGTTACAGTCTGTTTTCTAAGCAGTATTTATTTCAGAGTGCTTATTTCATAATCGTTTATGCATTTACACATGTTCACGGCATCATTGCATTACTCGATGATCACATTTTTTCGTAACGTCATTAACAATGTATTAGTTGATAAGGTTAAACTTATCCATTTATCATTGATAGTCTTAATTTCTAGACCCGGCTGGGGCACCCATTCTTTCCGAGTATTTCACAAAAGTCCAGATAAAGAGGGGGTATTCAACTCTTTTCCCCACAATATCTCTCTTATTATCCAACTAATCCCTATGATGTGGGTACTCAAAAGAATCGTCTCACTGAGACGATTCTTTCGAGTACCCACAACATAGGGATTAAGGGTCAAATAACGATTTTAAAACATGCAAAACGCCGTTTATCTAGAGCTCTGGATGGGATAAACAGTATATGTAGGAATGTAGCCAGCATGAGAGGCATGTCGTGCGGATAACTGGTGCGGTAAAGACACGGAACAGCATTGGTAGATGAACTCACCCCCGTGATATAACTGACATACCCGTCGTGAATTACGATACAGTATTAATACAAGTTTACACTATAATTCAAAATAGGATAATAAAAGATCCAATGTTGCATTATGTTACACATTAAGTGCAACAACACGACGTAAACATGTAATCTCGACGTTCTCACGGCGATATATCTTTCATTCCTCACGCCATAACGTGAAATTAGCGAGCTTTACGGTTGATCTCGTGTTTTTCACGGTTTCTACAATTTCACGCTACACCGGTATTTCCAATCAGTCAAACTTATATCCACCGATTCCATACGTTGAACGATTTGTTGATAAGCCTTCGATCGTTTTAGTTTTGTTAAATTTCAACAGTCTTTCTATAAATCATTATTTATTTTAGAGTGTTTATTTCATATTTTATTGTGCTTTAACAAGTTACACATTTAAACGACGTCTCAGCTGGTGATCCTAATTGCTCGAAGGATTCGGTCAAGGTCAAGATGTTGATCCCTCTCCAGCATCCACTCCAATGATAAGAGGTTGTATTCACCCTCCACGGAGACCAGTTTAAACTTGTCTATTTTGCATCGATTGAGAAACAAGCTTTCAGCTTAGTTTTTAATCCCACTGGCTGCTTCTTGGCGACTTAACCAGTACTCGCCCTTCACGGGATTCAAACCCGAGACCTTTGTTGGGAAAGGGATATAGTTGTATTTGCTCTCTATGGGAGACCATCATTCGATGGACGGATTTCATCAAGTCCAACATGTTAACCCAGCTCTCGTACTCTGACACATGATGTAGAAAGTCTTATCCCTTTCAATGCTGAATTCTAAATATGGACTTCTCCAGCCTCGATATGGAAGGGTCTATAGCCACTTTTATGAATATCACGATAACAGCTTTGAGTTTGAGCTGCCAACCGTATAGAGCCCGGTTAGAGTTGGTGGGTGACCCATGTTTTATACAATCTGTTCCGGAAGCCAACGGGTTTAGGTTTAATCATCGCTCGCTGACTGAAACTTGGTACATGCATCTTTCGTAAACAACCCGTGATTGCTGAAATTAAAATTAAATACAATATATCATCAGACAAACACTTGTTGTTTATAGTATACTTTTACTAAACGTGTCGGCATTACGCATTCATCGAGCAGACGGCTTTTTGAAAACATTGTGACAAAAGAAGAAATTGCTCAAGACGAGCAATTTCTCCTTTTGCCACAATGTTTTCCACTTTTAGTCATAGGTTATCCATTCAATTATAGAGATTTTCTATTTTTTGACAAAATATGTTCAAAGTCGTCTGCTGTAGAATTGTCGTATGAGGGAAAGTGTTAATAGTCATATGTACATGACCAGCGCCAGGTGAAATGTGAGCCGTCCCGCAAGAAAACCAACATTGTGGACTCTGCGTAAAGTATCGACCCGGATCAACCTAAGCATGCCGCTAAGCAGGCTAACCCGGACAGACACGTTTCGCCACCTGTAAATTTCATTACTCTATACCTCTATCCCCCTAAGACGAAATGTGTCGGCCCGAATTATTCTGCGCGGAGTGCACAGGCTGATCTTGGTCTATACATTACGCAGAGACCATGCTGTTGTTTTTCTCGTGGGACGGCTAATGTAGTCTTATTTCACCCATTCCCGTTTATGTTTGTTTGTTTTGGTGGTGTTTTACATAATTTTCAACAGTATTTCAGTAAAATCACGGCGTTTTATATGTCTTTTATTTCCAGAATTATTTATCCCGACACTAGAGAATCGGTCGTAATGCAATCCCCGAAACCCAGAGTGCCATACTTCCTACGATCTGACCGGAATTCCGACCCTGGTCTCCTGCTTACAACGTGGACGCTCTAACCACTACAACACGGGGACCAGTCTCGTTAGGGAAAAGCACATAAATGCCTTAATGCCTTAATGGTAGTAAAATTCGCGGGCTTCATTTGTTATCGTTGGTACGCACTACATCTGTGACCCTCCCCCCCCCCCCCCCCCCCCCCCCCCAAAAGAGAAAAACTCTGGATAGTACACAGCCGAGCCCCGTTAGTTCAGTCGGTAGCGACGAGGCCTGTCAATCCAGGGGCTGTGAATTCGAACCCCAGCTTGGTCAACATTCTTTCCGACGTTTGACAAAAGTCACTGTGACAAGCATCAATTGTCTCCCACCAATGGGATAACAGATTATGTGCAAAAACAGACAGCTTCTTGTAAATTATGTTGTATAAGTACCGGTGTAAGACACACATGAATAGGTAAACTGGTCGGCATTATATGACTGAAAATGTTGAACACGGCATTAAACCCCAATAAATCAATTAATCTAGTGAGTACGATGAGACGAAATGGCCCCTAACTCGGCTCACATCAATGTCATAACAGGACGTTCATGCTTATCGCATTAAGAACCAGAGTTCAGTTCCACCAACCTTACTTAGCGCCAAGTAATACCTGAATACTTCAATGCATATTTCATCATTTTTGTTTCCCTAAGAACAAAGCCTAGATATTGAATTTCTTATCAAGTTTTATTAGTCAGCAAGGTAATTATTTATCTCAACTTATTCATTGACTTAAATACATTCCACCATTTATGATTTACAAAATATAAGGAAAACACAAATGATGAAATATGCTTTTAAGTATTTAAGAATTACTTAGCGCTAAAACATGGTGGTGGAATTAAGCCTGGGTAGATTCAGTATGTATTCTGACATCCGAAACCTTCCTATTGACTTATTGCTAAATAGTGAAGACTCCGCTGAGATTGCATGTAAGTGCACGCTGATCTTAATTTATATTTGATATCATACATGTAGTACATCATCTCATATACATCTTCCGCGAGAATCTTTATTTTATCACGAATTCAACTGCGCTCTGCATATATCTATGCACGTGCTGTGGTATTCCAAAAACGGTTGATACATGCCGTTCTGTTTCTGCATTTCCAAATTATATTGAAAAAAGCGTCACCTTGTTACACAAAGCTAGTGTCGACGTGTATCATATTTCTTTCTTTGAATAAGTGTCAACATGTAACAGAATTCTAAAATTAGGATACGAACATTGTGTCTACCGTTGCGTTTACCACAACTACGGCATACAAAGGTACAACAACTAATGGTATGCATATTTTGGTAAATGTTGTGTGTTCCAGAAGTATGGTTCAAAAGTGTACCAAACAAAGAAAAATATCAGAGGTCCTCTTTTATGACGACCCACCGGTATTTATCTTCTTTGCCCTCGCACTTCGTCTAGCTACGGGAGACTAGATCATATTCGACAAAAATACTGTTGCCATGGAAACTGTATGTTTATTGATAACAAAACTATCATTTTGATATATATTTCGATGGACTTAATTCCACTCAGTTCTTCTAAATCTTTCCCAAATGATGTAGACACGCTTTTCGGAAATTTAGTCAATGTTTTCCCCCCGATTTTAAAATCGTCTCATCAGAAAGATGTTACAATGGAACATACTATTTGAACAGTTGGTATAGAGTTAAAACACATTGGGGACAAAGGACATAATGCAAGTTATGAGCGATGTCTTCCCCTGTTTACAATAATGTTTTCAAACGCCGTATTATGCATAAGATGTAACAATTGAAAACAATCGTAGTTTTGATACAGAGTAAAAAGCCGTTGTTGGAAAAGAACATAATGCCTGTTTTTACCACATTATATTTTAGCTATATACCTTTATTAGCAACGTTCATAGATATATGAAGGCACCAAAGTTTGTCTGTATCAGAGAAGGAGTAAAAGAGTCAGAATTATTATTATTCCTATCTCACTGCGATCTCTACAGTTTACACTAACTTTCTGTCGTTAAGAAGTAGTTAAGAGTTAGTTTTATTGTTTCATACTTTTTACCCTTAGTTAAATATTTTCAAATCCTCTTCCATGTAAAGATATAAAATGAGAGCAAAGTACGAAATATATCGGTTGTCCAAAAATAGCCTACAAAAGGAGAAACTGCTCTTAAGTATACTTTCAGTAAAAGATTATTTCATATTTTTGCTAAGATATTTTAAAAGTCGCCTGCTGCAGATTTGTTGTGTGTGGGAAAGGGTTAATCACCAGGATTAAGCCTTTTTCCCTCATCTGTCCTCGGGAATAAATACAATTACCCTTTTTACTTAGCTGGGATATTCTTATTATAATACATTATCTTACAGAATTTGGTTATGACGTTGTTATTATATAAATCACTCCTCACTACAGTTAAATGTCTGAAAGAGGTTGCACCTTAGCATTTTTTTTCTAAAATGTGTTCCAGTGCAATGTAAAAATATATATTGATTGATAACTTTTTTTGAAAATGATATATTCAAAAGCACATATTGTGCAAGTCGTAATAATGTTTTTCATTTCACCTGCAGTTTAACTCTTTCAGCGCCAAGGGCAATATTAAGCTTTTTGCAAACAATACTGATTCAGGTGAGTCAGCTCGTAACGAGCTGTCTCACCTGAAATCAGCATTGTTTGCCTTATGGTTTTTCAAATATTCCAAAACTTTTAAAGCATGTGTACAATAGAGTCGCCTGACTTTGAACATGGAAGAGTCTACTTTAAACAATTCGGCGCTGAAAGAGTTAATGTGTGTGTCGAGTTCTTAGAAACGTATACTGTTGCATTCGTATTTGATATAGTTACAACCAGCGATATATCAAACTGATACGTCTGATTAACGAGACTGCAATGTAAATGTTACACTTCTGTGAAGTTTGATCACGATCTGCGCCGTTCATAGAAGACGATTTAGGAGTTTACACCAGTTTTTCCTTTTCCCTCATATAGACGCTTTCTGACGCCTCTGCAGCAGACGGCTTTTTGAAAACAAAGTGACAAAAGAAGAAATTGCTCAAAACGAGCAATTTCTCCTATTGCCACAATGTTTTCCACTTTTTGTCATAACTTATCCATTCAATTATAGAGATTTTTTATTTTTTTACAAAATATGTTCAAAGTCGTCTGCTGCAGAATTGTCGTATGAGGGAAAGGGTTAAGGGGTAACTGGTCTACTTTTTTCTGACGGCGCCAGTCTCATAAAAATGTATTCGCCTCTGACTTGAACCCCGCAGGGCGGATACATATAAGTCACTCCAAGCCAAAAAGGTTCATAAGTAATTATGTCTATTGTGAATTATTTATTAAGAATTCGATAACTGTACAGTTTAGCTTACTAATTCGCTACATCCACTTTATAATACGGTATAGGGTATGGTTTTGATCAAAAGCTACAATCGTGTACAATACTCCACTATGTAACTGCATTTTTCTTGTTTACGTTATATGGCGTAACGGTGTAATATTTTCGGATCCATTTTCCCATGCATCTTCGCATTTAAGCCGACAAAAACATGATATTTCGTTGATTTATCATATTTTTTAAAATCTACTTATCTCGGAAAATATAATGATAAATTTAGAGATAAGAATCTCGAATCAACGGAATACGGGGCATATTGCAATATGACGGGCAAATAAATGGGTTTTGTCATTAAAATATACGACGAAAAGTCAGTTTAATGTCTCGAGCGCTGGTTTAAATTGCATTCTTTATTACGTGAAAAATACAACAACTATTGTTTTAATCATTTCTCATAAGAGAGTCTACTTTTGATACCTGCGCAGCGGAGTTTTCCTCTTGTGTATGTATCATTCGGGTAACCTTTGCATGGCGAGAACGCATTTACTTGCAGCTCCGTTTCTGCATCACGTAATTGATTGATTGAATGTATGATGTTTTACGCTTCTTTCAACAATGTTGCAGTTAATTCGCGGCGTTTCCTTGGTAAGTTACCAATACTACTGGTCCGTTTATCCTGACACCTTCAACAATGTTTCAGTTATATAGCGGCGTTTCCTTGGTAAGTTACCAATACTACTGGTCCGTTTATCCTGACACCTTCAACAATGTTTCAGTTATATAGCGGCGTTTCCTTGGTAAGTTACCAATACTACTGGTCCGTTTATCCTGACACCTTCAACATTGTTGCAGTTATATCGCGGCGTTTCCTTGGTAAGTTACCAATATTACTGGTCCGTTTATCCTGACACCTTCAACAATGTTTCAGTTATATAGCGGCGTTTCCTTGGTAAGTTACCAATACTACTGGTCCGTTTATCCTGACACTTTCAACAATGTTTCAGTTATATAGCGGCGTTTCCTTGGTAAGTTACCAATACTACTGGTCCGTTTATCCTGACACTTTCAACAATGTTTCAGTTATATAGCGGCGTTTCCTTGGTAAGTTACCAATACTACTGGTCCGTTTATCCTGACACTTTCAACATTGTTGCAGTTATATCGCGGCGTTTCCTTGGTAAGTTACCAATACTACTGGTCCGTTTATCCTGACACCTTCAACAATGTTTCAGTTATATAGCGGCGTTTCCTTGGTAAGTTATCAATATTACTGGTCCATTTATCCTGACACCAGCCAGTCAGTCGAAATGCTCACCCAGCAACCCTGTGCGTTAAGGAGGGCAGCCATTACTACCATTGTTAACGTCATTGGTATGACCCGGCCGGGGATCGAACCCAGGACCTCCATCAACCGAGATGGACGCCACCGGGTGCAGCGGAGTATACCCTTGTGAATGCCTCTGCGTGGCGAGATGTAATCTTATTGTATCTACGTTTCTGAATCACTTAAAGATGGATCTGTAGAGATTGATTGATTACATTTTAGATGTTTTTCGCCTCTTTCAACAGTGTTTCAGCTATATCACGCTGTTTCCTGTGTAAGTTGCCAGTAATTACATTTATCCTGACAACAGCCAGTCAGTCATAGTGCTAACACCGCAACCCTGAGCGCCAAGAAGGACAGCCATTACTACCATTTTTATAGAATTTGGTCTGACCCGACAGGGTATCTGTAAAAAAGTTATGGGTCACATGTTCGTCAATTGTCACTTCTGAAATTAAAATACTAGCCAGCGAAATGTGAAGCCTTGGTAGGACTGCATTTAGGGCAAAGTCTCGCGTGATTAGCAGGATGCACCAGTCGCCAGATCGCCGAATTTCCTAAAGTATACTCTTCCATGTTCAATTTATTTTTCATATGATAAGAGTTGTTTTTATTTAATAATTTAAAAAACGCAAACAATGCTGCCGTATTGTTTGTAAAAACCTCAGTAATGCATTTGGCAGGTTGATCATGGTCTTCAATGGTCGCAAATGCTGTTAAAAGCCGTGTTTATAATCAAGTTTAAGAATTCACTTCTTTATTTATTTCCGAATTCCCGGATATTTCAATATGTTTGATCGTGTATGTTAATAAAGCTTTTTCATATTTAACTTTTCAATGCTGATTGTTCTAAAAAAATACTTTTCTTGCTTTGTATTTGGAAGAGTCCAAAGCCAATTCTAGGAATAACAATATAAAAAGGTTGAATTGCACAGTTTACAGTAAAGTGTGTGGTTAGACTGCACGGTTAAACTGCACGGTTATATGCGCCGGTTGGCCTCGCTGTATACTTGTGGCACAGGTTCCTAAAACCGGTCCCAGCAGTCAACGGGTTAAACAATATTTCATTACAGTATATTTTCAAATTGATTGTTTAGTGTTTTACGCCGTTTTCAACCATTTTTCAGTTATATCCTGGGTAAGTTTCCAGTACTATGTGTCCACTTATCCTGACACCAACCAGTCAGTCAAAATGCTAACCCCGCACTCCTGAGCACCAAGGAGAGAAGCCATTACTACCATTGTTTAAGTATTTGGTATGACCAAGCCGGGGATCGAAACCGCGACCTCCAGAGAATCAGTCCTAATAATAAATGCCACAATCCTGAGCGCTAATGAGGAAAAGCCATTACTTTCATTTTTTAAATTCGTTGGCATAACCTGACCGTGGATCGAACCCGCAACATCCCAAAAGACGCTTTACCACTACACCACCGAGGCGGTTTTTTCAAAGAGAAGTACATATTACTACAAATCATTCATAGCTTGTAATCGGGGTAAGGGTATAAAGTGTGAGCCCAGATTTCTTTCTTTCTTTGCTGATTGTGGTTTCTTTTCCTTCCTTTATTTTACCTCCCGTTCTTACATTGCTTTCGTTATCACCTTTTTTGATGACAGCTGAACTAGATGCATACATCTACATGTATCATGTAGAGCTGTTATATAATGGATATATTTCCTTTTCATTTAAAAAAAAAGTAAATTGTAAATTGATTTTTGTCCCTATTTTGGTTACTTTAAAGACTTGTTCACATGACTGAATTAAGTACTGACAATCTGTTTATGTATTATAATTCCTCATGCTGTACACTTTTTGTACTTAGCTAAATAAAGATACCGCTCTGCTCTGTTTTGTTCTGTATTATGTACATACTCGGACACGAATCAGGTATTGTAATTGTTAAATATACAAACAGTATGATGTACTCATATAATTTGAAACACTCTCCTTTTATAATACAGGCTTCACCAATATAATTCTTAATTTATTTCGACATTCTCATGATGTTTTGCGCAAAGCTGGAAAATAAATCTTACATCAGTAAACAAACAATGCATGCAAACTAGCCTACTTTAATATTACTTATATCGAGAAAATATATATAAAAGATATACAAATGGAAAAAATGTATCTTCAAACGTTGGCCGTATCGGGTATGATTTTCAAGATGGCACAATAATATTATTATTATTTGATGTTTTTATATTACTATTATGTTTATTATTGTTGATGTTGTTATTATTATTAGAAGTAGTTTCAGTTTAATTAACATATATACATATTGTGACTACTTACAATCTGTGTACTATTATTTAAAGATTGATTTTCAATTTCCATATAATTTTATATAGAAACTAGTCCAATTACTTTGTGTTAACAGTTGATATAATGAATGCATTTAATTAATCTCCGAACGGAGGAAATAAAGAGAATGAACTATTATTACTGTTATAAATATTATTATCATTATTATTATTATTATTATTATTATTATTATTATTAATATTATTATTATTATTTGTATTATTATTATTATTATTATTTGTATTATCATTAGTAGTATTATTTTTATCATTCTTATTCTTATTATTATTATTAATATTATTTTTATTATTTTCTTTATTATTGTAATTATATATATTTGTCCATTTATTTTGATAATCATTATTATTAATATTATTAAATGTTATAATTAGTATTGTTATTATTGAATAATTATTATCAATATTTTTTTCATCAACTAATTACAAATTAAAAAAATGCGAAATAAAAACCAAAATGATTATGTAAGTGAACAGATGTTGAATTACCGTTAGCACATCCGACGTTTCAGAAAATCCAACTGTTACAGTGATTGTGTATATCAATCCATATCACTATTACAGACGTTATTTGACGCCTATGTAGCAGATGACTGAAACAATTAATTGTGAGGAAATAGAAAAAAAAAGAATAAAAACTATGTAATAATATTGACCATAAAGAATATCGATATGGGGTCTTAATGCATCCGCGTACAGCGATTGATTAATTAATTGGGCTTTAAACGCCGTTTTCAACAATTCTTCTGTCACATTATTGCGGCCAGTTCACCTACCCGTGTGTTTCCTGGCTTTCTCACATCAGTACTCCACATAGCAGTCTTTCAAAGCATCTAGCTGCTTTTCCGCATCGTCTTTGCCCATTGGTGAAAGACGAATGACGCTTGTCGCATTGACTTTTGTTCGAACTCACAATCCCTGGATTGACCGCCCGCATCGCTACCGACTGAGCTACCGGCGCGTACAGTGAATACTGCGTATCTTTAACGTCCAGATATACGTTAAACATACTTAACCTTTTCCCTCATACGACAATTCTGCAGCAGACGACTTTGAAAAATGCTGTCAAAAAATAGAAAATCTCTTTAATTGAATGGATAATCTATGGCTAAAAATGGAAAACATTGTGGCAAAAGGAGAAATTGCTCGTTTTGAGCAATTTCTTCTTTTGTCACTATGTTTTCAAAAGGCCGTCTGCTGCAGAGGCGTCAGAAAGCGTATATATGAGGGAAAGGGTAAAATGCCACTGTTCCTTAACATTTTTCCTCATACAGACGCTTTCTGACGCCTTTGCAGAAGACGACTTTTGAAAACATTGCGACAAAAGGTGAAATTGCTTCAAACGAGCAATTTCCTCTTTTGTCACAATATTTTCAACTCTATTTAATTATAATACTTTCATTTATTGAGGTATTTTCATATTTGTGTCTAGATTGTTTCAAAGTCGTCTGCTGCAGATGTGTTGTACGTCGGAAAAAGGGGGGGGGGGGGGGGGGGGTTAACATGATGTCAAAGAACAGTGTCTGGTGAGACTCCAAACCGAGAGATTCAAAATAATTTAAATAAACGGCATTTGCGAACTGTGTATGTCCATATTAGACTGCACCAATGTGAAGACTGATCTTTGTCTTCATTGCTCGGTACTTAGTCATTGACCCTTTCCTATAAACTGATGCTTCTGGATGCCTCTGCTGCAGACTACTTTTGAAGAATGAAAATGTGGCAAAAGGTAAAATTTATTAAAAGACTGCCGCTGCTGCTATTTTGTTGTAAGTGGGAAAGGATTAAATTGTCATAAAAGTCATTCTCCTTAAATAAGTACGATTTTGTTCAGTTACATCACGGCGTTTCCTGTGTAATTTACCAGTACTACTGGTCCATATATCCTGATACCAGCCAGTCAATCCTAATGCTAACCCCGCAGCCGTGCGCGCCAAGAAGAGAAATCCATTACTTCCATTTTTAAAGAACTAGAAGTTGGTATGACCCAACCCGGGGATCGGGCCCGTGACCTCCCACAGACGTGGCGGGCTTTCTACGACTACACCACCGACGCGGTAAATGATGCGTGTATTATATTGTGAAAGTAAATTGATCGCAGATGCCTCGGGTGCGGGAGGTCGTGGGTACGATTCCTAGTAATGGTTCCCCACTCCCTTAACGCTCAGGAGTGTTGGTTAGCATTGCGACTGATTGCATATGGCTGGTATCAGGATCAACGGACCAGTACTACTGGTAACTTACCGAGGCCTTGAAACTTCGACTTGAAACACCGTGATATAACTGGTGACGGGATGAATGGACCAGTAGTACTGCTAACTTACCGAGGAAACGCCGTGATATAACTGAAAAAAATGTTGAAAGCGTCGTCAAACACCTTTCAATCAATCAACGTTTACCGACGAAGACAGTGCACGGTCGTATTCATATGTCCGCGGTCAAGTAATATCATCCCGATTCAAGAAACGCTGTTGTTTTAAATAACTGCAATTCTGTTGAAATCGGAGTATTTAACCCGTTCACAAACACCCACACACACACAGCAAATCTGCAGCAGACGAATTCGAAATAATACCTGAAAACACATGGGAAAGCTCTTTAAATGGAAGTATAATTGATAAATATTATTGAAAACGTTGTAGTAAGGCTGCCACGCTGGCAACTTCACGGACATAGTAAAATGAGAAATTTGTAAAAAAAAAACAACAGAGGCGTCAAAATACGTCTACATTTGGGAAAGGCTTAGATATCATTTTTAAAAAGAAACATATTTTAAAATGTATAAGAACTTAACACTTCGTCTAGGGTTCGTTATAAATAGTTTTACGTTCAAAGGGCAACAACTCTTTTTGCCATTTTTAAAGCTATTTTTCAATGTACGAACCATAAAAATATTTCACGAAAACGTAGATAATATCATAACATATCATAATATTTGTTAAGCCACGGAAAAATCGGCATTTGTGATAATGCAACTGGATAACACTTGAATTAGTATGCGCCTACGCTGTACGTTTCCAAGAAATATTTCAATAATGTATGCAACAAAGATTCTGTATAAATCAAGCTAGTTCCTTGATATCGTCAGTGTAACATGTCTGAAGTTGAATAGACATTTGAGCCTTTCTGCGAGAAAACCAACATTGTGGATTGTGCGTAAAGTATCGCGGACCCACATCAGCCTGCGCAGTCTAATCCGGGCAGATAATCTTAGCCTCCTGTGGATTTTCTGTTTCGGGAATCATTACCCTATACCTCCATCCCACTGAGACGGAATGTGTCGTTCCGGATTAGCCAGCGTGGAATGCACAGGCTGATCTGGGTCGATATATTACGCAGCGTTGGTTTTCTCGTGGAACGTCTCATAGCGAGATAATGTGCACACAAAACGCCGATGTTGAATATAGTAATGAGTATAACCTACGATACAGCGGAAACACGCTTGATAAGAACATTATTTAAATGATACAACATCATTATTTCATCCATTAATTTGATTTTACTATATATATTTTATCCATCAACGTTGATGCTGTCTATACAGCCTCGTTTGTCAAATGTTTTTTTTTGTTATAAACATTTTTGAATCACCATGATATGGTTAAGCTTATCATTCTAAATAAACTTTGAAGCGTTGACTCTTCTTCGTATTGGTAATCTATTTCGTTTTATTGTTTGTTTGTTTTATTGTTTTATTGTTTGTTTGTTTGTTTGTTTTATTGAGGGTTTACACCGTCTTTCAACCTCATTTCGGTTATATTAAGAAAACAGTTCCCCCGTGTAATAAAAATTAGTACTAGGATAGAAAATGTGCCTTGTCCAAGGGCACTGCACTATAACCATGACGACTGGGGATCCAACCTGGGACGCCCAGTTCCTAATAACCGACGCTTACCAGTCGACCACATAGGAATATAGGACTTGGAATCTAGTTTGTCCGTGGCTGAAATGTTTCATAATACGTTCAATATATTTCTCTACTGTTTTCGTTTCTATTCAATGTCATTGTTTGTGTGGGGGGTGAAAACACACTTGTTAATTATTACGTTTATTTGAGTTGCCTTGTTGGTGCAGTGGCAAAGCGTCCGCCCCGGGTCTGGGATGTCGCGGGTTCGATCCCCAGTTGCGTCATGTCAACGAATTTAAAAACGGTAGCAATGGCTCTCCCTCCTTAGCGCTCAGGATCGTAGCATTTATTATTAGGAATGATTATCTGGTGCCAGGTTAAATGGACCAGTGGAACTGGTAATTTACCCAGGAAACGCCGTGATATAACTTAATTCAATGTTGGAAGCGGCGTAAAATACAATCGAAACAAATAATTTGTTAAAACCGTTAAGCATACCTTTAACCCTTTCCCACATATAGACGCTTTTCGACGACTGTGCAGCAGACGACTTTTGAAAACATGGTGACAAAAGGAGAAATTACTCATAATGAGCATTTTTTCCTTTTGCCACCATGTTTTTAAACTCTATGCAATGATTAAACTTTTATTTATAGAGATTTTTCCATATGTTTACCTATATGTTTTGAAAGTCGTCTGCTGCAAATGTCGTTGTATGTGAGGAGAAAAAGGGTTAATTACGAGAAGGGTTGGAGATACTTTATCATTCACCACTTCGGCAGCGAGATTAGTTCGAGCATTTTGCTTATCAGGTGTTTATCGATTAATAGGTTTAATCAAAATAACAGATTGGGACTCATTTGAAGATGCGCCGCGATATCTCGATATAAAATGAGTTATTAACTTTAACCACTTGAGGCGTTTATGTGGACCTGTCCAATTCAATTTGGGGGCCGTATGAAAAATGATGTTATTTGCGCTGAGCTACTGATATGACGGGGTTTGATGTATCTTAAAATGAAGAGGCGAGTTTATGTTTGTGGGAACGGGTGATGGATCGGTGTACTCGTTTATTACCCCCTGTTACCTGATACGGACGTTGTTTGACGTCCGTGTAGCTGACGACAGTGTGAATACATCACGGACAGAACGAGAACAAATTTCTCAAAACGAGTAATTTCTCCCTTTTTTCACAATGTTATCTTAGTTCTGGTATCGTAATTGAAGTTTTTTGAAAAAAAAAAAACGCACAATGAAGAATTTATAATAACATATTTATAATGGCATGTGTAATAACATATAACAGCAGCATGAATAAAAATATAAAATAAATAACAACGATTGTCAAAAACAAAATGTCAATCAAGTTGTGTATCAAAATATCACACGCGGACAACGGTTAAACGTTCACCTGCTATCAAATTGTATATTACTCCTTTTCCCACACTTTTATTCAAATTACAATTGAAGATAATTTCGGTTTTCATATTTGAACCGTTCCCACATACAACAAATTGAAAACATTTGGTAAAAAAAAACCGGAAAATACAATTCATCTAGGGAGAAATTGCTCGGTGTTAGAAATTTCTCCTTTTGTCATAATGTTTCAAAGTATCGTCTGCTGCAGAGCCTACAAAAGGCATATATATGTGAGAAAGGGATTAGAATAATAAAACAGAATAGAGGCTTTATTCATAGACTTGAACAAATGTGGTTCATCATCAAAATAATTATAATAAACATGTACATACGAGAACAATAAACTATTTTCTGAATAAACACAGTACTTCGGTAGAAAACGGAAACAATGTTTTAATTAAAAGAATATATATGCAGAATTCGGGAACAACTTTGAGTGCTAATTTTCCTCATATATTCAAAATTATCTTAATATGAAAAATAATAATAACATGTGTAACACTTTTAAATATACTTGACATTTGTAAATATGTTTGTTTTGGATTTTTATTTTCAACTTTCTTGTTTGTATGCCTGTTCCTAAACCATGTACATTTTAATCTTTGTTTGTTTGGGGTTTTTAGTTTTGGTTTACAACGTTTTTGTTTGTAAATCTGTTCCAAAACCATGTACATTTTTGTTTTTGTTTGATAGTCGTTGGTTTTGTTTTCATCTTTCTTGTTTGTAAACAAAATGAAGAAAAACAGTAAGCATTAATAAATAGTGACGTGACTATCTTGTTTAAAAAATATATCGAAAGTGTTTTTGTGTAATATAAACGCTATTAACTGAGAATGAAAGAATTAAATTTCGTGAATTCGTAAGCCCGTTCCTTCCATACTTAATTCGAACATTCGTTCAACCATATACTTATTCATTCCTTCATTTCCCATAATATATCAACTATTCGGAAAGCATCCTTGATTCAGTTAAATGAACAGTTTAATGATTTAACACTTAATCCATCTTTTTCTTCCCTATCTAGCAAGGGGATAATTAAAATCATGAGCAATGGCCCATTTTAAGCATTTTCTTTTCATTTTTCTATGTAATGCCTTATTCCCAGTCTCTCATGTGCATATAGTTCCTTCTTGTTGTAGGGTATTTCGTTATATAAGCATGAGTGATCAGAATATATATCCGTGATGTGTATATATGTATTTTATTTGCAAATGTAGTTTCTATTCTGACATCCGAGTGGAATTTATCGACACGTCCTATATCACCCGTCCAAATATGTTTAAATTCAACACACTTCTTTCAACAACTTCACAGAAAAACAATAAATAAAACTAGCTAAGTATATATCTTTGGGGCAACACAACGTAGAAAGAGTAGTATATAACCATTATTATATACATGTTTACCATGGATATATATGATCATATTCATATACGAAATTGTTTATCCTCTATGTAGTATATGGTTATAAAAAAAAAAAAAAACTTTCCCTCATCTAGACGCTTTCTGATGCCTCTGCAGCAGACGGTTTTTTGAAAACATAGTGACAACAGAAGAAATTGCACAAAACGTGCAATTTCTCATTTTGCCACAATGTTTTCCACTTTTTGTCATACGTTATCCATTCAATTATGGAGAATTTCTATGTTTTGACAAAATACGTTCAAAGTCGTCTGCTGCAGAATTGTCGTATGAGGGAAAGCGTTAAGAAATGTGTACGTATTGATGTAACTGTGTTTGGTTTGCTTTAATTCATTTATGAATATGTTTTTATGATGAGATACATGTATGTTGTAAAAGTTAATAAAATATATGTTATTCTATTCTATTCTATAACTGCCAACGAATGCATATTACCTATAGATAATTTGTAAACCATGTATGCAATAGAAACTTCTGGTTTATGGCCAAACTAAAGCTTTATTCTTTCTGCTGTTATACCTATAAATCAGATTGTACATTATTATATTAGCTAACCCATCAGCTTATACTCAAATTATATATCTCCCAACTAATTCCATCTTTCAGAAAAAATATACATTTCTTATATATTGATACAGTTCGACCAATTATGAATACCTTTTACAGTACAAAATAAGGAGCTGCAACGGTCCCAGTCTCACAAATAATTATAACATCCACATATACAATCCACAGCCCATTTATAAACATGGTAAAACAAACATTTTAACTAAAAATCCAAGTTAAATCAACACGAACTGTGGTATGATAGAATTAAGAGCGTGTAACAAAATAACGAAATTGACTTGAGATTGGTTGGTTTTATTTATATAAATCAAATCAAACCCCCCACCCGGTGAGAGGTCTATACATCTTAGAATCCCTCTCCCCGGGTAACCCGTAAGAAACTCAGTTTGAGTCTCAAAGACTGCTATCAAATCGGGCGGGGAGCCATTCTTCCTTCCCAGTAAGAATCGACAACATTAAAAGCAAAACGGGTTCCCATTTAGCGCGGATGTCACTTGCACGCAGTTGTGTCTGCGCTTCGAGGGAATTTGAGAAAATTGGGTACCGGCAGGTCAAAACAGACTTTCGTGTCCACTGCATGCGTTTCACCTTACTCAAAATACAATGTGTGTTGCTCTTGTTGTCACAATATGTAACGAACGGTAAACTTTACGTGTGTGCAATAAAATCGCAGGCGAAACTCGGGGATCACATTACAATAGCACGCACTGTATGACTTTTATACAAAATACCAACTTTTTGTTTGTCACGGTCCACGAAATGAAACAATATGGAAATGGTGTAGATTTTCAGTAAAATTGTCGTCTGCAACAGACATTTTAATTACCGCCGCGCGTCAACTCTCTCGCGGGAACAAATCAATAGACAGGCTCCAAGGAAGTGTAGTTTAACGCGGCCAAACGATATAGATACACTTCTATAGAAATTACACCGGCTAACTATGTTGACTGGCAAAGGATAGATACACCTGTATAGAAATTAACACTTTCCCACATGCAACAAATCCACAACAGACTACTTTAGAAACATCTAGGCAAGAATGAGATTGGCTCAACTCAACTCAATTGTGTTAGGCATTCGGCAAATACACATGCCATTGGCCATAAACAATAGTTACATAAAAAAATGACAATGATAAATATTTACATTCTATACATACATTAGACACAATATATACATATATTATATTGCTGAAAAAGTAATACATTTTTAATATAATTAAACTATATTTTCTAAACTTAAATCTCTCATTTCCAAAGCTTCTAGACTAACATGCCAACGTATTATGAATATAACATTGTTGAAAAGGGCGTTAACTTCCAATAAAGCAATAAACCACAGTAGATCAATCAGTTGATTTGCGCACTCCTACCTGATTGGTTTTGAGCCGAGCCTCGGTAGCTCTCTCTCGATCGTAACGCGGGCTTTTAATCAAGGGATTATGAGGTTCGAACCCCAACTCGGCAAACATTCGTTCCGTCGTAAGACAAACGTCAATGCGACAAGCGGGTATACTTCGTCCACCAATTGGTTTAACATTCTATTTTGAAAAGCAGCCAGTTGCTTGTGAATTCTGTTGTTTGGAGTACTGGTATTAGAAGGTAAAACATTTATAGGCGAATTAGCCGCCGTGATATGACATAAACTTGTTGATACCGGCGTTAACCCTTTCCCTCATACGACAATTCTGCAGCAGAAGACTTTGAACATATTTTGTCAACAAATAGAAAATCACTATAATTGAATGGATAACCTATGACTAAAAGTGGAAAACATTGTGGCAAAATGATAAATTGCTTGTTTTGAGCAATTTCTTCTTTTGTCACTATGTTTTCAAAAAGCCGTCTGCCGCAGAGGCGTCAGAAAGCGTCTATATGAGGGAAAGGGTTTAAACCTCAATATATCAATCTGATTGGTATTGAAGCTAAGTTTGTTGTTGCGCATGATAGTTCCGAATACTGGTATGTCTTTACCCGGAGAAGTAGTCTAATTAAACAATATTCTGGAACACATTGATACTGTAAGATAATATTAAGAATTCTAACATGACGTTGTTTTCCTTGCCTATAGAGAGCGAAGCAAATAACCGTTGATTATTCGTTAATAACCAATGGAAAACATTTATTTCCCTTTCTTAAGGTGTTTGGTCATGTTAGAATCGAAATGAACTATCATGAACCACGGTTTTTGATAGTTTATTTCTTAATTATACTCCTATAACACCAAGGCGGTCCAAGGAGGTCCAGCGAAATAATTGAAGTGCTACTCTTCTATAAATTTTCAGTAGTATTGAGGAAGTATGTTTCTAATTCTTTTTTCCTATTTTTTGTTTTTTTGTTTTCTATTTTGAATGATAAACATTCGATTTTGTGTATATTTCTTGTTTATTGTAATTAATTATATGTTTCTTTGTATTGTAAATATGAATATGCTTGTTTGATTATGTAGTTTACGTCAATAAAATATTGTCTTGTCTTGTCTTTAACCTGTGCCACGACTCCTTTGATCAAATTGTTTTGTTTGGATTACGTTACGAGAAATTGGTTTATTAAGAGTAAGATGGAAACGTATAAAAAAGGTCGTGTTACAAATTGGTCACTTCTTTACACTTTTCTTTTCATGCATTCCATTTTCCACATACAACACATCTTCAGCACATCAAGTTGAATTATTGAATAGAGTTGAAATAATTGTGACAAAAGGAAAAATTGCTCATCATAACAAATTTCCAAAGTCGTCTGCTGCAGAGGCGTCCGAAAGCGTCTGTATGAGGGAAAGAGTTAAGAGCAATGTTTAAACAAACGATTATTATTTTCAGGGAATATGTTTACATCTTTCCGACATGAAGACGATATTGGACGCCTATGTGCAGTATTCGACTTTTGAAATCTTTGTGACAAAAGAAGTAATTGCTTAAACACGAGCAGTTTCTCATTGAACCACAATGGTTTCATACTTTTCTTTATATAGATTTTCCTTTTTTACTTATATGTTTTCATAGTCGTCTGATACAGATTTGTTGTGTGAGGGAATAGTTAAACTCATAAAATACATGTCGTTTTCAGGGAACGAATTGAATCTTTGAAAACTTATCAAATGCATGTCGTAGTCAGGTAAAGAAATTAATGCAACTCGTCAAATAAATGTCCTTTTAAGGAACATGTTGATGCCAAAACGCTTATAAAAGTTATTTTTAGGGAAAATGGTGAATCAATGTTCATAATATCTTTTTTTATGGAAAATGAAGACGCGATCGTCAATTAGTTTGTCTTGAATTTCAATTATGGTGAAAATAACATACATCGTGGGAAGGATTCAAATGTTCAAATATAATCTGTGATGTAGCTGAAACACTATCAAAAGCAGGGTAAAGCCCCAATAAATCAAATGAAATCCAATCCAAAAAAGGACACTACAATGATTTTCCCATGATCTTGTTTTAAGCATACAAAATGGGATTATTCTCTCGGAAAAAAATCATATTAACGCAATCAAGTTGTTTAACAGAAGAATGTTTGTTTAGACGATCTTTAAATGTACGAAGATAAACGGAAGGGACAAAAGTGTCATTAGTATTCACTGTGGTACCAGATTTTATTAACTGCGTCGCATTAATTTACCGCGGAGCTGCTTTTATTACCCTGATCGATTGTTCGGACAACCTCTAATCCGGATATAAACGGTTTAATGGCCGATCTACCACAAATGGGCGTTAACTGCCATTGTTGAAGGCAATACTTGCAATTCGGCTTGTTTTGTGACTTGATTTGGACAAATTACACAAAAGGGACATGAAAACGGCCTTTTCTAACACAAGCGACATAAATCCGTCCTAACACAATGTTGTGCAATAACTAGTCGTTTAAGTGTCCAACACGGATTTTTACTGAAACAGGTGCAATCCATTTACAAAACTAAAATGTAATTTATGGATTTCTGAACTTTTTACCCCACACATTAAGAGCATTGTGCTTTGGAAATATATCAGCCATGAATCGTCGAAACATCTTGACGATATGAAAAAGAGTTATGATAAAGATTTAAAAACGTTGTAATGAAACGAGACTTGTCTAATTATGTGCACTTCTCCTATTTCCACAATGTTTTCATGAGTCGTCCATCACAGAAGGGCATACGTCATTAACTCTTTCAGCGCCGAACTGTTTAAAGTATCTACTCTTCCATGTTCAAAATCGGGCGTCTCCATTTCTCCTGTAATAAGAGTTTGGAATATTTTTATAACTAACAGGCAAACAATGCTGATTTCAGGTGAGACAGCTCGTTACGAGCCGACTCACCTGAATCTGTATTGTTTGCAAAAACCTCAATATTGCCTTTGGCGCTGAAAGGGTTAATGTTAAGGTTGTATTGCACTTGCCTACTAGTTACCCGATATAAGGTACCTTATTCAATTATTAAGTTCCTGCAGGTGGTGCTGAGCCGCAATGGTTCGGTCGGTAACGATGACGGCTATAAATCCAGGGTTTGTGAATTCGAATCCCAGCTCAGCCCTTTCATTCGCTCCTTTCATTGACAAAAGGCATTGTGACTAGAAACACTAGCCTACCACCATAGGACTATTATAGAATACCAACACAATAAGACTTAAAGGTTAAATAAGGGTTTAAGAATATAAAAAACGCGTAGTATCTGGAGTTTTGTGTTACTATATAAATGGTAAGGGAAACATCCGGCTTCCTTGGCTGTAAAGATTTTCGGGAGTAACTGTTCTATACCAATGGTACAGTACTGCCATAGTATTTTCCCTTTGAATTAGTGATGTTCACATATAACATGGTCATGTAACTGATTTATTGTTGAAATCAACGTTCAAACATTACCTAAACCAACTCTAAATCATGCAAGCATATCATTTTAATCTATAAAAGGCAAATCCTATATCCGAACCCAAATAAAAATAACCACATGTTTTACGGTGACAATCCATTTTCTCTACAAATTCATTAACAACACCAAATGTCACAATTTCCTTTTTCTTTTCAACATCCCTAATTGAATTACATAAGTCAAACATTTCTTCTGAATAAATGGGGCCGCTTGGGAGAAATCGGTTATAATGTTTCACCCTTTGATAAAAAAGAGTCACCCCGTAGGCTCTTAATGGGAAACCGTCACGGTAAAAAGAGGTTCTTACAATATCACCGTTTCGTCATCTCTACAAGCACATGCGAAGACAGACAACTATAATTCGCATATTTAAAACTTTTAACATGAACTAAATGATGGGCTGTACGTAAGCATTATTAGCAAAACATGACGACCCTGGTGAGGATGGTCGGATGCAGTTGGTCGTCAATGTCGATTCTGATCCAGTGCGGTGTCGTTTTTGTCTGACTATCGGATGCGACTCTTAATTTCAACTTCTTCATTTATCAATTGCTCGTCGCTAAGTCTTTTTGTTAAAAGTCGCTCATCTGCGCGAAAGACTCTCTTAATCTTTTGTTTGACCCTTCAGAAATTCGAAACATTTTGTACACTAACACCGCCGGTCCATTTCTTCTCTCCATTTGGACCCTTCCGATGTGATACATAGAGGCAAATAAACTGTTTAAAAAGGTTTAGGTTGGAATATTACTGCATTTTTAAAACACAAAATATCACAGAAAAAATACCCATTGTTCACTATGAGGCGATCCCTTGATTGTGTAAACTAATGTATTCAGTTGGGGGCGATTTCTTTGGTGTAAAAAAGGTGATGCCGAATTAATGCAATTGTTTACATAAAAATTTGAATTACATGCTGACATCAAACAAGAAAAAAGTTTAATTGTTCGCCTCCTGTTAACCTTGTCTCATATGCAAACGCATTTTGACGCATCTGCAGTAGACGATTCTTTGCCCTCTACGTTTTTGAAATCAGTTCAATAAATATACGTTATTTAATTTATAGAAATTGTTGATAATTTTTGTCTAGATGTATTCGAAATATTCTGCTGCAGCTTTGTTTTACATGTACGAACAGGTTAAACTAAGAATACATTTTTGTCGATACAAAAAATATAGTTTTGCAAGTATTGACAGTATAATAAACGTTTCCCTTTAAATATGAATATTTTTCATTTACTTGTAATAAGATTAAATTGAAACACGATCAAATCCATTAAGGCTACACCACCGTTCATTTTAATTTATACGTACGATACAATTTCGTAATGAATATTATTATTTTTTTATAATTATTAAAGTCTAACCATTGTTTATTTTACATAGTATTGCATACAACATTACAATTTATAAATAACCCGTACATATCCACTCTAACTTAATGTAGTAAATGATTAGACGTTGAGAGTTATGGCTCCTTTTTCTGATCAGCTTATTGCTTAACATAGCATGAAATCATAGCACCGAGCGCTTTATCCGAATATCTGCATACTTATATATTCCGTTCATTTCAAACATTATTTCCGCCTTCTTGGGAAGTGCATTATTCTTTCAAAATAGTAATTTGATAAACTGTATGTCTATTTTTTTTTTTCGTATGCACATGTATATTGTAAATGTTTTGACGATGAACCATATGTGTTCAAGTCTTATGAATAAACTTCTGTTCTGTTCTGTTCTGTTCTGTTCTGTTCTAACGAAAGCGTAACTATAAGAGATTAAAAAAATCATCACATATCCATTCATACCTTCACAAGTATATTGAAACATTAACATGATACTTGTTTGGAGTTTAACGCCGCTTTCAACAGCTTTGGTCATATCACGGCGGTCAGTGCACCTACCAATGTTTTCCTGGCTTTCCCACACCAGTACTTACACAACATTCTTTCGAAGCCACTGACAACTTTCTCATTAACATGATAAAGAGCATTGTTTCTCCCATTGAAGCATACTGCATTATAGTGAACCCTTTCCCTCATATAGACGCTTTCTGACGCCTATGCAGCATACGGTTTTTTGAAAACATTGTGACAAAAGAAGAAATTGCTCGAAACGAGCAATTTCTCCTTTTGCCACAATGTTTTCCACATTAAGTCATAGGTTATCCATTCAATTATAGAGATTTTTTTTTTTTTTTGACAAAATATGTTCAAAGTCGTCTACTTCAGTATTGTCGTATCAGGGAAAGGGTTAAAGGTCATAAACGGAAGTAGCATTGATAAAGGTTATACATATATAGCGAATATAACATTCGACATTTTATATAACTTAAAACATTCCGAAAGAATCAGTCCAACAAATATAATAGTATTTTAAAAAATCCGATTACTTTATTTGTTTAAATATCAATATTTTACACTCGTATGTCATGCATTATTTTTAAAAGTTCTCTAATGTGCTGAAGGAAGGGTTCGATCCCCGGTCGTGTCATACCAAAATACTTTAAAAAGAATAGTGGTGGCTGCCCTCCTTTGTTCTAAGGAGTGTTGTGTAAGCATTACGACTGACTCGCTGGTGTCAAGGTAAATGAACCATGAGTACTGGTTACTTACCTAGAACATGCAGTGAAATAACTGGCAATTGGTTGAAAGCGGCGTAGAACATCATGTTCTTGTGTTGACAAGCCTCTTTACTTTGGCTAAATTTAAAACAAATATTTCGTTGGTATTTCGTTCATCTTTATTCAACAAAACGCAACGTGGTTCTGATGTTTTCACAAGCTAGACGGAGACTCGCTAGAAATACTTTTAGCGTGAAACTTACCATTTTTTCTAATTGCTAACTTTTGACACACTTGAATACAACGTAAAATGTAGCATTGTGGGAAAAGTAGAAATTACTGAAATTATCAATTTTCACCTTAATCACTATGCCACATGTTCTATTTTATTCTGGTCTAAGCTTCAAGTTATTAACATTGACCTAAGATATTTTCAACAGATTAAACTTTTAAAACAATTATTCAAACTACTTGATTTTTCGTAACGAGCTGTCTCACCTGAAATCAGCATTGTTTGCCTTTTATTTACCAAAATAGTCTAAACTTTCATAAATTTAGAAATGGACACACCCGATTTTGAACATGGAAGAGTCTACTTTAAACAATTCGGCGCTGAAAGAGTTAAAGAAATGTGAGGATATTTACATTTTGCTATAACAAACGTTTTCCATATTTTCCTTATAATGTGTGATATAATTATTATATTATCACGCTTGCCATTGCTTATATTATACAAATGTGATGGATCTATGTGTTCGTACCAATATTGAAATACGATTCTTCTACTTCTATATCAATTTGTAACCGAGACAAACAATTATGTTCTATTTGTACCCAAGTACTAATCTCGTAAAGACATTCATGTAACATCTCAACAAATATAATTTTTTAGCCCCATTTATAATTTTTACATGTCCCACGCTGTTCCTAATAAATTGGCTTTCTGAAACGGTACCATGATACGACATACGACATGGTTACCATTTAGACTCCACACAAAAATCGACCTATAGGGAGATTAAGACAATGATCAGTTTACGTAAAATTGCACACTTGTACAATTGTCCCTGGCATTGAAGTTAATAAAAATTATAAACATTTAAAATGACTAGATGGCAACACCCTGAAAACTTGTTCTTACTTAGTGAAGGTAAATGCTGATCTTGTTATTGGCTGGTCCCAATACTGCAATGTCAGCTTTATGTGACGGGGCACTCTCATTTATCTTATTCAGAAATAAAAAAACTGCAGTAAATTTCATTTTTTTTTAAAACTTATAATTTATGACGAAACCATGGGTTGTGGTACAAGACAAAGTCGCCATTTTCATCAGCTTCCGTCTCAAATCTCGGCGGGAACACGTTGTTTCTCGCGAATCAGTTCGTCTGCTACACGTACTATCAAATGATTGTTGACGTTTATGGCGAATGCCGTCGTAATTTGAGGTTTCTTTTCTCTACAGTACTGCGCCTTCATAAGTGTGTCTTTTAACTTCGTAAAATCTAACTAAATTGCCGTGATATTTAGACGAAATTTGCCATGTTTTTTTAAATCGAATCAAACCCGGCTTACTCTAAATTCTTTCCAATGATACACATCTTGTCATTTGTACTACACTAGCAGTTTATAAAAGTCAGATTGGGAAATGAGTATGTTGTTGACGATTGGTGTTAGAAATCATTGATACGTAAACAATAATATGAACAAGATCGCCGCAAGCGAACGCAACCGTTCGTCTGGTTTTTTCTAAGTCGAAAAAGGGGCATTACTGAATAATTATTAAAGCCAGAGTTATGTGACTTGGTATAGACATGCGTATTGTTCCTAGGAACATGTGTACCACGTTTCATTTGAAAAGTTTGATCTGTTGTCAAATTATGAGGTAAGATTACAGTTGTATGACGATGATGCAGAAGCAGACGAACACAACGACGACGCAGACGAACATGACGACGACGCCAGGGGTATGTAAATACCCCGATTTTTTTTCTTTGAAAAACAGACAGACTAAAAATGCAAAACCTCATGTCCCTTTAGAATGCAGAAAAAATACTCATAATTAACACCACTTTTTGTTTCCCATAATGCTTAACTCTATTCTAGGCCAAAAGTCTTCATCTTGTTGTGTATTGGGTGTTAACACAGTAAACAACTTTTTAGAAGTTCGGGTGATGTGTTTTGAACGTGGAAATATTAAGACCGAAATGCTGTTTAAAACTCCCTCAATTACATTAACATATAAGCGCGGATCTTAAAAGAGGTGGCAATGGTTACAATCGAGTTTGGCTTTTGGATAAAAAAAAATCATAAAGCATGAAAAAATTGGCATTTTGAGCCCTTTTTTCATTTTGCCACAATGTTTTCAAAAGTCGTCTGCTGCAATTGCCTCGATATGTGTCTGCAAATTGGAAAGTGTTTTAAAATAGCCCCGTTAAGCCCGATGTGTTCAATGATTGTAAACATGCAAAGGTTTAGTACTGTAAACTATCTATGATATTTTGTCTTTTTAATGAGTGCCTGTGTGATATTCCCATAGATATTTACACTATACCAGTAACCTGTTTCAATTTAAAATGTTGTTGTTCTTAATTAGGAATTTCATTTATCCTTAATTCTCATTTAATGGTGTTTCTTTGATCAGTCGCTGTTTGGTACCTACATGTGTTTTTGTCGAATCCAGGCAAAGGTCGTTTAGAAAGGAAAAAAACCATTATAATTGAGTCGTCCCGCGAGAAAACCAACATTGTGAACTCTGCGTTAAGTATCGACCCGGATCAGCCTAAGCATGTCGCGCAGGCTTACCCGGAATTACACTTTTCGTCTCCTGTGGATTTTCTGTTTCAGGAGACATTACTCTATACTTCTATCCCCCTGAGACGGAGTGTGTCGGTCCGGGTCAGTCTGCGCGGAGAAAGTTTGGTTATTGAAACTGAGAGTTGAAAACATTGTGGCAAAAGGAGAAATTGCTCATCATGAGCAATTTCGTCTTTTGCCACACTGTTTTCAAAAGTCGTCAGCATCAGCTGTGTCGGAAAACGTCTGTTTGTCGGAGGCATAGGGTTAGTTTAAACTTAGTCATTTTATTTAACATCGATTGAGGGACAAGCTTTCAGCTCAGTATATTAATCACACTCGATATCTGCTTCCTAGAGACCTAACCGGTATACGCGCCGTTTGTGTGTGAAAATCCCAAAAGGCAGAACCCGCTCATCACGGGATTCGAACCCGGGACCTTTGGTATGAGAGACCGAATCTCTACCACTGCACCAATGTCTTCCGCAAGGGTTTAAAAAGAAATAGGAATGAACTAATTCGAATTGACAAGTGCTGACAGTCCATAGCTGTCAAAACTCTTGTATGTTTTTCGTCAAGTTTAACTTCCAAGGAAACCTCGGTCCGTGGTTGAATTATGAAGACGCTTGTGCACTTTGCCCTTTATGATGATTTAATCTGAAACAGGTGTAACCCTCCATTTTGGTTAAAATAGAATAGAATAGAACTACCTTTTAATATCCAGGAACGGCCCCCTTCTCGGGCACGGCAATATAATGTAACTAAGGATAAACGTCACGTTTAATTTAGCCTGATCATACGTTTTACGTGTACGCAGAATGTTTGTGATTCCGATCTCTGACCACATTAAAACCCCAGGGTGAAATACGAGAGACCACAAACTACGTGTTTAGCTTCATGTACTAGATTTTCATAAACATATATAGATCGAGACAAGTCAGTGACGTAAAACGACCAATCCTCCAATGATTTAACGGTCTGTTTGTTTGTTGTTTTCTGTTATATAAGGACGTTTCCTTTGTAATATGCCAGTACCTACATATTACATATGATCTGAGGTAGACAACTTTTAAAATATATAGACAAAAATGCAAAATTAAAGTGTTATCATTTTAATTATCAGTATTATTATTATTTACAATATGATGTATGTTGGTAATGAGACAACAGGCGTCTGCAAGTGGGAAATGGTTAGACTAAAGCTCAACCATCCATTTATCCTGTCACCAGCGAGTCAGTCGTAATGTTAAACAAACAATCCTACCTGTCAATGAGGGAAAGCCATTACATGTACTGCCATTTTTAGAACGACTCGGTCTGTATTGACGCTTTAAAGACCGTCGGTCAATTGGTTGTGAGTTTGATTCTTTGCTCAACCGACGCCCTTTTTGAGGACTAACCAAGATATTTGCGTCATATTTTCGAAATTAGGAATAACAAGTTACTTGTTAAGACTGTGGCATATTGGTGCAAGAAAATCCGAAAGAAAACACAAGGGCAAGTTACCTGACCGCCGTGATATGACTGAACACATTGTTGAAAACGACATTAAATCCCAATCAATCAATCAATTGTATAGAAGGTTCATGTTGTACAGCTGAAAGTGTACTCACACATTTTAATATATGATAAAGACGTATTAAACCTTTTGATAAAAAGTACATACATACATGAGACAAATAGAACAATATAATTTAGACATTCATAAAACTGTTAAGACGATAACATAATCAAACATTTTCGAAATATTATAAATTTATGATTAAAGCATCCAATAAATTAGAAATATAATGAAAACATCCGATATATTGAAAATATAATGAAAACATCCCATAAATAGAAAATAAAATGAAACCATCCAATGAATTGAAAATATAATGCAAACATCCGATAAATTGAAAATATATTGCAAACAATCGATAAATTGAAAATATAATGAAACCATCCGATAAATTTAAAATATAATGAAACATCCGATAAATTGAAAATATAATGAAACCATCGAATAAATTGAAAATATAATGAAACCATCCGATAAATTGAAAATATAATGAAGACACGTGGCAAATTGAAATTCATGAATTATATTATAATGTCATTCAAACGTACTGGTCACAAAAGAGATCGTAACGAGCGGTCTCACCTGAAAATTGAGTCAACTTTAGGAAATCAGGTGCTAAAAGAGACATACCAGGGGCGTAGCTCCCTTTAGGCACTGTAGGCACGTGCCTACACATTTTTTCTAAAAATGCAGATGCGGCGATACACATCTGCGTAATGTATCGACCAGATCAGCCTGCGCTGTCCGCGCAGACTGATCCGGCCGATACATTCCGTCTAAGGGGGGATAGATAGAGTAGTGATTCCTGAAACAGAAAATCCACAGGAAGCGAAACGTGTCTATCCGGGTAGGCCTGTGTGGCATGCTTAGGCTGATCCGGGTCGATACTTTACGCAGAGTCCACAATGTTGATTTTCTCACGAGACGGCCTTACACATTGATTATTGCCAAGCTACGCCCCTGCATACAGTCAAACCCGTGCTAAAGAGCACCTTTGTATAGCAAATCCCTGCCTATAGCAACCACACTTTTAATTAGCCAATTACCAATATTCTGCATACATGACCCTTTAATTAAACACCACTTGTGAACAAAGACCATATTGTTGTGTTCTCAAGGGTGGTCTTTATACACAGGTTGGACTATATATAGTTAAGTCTCATAGTACACATATGCATTAACCCTTTCCCACATACAATGATTCTACATCAGACGACTTTGAAAACATCTCAAGCGTCGTCTGCTGCAGAGTGGTCAGAAAGCGTCTACATGTGGGAAAGGGTTAAGAGCCCCATTTCACAAGACGCGGCCCATATAGTATAAAGTTTCTATTTATTTACTGCACTCGCATTAACCCTTTTCTAACAAATCTGCATCAGTCGAATTAGAAAACATCTAAAAAAAAATACTGACACATCGCTATGAATGACATTTTATTTGATGAATAGAGTTTGAAAAAAATGTGACAAAATGAAAAATTGCTCCTTTTGAGTAATTTATCATTTAGTCACGTTTTTGTTATCCTATGCTGCAGATTCGTTAGCATGCGTTTATATGTCGGAAAGGTGAAATACATGTATATCAATGGAATTTTGATTAGCCTTGTTAACTCTTTCAGCGCCAAAGGCAATATTGTTTGTTTTTTTTGCAAACAATACTGATTCAGGTGAGTCAGCTCGTAACGAGCTGTCTCACCTGAAATCAGCATTGTTTGTCTTTTAGTTATCAAATAGTCCAAACTTGTTTTATATGAGAAATGGAGACGCCCGATTTTGAACATGGGACAGTCTACTTTAAACGAGTCGGTGCTGAAAACTCAACTTTACTTGGCAAGACGGCACGTTAGTACCATAGGTCATTTACAAGTATATAAACGTAAAGAGTATGGCTCAAGGGCGTAAACATACGGAGGCTTCTTAATTCTTCTTTATAGAGATTTTCAATATCTGTATCTTAATGTTTTGTCACATATTCGTTGTGTGTGGGAAAGACCTAACCCTTTCCCTCATACGACAATTCTGCAGCAGACGACTTTGAACATATTTTGTCAAACAATGGAAAATCTCTATAATTGAATGGATAACCTAGGACTAAAAGTGGAAAACATTGTGACAAAAGGAGAAATTGCACGTTTTGTGCAATTTCTTCTTTTGTTACTATGTTTATAAAAATCCGTCTGCTGCAGAGGCGTCAGAAATCGTCTATATGAGGGAAAGGGTTAAAGCCTTCCATATAAAAGCAATATGAATTCAGTGATATGTCTCTCTTCTTTGAAATTTGACATGACCAAAATCAAACACGTTCGGATAAAACCGAGGGTGTACGAATAAAAAAAAATCGCCATCCGTCATTGCCGCTCCAATACGACATAAAAACAAGGATAAAATGCCTCGAATAAAACAATCTAATAAAACAGGCTTGAAAAGAAAACGATTCAGTGTCGGAAACTCTATCATTTAGCTCTTTAAAGTGAAATTGGAATTTAATTTACTCTGGGTCTTTTCTACGGACTTCGAAGCGTTAGATCCATTCAATAATGTTCGGGCGGATATAAAACGGGCCACGTCCTACGTAAACCCGAACCTGGACATTGTACGATCAGTGTAGTTCCAGATCATCTTGAGTCTTCGCGCAGTGTTATCAACATTTCCAGAACCGTCAACTAGTAATATAAATGCGATAGATAAATGCCGACTACACAAGCATGAATAATGATCGTAATCATCAATAATTTCGTGATCTCCGAAGGTCACTATTCGCGCGACGCGTTGCGAATACGGGATAATTTGTCTTTCTTGATGCCTTTATTATTGGTCCATTGGTAGTCAGGACTTCATTTTTCCCTCGACGTCTCAAATAAAAATAAATTCCCTGCGAATCATACTGTGTACATGTATTTGTAAAACTCTCTACATTAAGATCAGAGTATACGTTATAAACTGTTTTGTTCTGTTTAGGATATTTACAACATGTATTTATAAACCTTGAAATGGACTCACCATAATTCGAAGAAGGGGAGGTCTATTGTGTGCATGTTTCAGGTACAGGGTAAACGTGTGATGTATCGAGTTATTTCCCATAAATCACCGAATTAACAATTGTTCTTACGAACCTAATACAACTTTTATTTCGGTCCCAAATTAGACTAGAGGCTGTTAAATATCACACTCGGTTAACGCTTTATTGCAACGTTTCGGGATGGATATGCAAATTAAGTGGTCGCAAATTGTTGTTGGGCGTTTTATTTAGACTAGGGGGCGTGTTCAATCATTCATTTAGAGCTACTTGTTAATTTATTTTTAAGGGTTTCGGGAGGACACCTGCAACAGAATGGAATGCGAGGGGTATCCGAATTGTGTTGATTTGGGTGTGAAGTCGTCCCGATAATTATACCCGAAAAGCAATGAAATTAAATGTAAATTGGCGAATATTCGCGTAAAATGAAACACCAGAGTACCTGCTATGCTAAATGAAAACCTTTTTTTGTTCAAACATCAAAGAAAGCTAAGAAAATCCATGAAAATACTATTGTATAATTTGGAAAGTGAGTATTGAATATAGAGATACATGTATAGTGATAAATGTATCAAATTGTGTGGACAAAATATAATTTAAAACAATATGCAAACCTGGCGTTAACTTAACACTAGTCCACATATGCATCGAATAGATATTTATTAAAGATTGATAGAAAATTAGAAATGTTATTGTTGTTTTGATATACTTCTGAGTTGTAAGACTTAAAATGGTTGTAATGGCTGCACGCCTTGTCGCTCGGGGTTACGGCGTTATCATTACGACGGATTGGCAGGTGTCAGGATAACTGCACCAGTAGTACTGTGGTAACTTACCCAGAAAAACGCCGTGATATAACTGGAAAAAGTGTTGAAAGCGGCGTAAAACATCGAACAATCAAAGTTCGGAGTAGACGTCACTTCCGTACTTGTGTTGCTCTTACACCCTGTATAGATAGTTGATTCAGACTTCACACATGGTATTCAAGCTCGAAGTTGTTAGCCATTATTTTCTGATTTCCTGAAATTGGCATTTGCTTTTATTCAATTTAATTAGTACCTTAAAACATGAGGCGCGTTTTATTGACGTTCGACACAACATCCGAGCTCACAGTTTATGTAATCATTTGATTTGAGAAAAAAAATTGTGGAAGGGCTTCGGATACGTTTTAGCAAAACCTCTATCTTGTCATGCAATATTTCAAACTTTTACATATTTAACAAATGGTACAGATTGATAAGCCATGCAGATCAGGATCTTACGCTCGAAATGAATTCACTAAAAAAACATTAATGCAAATGGATGGTAACTTTACATCTATACACTGATATGGAACCAGTTGACCTATGCTTTGAGATTGTTCGAAGACAACCCTCTTATATATGAGCCACGTCTATGTATTTGGGATTTCGATGCACCTGCGTACAGTGAAGACTCAGTCAAACCTGTGAATCCGTACAGTCTCGTCAATATATTCGCTGTTCGTCTACGTAATTTAGTCCTAGCTGCATCCGTACAGTCTCAACTGTGGCTTCATCGTCCGCATATATGTTACATGTACATATATTCATCTTCTGACTAAAACCCAGAAGTGTAACCCTGCCAGTTTAATGCCGATTTGTCTTTGAGAGCCGCTGGAAATATTGCCGTTTTTTGCTAACAATACTGATTCAGTTGAGTCAGCTCGTAACGATAACGAACTGTCTCAACTGAAATCAGCATTGTTTGCCTTTAAGCTATCAAAATATTCCAAATCTCATTAATAATGAAGTGTTGAAAGTGGCGTAAAACATCAAACAATCAATCAATTATTATATGAAAAAAGGTGTTGACTAATTTGAACATGAGAGAGTCAACTTGGGTGTTGGGAGGGAATTGGGAGCAGAAATAGTTTAAAGTATAACTGATGTAGAATCGGAGTGTCATCAATATTGCTAAACGCGACTCATGTCTTTATTACATGTAGACGGACAGTAAATGCTCGGGTAGAACAACCCGGGTGTACAGACTCATCTGGGCTTCCAATGTTTGTTTCTGCAATAATATAGATGTCTCACCCGATGCGGTGTAAATACAGTTATCAAAAGGAAGGGGAATCGATCATTGTATCACACTGCGCATCCGACTGCGCAGACCTCCTCTCGCACAGCACGCGCCGGGCGGGAATCTCGTTTTATCTCGCGGTAACCCATGTGATATATTATTTACTGCTCTGATGTCTCTCTGAGAGCGCTGCCTTCCCAGCTGGGAAGCGCCGTGAATGCTGGCGAAAGATGTGGCATCATTCGGGGTTTATTTTGAAAATATTATCAATATTCTTTAAATATTATCTGACAATCTCCACCTAACACGAATAACATTCTGAAACACGCCGCGACAATAAAAAATGGAGTCTTTGTACTCGGCCCCACAAAACATGTAACTAACTCAATGATAGCAGTGTAGTTTTAAAAACTTCTGTTTGGAAAACAGAACAGAACAGAACATAAGTTGATTGCTTGATCTAATTACAGATCATCGTCGTACACACATTAACATTACAAACGTGGAAGTGTAAATATTTGTTTACAAAAATACAAAAGGTAAATAGTTATCTCGAATAAGGCTCCCACATATCTTAAAATGAGTTTGAACGTACATGCCGTACAAATTGGTCATTATACTGAGCAGTTTTCATTTAAACACAATTTTCCATTAAACCCATAATCGTTCATAAATATGTACTTTCATGAAACCAGTGTTTTAACCCTTTCCCTCATATGACAATTCTGCAGCAGACGACTTTGAACATATTTTGTCAAATAATGGAAAATCTCTATAATTGAATTGATAACCTATGACTAAAAGTGGAAAACATTGTGACAAAAGGAGAAATTGCACGTTTTGTGCAATTTCTTCTTTTGTTACTATGTTTTCAAAAAGCCGTCTGCTGCAGAGGCGTCAGAAAGCGTCTATATGAGGGAAAGGGTTAAGGTGAACCAGGAGGTGTAGCAATTAACCGTAATATCGGCAGCAAACAAGTTTTAAAAGCAGTGTGGAGATTCGATATTGCTTGAACTAAACCAGTCATCATTTTATCAAATTAGTTTTTAAATGAAATTGCATGACTTCCTCTCAAAGCTTTTAAAGCAAATCAGACGCTTATTTTCATAACATTGGAATTCCATAGATGCTATATATTGACTTTTTGCCCTTTTCCGTAGAATGCAACATCTAGCTACATGATTTAATCTAAAACTTAGCTACATCATTTACATGTAATGCCAAATTTAGCTACACATATTGAAAATAAAATCTAGCTACATTATCTAATGCTAATTCAAGCTTCATTATTTAACGCAAAATTAAGCTACATTATTTAATACAAAATCAAGCTACATTATTTAATGCAAAATTAAGCTACATTATTTAATGCGAAATCAAGCTACATTATTTAATGCAAAATCAAGCTACATTATTTAATGCAAAATTAAGCTACATTATTTATTGCAAAATCAAGCTACATTATTTAATGCAAAATCTAGCTATCTTTTCATTATTTGATGAACAATTTAACTACATTATTGTGATACATGTATCTTACTGATGACAATTAATATATTTATATTTGTTATTAATGACTTAAACTAGAAAAAAGTGTTCATCATAAAATATAAATATAATGATATTAAAATAGCATGCAATGACACACTCACATGGTCACTCAATCAATTACATAAACTGATGCGGGTGTGACACTTTGTAAATTAACTATCTCAGCGCCAATCGCATTATTGAGGTCTTTGCAAACAATGCAGATGCAGATGAGTCAGCTCTTAACGAACTGTGTCACTGAAATCAGCATTGTTTTGAGTCGCTTGACTTCAAACTAATGTTGGCGCTGAAAGGAGTTTAAAAGACCGATTTTGGGGTTCACAACTTGAGTGAGCATCAGCGACGAGGACCGTTTCTCCTGACGCGATTCAGCAAGCTCAAAATCAAAGTACGATGCCTGCCTCGGGACGCAGTTCACGAAGATGGTAGCTCCTGATTTATTCTTTTGAAACAGAAACCCAATACTAGGGGGGCAAAAATCATTCGTCACAAATATCAAACGAGAACAAATTGTCCAACATAAACGTTTTAACATTAAACCGTGTTTAAGTTGTCTCTTCTGAAATAATGTGTGGAACATACATCTAATAACTTCACGCTGCAAGGCTGCTAACTTCACGGACATCTAATAGGTGGGAAATTTGAAGGGTTTTTATAGATCGTGTTTTAGCAAGTTCAGATATTTTTTCAATGATGTTTTTATTACAGCCCTTTCCCTCGTATAGACGCTCCCTGACGCCTCTGCAGCAGACGGCTTTTTGAAAACATGACTACAAAAGAAGAAATTGCTCAACATGAGCAATTTTTCCTTTTGTCACCATGTTTTCAACCCTGTTCAATTATTGTACTTTCATTTAAAGAGAGTTTCCAATTGTTTTCGGGTATGTTTTCAAAGTCGTCTGTTGCAGATTTGTTGTATGTGGGTAAGGTTTAAATCATATACAGGAAATTCTTCAAATGAGATCTATATCAGGTATGGAATACACGATAAACACATTAATTAGAAGCATTCTGACGCCTCTGCAGCAGACGGTTTTATGAAAACATAGTGACAAAAGAAGAAATTGCTCAAAACGAGCAATGTCTCCTTTTGCCACAATATTTTCCACTTTTAATAATAGGTTAACCATTCAATTATAGAGATTTTCTATTTTTTGACAAAATATGTTCAAATTCGTCTGCTGCAGAATTATCATATGAGGGAAAGGGTTAAGACGTATATCAAGCCGTTACATGACATGAATCTCATCTGCTTTCCCTTTGGTAAATTAGAAGCTACAAATCACTACTTTTTAATCATTATGAGAAAAGTAGGGAATATTACCACCATAACCCTTAAAACTATATTTTGCTTGGGAATATTGTTGTGTGGAGTACTGGTGTGAGAAAACCAGGAAATGCATGAGTAGGTGAACTGGCCGCCGTGATATAACTGAGAAATTGATAAAAACGGCGTTAAACCCCAATCAATCAATTAAAACTATATTGCATTCAGATTATTCTTATAATCAAGAATTAATTAAAGCTGTCCATTACTATATTGCAGCTACAAAGATATATAGTTATATGATGTAGTTATGGGAAATAAAATGGTTTAAAAACTAATAATGCCATATGAGGAAAGCAGGGAATATTACCACTATATACATTGAAACTGTATTGCATTGAGATTATTCTAATAATCAGGAATTAATTAAAGCTGTCCATCAATATATTGCAGCTACAAAGATATATAGTAATATGATGTAATTATGGGAAATAAAATGGTTTAACCCTTTCCCTCATACGACAATTCTTCAGCAGACGACTTTGAACATATTTTGTCAAAATATAGAAAATCTCTATAATTGATTGGATAACCTATGACGAAAAGGGGAAAACATTGAGTCAAAAGGAGAAATTGCACGTTTTGTGCAATTTCTTCTTTTGTCACTATGTTTCCAAAAAGCCTTCTGCTGCAGAGGCGTCGAAAAGCGTCTATATGAAGGAAAGGGTTAAAAACTAATAATGCCATATGAGGAAAGTAGGGAATATTACCACTATATACATTGAAACTGTATTGCATTGAGATTATTCTAATAATCAAGAATTAAATAAAGCTGTCCATCAATATCTTGCAGTTACAAAGAGATTTTGTGATACGATGTAAATACTGGAAATAGAATAGTCATTCAATATATAGCAGCTACAAATATATTTAATTATATGAATTAAATATAGGAAATAGAATTGGTTAAAAACTAATATTTCCATCTACGTTCGATTTTCACGGTTAATTCCAAAGTTCGTTAGTCGTAAAGTCTTTGATAAACAAGAGACGTACTAATTGATTAATATCCGCCGAGAAAAAACAATTATAATTATGTCTTCTGATATTGGCCTGTCAGGCGAAAAGAGGTCTAGTGATATCTTCTTCTTTTTGTTTTTATTCATTTAGGCATGTCAGCAGAAAACTGCTTTTGGCCTATTTCAATACGTACAAATAAACATACAGCACAAAACATAGCAGACAATTTCAATCTCAATAGTTAATATACAAACATATTGTTGTCTATATAAGGAAATGTAAGTATTTACATAGTGAATACAGATCAAACTACAAATACGGATGAAGAAAAAAGAAAAAGAAGAAAAACTTATATATACATATACATGTTATAAATAATTTCAGATTTTTAAAGTTCATCTCCATAAATAAGTAAAATCGATGTTGAAGGGATAAAATGATGATAGAGGGCTTCGCTCAAGGAAACCCAACTATAAAGCATCAACGTCTAGAGCAGATCAATATTAACTTGTGCATAGTCGCTGTCTGATGTGGGTCTGCACAGTTCGCCTTATTTACAGAAACGTCCAGCAAGCAGCATCGATGCGCACGTTAATCTGTATGCTTCATTGTCACAAGTACAATAAGTGGTTTATTTGTTACTGTAGAACCACCTATATATAAACATCTTTTAGTCGGTTTATAAAGACTGTGTGCATCATCAGCATATTCATTAACTGTCTAATAATCCGCTCGGCAATGTAGTGGTAGAGCGTCTGCCTTGGATGTAGTAGGTCGCGGGTTGGATCCCCAGCCAGGTCATAAAAAAAACCTAATAAAATGATAGTAATAGTATTATTTAAATAACGAAGTAACACAATTTACACTTAAAATAAAAGTTATGATATGTACATACATTATACATGACTAGAAAGTACGAACAACCATCCATTCATTTAAAGTTTATAATTTGGATGAATGAATGAATCAAGGGAACGATATAAAACTTGTAAGGATGAGCAAAGAAAAATATGAGAGTGTGATTTGGAAACAAAACACATGAAATACTTGTGACTACATCTCAAAGGGTGGAATGAAAAAATGAACAATGAAAAGGACAGATCATGAAGTAAATAATGAGTGACGCTTACGCCGATGAATGTATGATTGAATGATTTAATAAATAATTAAATGAATGAACAACCGCATTAATTTAGCGAACGAATGATCGCATGAATGAATGAATGAATAAATGACTGACTGAATGAATGAATAAAGAAATAAATGAATGAATGAATGAATGAATGAATGAAAGAATGAATGAATGAATGATATAATGATATAATGAATCAATGAATGAATCAATGAATCAATCAACCAATGAATCAATCAATGTATGAATGAATTAGCGATCGAATGAATGAACCATTTTCTTGTAACGCGGACAGTACAAAGCTTGATATAGAAATAAAGATATTAGCCGAGCTGATCAGACAAAAAGCAATTTCCTTCACGAATAGAACGCTTGGCATATTTTATAATGTTAATTATCTTTGTCTATATATTGCGATAGAAACCGGAGATTAAACATGACCTCCTTAAACCATTTACCGCAAATAATAGACTATTGCGCATGTTTGAAAGAATTGTGTAAACAATGAGAAAATCATGTTCACAATGAGTAGTGTCGTCTTTTCCAACGATGTTTTCAACCATGTATATAACACGCGTAACTCTAGTTTTCCAGATGTTGACAGATGTTCCGCAGATGTTTCCATAGCAATGCACTATATAATATCGTATCAGATATATTGTTAAGCCTTTCCCACTTGACACAAATTGGTACATTTACAGCCAGCGACTTTTAAAAACATTGTAACAAAAGTAGAAATTGCTCATGATGAGCAGTTTACCTGGTTGTTACCATGTTTTCAACTCTAATCAATAAATATACAATTTTTTACAGAGATAGTCCGTATTTCACCCAAGTTGTTTTTTCAGTCGACTGTTGCTGATATGAGCCTTTCCACGAAAAAAACAACATTATGGACTCTGCGAATTGTATCGATCCAGATCAGCCTAATCCGGGCCGTCTCAGGGGGATAGAGGTATAGAGTAATTATTCCTGAATCAGAAAATCCAAAGAAGGCGAAGAGTGTCTGCCCGCATTAGCTTGTGCTGCATGCTTAGCCTGATCCGGGTCGATAATTTACGCAGAGTCCATGTAATGTTTGTTTTCTCGCGGAACGGCTCATATATTAGTTTGGGGACTGAACGGTCAAGTATCATTTAGAACTATAAGGATGGTTATTCAGTACACCGCAATGTCTGATCATAATGTTGTACTTTTCTACAAATTATCAATAAACGTTACAGTGAAAATTAAAGTGTTAGAAGTGTTCTTTCTATATTAAATTAGATTAATCAAACATTTTAAAATCCACAATTGAGCTTAACCAGTACTTTGTGTGGAAAAATCCCAAAGTCAGGACCCGCTCACACGGGACTCGAACCAGGGACCTTTGATACGAGAGGCCGACGCTCTACCTCTGCACCACTGTCTTCCACGCTGCATGCTTAGGCTGATCCGGATCGATACTTTACGCAGAGTAAATGTTGGTTTTCTCGTGGAACGGCTCATATATAAATACATATTCAATGCGGTTTACTTAAATAACTAGGGAGATGACATCGAGATCGTCTTATTCAATCAGAAGATGCGTTTCACTATACATGTAAAATAACAAATTAAGTTTAAACCTTTTCCACATACATCAAATCTGCAGCTGACGACTTTGAAATCATCTTGAGAAACATTTAGAAAGTCTCTTTATATAAAAGTTTAGTTTTTGAAAATTGATGAGAAATGTCTCCTTTTGCCTCAATGTCTTAACTCTTTCAGCGCCAAAGGCAATATTCAGGATTTTGCAAACAATACTGATTCAGGCGAGTCAGCTCGTAACGAGCTGTCTCACCTGAAATCAGCATTGTTTGATTTCTAGTTATCAAAATTGTCTAATATTGTATTATATGAGAAATTGATACGCCCGATTTTGAACATGGAAGCGTCTAACTTAAACAATTCGGCGCTGAAAGAGTTAAACAGTCCATCAGCTGAAGAAGCCTCAGAAAGCGTCTAAATGTTGGAAAGGGTAAACTAAACTTAAACAATTACTCGATTAACAACATGAAGGTAAATCGTTTTTTCCTGATAAAAGAATCCTGATGATCTGCTATTTTAATCTCAGAACGGTTATTACAAAAACAGACGACACGAAATTCATAGACACTTCACGAGATGACAGACGACTTTGATGTACGAGTATAATTACCCAATTGAAGGAAAATTATTTTGATTCCGTTTCGGTTAATACAGCGATTCTTGATTTATAGACAACCGCGATACTACGTATTACTCCGCCGTTGATGTTGTTCGGTTAAACCGGCTTCTCGAACCCTCTAATTAGCGGAAATTGAACACCCGTATGAATCGGGGTCTTTTTAAGAAGACAGTGGTACACGCCTGTGGTTTAATGAATTTTTAAACATTAATATTTCGTCCACATTATAGGCCCATGATCGTCGGCGTTTGGTTTGACAAATTTTGGAAGAGAAGATAACCGAAAATAACACGTTAACAAACAATGGCGGATCGCCCGTAATAAAAGATTAATTGGCTCCATTTCACAGTTAATTGTTGATCGCTTAGTTTACAGCCTCACCCCGTAACAGGGTTGTCAAGAAATTAGCGAAGACCCACGACTGGACGGCGTTTATTTCTCACAAACTTGGCGAGGGCTATATTTAGCGCAGCACGCGAACCGCTTCACGCCTTTGCTTAGCATCGGCGGAACACGTGTAGAAAATATAGTTCACGATACGCATGTTAATTGTCCGCAACCAACCTAAAACAAAGACCGCGTTATTTAACGAATTAAACCGAAACTCGATCTAGCTCAACGTCTTTATGGCAAACCGATGTAACTACACATTGTAATTAGTGTAGTGTGAGTTTGTTTAGAATAGAGCATGCGAGTTTGCTCTTGACCCGCAAAAAATGTTACGATTTTCCAGGAAAAATACCAAAACAGTTATTACTTGAGGACAAGAGGCGTCATGTCGCTTCCGTCCCTGCTCCTGGATGAACATTACGCACGTGCGCAAAGTTTTATGTTCTTGTCAGTTTGATTCGCATTCAGCTATTAACGTGCGCGGGACGCTGGAAATTGATATGTTTGGATGTAGAAAGACATATTTAAGACAAATGCTGGTGTTTATAAATTGAACAATATCGACACATATAACGCGTCTTGATAGGATTTGCGGAAAATGTGTTAACAAGAAGCCAAGTATGACGTTTGATTTCAATGATATTGGCAGCGATTGAGCATTATTCCGCTCTTCGCGAATTTAGATGACATTTACTCATTGATCATAAGTACCTAGCGGCCTATTAATGCAGCCTATTAATACAGTGTGATCTGCGTATGAAGACAACTCTTATGAAAACAATAATCTGGTCTTTGTTCACAGGTGGTCTTTATATACAGGGTCGTGTATGCAAAAAAATAAGCAATTCGGAAACTAAAAGTGTGGTTGCTATCGACATTGGTATTCAAAGGTGGTTCAAAGCACAGGTTAGATTGTATCCATGAAGCAATTTAAAAAAAAGTAACTACGGCATTATATTTTTATGAATATTGGCCACATCTAGCGATGTGTGGTCTGCGGACAGAGACGACTCAGGCGAGCCTGTGCATCTGCACGGTCTGATCAGAGTCTACACATTTCGCGTACATGCTGAATGCTAGTTGCAATCTCGTTAAACCTACAGAGCCAATATACGTAGAGCCAAGTATTTTGGTCAGAGTGTAATGCGATTGACCTGACTTGATGCATCTTCTGACATAAAATCTAGAAGTGACGCCCCTGTGATTGTGCCAATATGTCTTTAAATAGTGACAAAATGGAATGCCATTAAGACGTCCTGTCGTTCAATGCTGCTCGCATGTCAACACGTTTATTCGGTTAATTACCAGTATATGTTTGTTTTGTTTGTTTTATTGGGGTTTTACGCCGTCCTATAAATTAATTTAGTTATATCACGAAGACAGATTATGACTTATTCATGATCATTGGTTAAAATATCCAGTACTAGGCTAGGGCATGTGCCTTGCCAATGGGCACTCTATATACCATGAGTGGCGCGATTGCGGATCAAACCCGTGACGCCCGGTTCCAAATCCCCGACGCTAATCACTCGATCAAGGTGGATTCCTGAATAATTACCAGTTGTACGAGGGTTAGGGTTAATATTATATATTACATGGATATCGATATATGCACACTAAGATTAGACAGCATAAATGTTTTGGAGATCTGCAGCAGTCAAGCTTAAAAAGCTGTGTACTGTGTATACTAGGTTACTTTTATTGAACAGAAAACCTTTACACTAATAGATAATTCTGGATTATGTTCTGCTTACTTCATCCTACTATCCTTGAATATAATATCTTTAAACTGAAAGCTAGTACTTGATTATGTTTTGCTTATGTTATGTTATTATTATTGAATAAAAACGTCTTTAAATTTAAAGCTAATACTGGATCATGTTCTGCCTATTTTATGTTAGTAGTATTGAATAAAATATTTTTAAACCAAAAACTAATACTGGATTATATACTGCCCATACTACGTTACTGTTCATGAATAAAATACCTTTAAAATAAAAGCTAATACTGGAGTATATACTGTCCATACTACAATACTATTATTGAATAAAATATCTTTAAATTAAAAGCTTATACTGGATTATATACTGTCCATACAACAATACTATTATTGAATAAAATATCTTTAAATTAAAAGCTTATACTGGATTATATACTGTCCATACTACAATACTATTATTGAATAAAATATCTTTAAATTAAAAGCTAATACTGGAGTATATACTGTCCATACTACAATACTATTATTGAATAAAATATCTTAAAATTGAAAGCTAATACTGGATTATATACTGTCCATACAACAATACTATTATTGAATAAAATATCTTTAAATTAAAAGCTAATACTGGAGTATATACTGTCCATACTACAATACTATTATTGAATAAAATATCTTTAAATTAAAAGCTAATACTGGATTATATACTGTCCATACAACAATACTATTATTGAATAAAATATCTTTAAATTAAAAGCTAATACTGGAGTATATACTGTCCATACTACAATACTATTATTGAATAAAATACCTTTAAAATAAAAGCTAATACTGGAGTATATACTGTCCATACTACAATACTATTATTGAATAAAATATCTTTAAATTAAAAGCTAATACTGGATTATATACTGTCCATACTACAATACTATTATTGAATAAAATGATATCTTTAAACTAAACGCTAATACTGGATTATATAGTGTCCAATGTCCATACTACGTTACTATTATTGAATTAAATATCTTTAAAATAATAACTAATCGTACGATTTTATGATTTATAGCGTATTGTACAAGCAAGCATTAATTAAAAACATCTTTACAAAACCGGAAACGCCCTCTCTAACGTTCCGGCGACTTCCGATGTTCCTGACATGCGTTATGCGCCTGCGTCAGTCGAGCTTCCGGTCGCAATACCCCCTGCGGAATGTTTGTTCTCCAATGCAAAACGTGGGAAGGTCTGTAAATGGTATTTTAGAGTTATTTTGAGAATATGAATGAGTCGGTTCTGGCGATGTAGGGTCGTATTACATCCCTGTCCGCAAATGCATTAAAATCACAATTCGATATACGCTGCTCAAATATATCTTTGAAAAACTCATACTTATTAAATAACTCAGAGTAATACTTAAGTAAAACCATAGCCATGCTTTAACTCTTTCAGCGCCATAGGCAATATTGAGATTTTTGCAAACAATACTGATTCAGGCGAGTCAGCTCGTAAAGAGCTGTCTCACCTGATATCAGCATTGTTTGCCTTTTAGTTATCAAAATAGTCCAAACTTTTATTACATGAGAAATGGAGACGCCCGATTTTGAACATGGGAGAGTCTACTTTAAACAATTCGGCGCTGAATGAGTTAATATGTCTCTAGTATAACGTATACGTAATCTATAGAGAAATACTGGAATATTTGTTCTGTCGAATATACACTGTCAGGACTGATATGTCACCAAGGTATTAGGAAAACGTGTCGCCGTGATATAAACTATAATACGGTTACAACGGCAAAACTCGAACAAAACAAACAAGATCACCTGAACATCAACTTTATTCCACAATGCTTTGTTTTGTTTTGTGTATTTGGTATTTTACGCCGCTTAACCCTTTCCCACATACAGACGCTTTCTGACGCCTCTGTAGCAGACGACTTTTGAAAACATTGTGGCAAAAGAAGAAATTGCTCATAATGAGCAATTTCTCCTTTTGCCACAGTGTTTTCAACTCTTTTCAATAATTACATTTTCATCTTTAGAGGTACACCATATTTTTGCCTTGATGTTTTCAAAGTTGTCTGCGGCCGATTTGTTGTATGTGGGAAAGGGTTAAAACATTTTTTTCCATTTATAATACGCCGTTTCCTGGGTAGGTTATTTGTTTGTTTGTTTGTTTGTTTGGAGTTTAACGCCGCTTTCAACAGCTTTGGTCATATCACGGCGGTCAGTGCACCTACCCATGTTTTCCTGGCTTTCCCACACCAGTACTTACACAACATTCTTTCGAAGCCACTGACTACTTTCTCACATAGATCAGAGGTGAGAGGCAATGGAAAACATCGCCCGAAAGAATGTCGCCGCAACCGGGTATCGAACCCGTGACCTCCATATCACGAGTCAGATACGCTACCAATTGAGCTACCCGGCCGGGTCAGGTTATTTGTACTACTGGTCCATTGATTCTGACTCCAGCGAGTGAGTAGTTAACTAACCACAAACTCCTGATCGCCAAGTAGGGAAAACCGTTTCATGTTTTCCCATTTTATAATTGTTTGGTACGACCGGACCGGGGATCGAACCCGCGACGTGCAGCACACGAGACGGACGCTTTACAACTTCACTTCCGAGATGGTTTTTTTTCCGCTATGCAACACAGGCGGCCAGTTCACAAATGAATGCATTTCCTTGGTTTTCTCGCACCAGTACTCCTCACAACATTCGTCTAGGGCAACTGACTCCATTCCAACATAGACTTACTGTCCCATCTCGGTAGAAGACGGATGACGCTGCCGCTGGTCGCAGAGTTCGCAGGTGCCATTCTTGTACCATTATATAGCACAATATTCTTCCCAGGAAAGGGAAAAAAGATCCCTTACGGTTTTACTTTCTACAGCGAGATGGGATACAGAAATATGTGTCATATGAATAAAGGTATAGACTGTGTGACAGATTCATACTTCCAAATTTGAAAACGTTATCATTTAGTTCTCAGATGTTTTAAAGTAACACCAAATAACGGCAGCGGGTGGTGGTTAGAGACTACAAAGTCATACTTGAAATCAGCATCCTTCCTTTGTCAAAGCTATCTGACATTGAACGCAGATGGCACTTCATGAAAAGTAAACATACTTGAATCCGCTTATAAGCTACTTATGGAATTAGATAAAACGGGGCAACTCTTTTCTATTTTTAAAGGACACAAATGTTCATTGTTGAACAATTATTTCTTTCTTCGGATTATAAGCTGGTTGGTGGTGTTTTACGCCCTTCGTCTTCAAAAGTATTCCAGTCATAGTACGACGTTTCGGGTCCTTTAGTGTCGATAGGCTGGGGCCCGTATGCTCAGTCGTTAGCGACGCGGGCTGTCAATACATGGGTTTTGAGTTTGAACCCTAGGCCGGCCAACATTCTTTCCGACTTTTGACGAAAGTCACTGTGAAATTGATGATAGGACTCAATGATACGTATTCATCAATAATTATAACATAATTCTCATTATATCATAAATGACGTCGCCGGGAGTGTAATAAAGCCATTGAATAAATTGCGTATTCAACTAGTGTAATAACAATGCTATGTAACGTCATAATGAAAAGCATTGAAAATGACCGCGTTATATAGCGACTTTATATATATTTTGCGCTAATAATCGTCGAATTGGAATTTATGATATAAATAGAATACACTAGTTGAATACGCAATTTATTCAATGGCTTTATTACACTCCCGGCGACGTCATTTATGATATAAACGACGTTATATTGTTTTCGTGAGATTCATTCAATGTGCACAACTCTTTACTTATAAAGATAATCCGGTTAAAACATTGGTCGACGGCCAAATACAAGAGGCAATGCGCCATGCCATCACGAGGTAATGATACATTTCTTTGTAGTCAACCAGATCGATACAGTTACTTCGAATCGAAGAGGGAACTATCTTTTCTTAGCCAATTTGACACGAAGACATGCGTAAATTGTCTCCGAAGAAAATGCTCACCAAAATGGAATCGGAAGTTGGGATTTCTTCTCGTGCACTACCGCGAGATAATGACATTACCCGGAACAAGTCACACGAAAACCGGAATCCAAAGGTTTTGGAAAACAAACCTTTCCTAGACACAACACATCTGTAGCAGACGACATCGAAGACACTAATGTTAAAATATAGAAAGTCCTGATAAATGAAAGCATAATTATTGAAAAGATTGTGCCGCAAAAGTCGATATTATTCACTATGAGTAAGTTCTCATTTTGCAATAATGTTTTCAAAAGTCGTCTACAGCAGATGCGTCAAAATGCATTTACATATGTACAATGTGAAAGGGTAAATAGAAGATACGAACTTATTTCAACCGTATGTCGTCGCTTTTGGGTCATTGTCGTTCTCTGGAAACTTCCAGAATGTTTTAACGACAAGAAAACGACTAATAAGATCCTGATCAGATTGTATGAATACGAAAGCCGATCTGGATCATCGCTGGTTCAAAGAATCCCTAATGTCGGGTTTACAAGTGCCGTGGCTCATCTTCGCAAAATTGGCCGAGGCGCTTAGTTATTTAGACACGGCCAGGAAATGGAAAACAAACTTGATGAAGAATTATGGGCCATGGATTATTGTGGAGCCGGTAAAACGGTATCATGGACAATTATTTCGTCATCGTAAATCTCGCGAGATTTCCACTAATTAGAGAGATCACATCCTCCGCCATTTATTTCAATTAATCTAGTCCTCCGTCGAAAAAAAACGAGGATTCCGCATTTAAAAGATCTAGACTATTGCAACTCATTGGAATTTCAAATCAAAACTGTTAATAATTGTTCTACGTTTCCTTCCTCGGGTGCATAACGGAATCCGCTGTGGTCGAGTGGTTAGCGTCGGGGATTTCGAAACCGGGTGTCCCGGGTTCGATCCCCAGTCGCGGCACTACGGTCATGGTGGAGTAAGGCACATTTTCTAGCCTAGTACTGGTTTGTTTACCCAGGGATCATGAATAATTAAATTTAATTGCGCGCTAAATGACCTCAGCTGTCGATGCGCCATAAAACAATATACATTCATTCATTCATTCGGGTGCATAACATTAACTAACTCATCCGCATGTATTTCTAAAATGTATTTTAACTAATCATATCATATTGGTTGACTTAATATCATTACTATCGTCAACTCATCATCAAAGTTTGTCACCGTCATCATCATCAGAGCTTGTAGTGGTTGTTATTATCATCACGATTTATCGTCGTCATCATCATCATGACTGTTTATCATATCAATAAGTAATGACTTACTTAATGCACTGCTACCAATAGTTTTTCAGTTATATCATTGCTTTTACGTTGCATATATGCGCTACAGGCAAGATTTTCCTGACACTGATGCATGTTGTTGTTTATGTTGTAGTTATGGTGTTTTACGTTACTTTCAACAATTGTTTTCAGTCATATCACGGAGTTTCCTGGGTAATTCACCAGTACCTCTCTGGTCATTCATCCTGATACCAGCGAGTTAATCGTAAATATAACGCTACAATCCTGAGCACTACGAAAGGAACGCCATTACTACCATTCTTAAAGTAGATGGCATGACACGACCGAGGATCGATCCTACGACTTCGCGCACCGAGGCGGACGTTTCACCACTGCACCACCGATGCGGTTACACCGATACAGCATCAGTAATGTTATCCCTGAAATCCTTATCGCCTAGCCCAAAACATTATTTTTTAAAATCTTTCGAGTGACCCGACGCGGGATTAAACCCTGGTCTCCCGCTCACCAAGTAGGACGATCTAATCACTAGCCTACTTCGTCGGTATGATAAATAAAACACACCGGTGCCTACTTTGAAGGCTGATTAATCCTTTCCCACGACCATACATATGTTGATGCAAACGACTTTTTGAAAACATTGTGACAAAACGAGAAATTACTCATAATGAGCAATTTCTCGTTTTGACACAATGTTTTCAACTCTTTTCAACAGTTATACTTTCTTCTATAGATATTGTCCGTATTTTGCCTAGGTGATTTATCCAGTATTTCAAAAATATCTTAGCACCCTGTTCACCAGTCTAGGAGTTTCTTAACTTACCCCGAGTCCCAGTAGCTCAGGCGGTAACGATGCGGGCTGTTAATCCAGGTGTTATGAGTTCGAAACCCAGCTTGGCCAACATTCCTTTTGACGTTTTACAAAAGTCACTGTGACCAGCGTCATTCTTCTTCCACCAATGGGCTAACAGTTAATGTGAAAAAGCAACCAGTTGCTTGGAAAGAATGTTGTGTGGAGTACTGGTCTTAGAAAGCCTGGAAACACATTAAAAGGTGAACTGGCAGCCATGATATGACTGAACCAACCAATTCCTAACTTATCCTTACTACCGAGCCCAGGTAGCTCAGTCAGTAGCAACGCAGGCTGTCAATCAAGGGGTTGTTAGCTTAAACCCCAGCTCGGCTAACAGTCGTTCCGACGTTTGAAAAACTACACTGCGACAAGCGTATGTCATCGTCCATGAATGGGCTAAATTAACAGTTTATGTGGAAAAGCAGCAAGTTGCCTTGAAAAGATGTTGTGTGAGTACATGTGTGAAAAGGCTTGGAAACACATCGCTATGCGAGCTGGCCGCCATGATATGACTGAAAAAATGTTGAAAACACCGTTCAATCAACCAATTAATCAATCAACCAATCAATCAATTAATCAATCAATCAACCTACTACCAAGTATCCGACTTCTCACACAAATTATTTCCAAAGTTTTCAAATTTGAACGGAGAAATTCGTGTATAATTGGTTACTCTCTCGTACTAAATGTCCCGGGTTCGAATCCCGTGAAGAGTGCATTCTGATTTTGGGAATTTCTACACAAACCACGCGAGTACTGGTTGAAGTCTCCAGATAATAAACATCGAGTGCCATTCATATGAGCTGAAAGCTTGTTTTGCAATCGATGTAAGATAAATAAGTTTTAGAAACTAAATTCTCAAAAATATCCAATTATTTAAACGCGTTCACTCATCATGTATACCTACAAAGTACATATGCAGTTTAACACTATGATTACAATCCGCTAACGACATACTTACGCTCAAGTAAAGACAGTGCTTAGACCTTTTTGAAAATCCAGATATACCCGGTCTCGGTGGCGGATGAGTAATTGAAGTGTGTACAACCGCCTTGTTCGAGTACTGGTAGAGCGTTCGCCGTCATGTCGGGAGGTCGGGTGTTCGATCCCCGGCCGTGTCATACAAAATACTTTAAAAATAGTTTGTTATGACTTTCATTCGTTGTCGTTCGGGATTATGAGGTTAGCATTGCGTCTGACTGGCTAGTGTCCGAATAAATGGATCATAAATACAGGTAAATAATCCTAGGAAATGCCAGGGTATTATTGAAAATGTGTTGAAAGCGGCGTAAAACACCATCAAACAGAAGAGTATATTTAGACATACCCCCGGGTGATATGCAAATACATTTTGAGGCGATAATGGTATAAGGGAGACAACCAATGGATGAATAAAGCGCGGAGTTGCGCGGGAACAAGCACGGTAGTTTTCCATGCAGTACATATTACACTGATTTGCTTTAAAATCCTTCTCATACAACAACATATTTCTGCAGCAGACGAATTTGAAGATTTAGAAAATCTCTATTAATCGATCGCTTCATTAAGGGTTTAACGACGTTTTCAACAGTTTCGGTCATATCACGACGACCAGTTCACTAACCCATGTGGTTTATTGGCTTTCTCTCAACAAGGTCTTTCCAAGGTTCTTGAGACTTCAATAAACAAAACATGTCTTCGAAATTTAGTTATATAAATAAAACTTGATCAATAGTATTCTCTTTAGTATAAAACACGGACAGTGTGTATTACAACTTTTTAAATGATACTACTGCTATCCAAAGTGTTATCACTTTAAGCTTGATTGATTGGGGTTTAACGCCGTTTTCAACAATTTATTTAGTCATATCACGTCGACCAGTTCACCTACTCATGCGTTTCCTGGTTTTCCCACACCAGTACACCACACAGCATACTTTCCAAGCAACTGGCTACTTTTCCACATAGACTGTTAAACAGCCCATTGGTGAAAGACGAATGACGCAGATCACAGTGACTTTTGTCAAGTTGGCCGAGCTGGGATTCGAACTCACAACCCCTGGATTGACAGCCCACGTCGCTACCTACTGAGCTACCGGGGCTCGGCATTAAGCCTGATTGACCGCCACTGATTATTTTCATGTTTTGATATTGCAAGCAAAAGGGGTTTATATCTATACAAGCACTACTGTTCCATTTATCCTGACAATAAATAGTCAGTCGTAATGCTAACCCCACAAGACTGAGCGCAAAGAAGGGAAATCCATTTATACCATTGTTAAAGTATTTTGGTATGAACTGGTCCGGGATCGAACCTGCGACCTCCTTCTCTCCCAACACCACCGAGTTGTTATAGTATAATAAGTATATCGTACAGTCCATAGTATATCGACTTAACCGTTTCCTACATATTACATATGATCTGAGGTAGACAACTTTTAAAATATATAGGCTAAAATGCAAAATTAAAGTGTTATCATTTTAATTATTAGTATTATTATTATTTACAATACGATGTATGTTGGTAATGAGACAACAGGCGTCTGCAAGTGGGAAATGGTTAGACTAAAGCTCAACCAGCACTAGCATTGAACTCTTCTATCTCGTCTCCGTGTACGTCATTGTCAATTGTTAGTTCTTCTCCATTAGGATATTGAATAGTTGTTTACGACGTTCAGTATAAATATACATTATACAATTTTCACGCTTAGGATAGGCTACTAACAAGTTGAACAGTTCGATGTCCTCTGTAACCCTTACCCATATAAAACCAAATCTGCAGCGGACGACTTTGAAAAGATCTAAGCAAAAAAGTGGAAAATCTCTATAAGTTACGGTATACATATTAACCCTTTCAGCGCCAAAGGCAAAATTGAAGGTTTTCCAAACAATACTGATGCAGGCGAGTCAGCTCGTAACGAGCTGTCTCACCTGAAATCAGCATTGTTTGCCTTTTAGTTACCAAAATAGTCCAAAACTTTCATAAATTGAGAAATGGACGCACCCGATTTTGAACATGGAAGAGTCTACTTTAAACAATTCGGCGCTGAAAGAGTTAAATAGAGCTGAAACCATTGTGGCAAAGGAGAAATTGCTCGTACTGAGCAATTTCTCCTTTGGCCACAACGTTTTCAAACGTCGATTTCTGTAGAGGCGTCAGGAAGCGTCTGTATGTCGAAAAGGGTTAACATAAAATGGTTACTACGGTTACAATCTACGACAAAACAATCCACGTCGACCTAACTGAACTGATTCCCTGCAAGGTTACTCAACGGGTTACACACAAATTCCCGCTTGAAGACGACTTTTGAAAACATTGTGGCAAAAGGAGAAACTGCTTGTACTTGGCAATTTTCACCATTTTCTCTTAATGTTTTCAACTCTATTCAATTGATAATGAAACTTTCATTTATAGACAGAGATTGTTCGTATGATTGGCTATATTGTTTCCAAAGTCGACTGCTGTAGATTTGTTGTATGTTGGAAATGGTTAACGTACTTCTTTCTCTGTATGTCTTTTTCCAATTATCTCAGATTTACAGTCATTTGGCTGACGTAGATCTGTCGCTGAGGTTACCTGATTTATCACGCTTCTTACTATTTTTAACTAACTTTCTTTTCTTTGTGTATTTAGCAAATTACTCGGTTAAACAATTAATTGACGTAGATATATCGCTGAGGTTACCTGATGTATCACGCTTCTTACTATTTTTAACTAACTTTCTTCTCTTTTATGTGTTTTCCAAATTACTCGTTTATACAATCATTTGACGTACATCTATCGCTGAGGTTACCTGATGTATCACGCTTCTTACTATTTGTAACTAACTTTCTTCTCTCGGTGTGTTTACCACCAATGTACTCGGTTATACAGTTAAGTGACGTGCAGTTACGTTGATGCTGCCCTAGTTACCATTGTATGTACATCAATGTCTATTCGGTGACACCTGGAGGTTTTTTACTTGTGCTGCAAACACTTGTAGATGCATGAACGATCCGATCCCTCTATTGACTGTACTTGGGTTGTTTATATGTTTACCATTCCTTTTAAATGCGGAAGCGCTGGAATACACGATCAGTCATTTTGCTACTATAATTCACTCAACAAAGTGAAATACATCGGATATTATTCCGCATTTGGGATCTGAATAATTGTTCAGCACTACACATCGTTAATCATTTGTTTGCTTGGTGTTTAACCCTTTCCCTCATATGACAATTCTGCAACTATTCTGCAGCAGACGACTTTGAACGTATTTTGTCAAAACATAGAAATTCTCCTTAATTGAATGGATAACCTATGACAAAAAGTGGAACACATTGTGGCAAAAGGAGAAATTGCACGTTTGGTGCAATCTCTTCTTTTGTCACTATGTTTTCAAAAAGCCGTCTGCTGCAGAGGCGTCAGAAAGCGTCTATATGAGGGAAAGGGTTAACGCCGCTTTCAACATTGTGTCAGTTATACCAAGGCGTTACCTGGGTACATTACCAGTTATATTAGCACATTTATCTTGACGTCAGCGAGTTATAAGTCGTAATACTAACATCACAAGCTCCAAAGAGGGAAATCCCCTACTCACTACCACTTTAAGAGTATTTGGTATAAACCGACTGGGGACCCCCCCGTGATGCTCTACCACTAGACCATCGAGGCGATCTCACAAGTCTGCAGTAAACAACTTTTAAAAGAAAACATCTTGCTAAAATGTGGCAAATCTATATTAATGAAGTAAATGAAGTTCGTCCATGGTAAAAGGTTTAAAGTTGGCTTTTGTGGACAATCCTGTCTAGATCGACCTGTGCATCTTCACAGTCACAGTCTGAACAAGATCTTTACTTTTCCCCAAATAACTTACAAGTAAACATAACCCTTTCCCACCTGCAGACGCGTGTTGACGCAATAGCTTCAGACGACTTTTGAAAACATTGTGGCAAAAAGGAGTAAGTATACCTACAGTTATAGAGATTTTCCATATTTTGAGTAGACATTTTCAAAGTCGTCTGCTGTAAATTTGCTGTATGTGAGAATGGGATAAGCTTGTTACAAACTCCTGTCAACTTAACCCTTTCTCTCATACGACAAATAATACTGCAGCAGACGACTTTGAACGTATTTTGTCAAAACATAGAAAATCTCCATAATTGAATGGATAACCTATGACAAAAAGTGGAAAACATTGTGGCAAAAGGAGAAATTGCACGTTTTGTGCAATTTCTTCTTTTGTCACTATGTTTTCAAAAAGCCGCCTGCTGCAGAGGCGTCAGAAAGCGTCTATATGAGGGAAAGGGTTAAGCAGATTCTTATAATGCAATGCTGCAGGTGTGCAAGCTCATCTGTAGCTATACCGTTCAGAAGTGCCAACTTATACCTTTTCCCATGGCAGTCTCAATTACTGACCATACACACATACTGTGGAAGACATGGGTGCAAAGGTAGAGCGTCGGCCTCTCGTGGAAAAGGTCCCAGGTTCGAGTACCGTGATGAGCGGGTTCTGCCTTTGGGATTTTTCCACACATACAGCACGAGTACTCGTTCAGTCTCCAGGAAGCAGACATCGAGCGTGATTAATATGAGCTGAAAGCTTGTTTCGCAATCGATGTAAAAAACATAAGTTTAAACTAATTACTGAGCATAGTTTTAAACTTTGTGATAAAAGATGGATTTGCTCATTATCAGCAATTTCACCACTCCTCTGTGGTAAATGTTTCCCACATACAACAAATCTGCAGCAGACGACTTTGAAAACATAGTGACAACATCCTGAATGAATAATCTCCATAAATGATAGCTTAATTGTTAAATAAAGTTGAAATCAGTGTGGCCAAAGGAGAAATTGCTCATCATGATTTCTAAAGTCGTCTGCTGCTATTGCATTAAAATGCGTCCGTCAGGTGGGAAAGGGTTAAAATACGCTAGCACATTGGACAGGTTTAAATGCAGAAGGTAAGAAAGGGATGCTTAAACAAATAGTTTGATTTCAGAATCATTGGTTTATTATTAAAATATATCATTTGAGAATATATAAAATACATGAATAAGAGACTAGGCCTTAGTTAAGATTATATCTAAACGCATTCCTTTAAAAAGGTAACATTCTTAAAATAGAACCAATTAAATTGAAATACATGTAATTGAAAGTCATTTAAGATGAGCCAGTGCATGAGGAAATGTACAAGTCGGCATTTTTGAACAGTGTAGGTTCAGATCAGCCTGTACTTTTGTTCTGTCTAATCATAATCTAAACAAGTTGGAATAATCTTCGAACAAGCTTGTTCAAGTAATATGTGAACAGTGTAGATCTGGATCTATACTGTTCACGAAATCCAACGTGCTCCTTTTCCCATGCACAGGCTCAAATAGTTTTCGAAAATGAGCTGCACTCTGTAAAAACCAACTGCTAGGCATTTGCGACCAGTGTTGATCTCCTCTCTTACTCTCTCAAACATTATAATATCACTAGAACATAGCTTAAATAACGTTCATAAATCATTGAATGTCAAAGTAATCTACTATGAAAATATCAACAAGTACGTTTAGTAATCGTTTGGCTTCAAACATGAAATTATCCCAAATCAAACACAAAGTTACAATATCATTTGCCATATTTGTGTCTACAATAAAACGTTATTTCCAAAAAAGACATGCTTACTTAATTACGTACAGCCGCCTTGAGACAGGTAGAAGCAAAACATGAGACAGTCCATGCATGGTACAATATCTCATTTGTGAAAAGTGTTGGTTCTGTTAGACGTGTGCATCTATTCAGTTTTATCCAAGGCTTCACAAATCACCAGACACTTGATTTGTTTGTTTGTTTGTTTGGAGTTTAACGCCGCTTTCAACAGCTTTGGTCATATCACGGCGGTCAGTACACCTACCCATGTTTTCCTGGCTTTCCCACACCAGTACTTACACAACATTCTTTCGAAGCCACTGACTACTTTCTCACATAGATCAGAGGTGAGAACCAGACACTTGAAAAATACCTTTGTACTGGCTCAAATAATCGCCTTCCTGTCTGTTCCGAGCCACATTGTGAACTCTCCCTTAATTAACCCCTTCCCACCTGCAGACGCATTCCGACGCATTTGCAGCAGACAGCTTTTTGAAAACATTGTGACAAAAGAAGAATGTGCTCAAAACGAGCAATTTCTCCTTTTGCCACAATGTTTTCCACTTTTAGTTTTTAGGTTATCTATTCAATTATATAGATTTTCTAATTTTTTGACAAAATATGTTCAAAGTCATCTGCTGCAGAATTGTCTGCAGAATTGTCGTATGTGGGAAAGGGTTAAGTCTGGTTCAAAATAAATAAAAAGTCAAAATAGCATGTCAGACTAGTTTGCATATATATATAAATGATTTGCAGTTAATTTGCTGCTGAAGACGAGCCCTAGACTCGTAAAAAATGTGAAAAACAGTTTCTTTACATTGTAGGACTAATTGTCTTGCGAAATGATAGAAATTTTAAAATAAGAGACAAATGAAATTTAATGTCTGAACATTATCCTTTTGAAACCTTTATCTAACCTCAAAATAGTATAACATTCTTACTAGATGTTTATGGAAAATTCTATCCAAAGTAACTAACATGTGCATGGAACAAACCAGTGCTTCTGTACAAATATTGGTAGTGGTGGTTAAATTCACAAGGGAAAGAATTTCAATGGTAAATATATGAATGTACCTTGTAACAGTGTTTAGTGTGCTTTAATTAATGTATTTATTTGTTGTGTATGACGAGATGCATTTATGTTGTCAAAGTTAATACAATATGTTCAGTTGCTTTCTTCCTAAAAAAACATGTTCTGTTGTTTTCTTCCTAAAGAAAATATGAAACATGCATGTTTCAAGACAACCTTAACAAAGATAAGTGTTCAATTAATGCCATCTGTTTTAATTTGTCACTAACATTTTTCCTAAACAAAATGACATTTGGCAATCCAGATTATTAATAAGGATATCCTGTAGGCAAAAAGGAGTTACAATGAAAATACTTCCTTTACAAAATAGCCCTATCACTAAATCCTATCTTGATGGTACATCTATGTTATAAATCAAGAACACCAAACACTAATGTTAACCCATTTCCCAGTTTCCGTCATATAACATAACTCTTTCCCACATGCACCAAATCTGCAGCAGACGGCTCAGAAAACATCTGGTAAAACATGTTTTCAAAAGTCTTCTGCTGCAGAGGTGTCAGAAAGCGTCTGTAAGTGGGAAATAGGTACCTGCAGCAGAAGACTTTGAAAATAGGTTGACAAAAATGAAAGTGTTATTATTGAAGAGAATTGAATGATTGATTGATTGATTTGGGTTTAACGCCGTTTTTAACAATTTCTCAGTCATATCACGGCGGCCAGTTCACCTACACACGTATTTCCTGGTTTTCTCACACCAGTACTCCACACAACAATCTTTCCAAGCAACTGGCTGCTTTTCCACATAGACTTAGCCCATTGGTGGAAGACGAATGACGCATTTCGCATTGACTTTTGTGAAGAGAATTGAAAACATTGTGACAAAATGAGAAATTATGAGCAATTTCTCCTTTTGTCACAATGTTTTCAAAGTTGTTTGCTGCAGATGGCTCAAAATGAATTAGCAAGTGGTAAAGGGTTAAATAAGCATACAACCTATAAAATACCAACCATGACCCTGATGAAATAGACTTTAAAATATATGCAGTAATAAACTTTTTAAAACGTGATTATTTATTTTTAATAAGATTAGCTATTTAACCCTTTCCCACATACAAATCTGCAGCAGAAGACTTTGAAAACATTAACACTTAGTTATGAAAAAACCTCTGTAAATGAAAGTATCATTACTGAAAAATATTGAAAATATTGTGGCAAAAGGTGAAATTGCGTGTTTTGAGAAATTTCTCCTTTTGTCACATTGTTTTCGTCTGCTGCACATGCGTCAAAAAACGTCTACAAGAGGGAAAGAGTTAAGAAGTTTGATATTTTTAAACTCTCTGTCCTATATTTGTTTAAAGGAAAAGGGTAAAGACCTAAAAACTGACTAAACAAGAATGCAGTTTGATTGTATTTGGTATTGATTTGTCAATATTCTAGTTCTAATGTAGTTATTGGTCAAGGGGGAAAATTATTAATTATAAATACAAGTACATATTATTAAAAAGTATTGCATAAAAGGATTGAAAGAAGAACTACTGTTCCTCCTTTACAAGAGCATTTTACTCAAACTTAATCTTTAATCCTTTTACCACATACACACTCATTCTGCTGCCTCTGCAGTTAGCAGATGACATTTGAAAACATTGTGGCAAAAGGAGAAATTCCTCATGATGAGCAATTTCTCATTTTACATCTATGTTTTCATCTTTTTTCAATAATTGTTCCTTCATTTATCTTAAGTTTCAAAATTGTCTGCTGCAGATTACTGGTATGTGGGAAAGGGCTTAAATGACTTTTCAACCTTGTAGCAACTAGATGTCAGATACATCTTCTTTCCTCACTATATAAAACATATAAGTATTCCAACCTTAGAACAATACTAAACAGAAACAATAAAACAGGACTAAAAGGGAAAATCTATAAAGTGATATGGAAAGTTACATTTGGCATTTACAATTAAAATGCCCATTTCCACTATTATTTGGAATTCTCCATTTGGCATTTACAATTAAAATGCCCATTTCCGCTATTATTTGGAATTTTCCATTTGGCATTTACAATTTAAATGTCCATTTTCACTCAACCTATTCTTGTGGTTTTTCATTTATGTCATACTAGTTCAACCACTCCTGACTCCTGTGTCGTCTCCTTCGAAAACAAAACTGAACAAAACATAAAATGCATTTTTGTTATGATTTGTGCTTCTTACAGTTTGCCTTATATTGGAAGAACCTTTTTGATCAAGTGTAATTAAATAAATTAAAATTTTACAGAAAATACAACGATTGTAAAAGTAAATGTATGGCATATTATATTATGAGTATGTTAATCAGCTTAAAATTGACAACTAAAACAAACATGATTTTACAAATAGTTGATAAATATGACCTTAAATTCTTCTAATAAATAAGAAGAACATTCGTCCATTCCCTGAAAACAATATTAAATTATTAAGATTATTTCTTTACAAGAAATGTATTTTCTCAAACACTCTGCAAGCAGTAACATCCTAAATGATACCATTTATAAATTCATGAAATGTCAAGGCAATAATTCGGCTTATAATAATTTGACAGTAACAAACTACAACCTTGGTTACAGTCTTGTTATAATTTAAACACCTACATCTTGTCTTGTCCTGTCAAGTAGCCTTAAGTTGTCTGTTTCAGGGAAAAGGTTAAACCTCTGACAACAACCAGAGTGCTATGCTTTTATGGCAAGGGCTTCAGTTGTTGATCTAAAGACTTAATATGCTGAGATCAACAACCTGAGTGTATCTACAACAAAAACACCCAACCACAGGAATTTAATGGGAATGTCTCCTTGTTTTGTGGTGTAAAAACTAAATAAGCTAAAACTACATAAATCAAAGTATTTATAACAGGAATACCAACTCACAGGAATTTAAAGAGAACGCCTGAAAACTTAATATGCTAAAAGTGCTTAAAATTGTCTTGTGTTAAAAGTATCATATTTGCAAATGTTCATGTTTAAGCATGGTGTTATATCAATATATTGTAAAATTATGACTATATCCTTTCCCACCTGCAGACACATTTGAACAAACCTGCAGCAGATGAATTTCGAAAACATTGTGTCAAAAGGATAAAATTGCTCTTTTTGCCACAATGTTTTCAAATCAATTTAAACAAAAATAAAATCATTTATAGAGAAATATTTGCCTAGATGTTTTCAAAGTGAATATGGGAAAGGGTATTCCCTGTGTTTTTTTGGAGAGGTTTTACAATATAAACTAACCAAGTAAAAACCTGTTTGCACATTTCTACCCCTAGACAAATGAATAATGCATAAACAAACTAGTAAGGTAGAATAAAAATGTTGTTTTGCCCTTCATTTGTAATTCAGAACAGTTTGCTTGTTAGAATATTGTGACCAAATAATCATGGTACATATTGAGGACTTGGCGTGAAACGGTTGTAACTAAAATTTGTATTTTTTTTACCTAGGTTAATCCCCTCGCCATGAAGTCTTTATAAGCGTTAAATCATTTTTCTTGGTAAACAATGAAAATTTAGGTGCCATTGCTCGTTTTGAGCAATGGCTCCTAAATTTGCATTGTTTACAAAGGGGTCAAAATTGTCCCTAAACCAGGGTTTTCAAAACAGGTTTTAAGTTACAACCGTTTCATGCCAAGCCCTCGATGTATGTGTAAGCTTATCTTCTTATGCACCACTTGTAATATGTTGTAATATAACTGTTTCCTATGTATTTTTCAAAATTCATAATGCAGTAGACTGTACTATGATAAGTGTTGTTTTTTCTGCACTGACTAGTCGTTTTCTAATTTACATCCATCCCAGTTGTTAGTTCACGAGGCCTTTCCTGTAAGACAAAAATGAGAGAATTGTCTTGCCTTTCTGGCATACAAATATGCACACATCACAGAGCTCTATATAAGGGGCATTTTTAAAATTCTAAATCCTTATTTGACATTCAAACCCTATGTTGTGGTTACTCAAAAGAATCATCTCAGTTTATTCAACCCTGTCCCATGTGCAGCGACATTTACATGCATCTGCTAGTCAACTTTTGAGTGGGGGGTACCATCTACTTGATGATAAAAATTGCTATGACAACATTTGTGGAAAGATTACAATCTGGATCATTTGAAGTCAAATTTTAAAAACAGAATTTGAAAAAAGTAGAAATTGCTGCAGAAGCATCAAAACACATCTTTGTTGAACCCTTTCCCTCATATAGACACTTTCTGGTGCCTCTGCAGCAGACAGCTTTTTGAAAACATAGTAACAAAAGTAGAAATTGCTCAAAACGAGCAATTTCTCCTTTTGACACAATGTTTTCCACTTTTTGTCATAGGTTATCCATTCAATTATAGAGATTTTCTATGTTTTGTCAAAATATGTTCAAAGTCGTCTGCTGCAGAATTGTCATATGAGGGAAAGGGTTAAGGACAGGGTTAATATTTCTACAAAAAGGAAAAATTGTTTGAAGAAAGAGAATCTGAAACATGCCAAGGTTGCCAACAGCTTAGCCACACCTCACTTACTCCAAGCCACGCCCTAGTAGCTCAGTCAGTAGCGATGCATGCTGTCAATCCAGGGGTTGTGAGTTTCAACCCCAACTTGGCCAACATTATTTTCTACGTTTGACAAAAGTCACTGTGAAAAGCGTCATTCATCTTCAACCACTAGGCTAACAGTCTATGTGGAAAAGAAGCCAATTGCTTGGAAAGAATGTTGTGTGTGGAGTACCGGTGTGAGAAATCAAGAAAACACATGAGTATGTGAACTGGCCGCCGTGAAGTTTTTTTTTTTAAAAACAACGTTAGACCCCAATCAATCAACTCACTTTATCAAAACAGCATCAAACAAAATATGAGCCGTTCCAAAAGAAAACCAACATTATGGACTCTGCATAAAGTATCGACTCAGATGAGCCCGATCTAGTGGTACAGCTCATATGTCTATGCCTCAGATGAGCCAACCCTTTAACCACATACAGAAGCTTATTGACGCCAATGCAACAGACAACTTTTGAAAACAGTGTGGCAAAAGAAGAAATTGCTCATAATAATTTTTTTAAGTTCATTCAATTATTACACTTTCATTCATTGAGATATTCCATATACTTTCAAAGTCGTCTACTGCAGATTTTATATATGTGGGAAAGGATTATAATGAAAACAAAGTCAAACTTACTCTTTTTCCTTTTCTTCCTTCTCATCTGCAATCCTCTTTCTTTCCCCGGCTGACAAGTTCAATAAGCCTCCTTTAGCAGCATCAACAAGCCATAAAATAACAGCAGCGATCAGCGCAACTGAAGAGAAAGAAAACAGAGTGTTAGAAATAATACATGTGCAGGGTTTTCCCTCAGCTTTGAAACTTAGGTGTCATTTTTACCTCCTTGTCATCAAAGTTGGCGGCATTTGAGACATTTTTGGGGTCCACCTTTAAGATGAGGAGAAATTACACCTTGTGTTTTTGCATTGAAGTGTCACAAGCTGCGACCCAGACAGGTACCCAGATTAGGAAAAGAGAACATCAATTTGCTAAGGATTTATAACCTGGCAAAACCAAAGGGGAACCAGCTTGTAACGGTGTGAAACATTGTTTTTCCCCTTAACACCAAACCCTGAGACCATGAATAGTTATCGCCATTCATTTTTCGCAAATTCGGAATTATTACAGGATTCGAACACTGGGACCTTTGGTATGAGTAGCCTATGCTCTACCAATGTACCACTTTCTTCAACAATACCACCTTTACGCATTGGCTGCAGACTACTTTCGAAAAATATAAAAATGAGAAATCGCTAACTATAAGCAATTTCCCCTTTTGCCACAATGTTTTCAACTTTACTTAAAATATACTCATTCCCTTTTTAGGCACTTTCTGACAACTTCTGAAAACCTTGTAGCAAACGGAGAAAATGCTCAAAATGAACAATTCCATTAAATAATTATACTTTCATTTATAGAGATCTCTCACATTTTGGCCAAGACAATTTTTAAGTCATCAGCTGCAGTGTTGAAGCATGTGGGAATGGGTTAAGAGATAGTGTTGTACAGATACTGAACTTATTTTCAGACTCCTCTTGAGTCTTCCCATTTCCCAATTGCAAAGGGCTTCCTTTTTCGTGTGTCACATCTGAAAAACCTGTAATCTTTCCCAACTGCAGACCTTTTTTGACTACTCTGCATCAGACAACTTTGGAAAAAATTGTGGCAAAAGTGGAATTGCTCATTATGAGCAATTACTCCATTTGACACAATGTTTTCATCCCCCTCATATACAGTTGACAATACGAAGTCTCACAGGCCCTGTTGTTTCGATTTTTGACACACATCCCGAACCTCCTTCTTCTTTGTTTCTCAACTTGACACACACCTGCTCCCATTTTCACAGTTAGTCTTCTGAATGACATGTGTGCAAAGATCCACATAACTGATTTCACGTTTATCAAATGCCATTGACATTGTTTACCCGAGTTATGACCATCTTGTGAAATTTGCTGCACATGTTTAGGAAATTTGAAAGTTTAATCGAGTACAATGAATAATGTGTAAATATGAGAACACTTCATTTTGAACTAAGCAGTATGAAACAAGAAAGTAGGCCAATATGATCTAATGTTTAAGTTGTTTAGAATTTATCAGAAGAGAATAATGTTTAAATATGTTCTTGTCTAGTACATCATAAATGAGAAAAGTTGTTGTTTAAAATCAGAAAATTGAATGTTCTTTCTATTGCATTTACATTAGTTTATTTTGATAATTCATTTTCTTGTTATATATACTGTTGGTCCTATCTCATAAAAAACCTTGTCAAACCATTTGGAACTCATTATTTGTCAGTCATGTCCGATTAATTTCCGGAAATTTATAACGAATTACATTTATGTCCATTCCTTTTCAATGTCCCCAAGATTTTGACATAATGAGAGTTGACTGTTATTAACCCTTTCCCTCATACGACAATTCTGCAGCAGACGACTTTTAACGTATTTTGTCAAAACATAGAAAATCTCCATAATTGAATGGATAACCTATGACAAAAAGTGGAAAACATTGTGGCAAAAGGAGAAATTGCACGTTTTGTGTAATTTCTTCTTTTGTCACTATGTTTTCAAAAAGCCGTCTGCTGCAGAGGCGTCAGAAAGCGTCTATATGAGGGAAAGGGTTAATTTTCAGTTGAAAGATATTTATTTTTTTACCTAGTTGTTTTCAAAATCCTCTGCTGCAGATATGTTGTATGTGGGAAAGGAGTCAAATAACTTACGACATAACCAGACGAGGAAGAATACTTCTAAAATGAGGTAGCCCTTTGTATCGACTATACTTCCTGCAGCTATGGATATTGTGGCCAGGCCTAAATTCTGTATCGCCTGCATTCTGAAAATTTACACGAAACGTTTAAATTTGACCTTTTTTTCGATGCTACTGATTTCTACAATCCTGGCAGATTTTTATATGATGACAAATTGAAATGATTTCAGAGAATAGGATACCAATTACCCTGACCATGACCCTATTTCTGAAAATGGTTTTAGACAGGCACATTGCTGAAAGCCATTAACCCTTTCCCACATACAGCAGATCTGCAGCAGACGACTTTGAAGACAATTAGTATAAAGTCTCTTTAAATGAAGGTATAATTACTGAAAACAGTTGAAAACATTGTGGCAAAAGGAGAAATTGCTCGTTTTGTGCTACAATGTTTTCAAGAATTGTCTGCTGCAGATGTGTCAAAATGCATCTATAGGTGGGAAAGGGTTAGCTGACCAATGCGACAGAGATTAATCTGATATTGACTGGATCAAACAACAGTCGTACACACTGTAAAATGGTTCTAAATTATTATTGAAACAGTATATGAATATCAGGTGTGATAGGTTTAGAATTACACAGTAATGTGCTTATGATGACATAATTAACCCTTTCCCCTCATATAGGCGCTTTCTGACGCCTCTGCAGCAGACAGCTTTTTGAAAACATAGTGACAAAAGAAGAAATTGCTCAAAACAAGCAATTTCTCCTTTTGCCACAATGTTTACCACTTTTAGTCATAGGTTATCCATTTAATTATAGAGATTTTTCATTTTTTGACAAAATAAGTTCAAAGTCGTCTGCTGCAGAATTGTCGTATGAGGGAAAGGGTTAAGCATGTTGCTGTTCCCTAACCTTTTCTTTATGTGTACCTTCTTCATTTGATATATACCAAATATTTCTAGTTAATTATTTATTTGACGTATTGTATATATAGAAGATATTTCATGAGTGTTTATTTATTATCACTTTTAATAAACAGGTTTACTAAGATGATATGCTGCGATTGTCATATTCAGCTTTGTTAACAAGTTTATTAAAAGTGATAATAATGAACACGAATGAGATATTCCATTTATCATATAATGTGGTTTATGATGCGTATTTCGAAAAAAAATGTACCGCGGTACATGAAATTTGTTGGTTTCGGGGCCAAAGTGACGTATGTCATATTCAGCTTAGTTAACGAGTTTTATTAAAAGTCATAATAAATAAAAACAAATGAGATATTCTATTTATCACATAAAGTGATTTATGAGGCATATCACGTGAAACCGCTGACATGAATTCATTTTCATACTTTGCGCGTTGTAACAAAGACTTGAGCGTAAGACTGGAAACCAAACTAGTAATGTCATATGATATTTAAGTAATGTGATTTTGACACTCCCAGAGAGGGAGTTATGTGATGAAGGTTTACATTTATTCATTTTTGTCGAAGCCATATTCTTCCACTTTGTAGAAGGCCAAAGACAAATTTTGTCAATAGTTGGCAACAAAGGATTTAAATTGAATTGAAATTGTTAAAAATGTGTATCTGAAGTACACATATCTTTTCCTTTGTTTGTCTTCTTTATAACACAATTAACAAGAGAGCCGGGGAGCAAATGCCAATGCGCAGGGGGTTTTCTTAGTCGAAAAAAGGGGAATTACTGAATAATTATTAAAGTCAGAGTTATGTGAGTTGGTAAAGACATGCGTTTCGTTCCTAGGAACATGTGTACCAAGTTTCATTTGAAAATATTGAACGCTTTTTTGAGTTATGAGGTAAGGTTATAGATTTGTGACGTCGCCATCAAGAATATCACAATAGCCCAACTTTTTTTCTTCGAAAAAAAGACAAGCTAAAAAGTATTTAACACATTCCTACTTATTAATATTTTTATTATTTGCAATACTGTTTTTAAAAGTCAGCCGTTGGTAATGCTTCATTTGCGTATCAGCTACTGTCTATTTTCACGCTGAGGGTAGGCTACTAACAAGTTCGCTGTTCTCTGTAACTCTTTCCCGAACAAAACAAATCTGTAACAGACAACTTTGAAAACATCCAGGCAAAAATATTGAAAATCAACATACGTATGTATTATGATGGGATAGAGTTTTAAAAGATTGCTAGCATTTTCACAATATGTTTAAATATCTTATGCTGTAGATACAGATGTAGTAAACTGTTTGGAACATGAACTCTAGTGTTGTATAACTTACATTCCATAGGCTGTTCCTAACTGGTGTTGAGCAATAATCATGGAAGCCATTGGCCATAAGGCACTGGCTAATACTGAGTAAGCAAGGCCCATTGTGATCTGTGAATAAGAAGAAAAGGGTACATATAATTAATTAACATGTATGTACATATACATAGTGGCACTGGCTAATTCCAAGTAAGCAAGGCCCAATAATGCATGGGAAGGAGAAGAAAACAGTACCGGTACATACAGAGCTCTAGGTAAGGGACGTTTTGCATGTTCTGAAATACTTATTTTAAAAATCTTGGTAGAGGGTCACACAAGGAACCTTTGTGTCAAATTATTTTAAACAAAGCCCTGCCATGTTTTCATCAATCATTTTTACCATATATACATATAAGCAAAACAAGTGCCACCCCCTGGCTGCCATTTAGTTCAATGGATTGGAATAATGTGAACAATCATGGTAGATGATTACCAAAGGATATGTGGGAAAGGGTTAATTAAACAAATCATATGTTTATGACAAGAAAAACTTATTATATGTCTCATCGCCCAGCACAATCAATGTTTCATACATTCCCACAGCCACAAAACTTAAAGCCTTTCCCTAACTGAAATAATGTTGAAAGCGGCGTAAAACCCCAATAAAACAAACAAAAGCCTTTCCCACATGCGGACACTTTCTGACACCATTGCAGGAGGTTTATTATGAAAGCATTTTTCGCAGAAGTCTAAGTTGATCATAATGAGCCATTTCTCCTTTAGCTACAATGTTTTCAACTCTATCATATAATAAATATTTCATTTATAGAGGTTTTAAAAATTCTTGCCTTGATGTTTTCAAAGTCGTCTGCTGCAGATTAGTTGTACATGTTTGTGGTATTAAACTAGAATGGAGTGCTCCGCGGAGCATGTGTGTCACCTGCACCTGCTCATTGAAAGTGAGACGAAAAAGTGTGACGAAAAAGTGTGACGAAAGAGTGTGACGCACAGACGGACAGACATACCCATGAAGTGTATTTGTGGGGTTATTTCTTTTGTTTCAAACTTGTGGGTTGCAACTCATTCTGTAATTATTCCCCTTTTACGGAATGAATAGCATTAATATGCAAACAAGATACCCGTTATAAAACAAACAAACTTTTATCTAAGTGTCTTTATAAGGGTGGTGGGTGGGCTTTAGGAAAGCTTTAGGAAAAAAGAACACCCCACAAGTACTCGGTCACCAGGACGAACGGACAGACGCTGGACAAAAAAAAGTAATACCTAAGTGCCTACCATGCTACGCAGGGTGACATAAAAAGGGTGAATATGCAGCAAAAGAACTTAAAAAAATTTATCTTACCATAGCAACAAATGGTGTGATGAAGGTGAAGGCTAAGAGGGCGTGGCATCCCAAAGTCACAACTACGCCAAGAATGACCCAGAAAATGTTCTTACCGACTCTATCAATTAAGAATCCAAAAAAGGGGGAGGCTACTGCAGATATCACATACACTAAACTGAAATAAAAACATAAATGTTATGACAACAACAGATATAATAATATGAGCAAAGCCTTGCGATTTTGGGTCTCAACTCAATGTAAAAGCGTGCAGTGAACTAGCATCAGCTAGTGATAGCTAAAATTTGATTGACACCTTATTGTCTAAGGCACAATAGGCCAAGGATAGGTTGCTATTTGGGGGGTTGAAATCTAGCTGGAAAAGTTAACCTTTTCCCTCACACAACAATTCTGCAGCAGACGACTTTCAAAACATATTGACAAAAACATGAAATCTCAATAAATGAGAGCTTCATTTTATATTATTTCTGGTATCACCTTATTGCTATGTCTTTCAATCAATCAACATGGCTTGTTTTTTTTTGTAGAGGGTCACTGAAGGAACATTTCTTTGCAGTTATCTTGATATAAGACAAGCAATTTAATAAGAATGGATTTTTTGTCATTTTTGTCCATTTTCTGAAGTTATGGCTTGAACAAAAATTGTATTGGGTCACAAAAGGAACATTTCTACCTAATTATATTTGAACCCAACAGGCCTATTCAGAGGAGAAGAATTTTAAGGATTGGGTATTTTCCTCCCTTTCTGATGCCACAGCAACTCAAGTTCTCAATAGTATGTAAATCTTTTAACAATTGTGAAAAAAGACCACCCAAAGAAACATTCCTGTGAAGTTTGGTTGAAATTGGTCCACTGGTTTAGGGGGAGACTTTGTTTAAAGCTAAAAGCCCAGAGAGTGCACAGAATAGATCACCTTGAGCCTTCAGTTGAGGTGAGTTTAAAAATAGCTTAGATCAGCAGATACAATTGATTGATTGATTGTGGGTTTTAACAATTTCTCAGTTATATCACGGCGGCCAGTTCACCTACTCATGCATTTCCTGGTTTTCTCACACCAGTACTCCACACAACAATCTTCCCAAGCAAAATTAGCGTTAATTTCTTGTATGTTTTTAACAATGTACACTCTTGGATGGGCAGGAAAGGGGATGAAGTATTAATCACAAAATCTCAGTTTATGTAAAAAAAAATAATGTGTGATTGCTTCATCAAACTGTTTACTAAACCTACCATTTATTAATTAAAAATCATCATATTATGAAATTGAAGTAAGAACACATGTGTATGTTAATTTAACATCACCGCAACCCCAGTGCTACGCTTCCCTCTGTTGTTCTGTTTGGACCCTAATCATGTACATTACATCAGAGGACTAGATAAGAGGGAGTGAACAGGTCTTTTTCCCCACAGTACTTCTCTAATTACTCAACAAAAGCCTTTGTTGTGGGTACTCAAAAGAAGTGTCTCCCTAAGATCTATTGAGTACCCACAACATAGGGTTTGAATGTTAAATTAGGATTTTAGAACATGAAAAATGCCCCTTATCTAGAGCTCTGCATTACAGGGCAATATATAGAATTAGATTATGAATCAATCTCTTTTTGTTCATTTTTTGTTTGCATTTTTGTATAACTTTATTAGATAGATATCAACTAGTAATACAATTCAAACTAAAAACAACACAGATTCAAAAACAAACGACAACAATATCACTAACAAAAATTATTGTAAGCTTGCAGGGGGATGGCCATGACCTAACCTAGTATGTACCTGGTTATATATAAAGTTGTACAAAAAAAACAAAAAACAAAAAACACAAGAGCGCCAAATGTCACAAAATACGCCCGTCCTGTTTTTTTGAGACCAATTAAGTATAGTGATAATTGGTTGTACATCAGGCAAATTTAGAGAGCAGACACTGTTAGTACAGTTTTGGCCATTTCGAGGGACATAAGTGTGTAGTGACTAAGATAACGTGGTAAGTTTTCGAACTTGTCCAAGCATCACCAGAATGTGTATTGGGATAATATCTCGGATAAGTTTGATAACTAGCCATATCGCTTAGTCAATCGAGAGTTATCGCCCTTTAATTAAAGAAATTACCTAAAATTGGGATTGTCAGCTCAATAGACTTTAGAAGCCTTGTCCAATCATCACCAAATTTAGTCAGAATATGTATTGGCATAATATCTCGGACAAGTTCGATAACTAGCCAGTATCGCTTAGTCAATCAAGAGTTATCGCCCTTTTATTAAAGAAATTACCTAAAATTGGGATTGTCAGCTCAATAAGCTTTAGAAGCCTTTGTCCAATCATCACCAAATTTAGTCAGAATGTGTATTGGCATAAGATCTCGACAAGTTCGATAACTAGCCATATCGCTTTACTCAATCAAGAGTTATCGCCCTTTACTATTATTTAGTAAAAGGGCGATAACTCTTGATTGAGTAAAGCGATATGGCTAGTTATCGAACTTGTCCGAGATATTATGCCAATACACATTCTGACTAAATTTGGTGATGATTGGACAAAGGCTTCTAAAGTTATTGAGCTGACAATCCCAATTTTAGGTAATTTCTTTAATAAAAGGGCGATAACTCTTGATTGACTAAAGCGATATGGCTAGTTATCGAACTTGTCCGAGATATTATGCCAATACATATTCTGACTAAATTTGGTGATGATTGGACAAAGGCTTCTAAAGTTATTGAGCTGACAATCCCAATTTTAGGTAATTTCTTTAATTAAAGGGCGATAACTCTCGATTGACTAAAGCGATATGGCTAGTTATCAAACTTATCCGAGATATTATCCCAATACACATTCTGGTGATGATTGGACAAAGGCTTCTAAAGTTATTGAGCTGACAACATACTGGACGCTGCCCGCCCGCCGCAGGTAAAACTATAATACGATCCGTTTTTTCAAAACGGGCGTATAAAAAACAAGAATAAGATGCATGTCTATCATCTCTGTAATTGATGATCAAACCCTGCTGTGCTGTATTCTACAGAAAATGTTCTAGTCTGTCACCCGTATGATTATTGATTAAATATTTGTTGTTTTACGCTGCTTTCAACAAGTTTTCAGTTATATCACGGCGCTTCCTGGTTCAGTTACCAGTTCTACTGGTCTATTTATTCCGACACCAGCCAGTCAGTCAAAATGCTAACCATGCAACCCTGAGCACCACTGAGGGCAGCCATTACTACCATTTTAAATGTCTTTGGTATGACCCGGCTGGGGATCGAACCCACGACCTCCCGTACCAAAGGCGGACGCTCTACAACTACACAACCGAGGTAATGTGTTCTACAGAAAATGTCAAGTTTGTCAACCTTATCATGTCTTTCCATATGATTATTGATTGATTATTTGATGGAGACAGATGTTATGATAAACTTGCATGAAGATTGGTAGAAAAATGATTGCCTCCATGTAAACCAAGTTTAAGTTACTAACCAAGACCAAGTTCTGGCCAACGATGACTTTCACCTTGATAATCTTCCGTTTTATAATGTCCCATGATCAACCGCCGCCGCCGGAAAAGTGAATGCTATGTCTCACTACACATTAATGGGCGGGCGAGACAAAAAGCAATTTTTCATCCCTTTAATTGGTAACAATTTCAAAAGCGCAAAATGACATACTTTTTCTGTTACATGAAACAAGAAGTTGACATTAAATCTCTTGAAAGGAAAAAGTATTTAATAAATAGAGTTGAATAAATTGTAGCAAAAGGAAAAATTGCTTTTCATGAGCAATTTCTCCATTTGCCAAAATGTTTTCAAAAGTCGTCTGCTGCAGATGCATTAAAATTCTTCCTCACATATGTGCAATATTTAGGTTTTTGCAAAAAATACAGATTCAGGTGAAAGAGCATTGTTTACCTTTAACCCTTTCCCTCATACGGCAATTCTGCAGCAGTCGACTTTGAACTTATTTTATCAAAACATAGAAAATCTCCATAATTGAATGGATAACCTATGACTAAAAGTGGCAAACATTGTGGCAAAAGGAGAAATTGCACGTTTTGTGCAATTTCTTCTTTTGTCATTATGTTTTCAAAAAGCCGTCTGCTGCAGAGGCATCAGAAAGCGTCTATATGAGGGAAAGGGTTAAGTTACAATATTCTTGTTACATGAAATATGGATGTCCCCAGATTTGAACATGGGAGAGTTGAAACTATTGCCTACCTGTTTACACTGTTTGCTGTCCCTGGTGACATTCCATACTTCATCTCAAAGAAAACCCTGTAAAATAATACAAATACCATGAATACTCAACCCATGCCATTCTTTATATCAAAGAAACCACTGAAATGAATACAACAACCTCTTCCAGAGTTTATTCCATAACATTTCAAACCTTATTCTTTGTGTGTCTTTTTATTGGTGTTTTACACTTTTTGCACTAAAATTTGTGTAATTTCAATTCAATATATATGTGAAAGTACACTTCTCCAGTATCCCAGTTCTAGGCTACACAATATGTCTTGTCACAGAGTACTGTTCCCCCACTGCTGTGAGAACTGAGAAGGGATCTATCTTACCAAGGATATGCAGTCTCAAATTTCCCATGCTAACAAAGCTGATGAAGGCTGGTTCCTGTCACAGAGTACTGTTCCCCCACTGCTGTGAGAACTGAGAAGGGATCTATCTTACCAAGGACATGCAGTCTCAAATCTCACATGCTAACAAAGCTGATCAAGGCTGGTTCCTGGCAAACTTGGTAATTATTAAAACCTTTAAACATTTAACCAGTTATATGGAATTCTCTCTCCCTCCTACTAGTTCGAGGCAGTATATACATGTGAAGTGTTTAATACATCGTTCCCACAATTACAATAATTATCTCACGTGTCTGCCATTTTGATAGGCAAACATGATGAGCATTAATGGAGAATATTTTTTTTAAACAAGAGCACCGCGTACGGCATAGACGCTCGACTGATAGGGAGAAAACAGAAGAAGAAAAAAGCCGAGCTGAACAAAAAACCTTAACCGGACGACGACGCCAGGGTCATGACAATAGTTCTCGTTTTTTCAAAAGTCGAGCTAAAAAATGTGATAATAAGGAAAACACCCAAGAGATTTGAGTTTGACGACCATATAACATTGATGCCTTTGTATAATCTGATTACATTGACTTCTTGATTTAATTGTTTTTGCACATGCAAACTATTTAATTTAATTCTATTTGATATTTCTCTATTGAACATATAGTCAATTTGCCTATCAAAATGGCTGACAAGGGAAACTAGAAATATCACTGAAGGTGATGAATACCCCCAAGCTGGTGCCTGACAATATACATATTTATGAGAAATTCAAGGGGCCATAACTCATTTAAAAATAATTCCAGTGCAACACGCCGACAATATGCACAACTAGGCTTGGTATCAATCATTCTTGTGAAGTTATATTGAGTTCTGATCAAGGGTTGCTGAGAAATAGTGTTCACAAGAAATGTCTACAGACCAACTGACCGACCGACCAACAAGCGCGACCCCTGTATAGCCCCCATATACTATGTATCTGGGGGTATAAAAATGATTGTAGTTGAGGGAACTTTGTATTGATATTGTATTGATACTCACAGTCCAAGGCCAATGAACGGGAAGACAGCCACATAGTACGCCACACAGATTATGCACAGTAACCAAAACATTGTACCGAAATCCTTCACATCTCTAATCCGTATCTTCTCATCTGTAAAACATAAACTGTAAGAATGCAGATCTCCAGATACGGTACCACATATCATGTTCTAAAATCCTTATTTCATTTTTTGTTTACCCTTAACCCTTTCCCTCATATCGACGCTTTCTGACGCCTCTGCAGCAGACGGCTTTTTGAAAACAAAGTGACAAAAGAAGAAATTGCTCAAGACGAGCAATTTCTTCTTTTGTCACAATGTTTTCCACTTTTAGTTTAGTTTATTCATTCAATTAAAGAGATTTTCTATTTTTTGACAAAATATGTTTAAAGTCGTCTGCTGTGGATTTGTCGTATGAGGGAAAGGGTTAAACACTATGTTGTGGGTACTCAAAGGAATCGTCTCTGTGAGTCAACATAAGGTTTAATTGTGCAATAGGAGAGACATTATGGGGAAAAGGTTTGGTTGGCTAATAGTGATTAATTGATTAATAGGTGCTTAACGCCGCTTTCAAAAAAATTTCAATAATATCATGGCATTTACTTGGTAAGTTACCAGTACTACTGGTCCATTTATCCCGACACCAGCCAGTCAGTAGTAATGCTAACCCTGCAACTCTGAGCGCCAAGGAGGGCACCCATTACTACCATTTTAAAAGCTGGGATTGAACCTGCCATCCTTATCTCGGCATCTGTCAGACTACAGAATGATGGAGAATAAATAACCAACTGTGATGGCAAACAAGGGTCTTCAAAGGAACTCAATGGTCATATGTAGCTTATCAATACCAAGTCCTTATCAACAATTTCAAGTGAGAAAGTGAGACAGACAGACAGGCGGCAGAGATTTGGTGCTTAAGTGTCTCCCTTGAGCCTTCCGAACCAGGCGATAAAGAATGGCAGACAAGGAAAAAATAATTGAATTTCGAGTTACAGTTCTTAAGTTTGCATTTCTTTTCATTTATCTTTAAACATAAACAAACGTGATATGTCAGCTACTCGTGCAGATCTATCAACTCGAACATGTACACTGACCAGTTACTATAACTCACACAAATATTTTAATAATACGGTTATAATGAATATCATGTGTATGTGTTATGCTTTCAAAAATGTTAAGAAGATCTGAGGAATTCAAAAATTCTGAAATCTTTTGAAAACTAGTTTAAAACCGATAGCATTCATGGTTTAAGGTGCCTAAATACCAAATGTCCGCAACTGAGATCATCTTCAGTCAAATGGTCCCTAGGAAAAACCAGTTTTTGACTTGATAATTAAAAAGAGCGTAGACCGGATAACAACCAATGCGTATCCAGAACAGAAAGTATGCACTGAACTGTGTTTTATTCCTTTTTTTAATGCTGTTTTCAACATCATTTCAGTTATATCACTGCCACAGTTCACTTATTTATTATCCTGGGTATACAAACCAGTACACGGCTAATAAATGTGCCTTACATAAAGGCAATTCACCATGACTGTCGCGATTTGGGATTCATAATCCTCAAAAGCTAACCTCTCAGCCACCAGGCTTGACTGTGTATTCACGGACCACAAATTTCAATAGATCTGCTTTCCAATGTCAGTATTTATACACTACCTGAGGAAGCAGCTTTCCGTTTCAGAATTCTGTCAGCTCTCTTGTCAAAGTAGCCTAGGGCTAGAGCACAAATCAGGGACAATATACACATGCCTCCACCTACAAAAATAAATCAAATTTTTCAGTTTGATTGATTGGGGTTTAACACCGTTTTCAACAATTCAGTCATACTGCGGCGGCCAGTTCACCTTCTCATGTTTCCTGGTTTTCCCACACCAGTACTTCATAATACAATCTTTCCAAGCAACTGACTGCTTTTCCACATAGACTGTCAAAGTGAATTGTGTCAAACGTCGGAAAGAATGTTGGCCGAGCTGGGGTTCGAACTCACAACCCCTCAATTGACAGCATGCGTTGCTACCGGGGCCCGTCCACCCTTTTCAGAGCTAAATATAATGTGCCTTTTTCACATCTCAAAATCCTTTTTTGACACTTAAACTCTTTGTTGTTGGTACTCAGTGAGACTACTCTTTTGAGTATCCATTACATAGGATTTGGTTGAGTCATAAGAGAGATATTGTTGGGAAAAGACCAGTTTACTCTTCCTTATCTCTGTCATTTTTCATGAACATTAATTCTCAACCAGTTAATTTTGAAAACATTCAGACCAAAAATGGAAAATCTCTTATCCAATAAAAGATTAATCATTATTGAAAAGAGTCGATAAACATTTAGGTTAAAGGAGAAATTGCTCAAATTGAGTAATTTCTCCTTTTGCCACCCTGTTTTTAAAACTCATCTGCTGCAGTGCTGTCAAACTGTGGCTGCATGTATGAAGGAATTCTATGCTATTTAACCTGATATGATATTCTAAAAGCTTTCTTTTTGGATAATTGAATTAATTGTCTTTAATTTGTATGCCGATTCATTTCTTCAATTTAAAAGACCTATTTTTAGAAGTTTGATCAATAACCATTTCCCACATACAGACGCATTTTGATGCATTTGCAGCAGACAACTTTTGCCACAATGTTTTCAACTCTATCAAATAATTTGGATTTCAATTTCAGAGATTTTCCAGTTTTGCCTAGATATTTTGTTAAGTCATCTGCTGTAGATTTGTATATATGTGGAAAAGGGTTAAAGAAGATGAAGAAAATTACAAGGGGAGCATTTTTTAGACTTTCTTATTGTTATAATTTCCTCAATCTTAAATGGATTTTATTGAAGTTATTCCGGGTTCATTTTAATTGAAATTGAAGGATCAGATTTGTTGTGCTTTACTATTCTTCGTAAATATTGAAATCAACTTTCCTTATCCAAACAAAAAACTGGGAACGTAGAGACACTTTACACATGAAATGTGTATCATTTGTCCGGAAGTCCAAATGGTTATTTTCATATACATAAGGAGGAGTAAATATGTCTTTTTTCCATGATATCTTTGTTAGCACTCATCAAAACCTATGTTGTGGGTCCTCAAAAGAATAGTCTCACTGAGACGATTCTTTTGAGTACACACAACATAGGTTTTTGAGGTCAAATAAGGGTTTTAGAGTAAGGAAAATGCATCTTATCTAGTGCTCTGAATGTATATTGGTTTTTTAAACTGTCAATGGGTCTGGATTACACTGTCCCACATCATCTATTATGTCAGTTTGTCTTAGCAGGTGTAGAAAGCTGTGCACAAAATGTAAATAGGCTATTTCATAATCTGCTATCATGTTTCATTGCTTATCTAGATTAGCAGTCATATGATAGCAGCCAATCAGGTGTTAAATGTCCAAATTATCTAAACTGATATTATATTATAATTAAAGCCTCGCTAATTTGCCCCGGAGACAAGTTCAGATCTTACAAAAGCAATAAGCTGTTCCATATTTGTATATTTTTTATGTTTATGTTTCGAATTAAATAATGTAATAACATTTTAAAAAATAAAGATTATCCAGTTTTTGTAAACCTTAAGATAAAGCAATGATTATGTCAAATGGTGCAAGTAAATGAGGTTAAATGTTTGGAATGGAGAGCTCAAGTCATACTGACAGTTTATAATAATATTTTGATTAAATTTAGCCGAAGACAGCTAAATTATACAGGTCCAATCCGGGCAAATATTCGGTCAAATCACTTAAGTCCATTTTTCAGACTAGGCCGAAGTCTTTGCGTCTGTCAAATTCCTTTCCAAAAGTGTTACTCCATAAGATTTGATATTCATACTATTTTCCTGGATAACGAAAGTGTCTGGATTATTGCGGCTCAACTGTATTTCATTGAAAAAAGATTTACTTGCTCTAAATTTCACTTTCAATAATTTTTATATTTCTTTCCATTCAACATTTTAGTAATAACTTACCAACATATAAAGCAATTCCCAAACATTTGTACCCCGTCTCGTACTTGCCGATGTAATTGTAAATTGGCTGCATTACATTCATATTAACTGTGCTACCCTGATGGTGATGAAATAGAAAAACTTTAAACATATTGTATTGCCGAAAGTCATGTATAACACATTGAAATAATTATTTTTTACAGACAAAGGGGTTGAATTGAGATCCAATCAACATGGCTTGAAGGCATATGGTAGAGTATCACCTAATGACAATTTCCATAAAATAATTTGAAAATTGGCCATATTTGCTTTGAGAAGGTATATCATGGTTACAGGCTTAAGAGAAAATCATCCCCAGCCCCAGATGCCTTATTTTCCCACCAAATGGCGTGACTGAACGGAATCTGGTAGGTCACCCAAGTTACAATTATACAAATAATTTGGATATATCAGCAATATGTTCTGAGAACATGCTTAAAGATTTCACTATAGCCATTTAAGGCATAACAATTCAGCATGGCTTCATTGGGTCATTTGAAAATTGAGGAGAAGATCGTATAAGTCTTTTCTTTAAATTACCATAGCAACCAGAATGTTCTGAAGGAATTTAGAAGAGGCAATTGAATTGATGCTACTTTCACTATTTGTCTAGTGGTTGTTATATGGGAAAAGTTGTTTGAGTATAACGGACAGTTTGTGATGACAAAAGATGGAATGGATTTCAGCAAGAAAAAAACTTACCACTCGTGAAAAGCTGAGCTGCAGGCCAAATACCATGTTGAGTTCTCTCCCTTGGAACCATTTCACAGCGTATGTATTCTGTGCAACAGCTAGAGATTCACCACCGATTCTGTAACCATAGCAAAACAAAAAGCGTCAGATAAGAGCATAATTAACCTTTATCCAGTTTTGATATAAAACGCAAAGGGTTTGATACTTTACCCTTTTGCCAAATATAACAAATCAGCAGCAGAAACTGTTAAATATACAGTTGAAAACATTGAGGCAAAAGGAGAAATGGCTGCATGTGGTGTCAGAAAGCATCTATATGTTGGATTATATTGTTTTGTGTTTTACGCTGCTTTCAACATTTTTCCAGCTATATCACGGCGTTTCCTGTGTAAGTTACCAGTACTACTGAGTCATTTATCCCGACACCAGTCAGTCAGTCAAAATGCTAACCCTGCAACCCTGAGCGCCAAGAAGGGCAGCCAAAGTAGAAGTCAAATATGAGAAAACTTTCAAAAAAACTCTGTCAAGTTTTCTGGTGCAAAAAGCGTGGAAAAGGACCTTTGAATACAAATGTATATTACATATATACATGTACTATGAAAATTTATATATAAACCTTAGCATTATCTGTAATGTATAAAAAGCATCGTACATGTATTTCGATAAAATATGTTTTCATGTCTTTACAGTCAATATTTTGTTCATATATATGTGTTATTAAAAGAGAGATTGAACTTTTCTTTAAACTTTTTGAACACCCCTTGTACATTTATGAAGACGAGAACAGAATAATTGTAAAAGGATATCTCTCTTATTAAGCAATTGGACCCTATATACATGTGTTGAGGGTCATCATAGACTCATTGAGATTAATGTATGTACCTACAATATACGGTTTGGAGGATCTAATAAAGATTTAAAGACATGAATGAATGATTGGGGTTTAACACTATTTTCAACAATTTTTCAGTCATATCACAGCGGCCAGCTCACCTACTCATGTGTTTCCTGGCTTGTCACGGTGACGTATGTCAAACATAAGAAAGACTGTTGGCCGAGCTGGGATTCGAACTCACAACCCCTAGAGATTTAAGACATAATATAAACCCTCTAATGGAGAACTCTCCAATGGTATATTTACCCGAATATGAACCTCCCGACACACATTAACCAGTACTTATCAACCATTGATCCAAGAGCAAAAACAATCTGAAATTGAAAAGAAATTATTACCGGTATATATTTCAACCCTTTCCCACATACAAGCAGCAGACACAGTTAAGAATATTCACAAAATGTGGCAACAGGACAAATTGCACATAATGAACACCTATTCTCCGAACAGTTTTCAATAACGAAATCAAAAATATTATATTATCATTTATAGAGACTTACCATATTTTTGTTACAATGTTTCAAAGTTTTCTGGTTCAGATTTGTTGTATGTTGCAAATGGCTAAGTTGGGATAAAAATATATTTTAAGGGAAAAGACTCTTTAACCCTTTTTCATATTCATGAAATCTGCAGCAGACAACTTTGAAAACATCTCTGCAACAAAATTGAAAATGTCTATAAAAGTAAGTAAAATTATTGAAAACAGTTGATGATGGCTTCAAGCAAAACGGCTGTAACTACATGTTGTAACAAGAAAATGTGTCCATGGAACACGGATGCCCCGGTTGTGTGAAGTTTCATCATGATCGGACATCAGCTTCACTAAAATCTAACTTGACCAAAAACTTTAAACTGAGAATGGAATGGACGAACAGACAGACGAACAGACGGATGAACAGTTGGTCCAACCTCAAATTGATACAATTTTTTAAACAATGATATGTTGATTGTCATTTGTGTGAAGTTTCATAATGATAGGACATCAGGTTCACTAAAATCTAACTTGACCAAAAACTTTAAACTGAGAATGGAATGGACGAACAGACAGACGAACAGACGGATGAACAGTTGGTCCAACCTCAAATTGATACAATTTTTTAAACAATGATATGTTGATTGTCATTTGTGTGAAGTTTCATAATGATAGGACATCAGGTTCACTAAAATCTAACTTGACCAAAAACTTTAACCTGAGAATGGAATGGACGAACAGACAGACGAAAGGACGGACTAACAGTTGGTCCAACCTCAAATTGATACAATTTTTTAAACAATGATATGTTGATTGTCATTTGTGTGAAGTTTCATAATGATAGGACATCAGGTTCACTCAAATCTAACTTGACCAAAAACTTTAACCTGAGAATGGAATGGACGAACAGACAGACGAACAGACGGACGAACAGTTGGTCCAACCTCAAATTGATACAATTTTTTAAACAATGATATGTTGATTGTCATTTGTGTGAAGTTTCATAATGATAGGACATCAGGTTCACTAAAATCTAACTTGACCAAAAACTTTAACCTGAGCGGGACGGACGAACGGACGGACTAACAGACCGGAAAACTATATGCCCCTCATACTTCGTATGCCGGGGCATAACAAGATGAAGTTACAACCCTTTTGCATGAAGCCCACGATAAACATATGCTATCTGACGTCTCTGCAGAAACAGTCAAACTTTATATTATGGGTACCTGAAAGAATTATCTCATTTAAATATATTTTTTCTTTTGAGAACCACAATATACTGTATAGAGTTAAAGCTACATCATAAAGGATATATTGTAGGGGAAAATAACTAACATACACCTGGTTCTGGATAATTGGGAGCAAGATTGTTCCTTCCATTCAATATCTGTCATGGATATAACACCTAACAATCCTATGTTTTGGGAACCTTCAATGAGATTATTCTTTAGAGTACAAACAACAAAGGGTTTGGTCTGATAATAAATTATATATTGTGGGGAAATAAGACAAGGACCAGAAATGATAAAACTCTGAATACGTTCTCAGTGCACCGAAATGAAATCCATGCTCAATATAATATATAAGACTTTCTGATTGGTCAATTTTCAAAATGAATTTGATCTAGACCTATCAGATAGTTGAGCATAAATACAGAGTAAACATCTATAGAACTTTTGAACCAAGACTACTTTTTATCTCTGATCACAGGTCTATATAAGCAGGAAAAAACTCCACAATATATCTTATTACCTAACCTAAATCCTATGTTGTTATTCCACAGAACATAGAAATAGAAGCAATTAAACACCTCTGCAGCAAACACTTTTTGAAATACATTTTGTCAAAAAGAGAAATTGCTGAAAGATTTCAACTTTATGCGAATAATATAATTCACATTCACAGAGAATGTTCATATCTTTCATATCTTTTGCCAAGATGTTTTCAAAGTTGTCTGCTGCAGATTTGTTAAATATGGGAAAAACACCCCTTATCTGGTGCTCTGTCCCATTATTACCTGCCCAGCTGTAACGAAAAGACTGAAAATAATGGCTCCCAGTCGGACCCCAAATACGCCGTCAATCAGTAAACCGCCAAAGAAGCACAGTATGACATTCGGCCATGAATACCATGCATAAAATCCCATGAACTGACTGACAGATATGTCGAGATCTCGAGTCATGTTGTCTTGCAAGGCTGCTGGGTTATCATAACAGAAGTAACTCCCTGGAATAAGAGTAAAGAAATAAAATAAAAATAAAAATATCACTGAAGGTGATGAATACCCCCATGCCCGACAATATACATATGTATGAGAAATTCAAACCGACCAACTGACTGACAAGCGTGACTCCTCTATAGCCCCCATATACTACGTATCTGGGTGTATAATAATGAGGATTTAGAGAAGGAAACGGGTCTTAACACTTTCCCACATACAATAAATATACAGCAGATGTCTTTGAAAACATTATATGCAAAAACATGAAAAATCTCCACAAATAAGAGGTTCATCATGAGCAATTTCTCCTTTTGCCACAATGTTTTATAGTCTTCTAATGCAGAGGCGTCAGAAAGTGTATATATTGTGGAGAAGTGTTAAGACAATACTCTTCATGCAATAAAATGGTCCCTGAGAATGGACAGTTGAACAAAATTGAAATCATTGTGGCAATTGGAGAAATTTCTCCTTTTCCACAATGATTTCAAAAGTCGTCTGCTGCAGAGGCATCAGAAAGCATCTATGTGTGGGAATGTATTAAAAACAATTAACATTGTCATAATTAACATCGTCATAAAAAGGAGAAATCATTGTGTTCTATAATATTCACTTTGCTTTGCTGAGCACAATTCGAGGGCTCAACGCAAGTGTTGTAACTCCAATTTTTCACAAATTTATCATTTTTTTTGCAATTTTGATATGCAATATCCATGACCTATTTGTGGTAAATACATTGCCAAAATAAAAAAATATAATGTACTTTTAAGTAAAAATGGTCAAAACATTGTATCTCCATAAGGAACATTTCATTCATGCAACACTGTTGTTGACAGGAAATTCGTGAGCATCCTTAATTATTGACATCAATTTTCTCATCCTTCTCAGACATGTTTTTGTATAAACAGTCAAAGAGAAGCGTTATATCATTTCCTTCTATATAGCCTGCAAAATTATCAGTGGCCAAATGGTCTCTGGCCAGCTACTCTTAGTTAGAGAAAAAATGAAATAATTACAAAACCAATCATTAGACTATCTTAATGTTCATAATTATAGATTGAGCATTCCAACAATGTGACCATTTAATTAGTTCTTGACGTCAATATTCTCACCCTTTTATGGTGTAATTTTGTTCTGGCATTCAACTGAGAGGAGTTATAAAATGTTCTGCTATCAACATAAAAGTTCATAGAGTGCATTCCAACATCCTGATCATAAGTTCATAATATCATTATTATCACCTTTTTCTGGTGTGACCGTGAAAAATACATATAATTCTTGCAAGTACACATTCATTCATTTAAATTGTTCTCACATACATTGAAAACTGCAGTAGATGACTTTTATAACATTGAGCCAAAAATATGGAAACTCTATAGAGCTATAATTGAAAGAATACCTGAGCCATAATATGGTGTCCGGGATTTTGTGTTACATTACAGAGTCATTATTTATTCTCCTTTATTTGAAGAACTATGTGTTTTATAGTTTATCAGCATGTCACAAACTGTTAGAAACTACTAAATCTATTAAATAATATGCTATTGATTTCTGAAAGAACTGATAAACTCCTTTAATTAATACTTTTCTTGAGCATTTTCGCCGTGTCCTTCCCGACAAAGGCATGGGAGGACTTTTTGAAAACCAAAACAAACTGTTTTTCTTTATATTTAAAGTTTGGAAACTAATATATGTGAAATAATAATTTAAAAAATTACTTGTAAATATAACTTTAAGATTTAATAGAGCGACGTAAATACGATTTTGATTTGAATATAAAATCCTGGTCATCGGCGTTACGAATGTGTCCACCCAGTTACATCACGTCTAAATAGCATCAAAACTCGAAACCTGGACCGATAACCATATTTTCATTGTATACAAATCACGTGATCACTTACATTCTTTGTTAATGTCGTAAACATGTTGTTCTGGGACAGATATCTTTTATTTGACAGGGAGTCAAAATATTGTTTATCAAAATGGTGTATTTTTTTGTTACGCCCTATTTTTTTGTTATAATTAAAAAATGCTTTGTCAATCACCTAGGAGGAAACTAAATTTTGGCTGTTCTATTTACGACATTAAACATCGCAACAATTTACGACAGTTATAGACGTTTTACGACAAGAGTGTTTTAAAATGGCGGCTCGAAAATGACAGTCAGACTTCTGAAATTTTGTTACGCCGGCACCAAGCCAATTGAGGTCATCAATGGTTGCTTATAATGTATCGCAATGCGTAGTAACTTCCTATTTCGTTATTTAAATTGTCCAGAGATGTTTGCGAACCTATTTAATTCACTACGAAGAACTTGTTATTATTTTTGACTGGGGTAAAAAAAAATCGCGAATTTTGTCTCTTTTGCCTTGTAACGTTGACTGTCCTGGAAAGCATATTCTACCTCCATAAGCATTGTGCTTACATAATAAATACATATTTGCATGATAAGTATATTTTAATTTAACTGGAGAATTATTTATACTGAAAATGTTTATGCTATTATATTACACACTTATATGAAGTGCACAATTGGTGTCCAGTTACATCATTTTGTGTCCTGTTACACCATTCTTTATCTAGTTGTATACTATTAATTATTTCACTAAATAAACCATTTATTTATTGAAATAATTCCAAATAAAGATGGTGAAAATGTAAATTAGATCTAAAAAAATTAACTAGGCATACTCTTCATAAAATTGATTTATTACAATGGCGTCCTGTGTTACTAACAATACAATTGAATTAGTGTCCAGTTACATCATTTTGTGTCCTGTTACACACCAGTTTGTGTCCTGTTACATCATGTTGTGTCCTGTTACACCATTCTTTATCTAGTTGTATTCTATTAATTGTTTCACTAAATAAACCATCTATTTATTGAAATAATTCCAAATAAAGATGGTGAAAATGTAAATTAGATCTAAAAAAAATTAACTAGGCATACTCTTCATAAAATTGATTTATTACATGGTGTCCTGTGTTACTAACAATACAATTTAAAACCCACATTTCTCTTTATTTAAAGATAAAATCTATTTTGTCATTTAGAATTTAACAGCTTTAGATATTGTTCTAAACATATATAGCATTTAATTTGACAAAAGTCAAATATTACAAAAGAGGACACCACAGTGTTTGTGATGTAACTCAAAATCCGGACACCATATTATGGCTCACTTCTAGTTCTTGAATTAAGTTAACACTTTCGCTCATACGACAATTCTGCAGCAGACGACTTTGAACATATTTTGTCGAAAAATTGAAAATCTCTATAATTGAATGGATAACATATCACTAAAAGTGGAAAAACATTGTGGCAAAATGAGAAATTACTTGTTTTGAGCAATTTATTCCTTTGTCACTATGTTTTCAAAAAGCCGCCTGCATCAGAGGCGTCAGAATGCGTCTATGTGAGGGAAAGGGTTAAACACATTGTGGCAGAGCTCTAGATAAGGCAAGTATTTGGTATTCTTTAAACTTAACCCTTAAGCCCTATGTTGTTGGTACTCAAAAGAATCATCTCACAGAGACGATTCTTTTGAGTACCCACAACATAGGATTAATTTGATTAGGTAATAAGAGAAATATTGTGGGAAAACACCTGTTCACTCTCCCTTATCTGGACCTAGGTTGTGGTTAATGAAAACATGTGGATAATGAGCATTTCCTCATTTACCAAAAATGTTTTCAAAAGGAGATGTCAGAAAGCATTAAGGATATATACATGTCAGAAAGAGTTACTCATCAGCAGGGTGTTTTTTTCAATGTTTCGGCTGATGAACCTTGTATGTACTGTTATATTATAAACACATTTCTCAAAGTAAATATTACTAATATGTCACCCATAATACATTTAACTCAAATTATATGAAAAGTTTACTTTAGTTTACTTTCAAACAAAAAACACATAACGTTACGAACAGAACTGAGTACGATATCGCGCTTGACTTTTGTACTTACCAAAGCTGAGGAAACACATAATTATTAAAATCAAGTATCTGTGAACTGGTCTTTTAGGATTACAGGCAAGTGTAGCCCCACATCCTGTGAGTTCTTCTTCGTCCGAGCCCACATTATCCTGGTCTACGAGGGGAGTTTTCTCAGAGACGTCTGTCATTTTTTTTTGTTCTGTTTACAGCTGAGCGACAGTCACGCGGGTGTTTCTAAAAATAGATTAATTGAGAGAGCAAAGTACTGAAAGGCATGTGCTGGGATCAAAGTAATGAAATGCACGTAGAATAGACACACGCCATATAAAGTGTTTTGTCAAACATTGTTTTCTTGTAGGAAAAATAGAAAAGAAATAAAACAAATGTCGGCTAGAAGGAAACCGTGCATAATAATTGGTACAATATGGCTTTGTGAACACTGAACAGTATAGATCCAGATATGTATGTGCCTTAAAACGATTTAAAGATCTACACTGTCCACATAAAAGTATGTTAATAGGCAAAGCCTAGGTCGTGTGAAAGCAATAACAATTAATTAAGCTGTGTCAGTCCTCAAACAAGAAAGAAATTAGAGGAAAAACATATTGAACAAACCAATCGTATCATGTATTCAAGTTTAATTGGTACATATCTGTTGGGGGGGGGGGGGGGGGGGGGGGGGGGGTGTTAAGGTCAGGAGTGTAACAGACTGTGAGATTTCCATGACAACACTAGAAGGCATTGAATAATGTTCTTGTTTTTTATTTTGCAAATGCCAGTTATTTGTTGACTGGTAATAAATACAATTGGAAACTGACTCTTACCATGGTTGATTGATTGACTTGAGCTTAACATTATTTTCAATAGAATTTCAGTCCACCTAACTTTTTTTTCCCTGGCATCAATGTATACTATTGAGACAAAGATGAAAACACTATGCATAAAGTTCCATGTATAATATGTTTCAATATGGTATGTCTATAATGAGTTCAATTCTGTAGGATGCATAGAAATTCCCCATATCATTCTATTTACCTGTTACCCAGGAGACATTCTTCAGTCAGCGGCGGACCTTAGAACAAAAGATTGAGTGTGTGTGTGTGTGTGTGTGTGTGTGTGTGTGTGTGTGAGGGGGGGGGGGGGGGGGGGGGGGGGGATATTCGACAACATGGTGCAGGTCCTCGTACGATACAGGAAAGGATTACGACCATCACTGACGACTTTGGGGGCTGCCCTGGATGATCAACATGGTGCAGAATCTACTATCAAACCCAATGTTGTGATCACTCAAAATTAAATGGTCAGATAAGAATGTTAGAAAATGCAAAACGCGCCTTATCTAGAGCTCTGAAATATTTTATTTTAATAATTTAACTCAGTTTTAAATCTGCTGAGTGATGACTTTCTCATCACAATCCTACCGGATTAACATTACAGTCTGATCAGTCTCGTACCATTTAACTCTGTCAGACCCAAATTGTCCAAAGTTGACTTATCTATGATAAATAGCGGGCGACTTGTTCAATCTGTCTTTTCTGGCTCTACGCTGGTCGCAAGATCCTGAAGGAAAATAGTGTTTTGAACTGGCCAGTAAAAGATTGAACCTATCCCATGACGATAAATGATATTAACCCTTTCAGCGCCAAGTCCATAAAGTAGACTCTTTCATAATTATGGCGATTCAGTTTTTAATGTTATAAGAGTTTCGTAATATTTTAATAATTAAAAGGTAAACATTGCTGATTTCAGGTGAGACAGATCGTCATGAGCTGATCACCTGAATTTGTATTGTTTGCAAAAACGTCAATATTGCCATTGACGCTGACCGAGTTAACTGGAACATAAAGTACATGTATAGGGCTTGGCGTGAAACGGTTGTAACTAAAAACCTATTTTGAAAACCTTGGTATAGGGGCAATTTTGACCCCTTTGTAAACAATGCAAATTTAGGTGCCATTGCTTAGAACGAGCACCTAAGTTTACATTGTTTACCAAGAAAAATGATTTAACGCTTATAAAGACTTTATGGCGAGGTGATTAACTTAGGTAAAAGAAATACCAATTTTAGTTACAACCGTTTCACGTCAAGCCCTCCACGTGTACGTCAGGTTACATTTCTCAGACAATGACGTTGTTTCATGAGATATGTTCTATTCATCCGTAGTATAATTAGTACTAGTTGTATGGTTAATTTGCTTATCTGTCTGCACTTTTATGACAAAGCTTGATAAATATAATACATCTAATTAACAAATAGTGACTCTCCTTCTGAAAGGAAAGGGAAGGGTGTAGAAATTAGTGTATGCATACCATTGATGCCAATTTAGCTAATGACTTCGCGAACATTGATCTGTTCTATTGTTTGTGGATATCTACGCATTTCCGTAGTTTTCTTTCAAAAGCGACCTTCCTTTTTCGTATTGGCTTTATGATTACATGTTTCCAATTTTGATGCACGTTTCCGTTAAACGTTTCTCCCCTGTCCGCCGCATGAACATCAGTGTTCGTTGCCAATTGTAACCATGTGTCATCTTTGCTAGCAGTCTCCAAAGCTTTCCGGATCTCCAATTCCTTTTGAATGTTCAGACCAGCAACATCCAGTCTTCCTTTTGGCAGTTCTACCCCTAAGACCACAAACAAACCTATTCCGGGTTATGTTGTCCAAAATAGCTCCGACTTCATAGAAAACTGTCAATGTTCTCAAATCTTCCAGTGCCAATGGAAATATTGAGGTTTTGGTAAAAAAAGAAAAAAACTATTCAAGAATTCTCTTATTACATGAAATATGGAGTCCCACCAATTTTGCACATGGGAGAGTCAATGTTTAATCGAATTTTTACTTCATATTTGAATATTCGCATTGGCAAAAGTTTAACGAATATTTAATGTATTAATTGGCATTTAAACGTTCGCACGGGTGAAAGTTTAAACGAACATTGCGTGTGAGATATTAGAAATAGCCAATATTTAATTGAAATTTAATGTTTAAATTGACATATAAACATATCCATTGACAAGCGTTTAAACGAATGCCTCAAAACGAATTAGAGCGTTAAACATTCAAATCGGTCAATGTTAAAACAAATGCTAGATTTATTCAGTCGCATCGGCGAAAGTTTTAACGAATAGTTTGCGCATCAGCCATTGTAATTTGCCAACGTTTTTATCGAATATTTAATGTTAAGATAATTTAAAAGACTCGGATATCGCAAATTGGCATTTAAACATTCGCATAGACAAGTGTTTAAGCAAATGTTTAAAGGTGCTGAACTCCAGAAAATAGATATTATAGTCAAAGTTTCACTTTCAAGTACCATAAACATCTAAATATTGATCGTTTATGCTTCATGTTTATTGGGTAGACGTACCTCGGCAGCAAAATGTTGTACATTTTCATGACTTCCAATTGACAGTTTTTCAACATTTACTTCCGAAATTGTTTTGAACTACTTATTACTTATAACTTACTTTGTAGTCACTGTTTCAACATTTCAAAAAAAAATGATCTCCATCTGGAGTTCAGCACCATTAAAGTCTTATTTGAGCGCTATACGTTCAAATTGACCACTGTGAAAACTTTTAAACAGTGTAATTTTTGCCATAGACATCACTGGCCTATGTGTAATCGAATGTCGAATATTCAATATTAACCTTTTCCCACTAACAGACACTTTCTGACGCTTCAGAGGCAGGCGGCGACTTTTAAAAACATTGAAGCAAAATTAGAACTTGCTCATTATGAGCATTGCCATTCAATAATAAAAAGTTCATTTACAGAGGTTTTTCATGTTTTAACGTCGTGTACTGCAGATTTGTTGTATGTGGTAAATGGTTAATCATATCTTCATACACTCGGATATCGTATAGGTACAAGTATCGCTAGAGGAAGAGGAACACAGTACATCTCAATACTTGTTAAAACTATCATATATATCTTTCTAGAATTACTGCTATCACTTCCCAACTTGCAGACCCTCTACTTTTGACAATAGTGTGGCACTGTGATCTAGTGGTTAACACGTTAGACTGTTAATCAGAGGTCCGGGGTTAACATCCTGCTCCGGGTTTTATATTGTAATGTGGTGTGTAAAGTGTATCCCACTCAACTAGAGACAAGTACTGTTCCTTTCCAGGGAAATGTGCCTCGCATGCATCGGTGCTATACACTGAGTACGTTAAAGAACCAATGGATCGTTTTGGAAAGGGCTTGGGTATCGCACCCGGATTACCTTGTATCTAACTCTGTCTCTTGAATTTATCTGCATCTGTCAGATGCTTGTACACGATATAGTGTACAATATCAAATGGGCATTTAGAAGCTAAAAAACTTATACTCGATCAGAGCAATTGGTCTCTATAATATAACAATTATATAAGAATAGAACAGGAGAAATTGCTAATAAAAAGCTTTTTTTTCTCTTGTTTTCACAATTTTTATTTGTTTGGAACAAACAAATTTAGTTACTGCAATTCTGAAGCCGTTCGTCTTATGGAAAAGTCCATGAATTTCATACGCGTGAAAGTAGTACTCAATACTTGCTCTTACTTTTCAAATGTATCACGATATTTGAAATAATGATATATTTATATCGTCTTTGTTTTCTTATGTGGTTCTTATATTCAAAGAGAATTTGGAAATAAAATGAAACATTGTATTTTAAAACATGAACGCGGAGAGATTTATAAATCTCAATGAGTGAACTGCTACAGGGAGAACTATTTCCGATTTAAGCTCCAGATACGGTATTTGAATTTTCAATCACGCATTGAAAATGTAGATAAAAACAGAATTGAAAATATTTTCTTTGTGCCTTGTCGGCCATATAAATATAGTATAAAGAATTAAAAAGCAAATATGTGCGTCATAAAATGCATTTAAAATGAGAGTAACACATTTGCAGAGAAATCGTGATCGTCGAATTCTATTTATAAATACGACGGTATGGGGGGAGGGTCTAAAGTGCGGACGCGATCTGCGGACAAATACATTATAGAGGGAAAATGCGGACAAATGCAATATAGAGGGAAAATGCGGACGCTATAGAATATAGAGCAAATCTGCGGACGCTATGATTTGTTGTAAAAAATGTTTGATTAAAGATGGGCAAATGTGTATAATTTGTTAACATATGATCATATCCGGGGTTTTCTTTTTAAATATATAATAATGTGTTTGATTGCTTTTATCAGTGATATAGATTAACCCAAAAATCGAGATCATGCTGAAATGGAATCTCTTTGTAAAGTATTTTAACGACTTTCCTCTTTATATCATATCTATAGATATCAATAACGAGAATTGATGGATTGATTTTCCGACAAGTAAATGTCTTTTGACGCATCTGCAGCGGACGAAATTTGAAAACATTGCAAGAATAGAATAGGTTGCTAGTAACTAGCCATAGGTTTTGCTTCAATGATATCCTCTCCTTTACAATCGATTGAAGGGTCATGGGTTCTAGTTATTGTTTGGCCTCTTCATTTTCTACTTTGTAACTTTCAATAGTTTTTCCATGTGCCATACTACGAGGCAAATGATCCATGCAACATTCTATTCTGTAGGGTACTTGGAAGGGGCAGAACAATTTAAATAACAAATAAACAATAAGTATATATATATATACAACACTGTTTCTAGTAATTATATATATATACAACAATAATACTAAACTATAACAAATAATTAAATGGTTTTTTCTTGCTGTGTAAACAGTAAAAAGCAACATATATTGAAAACATTGTGGGAAAAGGAGAATTTGCTTATTTAAACAATTCCCATAACCTTTCTTTACCGTCGTATAAACCAAATTTGTATTTGAAGGCTGTTATAAGTAAAAAACTTAAATGTTGCCAATTTAATCACATATCTTATCATTATAATAGCCAAATAATTAACAAAAGTTACAATTAAAGTTCCGCATCTGTTGTCAACATATCCACAGGTGCATTAACACAAGATTTGTGAAACCAACTGTGCATATATCACATTGTACCATGACGGTATCGACACATCCCGGCAAGTTACAAATACATAAATGTATATGATAGGTTTATTGGGAAAAGGGGTTACATTTATAATTTGTTTGGAATGACACTCGTACACAATGGTAATTAACAGTGAATGGTCACGCATCATTAATTAATTTGGCAAGCTTAAACACCCTTTAAAGGAAACAACGGCCAGCTTAGGTGTATACTGTAGAGTAAAATGCGGACGGCAAAGGTATTGGTTTTCTCTGGAGCATTTAATCCTTTTATAATGCAAATGAATTTAAAAGCCTCTGAAGTCTGAAGCATGTTTCTTTTAAAGTGCTCATATAAATATTAGTACTGCCTTTTTCCACAATATTTTCTACATGATTTCAATTACTCTTTCATTTGGATAGATGTTTCTTTTTTTAGCTCAACTGAGCACGAAATGCTGAAAGTTAGTTATTGTGATCTCCTTTTCTTCTACCAAACTGATTGGCAGATTTTCAAATTATTTTAAAGAAGTGTTCCTTGGCCTCCTCCAAAAGTGTCAAGCCGATTTTCAAATAATGTTGTAGAAATGTTCCTAGGGTGACCCTCTATCAGATTCCTTCCAGCCAAGTTGATTGGTCGAAAAACACGGGGCTTTTTTGCCTAATATGGCTATAGTAAAAACTTGAAAAATCTTCTCCTCCGAAAGTGTTTGGCCAATTTTCAATTCTTTTTGTAGAAATGTTCATTGGGAGACCATCTATCAGATTCCTCCAAGCCATGTTGATTTGTCGAAAAACATGGCCACCAGGGGGCAGGGCTATTTGGCCTTATATGGCTATAGTGAAAACTTGAAAAATCTCTTGTTAAGCAGGAAGCTTTTGAGTAAGATTTTAGAAAACCCTTGGTCAATTGTGATTTTTTTTGTAACAAAAATTGGTAAATACTTAAATGAGTGAGTCGGGGCCATAATGGTTATCCATTTTTATGCCCCCGGAATCACCGATTCGGTGGGCATCTAGTTTTTTGGCCTGTCTGCACGTCTGCACGTCTGTCTGCACGTCTGTCTGCACGTCTGTCTGTCTGACTGTCTGTCTGCACGAAAAAAACTTTAACCTTGACCACTACTTTTGAACCATAACAGGTACGGCTACCATATTTCACATGTGTATTTCTTGTGACATGACCTTTCTGTCAGTACCAACATTTTTGACCTTGCGACCTTGACCTTTGACCTAGATGTTGCCATTCTCGAAAAAACCTTTAACCTTGGCCATTACTTTTGAACCATAACAAGTAAGGCTACCATGATTCACATGAGTATTCCTTGTGACATGACCTTTCTGTCAGTACCAACATTTTTGACCTTGCGACCTTGACCTTTGATCTTGTTGTTGCCATTCTCGAAAAAAACTTTAACCTTGGCCATTACTTTTGAACCAAAACAGGAACGGCTACCATATTTCACATGTGTATTCCTTGTGACATGACCTTTCTGTCAGTACCAACATTTTTGACCTTGCGACCTTGACCTTTGACATAGATGTTGCCATTCTAAAAAAAAACCTTTAACCTTCACTACTACTTTTGAACCATAACAGGTAAGGCTACCATATTTCACATGTGTATACCTTGTGACATGACCTTTCTGTCAGTACCAAATTTTTTCACCTTGACCTTTGACCTAGATGTTGCCATTCTCGATAAAAACTTTAACCTTGACCACTACTTTTGAACCATAACAGGTACGGCTACCATATTTCACATGTGTATACCTTGTGACATGACCTTTCTGTCAGTACCAACATTGTTTACCTTGCGACCTTGACCTTTGACCTAGATGTTGCCATTCTCGAAAAAATACTTTAACCTTGACCACTACTTTTGAACCATAACAGGTACGGCTACCATATTTCACATGTGTATTCCTTGTGACATGACCTTTCTGTCAGTACCAACATTTTTCACCTGGTTACCATTCGGGGGCATCAGTGTTTCACAAACACATCTTGTTTTTACATGTCTTTTGAAACTTGGAAATTAAATATAATATTCACATGTATGTCTCATGATTTATTTTTTATAGACAACTAAAATGGCATTTAATTTTAACGGATGCGTCATTTATTCTTTTACCCGAAGTTGTAATATTTATAAACAATGCAGTTTATAAATCACACATCTATGCAAATGCAAATGTTTGAACAGTTTTATGTACCCAAACAAATTCAGTGCCTTCAGCGCTTTGATTTAAACTATTATTAAATTATTACATTATTTTTTTATGAAATTTTTCCATCAGTTGTGCACAGATACTATCAACGTTGTCGGTTACCGATCTATAGCATGGGGGAATGACAACCCGGTCTATGCTAGATCAATGGTACAACGGATATAGAG
>JASEVX010000008.1:31320286-31530286 GCA_031761405.1 Serripes groenlandicus | reverse complement strand
CAATGCAGTCTTTTCCGGCGACATTGATGCCTTGGCATCAACTTTCTCTTGTTGATTCCTGAAACAGAAACTCCACAGGAGGTAAAAAGTGTCCGTCCGGTTTCGCCTGCGCTGCATGCTTAGGCTGATACGGTCGATACTTTACGCAGAGTCTACAATGTTGGTTTTCTCGTGGGACTTTAACCTTAGACCAGGTGTCCGGGACTATAAATCTCTGAAAACATTCTCAGTTCTCAGAAATGAATTTCATGCTCCAAATAAGGCTTCTGATTGGTGAATTTGAAGAATGAATTTCCTTTTGACTAATAAGTTACTTGAGCATAAATTCTGAGCATGTATATATATACACATTATAGTTTTGGAGCCAAACCCCTGTTTCATGAACATAATAAAGTATGTTCTCAACGAAGCATGTTAATAATTTTAGAATATTAGACAAGTCTTTAATATCAAGATCAAGAAAGCATAGCGTTTTCAACAAAATTCCTTAATTATTGTGAGAAACTAAGTCAACGCATTCTTGGTACGATCTTTTGTGAATTGAAATTCATACTTTCTATTGATTAACTATGTTGTTTTAAATTTCGGATAAGAAATTCTTTGCCTAGCTGATAGGTGGCCGAAAGACGATTACCACATTTTGCATAAGAATGCTGGAAAAGATGGGATTCGAACTCACGAAGTCAGACCCATAATGTTACATATACAACAATGCTCTCGCGAGAACCCGAACATGGGAAAATTCGAATGGGTAGTTTGACTCGATTCTTTTCCTGAATAGGATCTAAAATCAGCGTAGTATCCGTTCTGACTGCTTAAACGAGGCAGCATATTTACTTCTGTGCTGTTTTCTTAGTTTAATGTTATCATAATTAAGGTCGGCTTTGCATGATAAAGACTGAAGTATAGACGAATTCCGACAAAATAAATAAATTTAGCATAAATCCAGTGATCCCTCGAACACGTCTATAACTCGAACTCTTTGAATGACACATCAGTTAGCAGGGTGTGTTCCCCGAACGCTTACTCGACTTAAATTGTATTTGGAGATTAGGGGGTATTGTAAAGGGTAAAATATATAATTATTTTGTAGATGACTTTGGTAAATTTTATTATAAACTTTTGATATTGATAAAAAAAAAAGAAGCATGCATTGGCCTTTTTTCAACAATATGATTGATCATATTTCTTTTCAACAGTCTTCAATTAAGAAGTGTTTAAATTGACGCGTAATACATATACAAAAAGTACTTTTTATTATAAAATAACAATCTGATCATGTACATTTAACTTATCATAATTATAATCAAATGACAGAAAAAGGCAATTAAGTCCATATTATATGAATCAATCACTTATAATTGCCCCTTTAAAAGGCCACATAATCCCCGAATTTGACCAGGTAAGGATTTAATCCAGTAGGCGTATTTAATCCAATAGGCGTTCGGGGAATAAACCGTTCGCAGTTTATATAATATTGTATCATAATGAGCGATTTCCCCTTTTGCCACAACGTGTTCAACTCTATTCAATAGTTATAAATTCATTTATAGAGAGTGTCCATATTTTTGCCTAAATGGTTTCAATGTCGTCTGCTGCATGAGGTCAATGGTTAAAATTAGGGATGGGAACGAATACTGAAAACAATATTACATTATTCGTTTTCCTTATTCGAATATATTTGAATATTCGTTTTCCGAATCTAAAATCGATATTCGAATTCAGGTTTATCGGAATACTGATTATATAAACGAAACAGACGACACATACACACCCTTTATCTTGATTAGCTCCAACTCGGACATACCAATATCTTTTTATCAATAATTTTGTATTTCTTTCATATTCTAAAACAAAAGACAGTCGGGCATTTTATGAATATTCGAATATTCGGTCCTATTTTACCTTAAAATAGAGGAATAAATGAGGGCCTGATTTTGTCTGTCGTGGTTCACTTATGTAATTAAGTCATTCATCCTTCAACAATGACATCGTGACACAGTGTTGTATAAATACGGTAACAACCTGGCTCGTATATATCAGTCAGAAACGCTTTGTGCGAGAAAATTCTCAAAGGAATGGTAATTAGTGAGGTCATATTTATTGAACTGTATCCGTCGAAAAAGGTTAAAATTAAATCAAAGCACTGCGCTGTGCATATAGTGTATCTGACGACACGGCATAAAAGGTCGTATTGACCGCAATCATTATAGGTCACAATACACTAAACAAATGTATTCTTTGTTTCCATGTCAATAGACCAATTTCAGCCCTCAATTGAAATACTGTAGAAAGTGACGTAAACACCATTAATACAAGCAAACAAACATAAACAACCAACAATGTCACCTCATTATTTTCCCTTACATCGTTGGACCCGACCCATTACTGTTTAGCCCTTTCCCACAAATAGACGCTTTAAGACGCCTCTGCAGCTGACGATTTTCAAAACGAGCAATTTCTCTGTTTGCCACAATGTTTTCAACCTTTTCAGTATTTATACCGACATATATAGACATTTTCTGTGTTTTGCCTAGATGAGTTTGAAGTCGTCTGCTGCATTTTTTTTATATGTGGGAAAGGGTTAACTATCTATTCATCCTCTCAGCAATCAATTGGCCATTTTGTGAGATTTTTGTTCTATTACATAATACTTGGCAACGGCATACATATATCTTGAACCGCATCTTCTAAAAAGGGGTCTTGCTGTATTTTGTAACAATAAAGACTCAAACCAGATTATGGTATACAGTCGGTATCGTCAGTGTCTTGCCAATGCGGCTACACGTAGTATATACATGCAATTATAAAGGAAGTGTAACAGCCTCTCAAAAAACGAACTAAACACTTCATCTCATTGGTTTAACCCTTTCCCTCATATGACAGTTCTGCAGCAGACGACTTTGAACACATCTTGTCAAAATATAGAAAATCTCTATAATTGAATGGATAACCTATGACTAAAAGTGGAAAACATTGTGGCTAAAGGAGAAATTGCTCATTTTGAGCAATTTCTTCTTTTGTCACTATGTTTTCAAATACCGTCTGCTGCAGAGGCGTCAGAAAACGTCTATATAAGGGTTAACCTGATAGATTCTAAGGGATCATAAACGTGGAAATGCATCGGGAATACTTTTTCGCGCGGCATAGCGCATTATTATAAAACTGGTCAAAGCAGACTGATTGGTCCCAGTGATAATCGTCACGTTATTAAGGTTATTCAAGTCTAAGGTCATTCCGCAAAGTTGTTAATTGGACACCAGGAACTGTTTGGTCATTTAACCCCTTCCCACCCCTGCCCGCCTACAACAATTATACAGCAGACGACTTTCAAAACTTTTTGACAAAAACATGAACAATATCAATAAATGAGAGTTTTACTATTAAATAGAGTTGATAACATTGTAACAAAAGGAGAAATTGCTCGTTTTGAGCAATTTCTTCTTTTGCCTCAATGTTTTCAAAAGTCGTCTGCCGCAGATGCGTCAAAATGCGTCTACAAGTGGGAAAGGGTTAACTATGGAGTGAAATTTGCAGTTCTATGAAATATGCTGTTCATGATCGAATCTTAACTTTTACAATGATCATAATACTTTTAAACGTATGTGTTTTGTGAACATCACAAGTATAAAACGTACACTGTACACATTGGCCTGATATTGCATTAATTAATTAAATGATATGAAAACAGAAACAGATTTATGGATCGTTCTCATGAAACTTAACACAATTGTTTGTACTCTCAAGCCGCTAAATGTGATTATATTTGCACTTTCGCATTTTACATTTGCTTTGCCAATAATTTCCATTAGCGGTACTACCAATCTAGGTGTTTTGAGCTCGCAATCCAGTTCAGCCATTCATTTCTTTCAATGAATGAACATAGCATGTGTGACTGTACTCTTTAGTATTCCAACAATGGGGCAACACTAGTCTGCGTGGGTAGGGCGAGAAAAACCGGGAAACACACGTTAGATGAACTTTTCGCTGATATAACATAACATAACATAACATATCATATCTTCATTTGGCATTAGATAGTACATACTTATAGCCAATAAACATATAAACATTTAACACAATAAAAGGTTGTGTGTAACATCAGTAAGTCTTTTCCGAGATGTTGAGGTTGGAATATATGGTATGTAAAAAGTCGTTTTTGAAATCAATATAAATTTAAGTTTTTAAACGTCTTGAAAACATTTGGAAAAGTTAAAGCATATGTTATGATTTATGCACAATAGTGGGTTTGGAGATATACAGAGATGTTTGTTTTACAACTGCACAATACTTATTACCTGGGTAAAAAGAGCAATAGTTTGGTGCAAAACATGATGAATTATATATAATTTATATATACTGTATGTTTAACTAAATATGACGTTGAAACACGGCGCTAATATCCAATTAGTCATCAAACAAACGGACAATGAGAATGACGTTGGTTGTGTCATTCTTGTCGAAAGTCATTATCATTGACATAATGATATAATGAGTTGTCATCATGATATAATCCATATACAAAAAAAATGAACAATTTTTTTTTATATATTTTTCAGCTGTCGTTGTCCTGAAAATCAACGATGCATGCCGAGCAACGACTACGTGTTGAGATCCGGATACCTAAAACGGGACTATACCTGCCGGGAAACTCTCGTATCAAAGAATAGTCATGAGTCTAGTCTGGAATTAGCTGCACCAGTGATGGTCGCACCTTTTAGACATGGTGTACTCAGTGTACAAGATAAGAGGGAGTGAACAGGTCTTTCCCCCACAATATTACTCTTTTTACTCAACCAAATCCTATGTTATGGGTACTCAATCGTCTCACTGAGACGATTCTTTTGAGTACCCACAACATAGGGTTTTAATGTCAAATAAGGATTTTAGATCATGAAAAATGCCCCTTATCTAGAGCTCTGGAATGTAGCAAGCAAAAGAGACAATCAGTGTGTTGACAAACCAGTTAAACCTTTCTAACTCCGAAAGTAGTTTGAATCATTGTTCATGTATTGATTCCGAACATCAAGCCGTATTGGTCCAATTGTATGTTTACTAATTTACTATGTTTCCCATAACGATATATATAGGTGATATGACCAGTCTATATCGCCATTGTTGGTTCATTTACTATAGTACGTCGGCTACCAGACAATAGCCTTAAATACATCAATATTCGTGAAGTGAGCTTGTTTTGTCAGATGGTCCATACGAGTTGAATAAAGTTTTGAACTTTTGAATATTTTGATTTTTTTTTTTTTAAACCGACATTTGTCTTTTCGGTTCGGAGGCCAGATTGTACATTACCACGAACAATAGGACAGCAATAAATAGCGTCATCCTGTTGTTGTTTGTTGGGATTGTTTACCCTCGCACTCGGCTTTGGTCCATTTAGCGTCATCCAGAATACGCATGTAATATTATGACATTAATGTTCGCAGATGATTTAGCAAGCCCAGCTGATACAGTCGTACAATTAAAGAGACAAATAAATGCAATTGAAGACTTTTCAAATACTATTGGTATGTCTATAAATCTAAAAAAAAAAGACTATGGTAGTAGTGTTTAGAAATGGTGGTCCTCTGAGAAAAATGGTTACCTATTGCAACAGTTACACATGCACGGGTTTTATTTTAACCCCTAAACTGAAATGGTCTAAAGCGTTTTTTAGTCTAGCAGCACAGTCTAAAAGATAATTAAACTGTGTACGTGCTGAACATCAAATGTGTTTAAACCTTGGATTACATTAACTATTTTATAATAGTTAATACAAAGGTAAAACCAATTGTATGCTACGGGGCAGAGCTATGGGGGTACAAATACAGAGGTATTCTCGTGAAGACACAAATCGAGAGCTTGGTGTGAAACGGTTGTAACTAAAAACCTATTTTGAAAAACCCTATTTTAGGGGCCATTTTGACCATTTTGTAAACAATGCAAATGTAGGTGCCATTGCTCAGAACGAGCAATGGCACCTAAATTTCCAATGTTTACCAAGAAAAATGATTTAACGCTTATAAAAACGTTATGGCGAAGTGATTAACCTTGGTAAAAAAAATACCAATTTTAGTTACAACCCCTCGAAATATCAGCTTTAAACAATTCCTTGTGGTTAAAAAAGAACTTGCAATTAAATGGTCCTAGGTGAATGTGGCCGTTTCCCTTAATGTATAGATTATTTTGTTAGATTTCTAAAGTACTGGTCTAAATTAATACAAATGCCAAACCATAGATATCTCAAGCAATTGTATATTATGTTAATACAAATAGATGATCAAAACAGGCATACATACGCAACATAATTTAGGAATATTATTTAGTTACGGTTTCGGATACATCTGGATTACCCAGGATATGGTAAATATAAATATGTTTATCTCAGAATTCAAAATAATGCTTAAGGATTATTTTCAACAAGATTGGCATAATGCTCTTATTAATTCTTGTAATACAAATTATTATATGCAATTTAAATCACTTTTAAGCGTGGAACATTATTTAACTATTGATATACCTTTTTACCTTAGGAAAGCATTTGCAAACTTTCGGAGCTCGGATCAAAAAATAAATATTGAAGTAGGCAGATACCATAATGCTCCAAGAGAAGAGATGATTTGCACTTATTGTCTTGACAAATTCGCAATTGATGTAATTGAGGATGAATTTCATGTTTTTCTCTTTTTCAAACAATTCTGTAAAATGTACATAGGTGATATCAGGATTAAAAACAGCCGACTCATTCATTAGATTCATGTCATGTTGCGACAGATCAAATTTATTTAATATATATGTAAACTAGTGGACCACAATATTTAGCATTTAGCTTCCATCTTTTCTGATATTTATCTACACTAGTTGCTATTCTTTTTATATTTATGTTAAATAACAACTACAAGAAAGTAATCTACACATATTTGTATTTTGTTGGGAGGTAAACCTACCTAAAACCTATACATGTTTTGCTTATATTAGAGGCCGATGGCCTATATATTTGAATATTGAATTTTGAAAACATCTAGACAAAATGAAATTGTTTATGCACTATAAATGAAAGTGACATAAAAAAAGAAGAACCTAACAACTTTGTGAAACAGGAAGAACTACTAATTATGAGCATGAATTCTCAATGTTTCACAATTAACTTAAACTTCTAACATCGGTTCAGTCTGTTCATTATCTACACTAGTTCCTATCTATCGTATATATGTTGTTACATAACAACTAGAGGTAAATGCAAATAATTGTAGTTTGTGGTTGCAACGCTTTATATTGTATTGTTTATAGTATGGGCCGGTTACCTAAATGTTTGAATTGAATATTTAAATCTTGATTCTTGATGTACTCAAAATCTTCTACAGAATTTCGTGCTCACGGTTCAGATACTATAATACTGGGAGAACGTTTTTCTATGGCCAAAACTTTGCATGTGCTCAAAACAATACTTCTGATTTGCCAATTACGAGAATGAATACGCGTTTTTAAAGACAAATAGTTGTACTTAAAGGGGCAGAACTCCAGATGGAGATCAACATTTTGCTAATTGTGACAACAAATTAAGTAATAAATTAAGTAATAAATAGTCCAAAACTACTTTGGCAGTAAACTTTGAAAAGTAGTGAATTGAAAATCGTGAACATGTACACAATTTGGCTTACTGGGTATGTCTACCCAGTAAAAATGAAGCATAAACGATCAATATGTAGATTAAAATTATTACTCGGGATAAACCAACTGTAACACTGGTACGTTAACCCTTTCCCACATGAAAACGCCTTTTTAACGCATCTGAAGAATATGATTATTGGAAAACAATTTGGCAAAAAGATAACTTACTCGTTATGAGCAATTTATCTTTGTGTGTAATTATGTGTTCAATTCCATTCAATAACAATAATATATATATAGGATCCATCATGAGTTTTCTTTGGAGATCAAGATTTCTTAAATGAGTCTAGAAAAAGACGGTTATTAACCGAGCCTCTTGGCGAGGTTAATAACTCTCTTTTTCGAGACGAATTTAAGAAATCTTCTCCAAAGTAAAACGAGTGATGGATTCTTTTTATCACCTAAACAGTGTGTTTTAATGAAAAATATTGACAACATCAAAACAAAGACCGAATAACATATTCTTCATAAGAACTTGTGATTCACCGCATAAAAAAGTAGTCCTCATTATTTTTGAATAAGAAGAAAAAAACAAACAATGTCTTAAACAATTAAGACTCGTTATTTATTCAAAATAACGTATTATTGCATTTTTCAATGTGTAAAATTTAACAACTTAACAATAAACATAATAAAGATAAAGGTCAAAATGACGTCATCAGTAGTCGCGTGTATGACGTGTATTTGATATCACACATGTTGGATATCGTTTATCCGTGATTTGTTCTCAACTTGAAAATAAGGGTATTTATGTGATAAATATATATATTCCATTATTTGTTTACTAGATGTTTCAGATGTATATGATGGGTGTGGGAAAAAGGTTTATGTTGCCACCGATCAGTCAGTTGTAATGCTATGATCCACACAACACTAAGAAACGAAGACACGCTAGTCACAAACGGATTCCACTTTTAAAGTCTTTGTTGTAATCCGACTGTGGATCGATCTCTTAAATTCTGTTTTCTGTGCTCAGAAAATAACTCCGTGCACCAAATAGGATTATGGTGAGTCAATTTCGTGAATGAATTTGCTTCTGATCAATAAGATACATGAGTACGAATTCTGAGTACAGAGTAGTTTATAGTTTATAGTTTTGGACCCTGTAGCTGGTCTCCCTTTTACGAGGTGGACCAAATCTCATCAAAATCATGTTTGAGCGAAGGGTCGCGAAGGGTCGCGAAGCGATCCGAAAGCTCATAGCATGCCTGCTTTCGAAAATCCAACTTAAAGCTGCAACCACACTCAACCGCGGAAGGATTTGAGATTACTTCATTTGATTGGCTTTCATTCGCATCGCACTACTTTCGACATGCCTTTTTCCCCGAGTCCGCCTTCCTCATGAATGAGTTCAAAAAGTAATTCCACTGTGGACTAGATTGTTATCAATATGTACAATGCCAAATACTTTTGATTTCATTCAATATTATCACACTGTAGACTAGTCACCCAGTCACTTTAAACAACGTTTTATAATATCATAATGTATATACACAGAAAACTGATAAACTCAGAGGAACACTTTGAAATGGCTGGCTTCGAACGTTTTCATTCATGAACTGTCAGTTTTCACCCTTTACATGATAGAATACGACACAAATGAAGCGGGTGAATTTTGAAAACTTTTCTAGAAAATGTAACAATTACTCAAAATGACATATTCCTCCCTTTTACACAATGTCTCAAACCTGTAGCATGAAGATTAATTCAATATTCTAGATATCACACACTTTTCTACAGCTATTCGTATACCATTTTCCGCCACTTATCTGCGTTCATGTTATTAGGCAGGGACAGTGTATAACACTGTCCCTGTATTAGGGGAAATTAAGCAGAACACTTTTGAAAATCATTGTGCCAACGCTTCCTGCTTTATTCAGTTAAACTTATTATTCCCATATTTTTGTTTGGATATGTTCCAATTCGCCGGCCTCTAATTTCGGTTTAGAGAAAAAGGGTAAGTAAGTTGTAAAATTATCAGATATCATAAACGGTTATGAGGTCTCCTGTTACTATCTCGATTATATAACTGATTCTCGCTCAATAAGTTCAGAGAGCGGTCATACAGGGCATGAATAAATGGTCTCTTCCTTTATTCCTTTCCTCTGTGTTTTGAATTAAGGTTTAATTAATGTCTTTCGGATAAACATACACAAGGATAATATAATATTTTGCATAACCTTTTTTTTGTATCAAAAGTAGCACTTTCAACAATAAGGGTAAGTCCATATATGTTGATGCAAATAAGATGTAAAATGTGTTACATTCATGTATACAGTCAAATTGTTTCAACAACAATACACTTATCCATGATAATACCAAGATAGTGTTATAGCATTATTTACTGCGAATGGACAGATACTCAAATTATTCTTTAATGTCAATTAGCGCATCTGCGTATTCCGATCAGGATCTGCATTGCACACACAAATTAGTCATAGAAAGTTTAACCCTTTCCCTCATATAGACGCTTTCTTTCTCCTTTTGACACTCTGTTTTCAACTTTTAGTCTTATGTTTTCCATTCAAATATAGAGATTTTCCATTTTTTGTAAAACATATGTTCAAAGTCGTTTGCTACAGAATTGCCGTATGAGGGAAAGTGTTAAAGGATTTTTTTTTGTAACACAGAATTCATTTGTTTCTTATGTGTTGAACCTAAGACAGGTCTTATACTTATTGTCATGCTGGTTTTCACAGTTACATCGTCAACATCAATGAAGGTACTTCGCTCATTAGTGCTATCAGCGCTTTGATTATCTATGAGATTTGGGGTTGACGATTTCCATATTACACCAGAGCTCTAGATAAGATAAGTATTTCAGATTCTAAAACTCTCATTTTACACTCAAACCCTATGTCGTGGGTACTCAAAAAAATCGTCTCACTGAGACGATTCTTTTGAGTACCCACAACATTGGGTTTGGTTGAGTCATAAGAGAAATATAGGTGGGAAAAGCCGAGAGGACTCCTACTTATATGGTGCTCTGATGACACTATTGATTTGGTTCCCCGACGGTAACACACTCGGAAAATTGATTGATTGATTGATTGATTGGGGTTTAACGCCGTTTTTAACAATTTCTCAGTCATATCACTCGGAAAAGAAAATATTTATAGCACTACAGCTTCAGATGGATTGATTAATTTGGGTTTAACGCCGTTTTCAACAATGCTTCAGTCACATCACGACGGCCAGATGACATACCCATGTGTTTTCTGGCTTTCTCACACCATCACTCCACACAACAGTCTTTACAAGCAATTGGCTGCTTTTCCACATAAATCTTTTGCCCATTGGCGGAAGACGAATTTTGTCACACGTCTTAAAAAATGTTGGCCGAAACCGGGGTTCGAACTCACAACCCCTAGATTGACAGCCCATGTCACTAATGACTGAGCTATCGAGGCTCTGCTGTGCAACTTCAGAGACCCAGTGTATATGTCTGACACATTGTTTGTCAAAGATTGATTGATTATCGATACAATACAATATAGTTCTAACCTTGCCGCGCAGGCTAATCCGGACAGACACGTTTCGCCTCCTGTTGATTTTCTGTTTCAGGAATCATTACTGTATACCTCTATCCCCCTGAAACGGAATGTGTCGGCTCGGATTAGCCTGCGTATGGAGTATTTCGTGATAAGGAGTATGTTTCATGTTCTAAAATCCTTATTTGACATTAAAACCCTATGTTGTGGGTACTCAAAAGAAACATCTCAGTGAGACGATTCTTTTGAGTACCCACAACATAGGATTTTGTAGAGTTATAAGAGAAATATTGTGGGGGAAATTTCTGTTCGATCCCTCTTATCTAGTCCTCTGGGAGCAACATTGGCTGGGCTCTGCAGTCGTTTGCCAAAAACTCAGCAGAACGGCACGAGCGTATGGCAGATACATCTTCACATTTTAGCCGTGCCGCGATAAAACCAACATTGTGGACTCTGCGTAAAGTAACGACCCGGATCAGCCTAAGGAAGACGCGCGGGCTAACCCGGACAGACACTTTTCGCCTCATGTGGTTTTCTGTTTCAAGAACCATTGCTCTATACCTCTATCACCTTTAGACGGAACGTGTCGGCCCGGATTAGACTACGCGGACTGCGCAGGCTGATCTGGATCGATAGCTTACGCAGAGACCATTATGTTGGTTGTCTCGTGGAACGACTCATTTGTCGACCAATGGCGCCATCCCCTTAGTTAACCCTTTCCCCGCAAACAACAAATTTGCAGAAGACGGCTTTAAAAATATATGTGCAAATCTGTGGAAAACCTCTATACAAATCAGTATTATAATTTATCCCTTACACGTTTGTCACAATGTTTCCAAAGATTACTTCGTGTATTCGTATTCCACCAATGGGCTTACACTTTAATGTGTAAAAGCAGCCAGTTGCTTAACTTGACTGTTGCGTTGAGCACGTGTGTGAGAAAGCTAGGCCAGGGTAAGTCAACTGATCGCCGTGATATGACTAAAAATTGTTGAAAAATGGCGTAAAGCTCAATCAATCGATCAACCAATCAATTAATAAATCAATCAATCAAACATTACAGTCGATCAAATACTACCCTCACTCTTTCTAACTTCAATCAGTACCAGTCCGAAAAGACCTTAACACTGGACTGTCATGGATCGTAACGCCATTTTGGTTAGTTTTGCCCAATAGCAATGCAGTTAAAACAAAAGTATTTTTTGACTCAGACATGGATTATGTCAACCATTCACAAGCTGATTGTTATGATTCATTTGTCAAGCTTCGCGTTTTGAAGAGTCCATAGCCAGACATCACGGATGCGCAGCCTGGCACTGTTGGCACCTGCTTCTCAATAACTGTTCCAGCAGCCAAACGGTTTATATTTATAAGTGGTGTTTTTCAGTATTCGTCGAAACATTACATTTTATTTATTCGAACGTTTCCATATGTTTTATAACAAAATCGCAACATTTCGGTATTAACATCAAGTTAATTTGTGCTCATTATTAGACTGGGCCACTTGTTTATATACAGCTACAAATTAGCGTCTAGTATTTCACTGTACGCGATAAGTATCTGTACCAATCAATGTCGACTGTGAAATTGGCACCAGTATGCGCAAATTGACAGCTAATAAAGGTCATTGATTGGTCAATTTGTAATAACGTCAGGTGCGAAGTCTCGCAAGCAAGATTATTAAAGTGATACCGTGGGGCGGCGGTTGAATAGATGTTCAGGGTTTGGTTTTTTGGGATAGGGGCGTTTCGCCACTATCTCATAGCGAAGCTGCTTTCGAAAAGTCGGATTAAAGCTGCAACCGCAGTCCACATGTGTATACCTACACCAAAATCGAGTTTTGATTGGTTATAATCTGCCTTTTCAACGATTTCATTGGTTCGACCGAATCACAAAACCCTCCGCTTGCATAAATTTATGAGACAAAATAGTTTCTATGAATGAAACTCACTCTGAACTATGGTTGACCTCAATGTCAGTAGTGTGAGGTAACGTCGACCGTTCTGTGACCCCATTAGTTTACAACAGTCGACTTATAGAGAAATGTGCAAAGCACTGTAAATACAATTATTGAAAGGAGTTGAAACCATTGTGGCAAAAGTAGAAATTGCCTACGAAAAGCAATTTCCCCTTTTGTCACAATGTTTTCGATTGTTGTCTGCTGCACATGCGTCTGTAAGCGTCTGTAGGCGGAAAATGGTTACATCCTTCCCATGGAAGCGGAACCCTTTCCGTGATACTATAACAGTTCGAATATTTAAAAAATATTGTTGAAAATGGAGCTATTGCTGACAATGAGCAATTCCTCCTTTTCACACAATGCTTTCAAACACGTTTCAAATTAATTCTTTTCATATTTAAACGTTTTACTATGGACGTTCTTTCCCTCTTTCTCCCTTCCGGACACATTTTGAATAACATGCTAGAGATGAATGATTACGAGCAATTTTGCCTTACATCAAGGGGAAAAATATATAGTTGAAACCTTTGTGGAAAAAGAGGAAATGGGTCATGATAAACAATTCTGCAGCCGTCTGCTGCACATGCGTCAAAAAGCGACTGTAAGCGGGAAAGGGTTGAACCGTTCCCGTTATAGCTACTTAGTTACAAACAAATGTTGAAAGTATATTTGCAAACGGAGCAATTGCTGACAATGAGCAATTCCTCCTTTTCAAACAATGCTTTGAAACATGAATCAATTTGTTTTTATAACCTAGATAACGAAAACATTTGTCTACAGTTATTATTTTAACCTTTGCCCCTTTTAGACACATTTGACTAACCTTAACAGATGAATGATAATCAACAAGTTTGTCTTTTTCCACAATGTTTTCATCACTATTCAAAATCATACTTTTATTAATTCAGGTCAATAGTTATGCCTTAGTTCAATGTTGTTTGCTGTATATTTAGTCTATGTGGTCAAGGTTAAGGAATACTGTAAACAAACTTGTTACAACATAATTCGTCCAAAGAGAGAGGTCCTACTGTGTATACATGCCATGAAATAATGTTACAAACGGTCTCACCGCTACTGGGGAATTGTTGGTAAAACAGGTCGCGTTTTGTGTTGAATATTCTCATGTGTCGCTGTATGTAGACCCTACTAGGAAATAGAAATTAAATCTACAAATTATAGATAAGTTAATTTCAACATTGATTGATTGGGATTTAACGCCGTTTTTAACATTTCTTCAGTCATATCACGGCGGCCAGTTCACATACAAATGTATTTCCTGGTTTTCTCAAACCAGTACTCCTCACAACAATCTTCCCAAGCAACTGGCTGCGTTTCCACATAGACTTAGCCATTGGTGAAAGACGAATGACGCATGTCGCATTGACTTTTGTCAAACGTCGGAAAGAAATTTGGCCGAATTTGTCAACACATCCGAGTTATAACCGCAAGGTCATTATTTATTTTATTATTGAGAAGCTTCTAGCGATTTTGGGACTAAAATTATAATGTATATGCATTTGCGTTAATTTAAGACTCAACGTTCATCAACGTGTAATATAGTCCTATATGTATCTGTTGACAAATAAACTAGAAATGTAGTCTAAATAGGTTTTTGAAAATTAACCTTGACGGTCCGGTCCCGTTTCGGAGATACAATTAAATTGCAAATACTTTACAAATACCATAATCTAAGCTGACGTGTTTTGACGCATCGAACCAGTCTTCTGTAATCAATACTTGAGTTGTCTCCGTCTGTAAAGCTTGGAGGTATAATCCGGCGTCCGGCCGGCTGTCTGCCTGAATGTGCATTCGTCCGTCCGTCATGGATTGCATGTATTGGTTAACACGTTGTTTCTGTATGGCAGATTTATTTCAAAGTGGTCACAATTATACCCGTGTGATCAGGAGAACGGCAAAGTACTAGGTACATAACTCTGGTCTGTTTTTTCAGTTATCTCCATTTTTCCTTATTTAGTTCAGCGATTGTCTCAATTAACTTTCATTGTATCAATTTCAAACTTGGTTTGTATGTAACTTATGACCTACATATTTGCAGTGCACCATTACCATAAATTAAGCATGCTGCGTTTGGAGTGTGTATATTTTTGTCTTTCAATGTTCTCCCTTATTATATGCAACACATTCGTTCCGTGAAATTCCCTTTTTCGTTAATGAGTGCTTCCCCAAGATTTGTACTTCGTCAAATCTAATCTGTTTTTTAGGTGTAAACTCATTTTTTTCATTTCTTCGGTTATTGTCTCAATATATGTCCAATATATCAATTTAAGACTTGGTGTATAGGAAACTCAGAGCTGCAATTGTGCAGTGCAAAAGAAACATAACTCTATCATGCTTTCGATCGTCTTTCATTTATCAGCATGATTACAATATACATTGTGGATCTTTAGTGATTTCTGAACTAGAAATATTTTAATTAAGGGTAGCTGCTCGGGTTTTTTTTGTCAATCTTTTGTCCTTCGATATTTTGTTTATACAAGAAAAGGGTAACACTTTGACAAATGAGGTATATGTTATTGGCAGGCAATATGTGTTGCTTCAAACATTTTTGGTTTGGTTTGTTTAAAGGTCATTGTTTCATTGTTTCAACAATGTTTGTCCATATGATCTATGCCATATGTTTTCAATTTACATATGCCCCCTATACCATCAGCACTTTCAGCGCTTTGATTCTAACTGTGATTTGAAATGATGTGTTTAACCCTTTCCGACATACAACAAATCTGCAACAGATGACTTTGAAAACATTTCCAAAACGAAGTTGAACATTTCTTGTTTTTAATTTAACTCTTTCAGCGCCAAAGGCAATATCGAGGTTTTTGCAAACAATGCAGATTTAGGTGAGTCAGCTCGAAACGAGCTGTCTCACCTGAAATCAGCATTGTTTGCCTTTAAGTTACCAAAATAGTCCAAAACTTTCATAAATTGAGAAAATGACACACCCGATTTTGAACATGGAAGAGTCTATTTTAAACAATTCGGCGCTGAAAGAGTTAAACGTGTCGCGAATCAAAATAGTTGAAAACAATGTGGCTAAAGGCAGAAATTGCTCATAATGAACACCCTCCCCTTTTTGCCGAAATGTCTTTAAAAAGCCGCCAGCCGCAGATGCGTCAATGCGCATTTAAGCGGTCAAGAAGTAAACAGGACATTGAAGTTATATGAGCGGTGCACCAGGAAAACAAATATTTGCGCAATAATTACAAGTGTAGAACAGCTGCTTACGCTTAAGAATCCAACAAGCTACCGTTTTTTCAGTCATTTCTCGAAAAGTTCTATGACTAATACGCGAACATTGTAGATTCTGATCAAGCTTCGTGAATCGCTTAAAGATCTGGGTTTACACTTGTCGTAAAGCTTCTACCATAAGGTAAAGGATGAACGGCGTCAAACGCGTGATTGCATTTGATATATGTTTTAACAGCTATGCGGGGTAACTTGGTTTAATTTTACACATATTGTCCAGTTCTTTGTTTATATAATTAATATGTATTAAACTACTTCCCACATATGTTAGCGGTACACATTCTGGGTGTGATACAATGATAACTTATTGATCCGTCATTGTGAAAATTAAAGACAAACAATATGAGCCATTCCACGAGAAAACCAACATTATTGACTCTGCGTAATGTATCGACACGGATCAACCTAAGCATGCCACGCAGGCTTACCCGGATAGATACTTTTCGCCTCCTGTGGATTTTCTGTTTCAGGAATCATTACTCTTTACTTCTATCGGCCTGAGACGGAATGCGTCGGTCTGGATTAGCCTGCGTGGACTGCGCAGGCTGATCCGGATCGATACATTACGCTGAGTCAATAATGTTGGTTTTCTCGTGGAACGGCTCATATGTATTAGTGTTTTGCCATGCTAAAAAGAGCCTTATTTATTTTCTTGTTCGGCATTTCATACTATATTTTTTAGTTAGTGTGTAACATTGGGGATGCCATTTCAATATGTTTAAGTATACTGTACGCTTTATTTTTAAATAAAGTCAACCTGCCCATCTTACATAAATACATACTCCAACAGTCAGAATTAGGACGAAACCCAGTCATGCATCGATACTATTAATATCGTTACATGGAACGTAAACGGATGGACAAAAAACAACTATCTACCTCGAAAAGATATCTTATACAATCTTAATGCCGACATTATTTGTTTGACAGAGACAAAATTGCGGAAAAAGGAGTTCATTACATTGGAAGGTTTCACGTCATACTGCTTTAATAGACAAGCACTGAAAAACAAAGCAACATGCGGATCAGGTGGTGTTGCCATCTTACTTAAAAACAAGATAGTTAACAATTTCTATGTCACGTGTGTAGATAAAGACTTCGAAGGTATATTGAGTTTAAAACTTTTGCATAAAATATCGTCTGTTGAACTATTAATTACAGTTTGCTACCTCCCGCCGGAGGGCTCAGAGCGAGGACAATTTGTCGACGAGTATTTCAGTCATTTAACTAATATAGTATACAGACATGTTAACGCAGATTGCATTGTGTTTTGCGGTGATATTAATGCACGGATCTCATCATTATCTGACATTATTGAAAATATTGATATTATACCGACACGTAAACACATAGACACTGTAAAAAACAGACATGGTGATTCTTTCATCGAGTTTCTGCGTGAAGCGAAATTATGTATTTTAAATGGCAGATTAAACCAAGAAAACGATAATTTCACCTCCGTATCAATTAAAGGTAAGGCTGTCGTTGACTATGTATTTACTTCGCACAATAATATTGACATGTTCAGGAGTTTTAGTGTGCATACGGTTAAAAACTTATGCGAAAGATTTAACATAAAGGCTTCTTGTTCCCTGCCCGATCACTCTGTGCTTCATTGTGAATTAGTTCTTTGTACAGTGGAACAACCTATACGTACGACAAACGATGTAAATACAAATATAGACAATAATTGTAATCCACTACAAGGGAAACATTTCAACTTTACCTCAGTACCCCCGGATCTTATCAATGATATGTCGCTCTCAGATATAATTGAGAAAATACAAACAATAACGTCAAATCAAAGTGATATTGATTCTTTGTACACCGATATTTGTAACTTGTATTACAATGAATTAAAAAACAAAGTACAATTCAAATGTATTTCAAAGAAAACGGCTAAAAGATTCAGAAATAAAACTAAACCCTGGTGGAACGACACATTAGATGTCTTGTTTAAAGAACTGTGTATCAGCGAAAAACATTACTTAAAGTGTAAAGGGTCAAAACGAGAGAAAAACGAATATAGACGTGTATACCAATTTAAGCAGAACACATTTGATATGGAAGTTAAACGTCAGAAACGCCAATACTCACAAAATAAACAAATAGAACTAGAACAGATTTGTTCAGATAACCCACATACGTTTTGGAAACAGATAAAGGATCTTGGACCCAAACGAAAAATACACATTCCTTTTGAAGTCGTTGATGAAGAGGGTTGTATAACAAACGATAGACCTAGTGTTATTCGTAAATGGGAAAGTGATTTTAGAGATCTGTTCAACAGAGCAAAGGCTAGTGAAGGGGCCGATTTTGATGAAAATTTCTATGAGGACGTAAAACGGTTTAAGCATGAACTCGAAACACAAATAAACGAAAACCCATTACACGAAGACATTAGCGAAATAGACGCTCTTAACTCAGTGATTACGATAGACGAAATAACCAGCGCTTTATCAAAATGCAAAAACGGTAAATCGTGCGGTGAAGATTGCCTACCTTATGAGGTGTTTAAAAATAAAAACTCTCAACAAATGTTGCTACATTTATTTAATATGTGTTTGTCGAAAGGAGTAGCGCCATCAGTCTGGTCTAGATCGATTATTAAACCATTGCCCAAAAACAGTACAAACGATCCAAGAGTGCCATTGAATTATCGGGGAATAAGCCTCTTACCTACAACGAGCAAACTTTTTTCAAGTGTGTTAAATGAACGCCTTACTAAATATCTGGATGTAAATGAGTTCATAGTAGACGAGCAAAACGGATTTCGAAAATTGCGTTCATGTACTGACCATCTTTTCGTTTTATGCTCCATCATAAGGAACAGAAGAGCAAAAGGGTTACCAACGTATGCTTGCTTCGTAGACATGATGAAGGCTTTTGATCGTGTCGATAGAGGCTGCTTGTTAGCAAAATTACTTGCTGTAGGAGTAACAGGCAAATTTTACAATATACTTAAACTCTTATATAGCACTTCCCAGGCTAGAGTAAATATAAATGGAGCTTATACAAACTATTTTGATATAGAATGTTCTGTAGAACAAGGAAACATCATTTCACCTACCCTTTTCTCACTGTATATAAATGACTTAGCTATGGAAATAAAAAGTATGAACCTTGGAATACCAGTTGGTGACGAAAAGATTTGCATTTTACTGTATGCAGACGACATAGTTATTTTAGGCGAAAGTGAACAAGATTTGCAAAACATGTTAGACACGGTAGATATATGGTGTAAGTCATGGCGTATGAAAATTAACGTGACAAAAACTAGTGTTGTGCATTTTAGAAGACTTAGTCAAGATCGCACTGTGTTTAACTACAAAATAGGACAGGAAACTATAAATGTAGTTGAAAAATATAAGTACCTCGGTTGTATTCTTACTGAATCACTAGACTATACGTCGACAGCAAATACACTCGCCGAGTCGGCGGGCCGTGCTCTGGGTGGTATCCTTAACAAGGCAAGATCGATAGACGGACTTTCTTTTAATGTTTACACGAAACTATTCAACGCAAGTGTTGTGCCTATAATGGATTTTGGTGCCGCAGTGTGGGGTTATAACCTATATTCAAAGTGTGATACAATACAAAATAGAGCAATTCGAGCCTTTTTAGGAGTCCATAAACATGCCTCGAATGTCGCCATAAACGGCGATGTAGGATGGCAAACGACACAGTCGAGGAGACATTCCGCAATGATACGACTATGGCATAGACTTGTTACGATGCCTGGTGACAGGCTAACAAAGAAAGTGTTTCTCTGGGACTATTATCAACCACGCAGCTGGTGTTCAGATATTAAAAACATCTTTGAAAAACTAAACCTCCAGGACCTGTACCAAAGTCAATCTATGAACGGTAAATCGTTGGATACGATTTTACGGCATACATTTGAAACTTACGAACAAATGAACTATTTACAATGGACAGAAAAACTTCAAGCGCAACCGAAATTAAGGACATATAGAGACCTAAAAAATGAATATATATGTGAAAACTACGTTAAAATGTTCCTACCGAAACACCTTCGCTCTTTCATAGCACAAGTTAGGACTGGAACTTTACCTCTTCGTATTGAAACAGGACGCTTTAGGAATTTAAAAATTGAAGAAAGACTCTGTGAGATATGTAATTTACCAAAAGTGGTGGAAACAGAGTATCATTTCCTGTTTCAATGTATAAAATACTCTCACTTGAGACTTTTATTTTATAATTATGCAACTAGAATTTTGCCAGACTTTTTAGATGTGTCATTTGCCCAACGACTGAAATACATGTTGACAGATAAAAGACTTATTAAGAAATCTGCTATATATATACAAAATTGTTATTTAAAAAGATCTGAAATAGTTTACTCCATTTAATCATGTTTAATAACTATTCATAATATCATATTATCATTTATTATCATTTATTATCATTTAATTATCATTATTATCATTTATTATCATTTATTAACACTTCTTATTAGTACTTATATTGATTGATGTCTAGTGACTCATAAGCCATTTGTATGGCTGGGTAATACGCCCAATATGTACAATTATTACTAACAAATGTGAATGTTATACTGTTGTATTATTATATTGTATGTATAACTTGTATTACGTGTCACTTAAATAAAATATAAAACTACTACGCATCAAAACGCCTAGATACGTGTGAGAATGGGCTAAAAGCTAAAATATACATGTATTGGAAAATATTGTTAGAACTAAACAGGTAATAACATATAGAAACCCTAAACGAACTTCGCTTAGCGTTTGGTTGATTACGTTACCAAGAAAACTAGGGACGTAGATAAGATAGGCGAAATATAAAATGTTGTATGGTAATTTTCGCCGATTTCAATATCTTTTTCCAGTTATATCACGGTGTTACTTTAGTACGTTACCAATACTGTTCCATTATTCGTGCTACCAGTGAGTCAGTCGTAATGATAACCCGACTTCCGCCAAAGAGGGAAATCCGTGACTTCTAAAGAGAAAACCAACATCATGGACTCTACTTAATGTATCGACCTAGATCAGCAGTCCGCGCAGGCACATTCCGTCTCAGAGGGAAAGAGGTATAGAGTAATGAATCCTGAAGCAGAAAATCAACAACCTGGAGGGGAAAAGTGTCTTACCGGGTTAGCCTGCGCGGCATGCTTAGGATAATCTGTGTCGATATATTACGCATATTCAATACTGTTGGTTTTCTCGCAGAACGACTCATATATATTGTCATTCTCCCTACACAAGATAAGCACGTCGTTACTATGGCCGGATCCCCGGCCTGTTTCATACCAAAGAGCTAAAAATAGGTTGTAATGGTTGTCCTCCCTGGCGATTAGCGTTTCGGGGTTAGCCTTACGACTGAATGGCTCTTGTCAGAATAACAAGAGTAGAAGTACTGGTAAGTTTCAAAGGGAACGCCGTGATATAGGAGACACATGTTGAAAGCGGCGTAAAACATCAAACTGTCAATCAATCAAGCGTTACCATGACCAGGTCTACGACATACAAACTGCCGCCAATGATATGTGAGAGGCTATCCTTGGACGCCAATCGTAATGCAAGTGCAACCAGTTTAAACCCAGCTAGATTTACCAGCGCATTCGTGCAATTTGCTCCGGCTCTACAACGTTAGCCGATTAGCCATAGAATAATTAAATTATTAAAAGCAGTAATCTTTTGGATACTAAGCATTATTGGTCAGGTCGGTTTTAACACGCGTAATAATTACGTTATGATTTGTTCGCTTTATTACAGTACCGCTCATATGTAAATTGTCTTATCATCCCCGTACGGTACTACGTTTAACACCCATTTCCCACATACAACAACTTGAAAACATTATGGCGAAAAGGTGAAAAAACATGAGAAATACAAAAGTGTTGTGAATTAAGGGTTCGGGGTTAGTGTGTCGTTAAATAATCGGATTATGCAATTTTCTAACTAGTATAGATTATTCAATTTCTCAGTAAGTCCTGACGACCTGGAATGTGCTACTGATATTGACCGGTACATCTACAACCCTTAACCCCTGAGCGCGATTGTTATAGGGTTATACTCATAGCTTTTGGCAGAGACATATAAACACATATGTCTCTGCTTTTGGATAGACTCCACAAACTGTACTTCCGAAATGTCGCTTTGAACAGTTACAGTTTTAATTAAAATGTTCTGTTTTTGGGATAGGGGCGTTTCGCGCCTATCCCCATACTCATGCTGATTTCGAAAAGTCGGATTAAAGCTGCAACCACAGTCCACATGTGTATACCTACACCAAAATCGAGTTTTGATTGGTTATAATCTGCCTTTTCAACGATTTCATTGGTTCGACCGAATCACGAAAAACCATCCGCTTGCATTTATTAATCATCGGATACAAAATAGTTCAAACGAGTGAAACACACTCTGAACTATGATTGACCTTAATGTCAGTGGTGTAAGGTAACGTCGACCGTGCTGTGACCCCATTAGTTTACAACAGTCGACTTATATAGAGAAATGTGCAAATCACTGTAAATAAAATTATTGAAAGGAGTTGAAACCATTGTGGCAAAAGTAGAAATTGCCTACGATAAGCAATTTCTCCTTTTGTCACAATGTTTCCGATTGTCGTCTACTGCACATGCGTCTGTAAGCGGGAAATGGTTACATCCTCCCCATGGAAGCGGAACCATTTTCGTCATAATATAACAGTTCGAATATTGAAATATTGTTGAAAATGGAGCTATTGCTGACAATGAACAATTTCTCCTTTTCACACAATGCTTTCAAACACGTTTCAAATTAATTATTTTCATATTTAAACGTTTTACTGTGGACATTCTTTTACTCTATCTCCTTTCCGGACACATTTTGAATAACATGCTAGAGATAAATGATAACGAGCAATATCGCCTTACATCAAAAGGAAAAATATATAGTTTATACATAGCTTTGTGGAAAAAGAGGAAATGGGTCACGAATAACCATTCTGCAGCCGTCTGCTGCACATGCGTCAAAAAGCGACTTTAAACAGGAAAGGATTGAACCGTTTCCGTTATAGCAACTTAGTTACATACGAATGTTGAAAGTATATTTGCCTACGGAGCAACTGCTGATAATGAGCAATTCCTCCTTTCCAAACAATGCTTTGAAACATGAATCAATTTTTTTCTATAACCTAGATAACGAAAATATTTGTCTACAGTTATTATTTTAACCTTTGCCCCTTTAAGACACATTTGACTAACCTTAACAGATAAATGATAATCAGCAAGTTTGTCTTTTTCCACAATGTTTTAATTACTATTCAAAATAATACTTTCAGGCTTAGTTAAATGTTGTTTGCTGTATATTTAGTCTACGTGGTCAAGGGTAAGGAGTTGTTATTACATAATCCGTCCAAAGAGAGAGGTCCTACTGTGTATACATGCCATGAAAGAATGGTACTAACGGTCTCACCGCTACTGGAGAATTGTTGGTAAAACGGGTCGCGTGTTGTGTTGAATATTCTCATGTGTCGCTGTATGTCGACCCAACTAGGACATAGGAATTAAATCTACAAATTAGAGATAATATTTCAACACTGATTGATTGTGGTTTAACGCCGTTTTTAACATTTTCTACGTTATATCACGGCGGCCAGTTCATCTACAAATATGTTTCCTGGTTTTCTCACACCAGTACTCAACACAACAATCTTCCCAACCAACTGGGTTCTTTTTCACATAGACTTAGCCCATTTGTGAAGGACGAATGACGCATGTCGCATTGACTTTTGTCAAACGTCGGAAAGAAAGTTGGCCGAAAATGTCAACATACACACGAGTTTTAACCGCAAGGTCATTATTTATTTTATAATTGAGGCGCTTCTACCGATTTTGGGACTAAAATTATAATGTATATGCATTTGCGCTAATTGAAGATTCAACGTTCGTCAACGTGTAATCTAGTCCTAGACGTATCTGTTGACAAATAAACTAAAAGTATAGTCTAAATAGGTTTTTGTAAATTAACCTTGTACGGTCCCATTTCGGAGATACAATTAATTTGCAAATACTTTACAAATACCATAATCTAAGCTTTCCTAAGCACAGACGTGTTTTGACGCATCGAACCAGTCTTCTGTAATCAATACTTTATAAGTTGTCTCTGTCTGTAAAGCTTGGAGGTATAATCCGGTGTCCGGCCGGCTGTCTGCCTGAATGTGCATTCGTCCGTTTGTCATGGATTACATGTATTGGTCAAAACGTTGTTTCTGTATGGCAGATTTATTTGAAAGTGGTCACACTTATACCGTGTGATCAGGAGAACGGCAAAATAATAGGTACATAACTCTGGTCTGCTTATCTTAGTTATCTTCATTTTTCCTTATTTAGTTCAGCGATTGTCTCAATTAATTTCCATTGTATCCATTTCCAAACTTGGTTTGTAGGTAACTTATGACCTACACATTTGCAGTGCACCATTACCATAACTTTAGCATGCTGCGTTTGGAGTGTGTATATTTTTGTCTTTTCATGTTCTCACTTATTATATGACTTTCGCATGAAAAACACATGCCCTTGTTTCGTTAATGAGTGTTTCCCAAGCGTTGTACTTTGTCCAGAGCGACTGACTGTCTGTCCGTCTTTGTGTTCATCCATCCGTCCGTCTGTCCGTTACGGTTTGCATTAATGGGTCAAAACTTTGTTTCTGTTTCGCGGATCCATTTCAAAGTCGTCACACGTATACATTGGGATTAAGAGATCGATACAATATTTTGAACACAAATCTGATCTGGTTTTTTTAGGGTGTAAAACTCATTTTTCATTTCTTCGGTTATTGTCTCAATAGATGTCCAATGTATCAATTTAAGACTTGTTGTATAGGAAACTCAGAGCTACAGATGTGCAGTGCAAAAGAAACATAACGTAAAGGGTATATTCTAGATTTAATTTGTAGATGACTTTGGAACTATTTAGTATAAACTTTTGATATTGATTAAAATGAATATCTATAATCTATAATTTTTGACCAGGTAGAGATTAAATCGAGTAGGCGTTCCGCGAACAAACTCCGGAACGCCTACTCGACTTTAAGTGTATTAGGGAATTAGGGGGCCTTGTAAACGGTAAATTATAGATTTAATTTGTAGATGACTTTGGAACTTTGGAACTATTTAATATAAACTTTTGATATTGATTTAAAAAAAAGGATTAAATACCCCTAATCCTCAATTTTGACCAGGTAGAGATTAAATCGAGTAGGCGTTCCGGGAACAAACCGTTTTACTTACATGTATTGACTCCCGTGAAAGGCCATCCTCACCTTCTAATCTCGTGTTGTATTAACTGATAGTGTCAATTACTCTGTGTATCCACTATCCTGATTGGGTTAGGGGGGCCTTGTAAAGGGTATATTCTAGATTTAATTTGTAGATGACTTTGGAACTATTTAGTATAAATTTTTGATATTGATTAAAATAAATACATGTATCTATAATCCTCATTTTTGACCAGGTAGAGATTAAATCGAGTAGGCGTTCCGCGAACAAACTCCGGAACGCCTACTCGACTTTAAGTGTATTAGGGGGCCTTGTAAACGGTAAATTATAGATTTAATTTGTAGATGACTTTGGAACTTTGGAACTATTTAATATAAACTTTTGATATTGATTAAAAAAAAAGGATTAAATACCCCTAATCCTCAATTTTGACCAGGTAGAGATTAAATCGAGTAGGCGTTCCGGGAACAAACCGTTTTAGTTACATGTATTGACTCCCGTGAAAGGGTTTGTTCCCGGAACGTCGACTCGTTCCGCTTAACACCTTTCACTAATCCATGATTAGGGGGTACCTAAAGAGGTATAGGACTATACATACCATAAAACAATTTATTTGATTTTAAGGATACATGCATTAATGCATTTTAATAAAGAATAACTTTTTAACATTATTAACAAGAGAAAGTTGATGCAACGCATCAATGTCGCCGGATATCCATAGTGCAGTTATGCATAACACTAACATTATAGTAGTTGAATAAACAGTTATCAACTGAGGGGCATATTGGAACATCAGGGGTGGGGTCAAGTTAAAATGTATCATAACTTGCATTGTTTTGTCAACGAAGTGAATGATAATTGAAGCCTTTCATTGTTTATGATCAATCTCCATTCCAAAGTAGGTTGACCATACACACAACCAACTAATTATTGATCATACACAGTAATGGAAATGAGTAATCTTGCCAATCATTAGTCTTAGTATGTATACAGTGCTTTCATTAAGGAATAATTATAAGATTTGTGAATTCCACATACACTTTTCAAGATGTTTGTCAGAATATTTGAATTTTATTATTTTTCAATAAAACCACAAAACAGACAATTTAGGATTTGCATGCAATAGCACGTCATTTTACCTTTCCTATTTTAAAGTCAACAGTGGACACCTTTGCAGCAATCTACTTTTAAAACAATGAGATAAGGGTTAAATCGCTGAAGACATGAGTTTTCACTTTTTCTCAAAATGATATTAGCTTAGCATCCTAATTATATCATACTTTAACAAATGTTGAAATGTAGTCCAATATTTATAAATTAGACCACCTTCGAAATATAATATCAACTAAACAGTTAAATCTCATTGAAATTGTTGTATAATTTAAACTGAATTTCGAACATAAACTTAGCCCTACAACATGTTAATTTATTTTAATTCTTTCCTTCCTTTTTTATAATGAAAACAACAAACTACTCATGTTTTAAAATTGTATTATGATGAGCGCCCTTGTGTTAATGATATGCAGATCGGAAGCAATATGCCTTTAGGGAATTAAATGACACATTTAAAATTGTCAAGGACGAAATAATTTCGTACGAAAGACCCGATTCTTTCTTATTCGCAGAGGTGTCGTTCTTGAAACTCTCTTTATAGGCAGAGAGTGTTCGTTCAAAGTCATTTTTCCATTAAAACCAGTTTTATCTCGGTTTGTTCTTTTCTTCATTTGTTTCGAACGAAATAAACATTTTAAATCACCTATAATTTACTATTTGTAAGTGAGTGTAAAGAGCGGCTCTCTGCAAAGGAGATTGATCTACGCAGTTGGTATTCGCGCGAGACCCGTATTCGCGAGTCAGGCAGGTGCGCGCGCAGGTTTTTGTTGTAAAATGTATCGCGTGCAAATCCAGCTTTTCATTGGTTATCGCACACACAGTAAGTACAGTAGTATATAGTAGCGTGTGCAAAATTTACAAATCTATGCGGGCGGTACTCGGTAGTGACGTAATCAACAGTTCTAGGTTAGAAACAGTTCATATTTTAGATATACACGAGTTAACATTATCAAATGAATTCTTCACAAATCAAGACATATTTTTGAACATGAAAATAACATTCAGTAAGTTAACATTACTATTGAAAGTAGAATTTGACGTGATTTTTATTTCAATATATCTCAATATTGACATATAGCAGTTGGTTGCAAGTCTAGCAGGGACCACATTTGTCTTCGTAAATAAGACAAAAACACTTAAATGCAAGTCAACAAAATGAAACTAAAAATACCTAAAACATCGAAATGTTTATTCCATTTTACATGTGTCATTACTTAGTGTTTTTAAACAAACACAATTGTAATATGTTCAAAACATCTTAATGTGTTTCTTTCCAATAATTATCCCTCCTCCCATGTGATTTCCGAAAAGCTATTAAAAATAGAAGTCGCGGGCTTCTGCCCGGCGACTAATTAAGTTCATAGTGTAAATTTATCTGGAGGATAGACGGTAATTGATCAGAATAATTACAATTTAAATGCATGTTACAATTAAGTTGTTTTCTTTTAATCGTTAAGGTATTGTTTTCTAGTCGTAAGTAATTAAGTTCAAAGTGTCTGTTGAACAAGTTAATTCAAAACTTTGCCTTTTGATATTTTTTCTTTAAAACAAAAAAAATGTTCTGTTACTTAATTGATGTTAATTTAGTATATCATCAACAGAAAAGGGGGTCATAACTTGACATTTGACGAATATATAAATCGCGTAAACCGTAGAAGAGAAGACAATGTGTTCTGGATATGTGTCGAACCAGGTTGCCAAGCTTTCCTGTCTACAATCAACGACATACCGACAGGATTCGGGAGACAAAACCATAATCACCCAGCAGACCACTCCAACGTCGTTACCAAACAGATCATGAGCAAGATATCTCGGCGCTGCGCAGAAGAAATTAGACCAATTCTCACATTTTTTACAGAAGAGCTGACCAAACTCAGAGACAACGAATGGGATGACACCTGTCTCGAAGTTGTTGAAAAGATACCTACTTTCAACTCCAGTTGTCTACTCCTTCTTGCCAGGAAAGAGCCAAGCGACGCACAGACGATTATTTAGCCTCCTCCAAGAAAAGATGAACGACATCGGTCTGAGATTCCACCCAACTTCTGCCGTACTTGACATCGAGACAGCTGCTCACGGTGCCATACTACAGACGTTCCCTGGTATTCACAGAAAGGGGTGTTTCTTCCATTTTACCCAGCGCCTTTGGAGAAGAGCACAAGCAACCGGTCTCCAGATTCCGTTTAAAGAAAACGAAGATGTAAAGACACTCGTCTGACGTGCAGCAATCCTGCCTCTGCTTCCCTTAGACAAGATAGAAGACTTCTGGTTCCTGGATCTAGAAGACAGAGACGAGGCCGATCTAACGGAACTCACAGAACCATTCACAGACTACGTTACCGAACAATGGGTAGAAGGCGACATACCGATGTGGAACCACTTTTGCACACAGAGCCCGCGCACTACGAACAACATCGGAGGCTGGCACAGCAAACTTAAGAAAATGACACAACACTTCCACCCAAACCTATTTACAGCCATCCAGATGTTCAAGGACATTCAGAACGCAAATGAAATTGGGTTAGTACAGAGAGTTGTCGGTGGAACAACTCACCCTCGTGCAAACTATTGATCGTAGATTAAGTATCCTGAAAGAGAGGTATGAAACTGGTGTTCTTGAGTTGATGGCTTATGCGGATTCTGTGTTCGTGTGATTATAATTTATATGCCGTTTTCTAATAGTTTACTTGATAGTGCTGACAAAGATCAACCTGTACGTATGTGCAGGCTAATCATAGGTTACACTTTTCTCAAATGTTTCAAATTTCGCATTCTTAGCAAATTCTGCTTTATTAAATTTAAAAAAAAAAGGTTTCTCAAATGTTTCAAATTTCGCATGTATATATATATCTTGATTATGCATAAATAAAATTTAAATTTCGCATTCTTAGGAAAATATGCATCAGTCTTATTTATAATACCTGTCACATAATTACCCTCTAATGCTCCCCCCGATCCGCTCTACCGACCAGCTAGGGATTAAATCGAGTCGACGTTCCGGGAACACACCCGTGAAAGGCCATCCTCACCTTCTAATCTCGTGTTGTATTAACTGATAGTGTCAATTACTCTGTGTATCCACTATCCTGATTGGGTTAGGGGGGCCTTGTAAAGGGTATATTCTAGATTTAATTTGTAGATGACTTTGGAACTATTTAGTATAAATTTTTGATATTGATTAAAATAAATATCTATAATCCTCATTTTTGACCAGGTAGAGATTAAATCGAGTAGGCGTTCCGCGAACAAACTCCGGAACGCCTACTCGACTTTAAGTGTATTAGGGAATTAGGGGGCCTTGTAAACGGTAAATTATAGATTTAATTTGTAGATGACTTTGGAACTTTGGAACTATTTAATATAAACTTTCGATATTGATTAAAAAAAAAGGATTAAATACCCCTAATCCTCAATTTTGACCAGGTAGAGATTAAATCGAGTAGGCGTTCCGGGAACAAACCGTTTTACTTACATGTATTGACTCCCTTGAAAGGCCATCTATGTTCTATGTTCTCTTCTCAAAACCTTCCTTGAGGAAGAACCATCTGTTGATGTGGTATTTCCTTTTACTGGTTGAATCACCTCCACCAATGATATTTCACAATTTACACTATGTACGCCTTTATATACAGTTTAAAAGCAGGACAAGTAAGAACGGGAAAAAAGAAAAAAGGGATCGATCGTTGCCGTTAGTTTTAAGTTCAAGTACGACGCTCTCTAATCTGAAACCGATAGACACAGTTACTTCCCCTAGTTAATGTTTAGGTTCAGTTGTAGTAATTTATAACGCGTAGTATGTAGGTTGTATAATAACCTTCTGGTTTGGTACACAAAATTTTGCAGTTGGTGGGGTGCTTTGGTTCTAAGATAAGGGAAGTATGTAAAGTCCAGTAGCATTTGGATTTTTAACTTGTTTGATAGGTTATTGAAATCAGCAAAGCCTAAGTTTTCCAATTCCTGAGTGATATCGCATAGTATAGATTGACGCATACATTGCAGGGCGTCACATTGTAGTATGAAGTGTTCTAATGTTTCATTGTCTGTGTTGCACACTTTACATGTAGGATCTACCAGATTCTGGTTGAAGCGCGCTCTGCAGCTCTGGAGAATGTATCCGCCACACATGGGTTTCATTTGTATTGGTATCTTGTGAGTATCCCTTGAGGATTTAAGCGGGATTCGCAGCTGTATATGGGGTTTCCCAGGATTGTATACTGGGTTCAAGTATTGGAGACTTTTATAGTATTGTAGAGAGGACTCGATTTTCTCCGTCCAGTATCTATTTATCGCTTTGTCTATGTAGTTACGCCACTGTGTTTTTTCCATTGGATTTTCGAGCATTGTTGATGGATCTATAATATTGTATTTCCAAGTGAGTTTCTTAATTTCAGCAAACCAACTTTTACTTTGAGAGTTATTCATGTGTAGTTGTCTTGCTGCTAATTTCTTTTCAATAGCTCCGTTTGGCTGTGAACATACGTTTCGAAATAATGTGAGAGCTTTTTTGTCTAGTTGACCCTCCACGGGCAAGAAACCGGACAGCATATACACCGCCGAGTCGGCTGTGTTCACAGGAACTGATAATATTTGTTTAAGAGTTTTCTTCTGGAATGTTTCTAGTTTGTCTAGATTTTTCGTTCTAGGAAGTAGAACTTCTAGTCCATATAGCAGTAATGGAGTAATGTACAATTGCACTAGATGAAGACAGGTTTCTGGATCCAGTCCATTGTGTCCGTGTAATCCACTAGCCATTAAGCTATATAAGGCTCTTCTTGCTTTTTGTATGTTTTTTTCAGTGTTAATTTCAATTGTCTCTTTTAGGGTTTTTGCTCTTATAATACCTAGATGTGTACTGGTTTTGACATTAGGAATACTCTTCTCATATAATTCAAAGTTATGCTCGTCAGGCGGCTTTTTCTTTGATGGGAAGAATTTCAGTGCTTCAGTTTTACTGGGTTGTAGAATATATCGCTCTCTGTTAGCAAAGTCTTCAGCTATGTTAATTAGTAGTTGGGTCTCGGTGTCTTCCCGGCAGATAATGGCTACGTCGTCAGCACATGCACTGGCGGTGCAGTCAATATTCCCCAGGCTGAACCCGGTCTTTTTGTTTGCTAGCCTCAGTAATAGGGGATTGATGTAGAGCTTGTATAGGTCAGTGCTTATAATGCCACCCTGTCTCACTCCCTGCCTAACCGCGAAGGGGTCCGAGTGGTGTTTTTGCCATTTAATCACACTTGTAGTGTCTTTGTGTAGGCTCTGCAGAATTGACCAATGTTTGTTGTTTACTCCTGTGTAATATACCCGTCTCATCATATGATTATGGTTTACGACGTCAAATGCTGATTTGGCATCTAGAAAAATATAATTGCAGGACGAGTTTGTATCGCTGTTTATTCTGGCTGTTTCTTCTATAATTAGCGCAGCATGTAGTGGGGAGGTACCTGATGTGAACCCTCTTTGAAAAGCACTCTGTGTTTCTTCGAAAATGATTGCAATTCGATATTTCAGTATCGATTCTATTATTTTTTCAAGCACTGGTAGTACTGTGATACCTCTATAGTTTATTGAGTCTGATTGTTTACCTTTATTCTTGAAGACCGGTGAGAGAAGTCCAATCTTTAGAAGTTGTGGCACTGCACCCGATGCAAATATGTTGTTTATTATTTTTAGAATGGCTTCATGGAGTATTTCTCCCCCATAGATGTAGTGTTCAACAGTTAGGTTATAAAAGTCAGGAGATTTACCCTTGTTTAGGTTTTTCATAGCTTTATGTAATTCATCCAGTGTGACTGGTGGAACGTCTTGAGCATCCGCCATTCCTTTCAGATGTTCGACTTCAGCATTAACGTATTGGTGATAGCTTTCGTCATATATTTCGTTTGAAGAGTGTTCAGCTAGTGTTTCAAAATGTGTTTTGAATCCATCAAGAATATTTTCACAGCCGGAGTATTTGGCACTGCCCACAAATAAGTCGTCAATAAAGGTGTTTTTGCCCTGTCTTTCCTTGTTGATCAATTTATGAAAAAGTTTCGGGTTCTTGTATTTGGTCGACAGGATTTCCTCTCTATCGAGTTCTCTTCGGCGTGCCTGTTCTTGCCGTATCTGTTGTCTAAATTGTCTTTTCTTTAATTTTCGGTCTACACATAGTGGATTTTCTGGATCCTTAGATTTTCCCCCTAGTGTCCAATTTTTCACTGATGTTCGCAGTCTAAACATAGATTCGGCAATTCTAGAATTCCAAACAGTTAGTTTTGGGTTTGATTTTAATGTTTTTCTTCTTCTTGGTGCACAGTTAGTTGCCACTGACACTAAGATATTGTTTATTACTCTTATTTTGTCTTCTGTATTTGTTTCACTATTAATGTTTCTTGTAGTTTTAGAGATTTCATTTCCGACTTGGAGTTTGTATTCCAGTTTGTCGACCTTATCCCAGTTTGTTCGTCCTTGATCTTTGGATACAATGTTGTTTCTGGATTTGAGGTTTGGCCTTTTCAGTTCAAGGTCTAGTTTGAGATCTAAGGTGATCGGATGATGATCTGAGCAATTAGAAGTAAGGTTATATAAGATGCTTCTTGTCCCACAGGTAGAGTCTGTAGTTAAAAAGTAATCAATTTCAGTACAGTCCTTTCCTTGAGGGTCGGTATAGGTATTACCGAGACACTTATAGTCTAACTTGTGCTCTTCTATAAATGATTTCAGGTACAGCGATCTTTTAGATGTGGTGTGGTTCAAGTCCTCATTATAGTCTCCACCAATGATAACTGTGTGTGTGCAACTATATTTAATACAGATTTCGCTTAAAATGTCGATACACTCTTGAAACTCAGATAAGTGATTAGTTTTTCCTTTCGAGGGAAGGTACACAGATACGATTATGATTTTTTTAGTGTTACTTAATAAGAGCTCAATACACTGGATTCTTTCATTTCCATCAGGTATGGCGTTAATTAGATGGTCGATGCTCCTGTTCCACAACACCGCCACTCCACCGTACCCTCTCGGTAGTTGAGTAGGTTGTATTGGATCATACATATCGCAGGATTTTCCCTGAAACTTAAGGTTTTCACATAGTTCTCCTAGGAGATGCATGTTACAATGAAACATCCTCACCTTCTAATCTCGTGTTGTATTAACTGATAGTGTCAATTACTCTGTGTATCCACTATCCTGATTGGGTTAGGTAAAACAAAATGCATTACTATAGATAAGACAAGACAATATTAGACAATATTTTAATGACGTAAACTACATAGTTTCTAGTCAAACAACACATCATAGTAATATATACAATAAAATAAAACATATAATTAATTACAATAAACATGAAATATACACAAAAACGTATGTTTATCATTCCAAATAATAGAAAATAGGAAATATGTTTCATTCCAAATAATAGAAAATAGGAAAAAAACAAAAAACAATACTTCCTCAATACTACTAATAATTTATAGAAGACTAGCACTTCAATTAGTTCGCTGGACCTCCTTGGTGTAATAGGAGTATAATACTTAATCTTATCGTACAGTATCAATGTGTTACAGAATATTGTTAATTAAACTACTTAAAGGCTTCCTTGATATATTTTGCAAGATGTAACAGTTTTTGCTGTTTAAATAAATTAATAAATGTGTACATGTTTGGACGAATGGAGAAATATCGCTTTGAATGAATAACTCTAATATCTGAGTATATAACGGACACACTAAGAAGAAAATAGAATTCGTCCTCAATTTCGATTTTATTACAAAAAAACCCATATACTCTTAATGATAATTTGGAGCTGATTGCAAATATGGATTATATCTTATAATAATTTGAACAATATAAAAAATATTGACCGTGGCTAGTTTTGACAATTCCTACTTGGAATTTTACAGTCCTGAAAGGGGCGTGTCTTATCAGTCTATATTTCACATTTGGATGCTGACCACTGTCAATTAATAGGATTATACAATCACATTATCTTTTCATTACTTTGTAATTAGCCAATACAATTTGAGCCCTTAATATTATAAAAGATGCTGTACCTCAGCATTCTGAACCCTGCTCGCCAAATGGCAATATTGCCGAGTGCGAGGGTAAACCACGCCCCACAAACAACAACATTCTGAACCCATGTTCGCCAAATGGCTATATTGCTGAGTGCAAGGGTAAACAACGCCAACGAACGAACGAACGAACGAAATCAGAACCCTTTTTGCAGCCTGAATCAACACAGCACCGTATTCATAGTAAGAACTTAAATATGAATTACTTTATTTATCTTTAAAAATTATTGTTGTATTTTGGACTTTGTAAATCTGGCAACTTCTAATTTAGGACTTGTGATTTTTACTATGCTATTTTAGAATGTTCTTAATCATACTTATTGCTGGTTTTTTTTAATCTTACATTAAACTTTGCATTATGTCTTTGAATCTTATAATACTTGCAACTTTGGCATGCCTTTAATCCTACGAAACACAATTTCTCTCTTATTATTAATGCAGCAGACGGCTTTTTGAAAACATAGTGACAAAAGAAGAAATTGCACAAAACGTGCAATTTCTCCTTTTGCCACAATGTTTTCCACTTTTTGTCTCCCCTTTTACTGATTCAGACTGCAGGGTCATTTGTAGAATATAATTCGAGCATAATGCAAACTATAAACAGTTAGATTTGATTTACATTCTACAACTTCTAGTCTTATATGTTTAGGTAACTTGGATTATTTAATATTAATTATGCTTTAGTTTTGTATTTGGTGTTTGTTATTTCTTGAGGTCCTGGCTTCCTCCATTTAAATTAAGCCAGTGGTGTCATCCTGATAATTTGTAAATCCGCCTTATTATCCACCCATTATCGAAGAACCCCGTAAACTCTGATCAGAAGAATCAATATTTTAATATGTTGAGAACAATATTTCAAAGGGGAGAAATGCTTATTTTTTAGCAATTTCTTCTTTTGCCACAATGTTGTCAAAAGTTTTCCCTCACAATGTGTAGTTAGTGTACGCCTACATTGTAATACGCATTTTAACACATTCTATTACATTTTTCTTCACAATATGCATATATTGTACTTTTCTCCACTTCACAATAGAACCGTTTAATTAAGTTGTTCTTGGTTAATTTTCATGAGAGTATAGATTAATATAAATTCATCAAATGAAACAATAGAAATATGTACGTTTGTTTTTTCGCTATCCACTATTTATATTAAGATAGTTTAAAAATAGAGAAAAGGGCTATACTTTAGGAGGCTTTGCTATATTTGCTAACTTATCATGTATGGCAGTGTCGTTCAGATATATGCACGTTTGCAAACAAATGGTAAACCTCTCATTGAGGTGACGAAACCTCCGTGCGCGAACTTGCGAGAAGGCGAAACATTTGGTAACCACAATAGAAACTGGTACTCAGCATATTTAAAATGTAGGGGCAAGTAACTCCAGTGTACTTTTTTCGCGTATGGATAATTTACCGGAAAAAAAGGCCTAAAATATCTCTTTAGTTGGCCGAAATTCTAAATTTCAGCAATATAGAGGTAATGTAAGCATTTTCATTGTTCAAATACAACATGCATTTAACTAGTGATCATAGAAATGTATGCACCATACGGACATATCAATGTTTTCTTACGATAAAGACGAGAAAAAGATCTCAAACAGCCATCCGGGGTCCAAGCATCCGAAACAATGGACAGAAGGATTGTTACAAAATTGTGACCACTTCGCTATGCATTTTTCGTAATTGCGTGGCATGGCCAGATTATGCGAAAAATAGTAAACGGCTGAAACACGGTATTGGTGCTGAAAGTAGTCTCACTTACTCAAAAAATTGAATTTTTAGATACCATATTTCTTTGGAGTTAATTACAAAGTTAAGGGTATCTCCTACACAAATCAAGTTTAGTTTTTCGTGAACATGCATGCATCGTTTTTTTATCCACCATTTCCATCCTATGGTATAACAACAGTTACAGACACTACACTAGGTGTATAACATACAAGAAAAACAAAAAGAATCTTCAAAACTTTAATTATTTTAACTGTAACATCACTAATAGGATATATGATTGACGACGCCGGCAATAAAAATGATGACCATGAAGACCCCAAACTCCATCAACAATGCGATGGGAAAACGAACAATGTGACATTTAAAACAAATCGGGTTGAAATTTGGAAACAGTCATTACACTCATACTTTGAACACTGTTCTGAACATAAAGATGGTGCCACAATTAAAATTCAATGCAAGGGAGACAAGCCCGTTGAAAAAATAAAAGTGAAATTTAATTTTTACAAATCTGGAATGGTAACTATTCAAGGAGCAAAATGTAAAATCTTTACTTCCAAATACTTTGAAGCTCTGAAAGATATTGTTAACAAAAATGCTCAAAATCCCGAATTTGAGTGTGAAGAAGTTTCACTCAATGATACTGAAATAGTAAATAAAAACTTGGACATTGAAAATACTGTTTATGAAGAAACTGAAGTAAAAGTCCTTGATGAATCTACCAATGACAAAACAGTTTTAGAAGTTCCCATAGATTATGAAGAAACTGAAGTAAAAGTCATTGATGAATCTACCAATGACAAAACAGTTATAGAAAATCCCATAGAAGTAAGCAAATCCACAAATGAAATAAATGGTTCAACACCACTTCCATCTTCAAAGGGTAAAGCCGTCCGATCAGCCTTACATCATGAAAATACAACGCCAATCCCCTCTCCAAAGGCTAAAGTCAGATTAGCCGAACACCAGGAAACGTTAGCCGTCAAGCTATCATGCATTGGTACCGCCCTTGTGAATGTTGATGCTGCATTACAAACAATTTCGAATCTTGTATCCGAAGTAAGAACAGTAGCTTCCAAATTCTCCTTAAACTTTGGAGGTCAATTGTCAAAAGGTAACAAAGGCCTTAAAGAGCAAATAGAATCACTAGAGTCAAAAGTCAAACACAATAATCAAACTGTTGAATCCTTGCATGTCAAATTTAACACGACAGACAATCAAATTAAAAAGCTAACCGAAACTCAGGAAGAAATGATGACAAAACTCAACGACATATCCCAACAAATATCAAATAAAACTTCTAACGATGATTCCATTATTGACAATGTTACCACACCTATTAAGCATAAAGAGAAACAACATTATGTCAAAAACGCGGTCAACAGCGTGCCAGAAGATTTGAATTTGACTTCTAAAAGCAAATCAGGGCCACAGCCTGAAAACAGGCAAACTAATTCACAAATGAGCACAGTTCCACAGAAAAATAATTCAAATGGTCAAGTGTCACAATGCGACAATCTTATACTAAGTGACTCAATACTGAAGAGGATCCGTCCAAGCCAGTTCTCCTCAAGTGAAACTACTCAGAAAAGATATATTCGAGGAGGTGCAAAAACATGCACACAGTTTATTAACAACAATGGTGAAAACTTCCGCCCAAAAAGAGTGTTAATTCATATTGGTACACGTGACATCCGGAATGATGGTGTCAACAAAAATGAATTCAAACTTATGTTTGAATCAGTTCTCAAATCATGGCCATCCTCAGACGTTTACATATTGCCACTTCTTTATAGAAAAGATACTGAAAACTTTGTAATTGACGAAGCAAATGACAGGATAATATCAGTAGCACATGATTATCCCACTTTAAACATCCTCAAAGGATTTATACTTACAGATGATATGTTCTACGATTATGTTCATCTCAATGACAGCAGAGGTATTCCTGCTATTACAAATTTTTTGAAGCGCCAGATGAACATTCCGTTCACTCAATCAAACACACCCCAAAGGATGAGTAACAAACCTAGTATTCGGCATGGTGAACTGAAGAACTTTAACCCTAGGCAATACAATGAGAGACCAGCGCACAATGTTGACATCAATAACAACAATCAGCGCCCACCACTGCTCAGAAATTCATTCAACAACAATAACAATCAATGGCCATCACCACTCGGTAATCCATACAACCACAACAATCAACGCCCACCACCGCTCGGAAATCCATACAACAATAACAATCAATGCCCACCACCGCTCAGAAATCCATACAGCAACAATAATCAATGCCAACAACCGCTCGGAAATCAACCTGGACCACATTTCAACATGACGTACTTTAACCCTTGGCTTTACGGACCTCGGAACATGCCCCCGTATATGCAGAGAATGGATTTTCAATAATGTGTGCCTTAGTGAACCATTCTGATCTACATCTTCCCAACATCTTACCCCCATGAACTCATTGATCCTTCAACAATGACAATACATAACCTGAGAATTGGTCTATGGAATATTCAGGGTTTAAACCATGACAAAATAAAGGACCCTATTTTTATGAAAATTATTTCTAATATGCATGTTTTCAGTTTAGTAGAAACGTGGAATGACAGTGGAACTATTTTAAGTATACCAAATTATGCACTTATTTGTAACAGTAATCGAACTAAACATAAAAAAGCCAGGCGTAATTCAGGTGGAATTGCAATATATGCCAAACACTCATTGACAAAAGGCTTGTCTAAGCTTCCTAATGAACATAGTGATATCCAGTGGGTTAAGCTAAACCACAACTTTTTTAATCTTCCAAGAGATGTATATCTTGCTTTTATCTATTTTTCCCCAGAAAGTTCTTCCGGGCAACCAAAGGATATTGAAGAAATGTTTTCAAAATTACTCAGAAACATAGAATACTACAGTCAATATGGCGAGGTATTGATTCAAGGGGATTTTAATGCATATACTAGCACATCCTCTGACTTTGTGTCTTCAGATGAATCTAAGTATCCTCATACAGAGGATGATAATTATGTATATGATATATGTACACCAAGAAATAATCTTGATCATAAAAGGCCCAATAAGAGTGGCAAGTTATTAATTGAGCTCTGTAAAGAAGCTGGGCTAAGAATACTGAATGGTAGAACTATTGGAGATCTACATGGTAAATATACCTGTATCAAATATAATGGTTCTAGTGTTGTTGATTATGCAGTTGCATCTGCAAAGCTATTACATATGCATGTCATAAGTAGTTTTACTGTGCATGACTTTACACCATTATCTGATCATTGTGCAACAAGCTGTACCTTACTGACATCTTTTTTTGATAATACAAATACTCAACAAGCATATTTAGAACCACTCCCAGGTAAATTTGTATGGGATTCAGAGGCGATTAATCGTTACTCTACTCTTATTCAGAATAATAAGTCTAAAACCAAACTGCAACAATTTCTGAGTAGAAAATATTCAAATTGTAATGAGGCTGTAAATGATCTAAATACAATTCTACAAGAAACAGCTATGGCCTCTGCCAAATTTATCAAAGGGCGTATTAAAAAACAAACAAATAAACCAAAAAGAAAACCCTGGTTTTCAGAGTCATGTGATGACTTATATAAAACTGTTAAACACTATGCATTTCTTATAAATAAATTTCCATTTAATGGAGCTTACAGAAAAGAATACTACTCTTATCGCTCAAAATTAAGGCGAAAATGCAAACAAAATGAAAAGAAATACAAAAATGAAATATGTTCTGATCTATCCAGTAATATCAACACTGACCCAAAATCCTTCTGGGATTTACTTAATAAATTAAGCAGAGCATCAGACAATAATTCTACTGAAAACATTGATGAGCAAGCATTCTGTAAATTTTTCAAAAATTTAAATTCTTGTGAAGCACAATCAAAGGACAGTAAATTTCATAGAATTATTCGTACGAAATTAGAAGAACTTAAAATTGCACTAAATAACGAAGATAATATGTCTTATAATCAACCAATAATGGCAGATGAAATAATTAAAGCCTCTAAAACCCTGAAAAATGGTAAATCCACTGCAAATGACTTGATTTCAAATGAAATGATCAAATATGGTATACCAATACTAGTTGGCCCTATTACTAAACTGTTTAACCTTATTTTCAAAGAAGGAACATTTCCTAAGGTATGGAATGAAAGCTTCATTTCTTTAATACACAAAAAGGGCAGTAAAATGGACCCTGCAAACTACAGAGGTATATCTATAACTTCTAACCTAGGGAAATTGTTCAACAAAGTTATCTATATGAGAATTACAACATTTGTCAACGAACATAACATTATAAGTGAAAACCAAATTGGTTTTAAAGAAAAATCCCGCACCTCAGATCACATCTTCACCCTAAAATCTATAATAGAACATAAGAAAAATAAGAAGCAGAAAGTGTTTGCTGCCTTCGTTGATCTGAGGAAGGCTTTTGATACAGTTTGGAGAAATGGATTATTTTATAACCTCTTGGAACTTAAATTTCCCTGCAAACTCTTTAAAATAATTCATTCTATGTATGATGATACTGGGTATAGAATAAAATTCCCAAATGGTCTTAGTGAAGAATTTGTCTCCACCCGTGGTGTAAAACAGGGAGATTTTCTCAGTCCTATACTATTTAATCTTTACATAAATAATCTGGTAAACAGTCTTCAAGGTGCTAATACAGACCCGATAGTAATTGGAGACACAACAATAAATTCCCTTTTATTTGCCGATGATATAGTTTTATTATCTAATTCTGAGAAGGGACTGCAAACATCTTTAAATGTTCTTAGTGACTTTTGTCAATCTTGGAAACTAGAAGTAAATATAAACAAATCAAAAGTCATTATATTTAACTCAAATGGCAAAACCCATAATAACTTTTTTAAATATAATAATGAATTCCTGGAAACAGTTAAATCATACTGCTATCTTGGCATGACACTGCAGTACACAGGGAATCTAAACCTATGCAGCTCATTGCTTGTGGAAAAGGGTAGAAAAGCCCTTTTCAAAATAAAAAAAACAGTTGGACTTAATAACCCATGCAAGCTTTTAGAAAAACTATTTGACTCCCTTGTTGTGCCTATTGCTCTATATGGTAGTGAAGTATGGGGGATAGGGAAACAATACAAGGATTCAGATCGATTTGAACACTTGCAGTTAAAATTTATTAAAGAAATTCTAGGAGTTAACTGCAAAGCATCAAATGCTGCATGCCTAGCTGAGCTGAACAGATTGCCCCTATATACCAGAATAGAATCTTCAGCAATAAAATATTGGCTCCATATACTAGAGTCAAATAATTCACTCATTTTAAAAATATATAGAGCAACTGAAGAAAAAAACTCATGGATAATAAATATGAAAAATCTCATTTCAAAACTTGGATTCCATTTTATTAGTCTAAATCCTTTTGATATTAAGATCTATCTAAAACGCATTCAAGAGAGAATTAAAGATACAGCCTTTCAAAGGCAAGAGACTGACATCAGTCAAAATAAAAAATTAAACTTCTTTAACATACTATATAAACCAAATAAAAGACCCTCATATGTTGATCATTGCAAATCCAAGTGTGATAGATCAACATTATGTAAGTTGAGGATAAGTGCTCATACTCTGTCAGTTGAAAGAGGACGATATTTAAATATACCAAAACAGAGTAGAATATGTCTTTGCTGCAACAACGGAGACGTTGAAGATGAACTTCATTTTCTTTTAAAATGTTCTACGTACAAATACTTGAGAGATAACCTCATTAAAAAAATAAATAATGTTCTAATGAACAACAAATTTATTTTTTTATCATACAACTTGCTTATCTCAATTCTCAATAGTAATTCTCCAACTGTATTAAAAATTGTAGTGAATTACTTGAATGAATGCTTGTTGGTTAGAAATTCATTGTCAAATGATACTTGAGTTATCTCATACTTATCCACTGTCACTCCTACATTGTACATATTTAATTGTAATTTGTCTGTATTTTGTTGCCATAACCATTTATTGTTAATGTGTTAGTGCTAATAAAGTTATTATTATTATTATTATAAACATTGAAAGTAAAAAACTTAACTGAAAGTGATAAACATCTTAACAAAAAAATTCAGAACATTTATGAAGCAGGTATCAGACAAAAAAAGAACAAAGCAAGAAACTTTTGTTTAACTTTCATAAAAGACCCACCAGAAGGTTAATTAGGCATTTATCTAACACCGAGAACAATATTTAAACAAACAAAATCATCACTACTGGCCTAAAGAATCACAAATTTTCATAATAGGTAGAATTGCAATACACATACATTTGGTTACAGACACTACCAAAATATAACATATAACAATGCAGTTGCAGAATCATTTAAATCGTGACAAAATTCAATACAAAAGCAAGTCAACATCAAAACATTGACTAGAATATTATAACAAATGATTGTTGATTGGTTAGAATTATAGTAAAAACGCATTTTAACAAGTATATGTCCAAACTTCACATTAAAATTATGAAAATGTGAACAGAATAGTCAAGTTTAAAATAGAACAGTGTTGGAAAACTGTAAAATATTTAATGTAAATGATTGTAGATTAAATCATAGTCATTGAAATAAGTTCTGACCCAAAATGCCTACTCATACAGAGGCATATTAGTGATCCTGCATTTGGTTACAGACACTACATGGATGTCATGTTGTGTAAAAATGCTTGTGTTTTTTTCCAGATGAGCTTAATTCTTATACTAGAGTATATTCACTTAAAATAGAAATGTTTATGATTTTTAGCTCACCTGAGCTTTGCTCAAGGTGAGTTATTGTGATCGCCTTTTGTCCGTCGTGCGTCGTGCGTCAACTTCTTCTCCTCAGTAACCAGTGGGTCAATTGGGATGAAACTTCACAGAAAGCATCCTCTCGATGACCTCACCAGAATTCCTTCAAATTTTTGGGATCCATGCAGAATTCCGGTTTCCATGGCAACGAAACCGAAAAAACTTCAAAATTCTTCTTCTCCCAAACTGGTTGGCCGATTTTCAAATAATTTTGTAGAAATGTTCCTTAAGTGACCCACTATCAGATTCCTTCAAGCCATGTTGAATAGTCGAAATACATGGCCGCCAGGAGGGGCGGGGCTATTTTGCCTTATATGGCTATAGTGAAAACTTAAAAAATCTTCTTCTCCAAAAGTGTCAGGCAGATTTTCAAATAATTTTGTAGAAATGTTCCTTAAGTGACCCACTATCCGATTCCTTCAAGCCATGTTGATTGGTCGAAAAACATGGCCGCCAGTGGGCAGGGCTATATTGCATTATATGGCTATAGTGAAAACTTAAAAAGTCTTCTCCTCCGAAAGTGTCAGGCAGATTTTCAAATAATTTTGTAGAAATGTTCCTAGGGTGACCCTCTATCAGATTCCTTCAAGCCAAGTTGATTGGTCGAAAACTATGGCTGCCAGGGGGCAGGGTTTATATAGCTAAAGTGAAAAAAAAAAATCAGGTGAGCGATTCCAGGGCCATCATGGCCCTCTTGTTTCTTTTTCTGATTTATTTCAGCAATTTTGGGACCTGGTAATGAAAGGCCTGGTTTTTCTTTCTTTTTATGACGATACTTTTTCATTTCTTCACGCTTTTTCTTTTTCAATTCTTGTAGAATGTTTGTGTCCGACAGCGCTTGCTGCCTTTTTCGTAGTCTTGCGTTCTTTCTCCTTTCTCTATCAACCTTTTTCAGCTCCTCATATTTTGCTTTGTTCTCTCTCTGCTTTTTCCTCCATGCTTGTACTTTAAGCCTAGTCTTCTCCCTTCTATGTTTTACCTTCTGCTCATCTTTGCATGATTTATCTTTGCTTCCTGAAAAAGAAACAACTTTATTTTGATTTCTTCAAACTTTTGTGATATTCATTTATGTATGAGAATGGCTTCGAAAGAATGTTGTGTTAGTACTGGTGTGGGAAAGCCAGGACAGCATGGGTAGGTACACTGACCGCCGTGATATGACCATAGCTGTTGAAAGCGGCGTTAAACTCCAAACAAACAAACAAACAAAATGTATGAGAATGCAAATTGGGAGAGTTTAAAGCATATTGCTCATGTGTCTGCATTGATGCGCAAACAAACTGAAAAACCAGCAGTTTCTTAAAACAAAGTTTCTGATAAAGAAAGAGATAACTTCAAACTGTGTTTTTGGTCAATACTTTAGCTTTTAAAATGATTATACAAGCTCTTTAATATCGTAAGTTTACAATAGTCAGTTTAATGCATAGGCCACGTAGTGTCTGTAACCTTTTGACCATAAGAACAAACTATCCTATATTTTGTCAGACCTCATTAAATTCTTAGAATTTTCTTGTTTGAATTTACTGGTCTCATGCTAGTTATTGCAAAAAAACTCTATTTCCATTGTGTATTTAAAGAGATCATTGAAAATTGTGCCAGTTGTTAGAAATCTATGATATAAAAAACATTTACCTACATTAATATTTAAAATTTCAGCCAGAAATGTCTCAATATTATGCCTTATACATCAATATAGTAAAAGGAAACACACTATCTTTTCATTCCAAACACATATGAGGGAAAAGGTCATAGACTAACAATAAGGGGATATTGGTTACAGACACTACAAATTACAGTGTAGCATTGTCCGAACAATAGAAACATACCTGAGTCATCACCAGAGGTTTGTTCTTGTCTTCTCCCCATATCTTAGGGTTGTACCATGGTAAGGAACACAGAAAATAAATAGGTGAATTCTTCTAGGATAAAAAAACCAGGTTACATTGTTCTTCAGTGAATTGTTCATAAAAACAATGCCACAAGTATGATGCAAAATATCATTGCAAGAGTTCTTGCATCACATTTTTGCACTTGACTCAATAGTTCAATGTATGATTCAACATTGCACCATAAAAGAAGGAACTTTCTCTAGAGTAAAACAAAATATTAGTGACAAAAAGAACAGTGATTTTTTTCTTTCATTTCTATACCTTTTTGTGTAGTGTCTGTAACCTTTTCAAAGTAGTAATTTTCAATGATGTTAATTCACAGCACTACAAATTTTGGCAAACTTGGACATTACATGAATACACATTAGCCAATGTAGGATTTATACTTTTGAAATGAGAAACAATGAAACTATTGCAACATAAACTTTTAATGGTTACAGACACTACCGAATTTTGAATTTCAATATTTACCAAAGAACAATCGTTCATGCCTAAACCTTGGCTAGCCCTGAAACATGAACGCTTTTTGTACTTACCATAATAAATAACTGAATGGTTAATGTCAATGTAAGTTCAATTAACTGTTATTTTGTACCAATTATTGGAATATAACAATAAGCATATGTTTGATTTTTAGTGTTTAAACAAAACCACTGCTGATAGTATTTACTATATAAAATCCATAATTTATGACCGATTTCATAAATTCAAGCAGCAAAACTTACAGGACAGAAGTCTGTATAAAACCGTACCAATTTATGTATCATTTCTTATTGAAATTTAGAGTATTTTGTACTTATAATATCATTTTTTTTCAAGTGAGACTGCATAACGCTAAAAAATGGCCATTTTTGGAGCATGTTGAACAGTCACAATATAAAATCGCATTCCGAGTACAGAAACCTGGACAACAGTTTCCATGTTATTGTCAATCATTGAGAAGATTTTTAAAAAAATTATTCACTCATGTTATACTCTAAGTATCCGGCGCTTCAATTAATCTCCATTTGTTTTTCATATATTCTTGCTAGAATATTTGCAAACTGAATGAATCATACTCAATTCATAAAATTTGCTAAAAATATTTTTTAACAATGTATCGAGGCCAACACTAAAATCATTAAACCATTTTTTTAAACTAAAGCTTCTTTTGTGATGTACATTTGACGTAGTCCGGTTTTCTGTACTAGGAATGCAATTTTTATTTTGACTGTTCGCATCCTACAATGCAATATGTAACGGCGATATATTGAGACTACATTTGACCTACTTAAAAATCTTGCAGCGAACCACTAACTTCTCCAACGTCTATGTCTGTCTAACTGTAACTTAACATTTTTCCAAATATAGTCTGCATGAGACGACTCTAAAATAATCTTGGCAAAAATATGAAAATTAAAGAAATGTATTATCATTGAAATTGAATAAAGTTGAAAAAGGAGAAATTGCTAAATTTTTCCTTTTGTCAAAATGTATTAAAATTGCTGTCTGCAGTAGATGCATCTGAAAGGGCCTATATTGTGTGAAAGTGTGATTAACATATTGGCAGGCTTGTCTTTCTTTTAAAAAACAAAAACAAGTATCAATTCTCCGTAACTGACCTAACATACTTCTTCTTTATAATGTAGGCTGTAGGATGTGGCCAGAATTACTGGACATGACTCGAGAGGAGTCGAAGAGAATTCTTCGACGGGTGGAATTGGAAGCCTACTCCTCGGTTGTGTCGGCCTTCAGAGCCCAAGGAGATTTAACAAAGGAGAAGAAAGCATTTTTACATGATTTGCAACAGATGTTAAGGTATGTTACTATCATTTTTGTCTCACCCACAAATATGGAGTGAGACTTAGCAGTCATTTTTCCGGGGACTGCAACGGTGGCCACTTTCCCTTCAACCCCTGGTCAAATATTTCTGAAACATTTTCAGATGTATTGATGGGTAATTGGACATCCAGGTTTTTTTTTGGGACATTTTTATAGCCGGTAATCGGTCAAGTTCCCAATGGCAAAAAGTGTTTTTTCCCAAATGTTTCAATAAAAATTCCCAATCAGAGGTTCAAAAGAAATTTGAGAGAAAAAAAAGGAAACAAAGAAGAAAATATAAACAAAACTGTTATATCCCTTTATGCAAGCATCTATTCACATTTAAAATCCAGGTTTAATATCCAGGTACCATAGTCTTAGAAGCATTATTATTTTTGAAAAAGTTCCCTTTTACGTATAGTCGTATACATCAAGTCAGTTAATCTACCACAAATGAAATTTCTCTGTAAATGAAATTATGATTGTTGAAAAGAGTTGAACATATTGTGTCCAAAGAAGAAATTTCTCATTTAATAGAAGTTTTTCCATTTGCCACAATGTTTTCAAATCTAGTCTGCGGCAGAGGCGTCAGAAAGTGTCTATATATGTGAAACGGATAATGATATTACTATTAGAAAGATGATCTATTTGGCATCATATGGGTATAGGATTTTCTTGATATAATAAATGATGGTTTAACCCTTTCCCTCATATAGACGCGTTCTGACGCCCCTGCAGCAGACGGCTTTTTGAAAACATAGTGACAAAAGAAGAAATTGCTCAAAACGAGCAATTTCTCCTTTTGCCACAATGTTTTCAACTTTTCGTCATACGTTATCCATTCAATTATAAAGATTTTCTATGTTTTGACAAAATATGTTTAAAGTCGTTTGCTTCAGAATTGTTGTATGAGGGAAAGGGTTAAGAGTTGTCCACTTTGAAAACATCTAGAAGATGTGGTTTTAGTAGAGTTGAAAGCATTTTAGGAAAAAGAGAATTGCTAATTAAGATCAAATCCTCCTCTTTAGCTCAAATATTTGTAGACCAGTTCAAGTAAGTCAGATTAATTATTTTTTTACCAAACAAATTTCTAGTTCAGAGAATAACTCTTACAGCGTCAAATTTTATTTTAACTAGACTTAATGTATGTTTAGAATTGAAATTTGAGGAAGTGAGAGGAATTCACCGTGGCCGATTGGTTTTCGTCAGGGATCCAATGGAACCAGGCGTTCCAGGTTCAATCCCTAGTCATTTAGGTGTGCCCTTGGTAGAGGCCCTTTCCTAGCATAGTACTGGTTTGTTTACCCAGGGATCATGAATAATTGAACTATCGCCATGATATAACTGAAATAGTTTTGTAATGTGGCGTAAATACAAAATAAAACAAACATACAAACTTTTAGCAGGGAAAATCAATTCATCGATTTTACTTATTGAAATTGTTCCTTGAGATTGAAGAAATACTATGTTGTTTAAATGTATACTGCGAAATCATTCATGTAGATCTATGAAAAGAACTGCTTATCAGTTGTTTAACTTATACATATTTTAATTATTTAACAGTATATCAACAGAAAGACATAGGGCTGAAGTGAGAAGAGCAGTGAATGATGAAAAGTTAGCAACAATTGCAGAAAAGTAAGCTTTTTTTAAGGAGAGAGCATCCTAAATAAGCGTAAAGCTCTTTCCTGATTATATTAATATTTGATATGAAATGTAATAAGATGTACATGTAAATTAGAATATAAATAAAATATTTTCAAAACCAAAAGTAATCTTTTGGATGGTATATTTTGATTAACCCTTTCCCATGTATAGACACTTTCAGATGCCTCTGCAACAGACGACTTTTAAAGTTGAGACGATTATTTTGAGTACCCACAACATAGGGTTAAGGGGGTCAAATGAGGATTTCAGAACATGCAAAATGCCGCTTATCTCGAGCTATCTGTGTAATATTATATCTTTAGCCTCTCTCTGACCCATTTTTGCATGTCTCTAGCAGTGATTTTGTAACTTGTGAGTTTGAGTCCTGTACTCACAATATTGATCAGGGACTCATAATTAGAAAAGAGGCGAGTACATGGGACCATAACTTCTGAATATATTTGAACTAATTTATTATATAGAGGATATTACATGAGTGGTCATTCAATACGGAATTTATTAAACGAGTTTTCTGAAATTGATAAGAACGAGCCTTGGCGAGTTTTTATCACTTTTAGAAAACGAGTTTAATAAATTTCGTATTGAATGACCACGAATGTAATGTTCTTTTTATATGATAAATACTAATTTAATAATTTACAGCGCTATATCCATATAAACGTCGCTATAAAGCGCGCGTATTTACAATGCTAAACGTTACGTTATGACGTCACGTTACGTAGCATTGTTATTACACTAATTGAATACGCAATTTATTCAATGGCTTTATTACACTCCGGCGACGTCATTTATGATATAAATCGTAGTACAAGGGAGTCATTGTTTTCTATGAGGAATAGTCAGTTTATGAATCCTGAGGACCTACACTTTGAAACTTTTTTTTGATCTTCACTTTTTTTAATAGGTTTAAGTTCGTTCTTTTTATAATGATATCTAACCAATTACAGCTGTGTTTAACAATTAGAGATCTTTTTTTCTTTTTTCAACTGTCACTTGACAGCCCTTTTATTTTTATTTTTCATACATTATTTACATAGGTAAAACAATTTACAACAACTGTTAAGATTTGTTAAAGAAAAAGGAAATACAGGATATTGTTACCAGCAATTACAATTAGAAAAACAAGAAAACTTTGAAACTTCTTAATAAATCATTGGTCTAATACTTTGCTTTACATTGTGTAACAATTAATAAAAGTAAATAAGAGATATGTTATGAATATTGTAAGATGTTTTTGCACAAGGTCAATGGTCATCCTTTATAGTGGAGTGGAATCTGTTAGTGCAAACACTAAAGAGACTTTTCTATTCTGCGTTGATATATTACATATGCAAAGAGGGCTATTATGTAAGCTTTAAAACTATTTTGTTCAGCAAATATTGGCCAGATTGACAAAGAATTTCACTGTACAGCATGACTTTGTAATGTTCCAGATTCCTTTAAGCCATGTTCATTGGTAAAACAAAACAGGAATGTCAGAGGGAGAGGCATGTTTTGCCTCATAAATTTGCCTATTGTAAAAACTTAAAAAATATTCTCCTCAAAAACTATCTGTCTGATTTTCAAATCTGACAGAAACATTCATAGGGTGAAGAATCTGCGACAGTTTTTTCGAAATATTAAGATTTGACTTAAAAATAGAAATATTTTTTATCAGTATGTCACCTTCAAACTCGACACAAGATTGGCTAATAGAAGGTAGAAGACTGGTTCCATTAATGCCAAGGTTGGTACCCCAGACAGCCTTTACTGTCACTGCAAATCAGGTGGCTAATATGCAAGCTGAGAAAAATGCATCTCTCCCAAGTCCATCACAGACAGGGATTCGGGAAGGTAAGTTAATTTAAAGCCATTTGATTTATTTGAAGAATTGTCCCAAATCCTTTTTATGAGTTTATCAATTAACCCTTTTCCACTTGCAGACAGATTTTGACACATCTGCTGTAGATTTTTGTATGTGGAATATGAGTCACTCATCTAATTTATTTGAAGTATTGTCCCAAAACCTTCTTATTTGTTTTATATTTATCAAATGTGTTTCATTGTAAAATATTTCCATTATCTCTTTATAAAGTCACAGCATCTCTGTTACCAAAAACTTTCAAGCAAATTTTCAAAAAATCCATTTCAGCTCTATATTATCTCAATTTTATGACTTAATCTTTGGATTGCTTTTTGTGGCGATTGGTTGACAATCGCCACAGTGCTACCAAAACAACAACAACGAAAAAAAAATTATATAGTCGTATTTGAACAATCGGTTGGATATTTCTGCAAAGGCAATTTACTCACTTCCGTTAAACCCCATATATATATATAGTTCCATCAGTGATGCAGGCACACGATTAATAATGATAATGTTAGTGCTACTTTGATACCGGATTGGTACTAATATTTGAGATTTATCGAGAAAATATCTAAATAGAGTTAAACTATTTACATATTATCTTTCTTCATGTTTGGGCAGATAATAAATATCATCGGGCGTCTTGGGTACGCTATGCAGAGTATCATGATACTCCTGTGCCTCGTTTTATTTTTACTGTAGTCAACCGTAACCTTTTGACCTTTAACCTGATTCGGCAGGAGTTGGTTGTACTCTGATTATCTTCGTCATGATTTGGCAGATAATAAATATCATTGCGCGTTCTGCCTTGCAAATAACGACAACTCTGGTGATACTCAAATCTGGAAATTCCAAAAGGTTCTATAAATAGCTCGCGAGACCAAAAACCAGAAAAGCTTGTAAATCTCAATATTATAAACGCTTTATTTTGTACTTGTTTAAATATATGAAAGCGTCTAGATAATAAGACTGGTTTACAAAGGTTTAAAGGACACACGATGGCAGTGTGTACACACGTTATGTATACACGTCTGCACGTTCTAGAGTCAATTAGCAATCAATGCTGACAGTGTAGCCTAATTGAGTTTGAAGATCTAGCATTATAATATATGCCTATATTTTCATAAATTAAACAGTTTGGCAAATAGTGAAATTGTGCTTTTGGAGCATGTTTTGTGTTTGTTTTTGCACTCACATTATTCGAAGCAGTTTAACAACCTCAGAGACATATAAATACACTGTGACAACCCTCAATCATGCAATGTGAAGGGACTAAATTGAACAGACCTGTTTAATATCGGACATAATTGAAACAAACACCAAACTAATGGATACTGTTTTCTCTCCTTTCTTTAGTCATTTCTAAAGTGTAAAATATATTTTATCTTAATATGGCCTAACGACCTGGTGATAAACATGTGATTACCCAAACAATTTAGATTACAAATAGTCATTCTAATGAGCTAAAACGGTAGTCTATCGAATACCAACTAGATTTTTCATAACTTTGGAATGGCCTAATTTTGAACACATCATGACCAATTTCAGAACGTAACTAAATAATCACCAAGACAACATTCTGGCAAACTAACATTATTCTACTGTCAAAAGATGCAGGGTTGATACATTCTCAAATATACCCGCACCAGAGTCATCGCAAGCCCTACACCGATATACTGCTTGTTACTTTGCAGGATTTTCCATACGATCGCCACTACAGTGCCATTGGCGCTTTGATTTTTACATTTATTTCAGCATCCACCGCCCCGTTGATGGCGTCGCCCCCTCAAACACCTCATGCATCATCTAGATCATCCAGTCCTACTTCCAATGTTGTTGTACTGCCTAGTGGAATGTCAATACATATTAAAGGTAAGGAGAATATTTATGTCCCCCACCATCAAGTTGTGGGGGGATATGTATAGGGTTACATTTGACTGGTTGTCTGTTGCATCAATATGAAATACAACAAAATCATTGCTCTAGCACTTTCATATGTGGGTGGAATTCCTTCACACTTCAAACAAAGCTTCACAGACCTAGGTTAATGTCAAGGTCACAGGGGCTATTATATGTCCATACATATGTACATCCATCCATATTAAACCACGCATCGCTTCAGCACATTAATTTGTGGGAGAAATACCTTCATTCATCATACAGAAGTTCGGTGTCAAGATAGCTTTAACTGTTTCACGTTTCATCAATCTATGTCAAAGTTCAAGGGCATGGTTGCTATAAACATCTGTACATAAACTAAATTCACAGAAACCACCTATGGTGGACCTCTTTCAAAGTCATTGAAAGAATTAAATTCCATGCAGAACTTTGGTTTCTGCGGTTTCAGAAAAGGGGGAAAATACCAAAACGTTGAAATTTTCTCATAAAAAAATACAGACCTGATTTGAAAATTATTGCACAAATGTTTCTTAGGTGACCCTTTAACATTATTATTTAACATATTCTGATCCCTTGAAAAACACGGTAGCATGGGGGCGTTGCTTGTTTTCCTTATACATGTGTAGTGCAAAATCTACTGGTCCAAAAGTACTTACCTGGTTTTAAAATAATTTGGTACAAATGTTTCTTGGGTGACCCTCTACGAAAATTGTTAAAATTATTCCCATCCGTTAAAAAACATGTATGCATAGAGTAAGATGTGATTTCAAATAAATAAGGCGAGTGATTTAGGACCATCATGGTCCTTTTGTTCTTTTAATTACCGGTAGCATAAATGTCTGCCTGATATTCTTGTGCAGGACAGATGTTCTGTCAAGCCACCATAGCCCAGTGTTCAATGAGGAGTTCTCGGGCTTTGCCAACGTAATTGTGACTCAATCAATAAATCTATTGAAACAGGTGGTCTGAACACAGAAGATGATGAGGATATCCAGATCCGTAAGAGGAAAAGGAGCACATCAACTGAGAATCTCGTTTCCCCAACGGGCACCCAGATCCCACAAGTCACCTACACAACTACAATGGCTAGTGTACCAACAGTCTCTCCGAAGAAAATTACCATCAGTAAAAGTCCACAGTCTCAACCTAGAGTGGTTGTCAGCGGCAGTCAGACACAAAAGGTTTGTTGGACTTTATCAGAGATTAAGATTGGGAGGAGTGGAGTGATGGTTTTCTAACAGTATCATCTGAACCTTCCAAATATATAGGCATGTTTTATGCATTTCTATGTATCGGCAGCAGACGTCTTTTAAAAGCATTGTTGTTCACCCTTTCCCTCATACAACAAATCTGCAGCAGACGACTTTGAACATGCTTTGTCAAAAAATAGAAAATCTCTATAATTGAATGGATAACCTATGACTAAAAGTGGAAAACATTGTGGCAAAAGAAGAAATTGCTCGTTTTGAGCCATTCTTCTTTTATCACTATGTTTTCAAAAAGGCGTCAGAAAGCGTCTATATGAGGGAAAGGGTTAAAGGAGAAATTGCTCATCATGAGCCATTTTTACTTTTCTCACAATGTTTTTATAATAATACTTTCTTTTATAAAGAGATTTTCCATATTTGTGCCTTGTTGTTTATATCGTCGTCTGTTGCAGATATGTTGTATTTGGGAAATGTATTTGGGAAATGATTGATACTCATCCAAACCCTATGTTGTGGGTGCTCAAAATAATTGTCTAATTGAGGGGATTTGTTTGAGTACCCTAAGTGTAATACCCATAAGTGTTAAATAAGGATTTTTGGTAATCCAACAGTTCTGTGTTGGACTACAACAGAAACTTATTCAGTGTCTATTCTAGTAGGGGGATCAGGCTATTTCACACACTGTTTTGAATATTCCCCCCTTAACTTGTATGGAAGGGGGCAGGGGATTCTTTCATTAAATAGATTTTTCTGATAAAATTCCCCGCTTGTTTTCGAATCCTAGAATAGACACTGCTTGTTTAACAATGAAACCTCTCCAGATCAGACATGGGGTTGATCACCTTTCTAGAACAGCCATATTTCTTTGCCTCCAATGATTTCCTTGAGTACCTACAGTGTAATACCCATATTAAGTGTTTAATAATTCGGATGTTTGGTAGTCCAACAGTTCTGTGTTGTTCCCTGTTAGAAACACACTATTATGTTGTCCACTCCTTTCCAATGAAATAACATGTATTTTGTTCATATTTTCCATTAAATAATGACAATATCAAACTGTTAATCTAATGTAATTAATACTATTCCAATAGATCATTTCCTTGATATTACCATTTAGAAACACTATTCTACATCAGGGAGCATATCGAGGGCTTGTCGTGAAACGGTTGTAACTAAAATTGATATTTTTTTACCAAGGTTAATCACCTCGCCATAAAGTCTTTATAAACGTTAAATCATTTTTAGCTCACCTGAGCTTTGCTCAAGGTGAGTTATTGTGATCGCCTTTTGACCGGCGTCCGTCGTCCGTCATGAAATGAAAGAAACTTCAAAATTCTTCTTCTCCCAAATAATTTTGTAGAAATGTTCCTTGGATGACCCTTTATGAGATTCCTTCAAGCCATATTGATTGGTCAAAAAACATGGCCGCCAGGGGGGCGGGGCTATTTTGCCCTATATGGCTATAGTGAAAACTTAAAAAATCTTCTCCTCCAAAAGTGTCAGGCCTATTTTCAAATAATGTTGTAGAAATGTTCCTTGGATGACCCTCTATCTGATTCCTTCAAACCATGTTGATGGGTCGAAAAACATCGCCACCAGGGGGGGCGGGGCTATTTTGCCTTATATGGCTATAGTGAAAACTTCTTCTCCGAAAGTGTCAGGCCGATTTTCAAATAATTTTGTAGAAATGTTCCTTAAGTGACCCACTTTCAGATTCCTTCAAGCCATGTTGATTGGTCAATAACATGGCCGCCAGTGGGCAGTGCTATTTTGCATTATATGGCTAAAGTGAAAACTTAAAAAATCTTCTTCTCCAAAAGTTTCTGGCCGATTTTCAAATAATTTTGTAGAAATGTTCCTAGGGTGACCCTCTATCAGATTCCTTCAAGCCAAGTTGATTGGTTGGAAACTATGGCTGCCAGGGGGCGGGGCTTATATAGCTAAAGTGAAAAAAAAAAAATTCATGTGAGCGATTCCAGGGCCATCATGGCCCTCTTGTTTTTGGTAAACAATGGAAATTTAGGTGCCATTGAACCTAAATTTGCATTGTTTACAAAGAGGTCAAAATTGCCCCTAAACCAAGGATCTCAAAATAGGTTTTTAGTTATATCACAGCGGCCAGCTCACCTACTCATATGTTTCCTGGTTTTCTAACACCAGTACCCCACACAACATACTCTCCAAGCAACTGGCTGCTTTTCCAAATAGACTGTTAGCCATTGGTAAAAGACAAATGCCGCCTGTCACAGTGACCTTTGTCAAACGTCGGAAAGAATATTGTCTGAGCTGGAGTTTTGAACACACAACCCCTGGGTTGACAATCCGCGTCGCTACCAACTAAGCTACAGGGACTCGTCTGGTGTCAGGATAAATGGACCAGTAGTACTGGTAACTTGCCCAGGAAACGTCGTGATATGACTAAAAAAATGTTGAAAGCGGTGAAAAACACCAAACAATCAATCAATCATGAACAGGGAAGGCTCAGATTAGTTTGTCCTACTGTCAAAATCGTATTGGTATTAAGACAAGTTGACAAAAGCTTTTAGCAAGGTTGAGTCAATTATAATTTAACACTGTGGAGCTTGACACACTGTTCACAAATGCAAACTTCTACCTTTTCATTTGACCTCCAAAACATATGTTACCTGTTACTCAAAAGAGTTGTCGTCATTTGTCTTCCACGAATGGACTGAAACCTTTCACATATATAGACACTTTCTAAGGCCTATTCAGCAAAGGACTATTGAAAAACATTGTGACAAAACGAGAAATTACTGAAAATGAGTAATTTTTCCATTTGCCACAATATTTTAAACTATTAAATAGTCAAACTTTCATTTTAAGAGATTTGCCATATTTTTGCACATGTGTTTTCATAGTCGTCTGCTGGAGATTTGTTGTATATGGGAAAGGGTTAAGATATAATTTTGAGCCTGACCATAGGAAAAGGTACAAGTTGGCATTTTTGGACAGTGTATGATCAGATCTGTCATCAGTTTTTCCTAATGCTAAAATCTTATCAGAATCAATACAGAAGTTTCTAACACACTGTTCACAAAGAGCCAACTTCAACCTTTTCAATTGACCTACAGAACATAGGTTGCGGTTACTCAAAAAGTATTATCATCATTTGTCTTCCCCAAATGCATTAACCCTTTCCCTCATATAGACGCTTTCTGACACCTCTGCAGCAGACAGCTTTTTGAAAACATAGTGACAAAAGAAGAAATACTTTTGCCACAATGTTTTCCACTTTTTGTCATAGGTTATCCGTTCAATTATGGAGATTTTCTATTTTTTGATAAAATATGTTCAAAGTCGTCTGCTGCAGAATTGCCGTATGAGGGAAAGGGTTAAATAGTCAATTTGGGAAAAATGTAATGTGGAGTACAGGTGCAAGAAATTCAGGAAACACAATTTAACTTAAATCACATTTAAAACAGCGTATAAAACTCCAATCATTCAAACTGTTTTAGGTGATCCTCGTATCGGGCCAGAGTCAAACCCAACAGGGACTGGTTCCACAGAAAACTGTTACTGGGCCCCTCAGGTCTACAGTGTCCACCGGTACCTCCACCTCAACACACAGCGTCAACAAGTCCATAATTTATCCCTCAAGTTCTGTGTCTACCAATAATAACATTGGTAATGTGGTCACTGTTTCAACACCGGCATCTGTTGCTATGACAACAAGTACAGGTAAAAAACTTTTATATTTATTGTGAAATTTTCTCACCCTTTAATTAATTACTGGACACACAATGTCAGCAAATCAATCATTTATCCCTGACATACTGTGGCTGCCAATTATAATGTTGATAATATCATCACAGTGTCAACACCAGTAATTGTTGCTATAACAAGTCAACAAGTACAGGTAAGAATCTTGTTATATTTATTTTGCAAATTGATTAGCTCCAGTCTCAAGAATACGTCATATGGACCACTGCAATGAAAAATAGGTACATAAGTTACCATTGGGAATGTTCTATTATCCCTTTCTCACATACAACAACTCTGCAGCAGACGACTTTGAAAACATCTAGGCAGAAGCACAGAAAATCTCTTAAAATGAAATAACAACAAATGTATACAGTTGAAAACATGGTGACAAAAGGAGAAATTGCTCGTTTTGAGCAATTTCTTCTTTTGTTGCCATTTTTTCAACAAGCAGTCTGCTGCAGAGGCGTCAGAAAGCGTCAATATGAGGGAAAGGGATAAATCAGTCTCTCTATATACATCAACCCATTAATTCCCACAAATGTTCTATGCCAACCTTTGTATAAATTTTTAACTCACCACTTGGGCACAAAGTTCTCAAGGTGAGTTTGTGTGATTGCCCTATGTCCGGCGTGCATCAGCTGTCTTCCGTCCTCCCTCAACATCTTCTCCTCTGTAAGCGGGGTTCAATTGTGAATAAACTTCACAAAACATTTTGATCCATGCAAAAATCTGGTTTCCATGGCATTATAAAGAAAAAAACTTAAAAAACATTCTCTTTCCAAATTGGTTGACCGATTTTCAAATAATTTAGTAGAAATGTTCCTTGGGTGGCCCTGTATCAGATTCCTTCAAGCCATTTTAATTGGTCGAAAAATATACCTGCCAGGAGGTTGGGCTGTTTTGACTTGTATGGCTATAGTAAAATCTTTAAAATTCTTCTATTCCGAAAGTACTCGCAAATTTCCAATTAAATTAGTAGGAATTTTTCTTGGGTGACTCACTATTAAAGTCCTTCAAGTCATGTTGATTGGTCAAAAAACGAGGCTGCCAGAGTGTGGGCCTGTTTTGCCGTATATGGCTATAGTGAACACTTTAATGATCTTTTATTCCGAAAGTACTCGCAAATTTCCAATTAAATTAGTAGGAATTTTCCTTGGGTGACCCACTATTATAGTCCTTCAAGTCATGTTGATTGGTCAAAAAACGAGGCTGCCAGGGTGTGGGCCTGTTTTGCCTTATATGGCTATAGTGAACACTTTAATGATCTTCACTGAAAGTATCTGACCAATTTCCCAAAACAATTTGTAGTAATGTTCTTTGGGTGACCGTCTTACTGATTCTGTCAAGCTATGTTGATTGATTAACCCTTTCCCTCATATAGACGCTTTCTGAAGCCTCTGCAGCAGACGGCTTTTTGAAAACATAGTGACAAAAGAAGAAATTGCACAAAACGTGCAATTTCTCCTTCTGCCACAATGTTTTCCACTTTTAGTCATAGGTAATCCATTCAATTAAAGAGATTTTCTTTTTTTTGACAAAATGTGTTCAAAGTCGTCTGTGCAGAATTGTCATATGAGGGAAAGGGTTAATTGAAAAATATGGCTGTTTTTTCTTATATGGCTATAGTAAAATTTTCACCTTCGAAATTATCTTGCCGTTTTCCAAATTATTTTGTAGAAATATTCCTAGGGTGACCCTCTTTCAGATTCCTTCAGGCCATGTTGATTGATTTGTAGAAAAACATGGCCTCCAGAGGTCGGGCTGTTTTGCCTTATATGGCTATGGCTTTAGTGAAATCTTTAAAAATCTTCTTCTCCAAAAGTATCTTGCAAATTTCCAAATAAATTTTGCAGAAATGTTCCTTGCGTGACACTCTACGAGATTAATTCAAGCCATGTTTATTGGTAAAAATAAATGAGTCATTGTGGTTGGCATAAAAAATCACATTGCATTACTCAGGTGAGCGATCCAGGGTCATTATGGCCCATTTGTTATAGCAGATGTATTCGGAAAACATGAATAATGGAGATGTGAGTTGGCAATGTCTCTTTTTATCACAAAGTTTTTTATTTGTTTCTCAAAATAAGACGTGTTCTTGTCAAGATTTGTACTACTTTTCTGCTGATTTAAGAGGACATCTGCAGACATAAAGTGTAACAGTTATGTATTTCTACTGATTTACAAGACAAAAAGCAACTGCCATTGTTATTATTATTATAGTCACCTTGACAATCTTATTTTAGCCAGTCCGTTGCCAACAGATACAAGTTGGTTTTAGTGAACAGTGTAGATGCAGATCAGCCTGTGCATCCACATAATCTGATCAATATCTTCACTCCTCACATAGTACTTTTAAAAAGCATGTTAGAACCTTATGTCAACTTGTTAAATCTGCAGCAGATAACGGTGTCAGAAAACGGTGTCAGAAGACATCGAAGCTAAAAAATTGGAATTGATGTAATTGATTAGAATAGAAAACATTGTGGTAACGGGAAAAATTGTTCTATATAAGCAATTTCTCTTTTTGCCACACTTGTTCAAAATATGTAGGCTGGAGATGCATGTAAATACATCTGCATGTGAGAAATCCTTTTTCTCACATAAAGACACTTTCTGACACCTAGACAGCAGATAGCTGTTGAAAACATTGTAGCAAAAGAAGAAATTACTCATATTAGCAATTTCTTCTTGTGCCACAATGTTTTCAACCCTATTCAATAATTAATTATTTTTCTTCATATTTTTGCCTAGAAGTGTTCTAATTCGTCTGCTGCAGAATTGTCGTACGGTTAACCCTTTCCCACATACAACAATTCTGCAGCAAACGTCTTTGAAAAAAATCTAGGTCAAAACACGGAAAATATCTATATATGAAGTTACTAACTTACTATTACTGAAAAAAGTTTAAAACTTTGTCAAAATGTTTTCAAAAATCGTCTGCTTAAGAGGCGTCTACAAGTGGGAAAGGTGTTAAATGAATGGGTGTCCATTTTTGTATTACAGTTATGTCCACCTTATCCTCTATAGGAACCTCGACCACAGCATTCCTCACACCAACCATTAGTGTATCAAGACCAAGGTTTAAAACGGTACCGCGACAAAAAATATTGCAGGTATATATTTAAACCCCCCTTTTTCCCCTGGCAGGCTTAAATATTTAATCCTCCCCCTTTCCCATATGCAATACATCTGCAGCAGATGACTTTGAAATCATCTTGGCAACAATTTTAAAATGATAATATAATATTTGAAAAGAGTAATGAGTTATGAGTAATTTCTCCTTTTACCACAATGTTTTTCAAAATGAAAGTGTTTGTATGGGGGTAAGAGTTAACATATTTGCAGAAGACAACCTTTGACAATGTTGTGACATGATAAGCAATTTCTATATTTTCCGCAATTGCTTCTTTTTAAAACAGTGAAAGTGTTAATTATTGATAAGAAATGAAAGTACTGTAGCTGTAGCAAAACTAGAAATTGCTCACTATGAGTAGTTTATCCTTATTTTGCTACAATAACTTTAAAAGCCATCTGCAGCTTAAAGTTTTTACCCAAATCTTACACATAATTTTGTTCATTTCAACTTATATTTTTTTTCATATCTACATTACACTGACATGGGCTTTTTTTGTGTCACCTGCCTTGTCAGAGTGATGCTAATTGATCACCTCCGTGTCCGCCAGATCATCTATCTTTCTGTTAACCCTTCCCCACATATAGACGATTTCTGGCGCCTTTGCAGCAGAAGACTTTTGAAATCTTTGTGCCTCAATGGTTTCAACTCTATTCAATAATCATACTATCATTCATAGAGATTTTCTTTATTTTGGACTTGATAATTTCAAAGTTGCCTGCTGTATATTAACCCTTTCCCTCTCATACAACAATTCTGCAGCAGACGTCTTTGAACATATATTGTGAAAAAATAGAAAAACTCTATAATTAAATGGATAACCTATGACTAAAAGTGGTAAACATTGTGGCAAAAGGAGAAATTGCTCGTTTTGAGCAATTTCTTCTTTTGTCACTATGTTTTCAAAAAGCTGTCTGCTGCAGAGGCGTCAGAAAGCGTCTATATGAGGGAAAGGGTTAATTGCATATTGATAGGGAACCCATTTGTTCCTTCAAATGTGACTACCATGGTGGTGCAGTGGTTACCCAGGGTGCCATGATATAATTGAAACATTGTTGAAAGTAGTATAAAACACTGAACAAACAAACTTTCTGTTTATGACATATTGATACCAATGTGTGTTACAGGTACCCCAGCCAAGACCGGGCGTTGTCATACCCATGGGTCCCCAGCCAGTCCAGCCCTCCCCACAATCAATACAGGGGCTGAAACATGTCACCAAACACACGCCAACCATACAGATCAGGCAAGAAGGTGGAATGAAAATCATCACACAAAACATTCAAGGAAGCACAAGCAAGATCCTTCCAAAACCAAGTCATCTTTCATCGAGTAGTGGCACCCCAGTGGTGGTCGTCAGTGCAGGTAGTAATTCACCTGCATCTACAGTTACTATGGTGAACAAAGCTGCATCTTCTATAACGGGTAAATCAAAGCTCTAGATACGGGGCAGTTTTTATATGCTAAAATCTTTATACAGCTCTTAAAGCCTATGTTGTGGAAACTCAAAACAATTGTGTTGATGAGATGATTTGTTCCAGTACCCACAGGATAGGGTTTTTTACCCTTTCCCATATACAACAAATATGCAGCAGACAACAAACTTCTTTTGAAAACATTGTGGAAAATGGAGAAATTGCACGATAATTTCAACTATTCAATAATAATACTTTCATTTTTAAAGATTTTCCATTTGTACTCCACACAACAGTCTTTTCAAGCCACAAGCTGGTTTTGCTATTAGACTGTTGTCCCCTTGATGGAATATGAATGATGCTTGTGGCATTGACTTTTGTCAAACGCTGTAAAGAATGTTGGCTAAGCTGGGATTTGAACCAACAATCCCTGAATTGACAGCCTGTGTCATTACCCACTGAGCTACAGGGGCTCCTCTCTTTGGTGAACTGTAAGCCGTGAATTAACTGAAATATCAATCAATCAATTAATTTGAATACTGATTTTGTTGTGTTTTGAAGGTACTCCGACAGGAACAAAAGTATTGAACATTCAGACACAGGGAGGAAAGATCATCTCAGCCCCACGGGGGTCCAGTGTAGTCACAGTTAATCCTAAAACACTTCATCTGACAGCTGTAAAAAATGCATCCGGAATATCAGGTAAGCTGCAACTGTAAATCCATTAAAACGTTGTCTACACTAATCTGTAACAGAAGACTTTTTAGTCTTTCCCGCATATAACAAATCAGCAGCAGACGACTTTAAAAACATCTGGACAAAAATAAGAATACATACTGAACAGAGCAATTTCTTCTTTTGCCACAATGTTTTCAAAGGTTGTCTGCTACCAAGGCGTCAGAAAGCATTTGTATGAGGTTTAGGGTTAAAAAGACAACATATGCAAAAAGGGCATCTGCTGGTTGCAAAATCAAGCGGGCCTTCTGGTGATTGAGCATGTTGCCTTATAAACCTAAAGAGCCAATTTCAAAAATATTCTCAAAAAGTCACAGGCCAGATTTTGGTATAAAAGATAACAGGAATGTTCCATTGCTTAACCCTCCTCTAGATGCCATAACCGTTTCCCACATAATGATATAACAAATCTGCAACTTCAAAAATATCTAGTAAAAAATAGGGTAAACCTCTTTAAATGGAAGTGTAATCATTGAATAGAGTTGAAAATATTGTGGCAAAGGGAGAAAATACTCGCCATTAGTAATTTCTCCCCACAATCTTTTCAAAAGTCGTCTGCGGCAGAGAGCGTTTGTATGGGAGAAATGGTTAAATTTTTGATGATTCAGAGATATGAAAAACACATTCTATAGATAAAGTATTTTGATTTATGCATTATTATGATCACATAAATACCACATTGAGTAAGTGTTCAGATGGTTTAATAATGAAAGTTTTTGAATGTTGATAAGTGGAGATATAATATTGATAAATTTGAAAATGTTACGGGAAAAGAAGAACCTGTTTTCAAGATTTATCCTCTGTTGAGGCATAAAATGTTTCTGTATGAGTGAAAGGGTTAAGAAATGTCTACAGAATAATATAAGAGCGTCCACCTCGGGTGCTGGAGCTTACCGATTCGATCATTGGCCGGGTCATACCAAAGACTTGAAAAATGGTAGTAATGACTGCCCTCCTTGGCACTCAGGGTAAAGGGGTTAGCATTATGACTGACTGGCTAATGTCAGGATAAATGGACCAGTGGTACTGGTATCTTACCCAGGAAATGCCGTGATATAACTGAAACATTGTTGAAAGCGGCGTAAAACAATCAATCAATCAGCAGAATGACATTGAAAAAAAGCAAAGACTAAATCTTGATCTAATAAAATGAAGTGCCATGCAGCGGGCTCCTCAAATACATGTATCCCGATACTTCATATTAAATGATTAAATGATTGATTAATTTTGGTTTAACACCGTTTTCAAAAAAAATTCAGTCATATCAATGCGGCCAGTCCACGTACACCTGTGTTTCCTGGCTTTCTCACACCAATACTACACACAACATTCTTTCCTAGTATCTGGCTGATTTTCCACATAGACTGGTGGAAGATGGTTACAACCTATGTCACAATAGACATTCCCATAAAAATGATAAATTTGTCCTTTTGCCACAATGTTTTCAGCATCTTTCAGTAATTAATAATACCCTCAATTATGGAATATTTTCCATATTTTTGAGTAGACATTTTCAAAGTATTCTGCTGCAGATTTGTAGTATGTGGGAAAGGATTCATCACATCTGCAGCAGACAACTTTGAAAACATTTACTCTAGATCTGGAATTTTTTTAAAAATGAAGGTACACTTACTAAAATAAGTTGAAAACATTGTGGCTAAAGGAGAAATTGCTACTTTAATCAAAATGTATGTCACTTATGAGAAATAACATTAATTTTCATAGATCAGATATTTAATATATAATTTATATGTAGACACTTTTCCCTCTTGATTTAACCAGCTTATAACAAACTTATGTAGAAGCACTCGTTTGTTACATGCACATTTATATCACTCGAGATAGACTTTCTCTATCAAAAGTTCAAAGGTCAATCAATCAATATGACAAAGGTTACACATTTTTACAGGTACAAAGCCTAATGTTATAGTGGTACAGAAAACCCAGCCAAGGAGGGCCGGAAGTTTGACCACCCCTAGCACCTCACAATCTAAAGCCTCAACAACAGCAGTGATTTCTAGTCCCTTTGAAAAAGTAAGTTGGGGAGAATTTCTTTCAATTATTCAAAGACTGTACAAGAGAGACAGACAGACAGATGGAATATTTATTTAGTTAAAATTTATACATAAGATATGTGAACATAAGTACATATATATATGAGCGCTCCCACGAGAAAACTAACATTATGGACTCTGCGTAAAGCATGGACCCAGATCAGCCTAAGCATGCCCCGCAGGCTAACCCGGATAGACATTTTTCGCCTCCTGTGGATTTTCTGTTTCAGGAATCATTACTATACACCTCTATCCTTCTGAGACAGACTGCGCAGGCTGACCTGGGTCAATATATTACGCAGACAGCATAATGTTGGTTTTCTCCTGGAACAGCTTATATATACATGTATTAATACGCAATAATCTAAAAATTATTTCACATGATAGTAAACTTTGTAGTTCTGAAAAAATTTAAATTTGAGAAATGCTTTTGGGAATGCATGATGGTATGATTGCAGATGACAGCGATGAAGATTACATTAACTCTACACATTCTTCCAGTTCTATATCAATCGGCAACAACACTCAACGTGCTCAACCCGTTCATCCGCTGCGTTCTACATCTAAAAAGAGTGGAGAGAATTTAGAAAAGTTGTAACTGAAAATTTCTTTGGTAATGAAGGGAAATATTTTAAGTTCATATTCTTTTTTTTTTTTGTGCATTTCGATGTATTATATTGAACTATATATTGTAAAGTGTAGCATACCTGATAATTATGTAAAACATAGAAGAACACTTCTCCCCAGTTTGTTTGTTTGTCAGGCTGCAGGCAATGCATAGTTCTTTCAAACACTCATTTGTTATTGTTGTTTTTAACCCTTTTCCAAAATACAACAAATCTGCAGCAGACGACTTTGAAAACAATCATGCAAAAACATGGAAAATCTCAATAAATGAAAGTGTAATGACTAAAGAAAGTTGAAAACCTTGTGGTTCAAGGTGAAATTGCTCATTTTGAGCAATTTCTCCTTTTGTCACTATGTTTTCAAAAGACGTCTGCTGCAGATGTGTCAGAATGCAAGTGGGAAAGGGTTAAATACAGTGAGGGCTTTTCTATCTTTTTTACAGGAACTTGTCAGTTTCTTACAGAAGCAAGACCCCACAAAACAGTATGTTGTCACGACAACCACAGCAAATCTAGCAAGGTCATCAGATTCTCAGAGAAAGGTCATTGTTACAACATCCGGTCATAGTGACTTGGCAAAACAGGTTGGTTACACAGCTTACATATGTTTTAAACATCTTGACAAATATATATAAAATCTCTTTAAATTAAAGTAGATTTATTATTTTATTGATAAAAAAAACATTATGACTAAAAGAGAAATTGGTCATTATGAGCAGTTATCTGCTTTTGTCATCTACAGTGGATGCGTCAAAATGTGTAGCTTGTGGGAAAGGGTAAATTCATTATAACCCCTTCGAAGAAGAGGGGGTATATAGGAGTCACTGTGTCGAGCAGTCTGTTGGTCGGTCGGTCGGTTGGAAGCCATATTTTGTCCGGCCCATTTCTTACAAACCACTGGGTTGAATTCAATAACATTTTACATGAAGCTTCTATACCAAGAGGAGATGTGCATATCCTAAAGGAGTTACAATTGCATGATATTTTACAGAGTTATGGCCCTTTTACTAATTAAGTTGTGGTGTAGGTCAAGGTGCTGTTTAGGGGGGTATTTTGTCCGGCCTATTTCTTACAAACCACTGGGTGGAATTCAATAACATTTTACATGAAGCTTCTATACCAAGAGGAGATGTTCATATCCTAAAGGAGTTACAATTGCATGATATTTTACAGAGTTATGGCCCCTTTACTAATTAAGTTATGGTGTAAGTCAAGGTGCTGTTTAGGGGGTATTTATCATCTTCAGTGATAGTTCTAGTTCTATTTATTCTATTTTAACATTTTATTGGCCGGATTGCTTTAGCAATTTCGGTCTATAGATTGGCGATGTCTGTCTGTCTGTCCACATTTTGGTTAATGTTTCAGGTTGAGGCAAAATCTCAGCACTGGAAAGGGTTACAAACTTGAAACTTTGCCTGAAGGTAACCAGTAACAAGTTCTAGGGATTTCTATGGTTACTTTGACCTTGGTTTGTTGATTTTCAAGGTAAAATTGCCGACAATCCAGCCTTATCGTCTTCAGCGATTTCTTGTTACCCATGATACAATAACATGTATAAATATAGGGAAATATAAATCCGCAATGTATCGATGTTATGCAAATGGGGAGTCTACACAGTATAAAGTATTTTGTTGTCATTTTGAAAATAAATCTATCCAGAAAAGGCTTGGGCAACATTTTTGCTCCAATGTCTTCTTGTACATGTATTTGAAAACAAAAATGTATACTCTTTAAATGTTTCTCAAAGAATTGTAGTGTCCAGGTTTAAGCTGCCCTGATTGTACTGTTGAAAATAGTTATAAAAAGTCTTCTTCTTCAGATTACTTGTACATATATGTTGAAAATGGTTAATTTTTATTACGACAGCTCACTAAAACCCTGCAGCAGTCCCGGACAGAAACAACCCAGCAGTCATCAACTATTCTACATGATCTGATCCAAGCTGCTGGTATTGAGCCAGACACTAACCAAGAAAATCAATCAGGGGAAGTAACTATCAACCTTGATGAATCACAATTAGCTGCCTTGACATCGGTATCTCAAGGAACAACACAACCTAAAGGTAGGAAAATCCTTAGGAGCCTGGCATGCTTATATATATTGACGAGGGCTCAAACTGCCTTGTCATCTAGATTTGACCCATGTTTGCATTCTGATCTGATGCAAAATAAAAAATGACCATTGAATAAAGAGCTATGCAGCAGCATGTAGCCAAATATCTAACCTAAACACTGGTCACAAGGATTTTATTCACAAATGATCAGTTTACATTAATTTGGGCTGAGTAAGTTGAGCATTAATATATAAGCAGAGCAGAGTATGTTAAACATTAATTTTAGCTGAGAATCTCAAGCATTAATTTTAGCGGAATATGTTAAGCATTAAGTTTAGTTGAGTATGTCAAACATTAATTTTAGCTGAGCATGTCAAACATAAATTTTAGCTGAGTGTCAAACATAAATTTTAGCTGAGCATGTCAAACATAAATTTAAGCTGAGTGTCAAACATTCATTTTAGCTGAGCATGTCAAACATAAATTTTAGCTGAATGTCAAACATTCATTATAGCTGAGCATGTCAAACATAAGTTTTAGCTGAGTGTCGAACATTAATTTTGGCTGATTATGTCAAATTAGTTCTAGCTCAGTGTCAAACATTTATTAGTCCCCTACCGGCGTGCCGAAGGGGACTATTAGGTTTGCACTCCGTCCGTCAGTCAGTCAGTCCGGCAAATTTTTGTCCGGAGCATATCTCCAAAACTGTACTAGCTATGGCTATGAAATTCCATATGTGGATACATCTCATCAATGCGGAGTGCAGTGCATATGAACCATAACTCTTGCTTCCCTAATTTTTGAGTTATTTCCCTTTCTTTATTTTCATACTTGATTTTTGTCCGGAGCATATCTCCAAAACTGTACTAGCTATGGTTATGAAATTTCACACATGGATGCATCTCATCAAGGGGGAGTGCAGTGGACATGAACCATAACTCTTGCTTGCCTAATTTTTGAGTTATTTCCCTTTCTTTATTTTCATACTTGATTTTTGTCCGGAGCATATCTCCATAACTATACTAGCTATGGCTATGAAATTTCACACATGAATACATCGTATCAAGGGGGAGTGCAGTGGACATGAACCATAACTCTTGCTTGCCTAATTTTTGAGTTATTTCCCTTTCTTTATTTTCATACTTGATTTTTGTCCGGAGCATATCTCCAAAACTGTACTAGCTATGGTTATGAAATTTCACACATGGATGCATCTCATCAAGGGGGAGTGCAGTGGACATGAACCATAACTCTTGCTTGCCTAATTTTTGAGTTATTTCCCTTTCTTTATTTTCATACTTGATTTTTGTCCGGAGCATATCTCCATAACTATACTAGCTATGGCTATGAAATTTCACACATGAATACATCGTATCAAGGGGGAGTGCAGTGCACATGAACCATAACTCTTGCTTCCCTAATTTTTGAGTTATTTCCCTTTCTTTATTTTCATACTTTATTGTCTTGATATACCTAAACATTGGGTTGCTATGACAACAGAAACAGACTCAAAAGTGCAAACCGGTAGGGGACTATGGTATTGCTTGCAATCCTCCAGTTACTTGTTTTAACTGAGTATGTCAAGCAATGTAAATAGTGTGAGTGTTTCTGTGTAGCCTCGAGTTATTCCAAACAAGTAGGCCAATGCTGCTAATATTTTAGTTTTATGCTGAGAATTTTCATCACAAGTGAAAATGGATACATATTGGCTAGTCTAGAATTGTATAAATGCCCAAAATGGTTGTTAACTCATTCATAAAATGGATGTTAAATTCTCTGTTGCATATGTGCAAGGTTAGCCATTCATGGCCTCATGACCTTTTTTTTTTTTTTTTTTTTTACTAGTTTCAGTATCTCAAGCAATGCCTAACAATGAATGGTTTGAATATGATGTAACAGATGAACAGGGCAACACATACACCCATACAGCTGAGTCAGCGGATACGGCCGCTGCTATTCAGTCTTTACTTGACATGCAGGCAAATAATGCAGGACATGCAGGACAAAAACCCAAAGTAACTGTACAAAGGTTAGATTTTCTAGTTACTGTATTCAATACCTTGCACTTATTTCGAGGGCTTGGCAAGAAACGGTTGTAACTAAAATTTGTATTTTTCTACCAAGGTTAATCACCTTGCCATAAAGTCTTTATAAGCGTTAAATCCTTTTTCTTGGTAAACAATGGAAATTTAGGTGCCATTGCTCGTTCTCAGCAATGGCACCTAAATTTGCATTGTTTACAAAGGGGTCAAAATTGCCCCTAAACAAGGGTTTTCAAAATAGGTTTTTAGTTACAACCGCTTCACACCAAGCCCTCATTATTTATGAGCCCGTCCATGGTGGAAAGGTACTGCTGGCTTGTGTATCTGCAAATTCTGGTCCCACAACAAACCTGCAGCAGACAAACATCTAGGCTAAAGAAATTGACATATCAATAAATGCAAGCATAGTCAAACCTGTGCTAAAGACCATCTTGGAACACCAATTCCCCCATCTGTAGGGACCATGCTTTTAGTTTCCCAAATAATCATTTCCTGTATAAATAACCATGCAATTAAAGACCACCTGTGAACAAAGGCTAGATTGTTCACTTCCCATTGGTGGTCTTTAAACACAAGCTTGACTCTATAATTATTAAATAAAGTTGAAAACCTTGTGGAAAAGGGTGGAATTCCTCTACGAACAATTTCTTCCTTTTCCACTACGTTATTAAAAGTCATCTTGTGAAGATGCAACAATAAGAAGGAAAGAGTTAAAACAAGTGAACGATACATAAAACTTTCATTATCCTTGTTTGAAAGTTAAATCTTTAAATGAAATAAAATAATTCAAAAATGCTTTTGAAGACCAATGAAGAATTTATTTCCCAAGCTACTTAAACTTTACTTTTTGCATATCCTGCTGTGTAAGGGTGCCACTTAACCCTTTCCCACTTGCAGACACATTTACATGCAACTGTTAACCCTTTCCCTCATATAAACGCTTTCGGATGCATCTGCAGCAGTCGGCTTTTTTAAAACATAGTGACAAAAGAAGAAATTGCACAAAACGTGCAATTTCTCCTTTTGCCACAATGTTTTCCATTTTTAGTCATAGGTTATCCATTCAATTATGGAGATTTTCTATGTTTTGACAAAATACGTTCAAAGTCGTCTGCTGCAGAATTGTCGTATGAGGGAAAGAGTTAAAGACAACTTTGAAAATTTTGTTGCAAAAGATGAAACTTCTCATAATGAGCACTTTCTCATTTTGTCACAATGTTTTCAACTCTTTTCAATAATTACACTTTCATTTATAGAGATTTTTCTGTTTGTTCCTAGTTGTTTTCAAAATCAACTTCCTCAGATTTGTTGTATGTGGGGGAGGGTAAAGGATCAGATATCGTAATCTGTTGTCCATTACACTTTCACTTACCAACACTTTGGCATGTGGTTTTTTTCTCAAAAACTCTTCTGATTTTAACCCTTTTCCACATACAATAAATCTGCTGCAGACGACTTAAAAAAACATTCCCGGGAAAAAAAATGGAAACTTCCTTCAAATGAAAGTACAATAATTGAATAGATTTGAAAACATGGTGACAAAGGAAAAATTGCTTGTTTTGAGTAATTTCTTCTTATGTCGCCATGTTTTCAAAAAGCCATCTGCTACAGATGCGTCAGAAAGCATCTATATGAGGGAAATGGTCAAGGAATGAAACAGTTTGTTAAAGTCGTCACTTCATAATTTTTTTTTTTTCTCATTTTAGATCTGCAAGTGTAGATATAGGTCAGTTATCGGATCATTTAAATCAACAACAATTTTACACTCTAGGTAAGATTTTCACTTGCACTATTGTAGCTCTTTATTATGTACACCTGACCAGATCAACAAATTTTACAGTATTTTTTTAGTAGCAGCTGAATCAAGTCGCGATAGCTCAGTCAGTAACAACAAGGGCTATCAATCCAGGGGTTGGGGTTGAAACTTGGGCTCAGCCATTCATTTGTTCTGATGATTGATAAACCTCATTGTGACTAGCATCATTCGTCATCAATCAAATGACTAGTCTAAGTGGGAAGGTAGCCCTTTATATAATTTGGAAGAATTGATCCTTATGTGACCTTCTACAAAATATGTTCAAACCAGTTTGATTGTTTTAGAAACACGGCCACAAGGAAGCACTTGAAAAGGGCTACAATGATTCATATCGAAATATTGTTCTCCAAAACTGCATGTCTTTTTTCAAGACAGTATGACAGATATATATCTAAGGTGTTCCTCTCTCCAAAAATTGTTCAAGCCATATTGATATCTGGAAGTACTTAAATGTCAGGAGACATCAGAAATTGTCTGTACTCTTTTGAATACAGGAACAAATGGCACTCTTGTATTTGACAATAATCTTTTTTTGCAAATTCCAGAACAAGCAATGACACTTTTAAACAACCCAGATGGTTCAACAGACAAAGAAGTGCAATCTCAACCACCTGTATCGACCATACCGACTGAAACTCCATCGCAGGTACGTGTTTCACAGGTAAGTCTTTCCAACAAATATAGTCATATTATCTGTAGTAGACAACTTTTAAAAACATTGTTGCAAAAGAAGAAATTGCTCATGGTGAGCATTGTTTTCTTTTGCAACAATATTTACAACTCGATACTTAGTTACCCATGCCAGTTATTTCCAATATATCTCGAAAATGTTGCATTTGTAAGGGCAATTCTCACAAAAAATGAGAAACATTGGAATGCCCAAGGAATACACCAAAAGTGTTACCTCCCCTTTAAAATGTTTTTGCCTAGATGCTTTTAATGTCCGCTGCAGTAGATTTGTTGTATGTGGGAAAGGGTTAAGATGAGGAGAACTGTTTATGATCAGCACCTCTTCATTAAGCGTCCCAAAATAGTTATAAAGAATACCGTGTAGAAAAGAAAAAGCTGAGAACTGATGTTTGAAATAGGAGAAAGGTTATACCTTTTAAGGACGTATCTTGGCAGAGAGTTTCCACTTATTATGTGACACAAAGAGGTACCACACATATACGTATAAATATACTCGCGTTCTTTTCTACATCTTTATTCACTAACAAGGATATTGTCTACGTATCAAAACCAAACATAATTTCTGTGTCTCAATCCTGTCAGTCGTCCAGAAAATAAGCTCCCTAGCAAATGAGCCTTCCATCAGGCGTCTCTCTCGGGCAGCCAGCCCGAACAAGACTCCCAATCTCTATCTCTCTCTCTCTCTCAAGCCGGTTATATCATAAAGCCCTGCAGCAATCAGTCCTTTCAGCTACAAGCACTTCCAGCCACAAGCCCCGTCGCTGTTTTAAGTTAGGGCTTATATACCTGGCTTGCTTATCCCAATAATAACATTGTGACGTAAATGCTCAGGTATACAGAACTCATCCGTGGCAGGACGTAGGAAGACATTTTGTTACAATTATTATTATCATCCGAAAGACTTAAAAAAATAATAGAGATAGCTTTCCCATCTTGGCAATTAGGTCTGTGGAGTTAGCATTAGTTCTGACTCTGGTGTCAGGATAAATGGACCAGCAGTACAGGTCAGGCCTCCGAAAAACCGAAAATTTGCCGGTCTGGTCCGATTTTTAACTCTCCGCACAGATTTCAATCATAAAACTAGTAAAGCAATCGGTCCAGATATTTTCATAAATCTCACTAATACCTATATGCGCCTAAAATCCTAGTTTGTACACATCGTCTTTGTTTCGGAGACCTTCGAGAGAGTCACCGTGACCTTAACAAGATAATCAGTCCAATAAATTGTGACAATTGTGTAATATAATTGTTCCTTGTGGTTTGATAGATGATACATGGGGTATAGGTCTTCTTAAAAAGTGTTTGCAGCTTATTTATTACAAGTTGATCGAGACAGCACAGCTAATTGACTTGTTATTTTTATTTTAGGACCGTTTGTAATTTTCAAACTGTTAAAATCGATCTACTGTTTCAAACCATTGAACTACATCTAAGGTGCTTATTAATGGAAATGTTTTCTCTAAATATGTGAGAAACATTTCAGTCATGGTAATTCCAAAACAACAAAGACATTTTTTTTAGTAAAAGGTTTATATTTATGTAGACAAAACATTGTTTACCGTACAGAGCTGTAAATAAGAGAATTGTATCTTCTCTGCGTCGCCAATTATTTTCTAGTAAGTACTATATTGGAGTACGGGTCAAACTTTCTTCAGTCTGAAGGAGCAATGTTAACATGCGTGGTTATGTTCGTCTGCAAATTTTAGAAAATTATGATATGTAAAGTACATGTACTTCTACATTGACATTATCGAGCGATGACACTGTTATGCAACCATCTATGCAAAGTAACATGCAATAAACATGAAGTTTGTGTATGTATTTTGAAAAGTCAAAATTTCTGGAGACCTGATGTACATACACTTTCTGATGCCTAAAACATTTTACCGGATCGCTTAAGATTTCAAAATTTCCGAAGCCTTGGTACAGGTAACTAACTCAGGAAATGCAGTCATATATCTAAAAAATTGTTTAAAGAGGTGTAAAACACTTAACAAACAAATCTACTATCATCCCTAGTTTTGATTTTCATCTTGTCCTGTCCAACTTAACATTTAAAATTCTTGGAATATCAAAATAGGAATGTTGATTTGAGCCGCGAACAGCATAGAACCTGGTCAAATGGCATGGATGTGCAGGCTGGCCTGGTTCTTTACTGGTGGCACTGGATTCACTTAACCCTTTCCCTCATACAATAATTCTGCAGCAGACGACTTTGAACATATTTTGTCAAAAAATAGAAAATCTCTTTAATTGAATGGATAACCTATGACTAAAAGTGGAAAACATTGTGGCAAAAGGAGAAATTGCTCGTTTTGAGCAATTTCTTCTTTTGTCACTATGTTTTCAAAAAGCTGTCTGCTGCAGAGGCGTCAAAAAGCATCTATATGAGGGAAAGGGTTAAACCTGTTCCAGCAGTCAAGAGGTCAAAAACCTGTTTTCCACATACGGCAAATATGCAGCATACAACTTTGAAAACATTTAGGAAAAGATATGGAAATTGCTTCTTTTTATAAAAATTTCTCCTTTTTGTCACAGTGTTTTCAAAAGTCTTCTGCTGTAGAAGCGTCTGAAAGCGTCTATATGTGGGAAAGGGTTTAACATGGTTGCTGATCTGCGAAATATGCGCAAAGAGAAATTGCTCAAATTAACAATTCCTTCTTTTCTCATAATTTTTAATACATATTCCTTTAACAGAGGCTTCAAAAGTGTAAAACATAAAAGAAAAGTTTAAATTGCTTCAATTGAGGCACTTTGATCAATCCTATATTTTGTTTCAGACTATATTGGACTCTGTTGATACCAGTTCAGAAGACATCTATACCGCCGTGCCATTGAAAACTGTCATCTCCACCACACAGTCGTCATCAAACATCATTCTACCATCAGTATCTTCGTCATCTGGTGTAGGGGACAACATAAAAACTCAAATCATCAAAAAGAGAAGTGACCTTGAATCTCATGGTGGCCTTGACCCCCAGACGGGAATGTTTTATGTGGATAAAAACAATTCTGACCTTGTCGCTAAAGAAGTTGTCATTGTTAAGAGTGGTACCAGCATCAGTAGAAGTGTTGAAGAAGCCAAGAACTATGACTTGCTGAGCAGTTCTCTTGCTCAGGCCCAAATTGACCTTGACCCATTTCAGTTTATAGACGAAAGTCAAGTGAGTGCTAAATTAGTGGAAGGGGCAAATGTGGTACAGTCAACGGATACAACCATCATTGAAAATCCAACTATAGGTTAGTGTGAAAGTCATGTGACAAGAGCTATAATCTAGAAAAAGGGGCGTTTCTAAAATATATGTCCTCCGTTACCCTGAAGAAGAAATATCCTCAGAGGAAAATGGTTCACCCTCTTAAGCAAATGAAACTACAAAAATAACTTGAAGATAAAAAATACACTTGATATTGTTTTGAGATATTTGATCCATCAATCTAACAAATACTAGTACAGTCAATTTTGTCTTAGGCAGCCACCACAGTGAGAGTCAAAATGTGGCTGCTAATCACAGGTGGCTGCTCAATACAAAGTCATCAAGAAAAAAATGTTATTTTGATTAATCTTCAACTGGCTGCTTAATACAAATGACTGCTAAACAGAGGCGAGAGCAACCTAAGTTTGACTGTAATACCAGTCTAGATAAGGAGGAGGTAATTGGTCTTTTCACATCCATATCTCTCTTATGACTCCACTTAACCCTATGTTGTGGGTACTCAAGAGAATCGTCTCACTGAGACGATTCTTTTGAGTACCCACAACATAGGGTTTGAGGGTCAAATAAGGATTTTGGGGATGTGAAATACTCTTCTTATCTAGAGCTCTGAATATATTATAATTTATTCATAAGACAACATCTGTCTAAAAGAATGACAATCTTTTTTGTGTGGCCTGCCTCTAAAGGGAGAAACTTATTGATCATTTATCCATCAGAAAAATCTTGTACTGGCTCCTTTAAACACTGTACATCACTTCCTGTGATAAGATGCTACATTCATTATTGTAAACAAATGCTGACTAAGTTAATACTTTGATAAGGAAATAATGATTGCAAAATGTATAGAATGTTACCTCTTTTCACAATGTCTGCAACCAGGGCTCACACTGTCATTCCCCATCTGAGCCATTGGCTGAAGGTGGCGCAGAGGAAATAAATAGCATCTGGCGAAATTCCAGTTTGCATCTGAAAATTCTCTGCAAAAATTATCCGTGCTTTAATGTTATGTATAAGTTCAGGGTTCATTGTTTAGGATCAGACATTAATCACTGTTTATTACACAGATCTTGTCATTGAATGCAAAGTGTTCTACATTATCCGGTGAAATTAAACTTGTAATCTAAATGTTTTGCTGAATTTGTATTCATTGTATGAGGTAGTCACTAGTCTGTTATGTTCGTAATCCTTTCCCTCATACAGATGCTTTAGATGCATCTGCAGCAGAAGACTTTTGAAAACATTCTGGCAAAAGAGATTTTCCATGTTTTTATCTACATGTTTTAAAAAACGTCTACTGCAGATTTGTTGTATGTGGGAAAGGTTTAAGTGAAACATTATTTTTTTGTAGAAAATGTAATAGAAACAAAACAGAATGTACCATTGGAACAACAAGTAGTTGTACAGAAGGTTGTCATAACAACACCAATTACGGCTGGCACCCAGACTATCAGGATACAGCCCAGTAGTACATTTATACCCATACAGGAAATTGTAAAGACGAGTACTGGTCAACCATCAACCATCACTATAGCATCAGCCAAACAGGTTTATTCAAATCTTCTTCCCTTAAACTACTTATCTGATTTCAAAAATATCTTTTACAGGAATGTTCCTTTAGTTAACAAGACACAAAATGAATTCCTTCTTTGTTTCCATGTAAATCGCCCAGTTTCACTGCTCAATTGTCACACTTTCTAAGCATTTTACAGGTAGAACACCTATATGATTGAAAAGGGTTACCTCTAAGCTTTAAAATAATCCAAGGAAAATGGGGGGGGTCATGTACTATGCAAGAAAGAATTCACCGTGTAAAGACCGTGGTCTCCGTCATTTTGAACGAAACTGGTTTTACAAACATACTCTACTGTCACGTTCAAACAAGGTCAAAATTCTTTATATGATCAAACCAATAATTTCCAGTGCATCCTATACATATTTACAAAGAATTTCAACTCAATGACATATATTCAATGCATTCTGGTGAAGGTATACACTTATTTCTATGCAAACAAAGTTTTTTTAGTGACTATTTTGTTGTAGATCAGCATGGCCACCCATCAATTTGGTGTAATTTGACTTTTAGTGATCCTATTTTAAAATTGTTTAAAAAATATACCTCCCTGCTGATGTAGCCTTGAGGGCATGTGACAAAGGTTCTATCTCCAGTCGGCTACTACCAAAGACTTTAAAGATGGAAATAGGGGCTTCACTTCTTGGAGGTCAGGGTTAAAGGGATAGCCACTCACTCAAGTGATGCGCTGGTGTTTTGATAAGCTTACCAGCAGTTCTGGTAATTTACCAAGAAAACAACGTGACATGACCAAAATATTGTTAACAAGTGGCGTAAAGCACCATGCAAAAATGCCTCAAAATGTGTCTGCAAGTGGGAAAGGGTTAATAATGGAATCAAAATACAGATTGTATGTTGAACTGAGTTTAAACAATATTGATAAGGATTGATTTATTTATAGTTCCTTGCCTCCATATTACAAATTTTCAGCAGACAGCTTCGAACATAGATAAAAATATGGCATATTTCCATAAACTAAATAGAGTTGAAAACATTGTGGCCAGAGGACAAATTGCACATATGAGTACTCTTTCCTTTTGTCACATTGTTTTAAATAGGCGCCTGCTGCAAACGCATCGGAATTATTTGTTTAATCCTTCATTCTGTGTTCTCAAACAATCATCTCTTTGACATGATTCTTTTGAGTACCTTCAACACAGGAATAAATGTCAAGTGAGGATTTTAAAAGTTTAATTATTTAAAAGAATTCAAAACAGTTTTCAAAAGATATCTGCTACAGAAGCATCAGAAAGAATATGTATGTGGGAAAGGGTTTCTGAAAGGTCACGCCTCGAAGATCTATAGATCACTATATATTTAACCACCATGGTGTAATGGTTGAGTGTCCACCTCGGGTGCTGAAGTTTGTAGGTTTGATTTCCGGGCGGGGTCATACCTAAGACTTAATCAGTGTTAATAATAGCTTTCCCTCCTTGGCGTTCAGGTTTTTGGGGTAAACATTACAACAGACTCGCTGGTGTCAGGATATAATGGACCGTTAGTACTGGAAATTTCCCAGGAAACGCGGTGATATAAGCCGCGTACATGTACCCATACAAAAACCACTATTTTATACATTTCAGATTCCTAGTTCTGTGACCTTGACACCACAGAGCTCTGCTCCTTCCAGTATACATGTGACAGTTGAGCCCAGTGGTATCGACACATCCCACATGAAAATTGAAGATTTTACCAGTCAACAGCTCACGGAGAAGGGGGACTTTGTTGGTGTGGAATCTGTGGATCACATGGAGGAAATAGCTACATTATCAAGTCCTTCGGGTATGATTTAAGTGTGCCTCGAAGGTGAAGTTGTAAAGTGACTGCCTCTGTTGCAGGAGGTGGCAGGTTAGATCCCCTGCAGAGTTATACCAAAGACTTGGCCCTTAGGATTGTAGGGTTGGCATTATAACTGATACGCTGGTGTCAGGATAAGTTGACCAGTAGTAATGGTAACTTGTCACGGAAATGCCATGATGTTACTGAAAAAAATGTTTAAAAGTGGTGTAAAACATCATACAAACTAAAGAAACTTTAAGAGTTTGAGCTGGGCTCTGTGAAAAGCAAACTTAGGAGATGTTCGATGTATAGCTGCTGAAAACAAGAGAGCAGCTGCTGAATTAACCTCTTTTCACATACAGGCACTTTCGAGCACCTCTGCAGCAGATGACTGGAAAACGTTGTTGCAAATGGAAAACATTGTGGCAAAAGGAGACAATTCTCAGTCATAATGAGCAATTTCTCATTTTGCTAGAATTGTTTAACTTTATTTTATAATTGTTTTTTTTTATCATGGAGAGTTATATATATATATGACTAAAATGTTTTCAAAGTCGTCTTTTGCAAATTTGTTGTGTGTGGACAAGTGTTTATACAGTTAAAATATATATAAGTGCATTCTGGGACAACTTTAAATGGCTACTTAACCGTTTCTCATAAAAGTCAATTCTTTGGCAGAAGACTTCAAAAATGACCTGGCTAAAATATCGGAACCCTATGTTAATGATTTTTTTTTATAGGAGCAATTTCTTCTTTTGCTACAATGTTATCAAAGGTCTTCTGCTGCAGAGGCGTCAGTAAGCATCTGTATGTTGGAAAGGATTAAAAGAGAGGACCAAAAACAAGTTTGACTAATTATCATTATTACACCGATATTATTAATAACAGGTCAATTATGTGATCTTCCGATCGGTTAACCAGATAAAATCATAGATAAAAATTATATTACTTTTGTGTTTTGTTATTTTGCTTTTTATTATTGTTGTTGTTTTAACTCGCATTTCCCGATCGTGTATAAATCAGACTAGAACGATGTTATCATTCATCTTAACCAACTTTTTAAAAAAGAAATCTTGTTCCTTTCTGTTTAGAAAATATTTACAAGTCGAAGTGATTTGATAATGTCATGAATGAAAACATCATATTCTCTGCGTAGAATAAGTTTTACAAAGTACTATAACAGACAAACGATAAACACAAGAGAGACTGAGAACATTATTTTTATATTTACTTTATTATAATCATCTATTGTGTTGATAAATTCAATGTCTTATTCTCAATTTAAAAATAAAAGAGTTTATTTTAAAATGGAATGACATGAATAAACAACTATTTGAAGACGTGGATCAGGAACAACATTTTGGATATGTATTTAACAGCAATCGTGAAAAAGCATGGATTAACCAAAAGGATCGCCTAGTCAATTAGTTTTTTATTCAATATGTATGGGTCTTAAAGTCCTGTATAATTTTAGTTCTCTAATATTGTTATGAAATAGATGAAAAGTAAGTGACATTGAGGGTATGATCTTTTTATGTTTATCTTTTATTATTTTCTGTAAGTCATAATTGACGACAGCAATATGAATTCCAAATATACAGTGGTCATACAAAGACATGCATAAGTGAACTTTATCATCATTTAGCCCATTATTTGTTTTAATTTATATTTCTGTCATAGAAGTGATGTATAACCACAAACTGCTGATGTATATATATTTATTTATCTGTATATATATATAAACACATATTTTAAGCTTGTCCATTTTTCGAAGGAAAAGATTCGGGGTATTGTGATACCCTTTGCTCCATGGTCTGTGTCTGCATCATCATAAAATTTAAACCTTACCTAATAAGTTTAAAAATATTCAACATCTTTAAATGAAACTTGGTACACATGTTCCTAGGAACATATATATACACCAAATCACATAACTCAGTTTAGCGTGACTGATACGTTGCCCATAACTCGAAAGCTGTTCCAACATTTTCAAATTGAAACTTGGTACAAATGTTCATTACTCTGGCTTTAATAATTATTTAGTTGTGCCCCTTTTCCGACTAACAAAAGACACACAAGCGATGGCGTTCGCTCCGCCTCACTCTTGTGTTATCTATATATTGTGGTTGTTTACATTTTTTTAATTGTTAATCTATTGATATATTACTGATACAGAAATTTCTTTTTCCCAGCTGGTTCCAGTCTTTCTGACTCGCAAGGAGAGGGTTCCCAGTTTTTTGAAACGCAGGCAGGGGCGACCAAGAGAAAGAGGTCATATGTATCTGGAGATGAGAGTACTGGTTCCCCACCCTCTGGACAGGGGGCTGCAGGGAGCTGGGTTAGGGCAGCTTTAGGGTAAGAATAGTCTTTGGTTTATACTCAAAGTTTCCAAGTCTTTCCTTTGTAGACATGAAAAGAACATGCAGTTAACCTGAAGATATCCTTATATTCTAGGATTATTTATGCTAAATATTTATTAACCTTTTCCAACATATGGACAATTCTGACACCTCTGTTGCAGATAACTTTTAAAATCATAATTAGGCAATTTCTCCCTTTGCCACAATGCTGTCAACTTTCTTCAATAATTGTTCTTTCATTTTTAGAGAGTTTTAATACTTTTAACCAAATGATTTTAAGGCCTTCAGCTGCAGGTTTGTTGTATGTGGGAAAGGGCAAAATGAAGAACCAAACAGCCTTGTCAGAATCTTCTTTGTTTGCCATATATAGTCATACAAAGATCATGGAGACATCTGGAGAACTTGTTTTAACAAGGAATGTAAATGAGCGATAAGCAAATCCCGTTGTACACCTGTAATCATATCAAAATATCACGTGGAATAACAATTTCTTTTTAAAATTTCACATTTTTGTATCAAATATGAATTCGTATATTGCAAATTTACAACACAATGAACACATGTTTATTCCGATTCAACTAAAGCAAGAGATAAATGCAAAAACTTGATTTTTTTTTAATATAATTTGAATAATGACTGGTTTAAAGACAGTTATTGTTATTTTAAAGTATTAACCCTTTCCCTCATACGACAGTTCTGCAGCAGACGACTGAACGTATTTTGTAAAAACATAGAAAATCTCCATAATTGAATGGATAACCTATGACAAAAAGTGGAAAACATTGTGGCAAAAGGAGAAATTGCACGTTCTTCTTTTGTCACTATGTTTTCAGAAAGCCGTCTGCTGCAGAGGCGTCAGAAAGCGTCTATTTGAGGGAAAGGGTTAACAGTTATGTCCTAAATAACACATAATGAAACAAAAAATATCAAAGAATATCAAAAGTTTCCTTTTGTTAAGATGTTTTTATCTATTGCAAAAGAAGAATGTTTAACTTTCAGAAAGTGATTTTGTTATGGTCATCTGTTCAATAGTTTCAAGTTTAACTTGCTATAGATGTTGTGACGGGTGATATTTGAGGATACAATTTAGTTACTTATCAGTGTCATCTACGTCTGGGTTTTGATCAATACTGACCATACAAATAAGCATTGTGAACTTTACCAATGTAAACAGCTATTTTTGTTGGGAGTATGACTGAAAATGGTCTTGGGAAAGGGAGACTAGGGTTTGATTCCCAGTCAAGTCATACCAAAGACTTAAATAATGGTAGTAATGGGTTCCTTCCTTGGCACTCAGGGTTGCGGGGATAGCATTATAACGGATGGATCTGTTTCGGGATCAATTAACCCTTTCCCTCATACGACAATTCTGCAGCAGACGACTTTGAACATATTTTGTCAAAACATAGAAAATCTCCATAATTGAATGGATAACCTATGACAAAAAGTGGAAAACATTGTGGCAAAAGGAGAAATTGCACGTTTTGTGCAATTTCTTCTTTTGTCACTATGTTTTCAAAAAGCTGTCTGCTGCAGAGGCGTCAGAAAGCGTCTATATGAGGTTAAATAATGGTAGTAATGGCTTCCTTCCTTGGCACTTAGGGTTGAGGGGATAGCATTATAACTGATGGATCTGTGTCAGGATCAATTAACCCTTTCCCTCATTCGACAATTCTGCAGCAGACGACTTTGAACATATTTTGTCAAAACATAGACAATTTCTATAATTGAATGGATAATCTATGACTAAAAGTGGAAAACATTGTTGCAAAAGGAGAAATTGCTCGTTTTGAGCAATTTCTTCTTTTGTCACTATGTTTTCAAAAAGCTGTCTGCTGCAGAGGCATCAGAAAGCATCTATGTGAGGGAAAGGGTTAAACAGGTAGAACTGGTATGTTACCTAGAAAACACTGTTGTATAGATAAAATACAATTGAATACAGAATAAAACATCATTCTAACCTGAATGACTGATAAGCCAATATTAAATAACCTGATTAGACTTTAATCGGGTACTGGCTGATAGAGATAGTTGTTGGTCCCAAATTCTTGATAGTGTTTCATTCCATTGGGCAACTCAGAAAGAAGAGAAATATTTTTGTTTGTGGTCTGTCTTGGCTGGGGTGATGCTTAGGTATCAATTCTCTTTTTGTCTCTCCGCTTGTCTTGTCATCCTTTGACGTAAACACTAATCTCACTATTGTACTTCGAGGATAAGTAACTGTCAAAGGAACCACCTCCGTGATCATTGATGTAGTGGAAGAGCATCCGCCTCAGGGTGGTAGATTGCTGGTTTGATCCATGGCAGGCTCATACCAAAGTCTTTATAAATGGTAGTAATGGTTTTCCCTCCTTGGCACTCTGGATTATGGGGTTAGCATTACCACTGACTCGCTTGTGTCAGGATAAATGGACTAGTAGTACTGATAACTTACCAAGGAAAGGCTGTGATATCACTGAACAACTTTTGAAAGTGTTGTAAAACACCATACACACGAAGACTGTCAAAGATTTGCTTTGTTTGTAAATATATATTAATGGGTATGAATTACATGCATTTTCTTTAGTTTTTCTAAATAACTTGTGATTTTAGAGTTCTGAACAAAGTAGCCAAATACCGAGGAATGAACAGAGAGAAGAACGATCTAAATGCTGCAGCATGGTTTACACAGCCAGGTTAGTGGAGATGCAATCATATCATTTTGTCTGTCTTTCATACTTCTAGAATCATATTTCTTGTGCTCTGATTTGTATAATCAAACTGTTTATATGTGACTTGTGACAAAATGGCTCAAATGCAGTATTTGAGTGAAATTGAGATATGCTTATTTTCAGAAAGTTGCAAGCATTTTGAATAAACAACCACTAAAACTCGAACATTTTAGAAAATAACCTTTATTTTTTCATTCTGAATGTGTGCAAAAGGCAACCTTCATGCTTCTATATTTTAAAGATCATTTTAAACAAAATACAAAGATCTATGCAGGTACGTTTATGAATATACGGTTTTGACACAAAAATAATTTATAAAACTTGGGAACTGATTTTTTAGATTTTGAACCTTTCCTACGCGTAGCTGACGACTATGAAAACATAAAGGAAAAAATAAATGAGCTGTCCTGCGATAAAACAAACATTGTGGACTCTGTATAAACTATCGAGCCGGTTCAGCCTAAGCATGCCGCAACACCCTGATCAGCCTAAGCATGCCGCACAGGTTAACCCGGACAGACACTTTTCGCCTCCTGTAGATTTTCTCTTTCAGGAATCATTACTCTATACATCTATACCCCTAAGTCGGAATGTGTTGGCCCGGATAAGCCTGCACGGTATGTGCAGGCTGATCTGGGTCGATACATTACGCAGATATCATAATGTTGGGTTATTTGCAGGATGGCTCAAATTTGGAAGCCTGTAGATAACCTTTTGGCAAAAGCAAAAATTGCTCATAATGAATAGTCTTCTCCTGCAGATGCATCAAAATGTGTCTGCATGTGTCAAAGGGTTAAACAACATCATTGAGTGTGAGATTGGCTGTTTCTTGTACTGATAGGAGTGTTTGCAAGAACTTTTCAAAAGCAAGAGTGATGGATATGTCTGAAACAAATATGTCTTTGGAAGACAGTGGTGCAGTGGTAGAGCGTTGGCCTCTCGTACCAAAGAACCCGCATTTGAATACCATGATGAGTGGATTCTGTCTTCAGGAATTTTTCCACACAAATGGCACGAGTACTGGTTAAGTCGCCAGGAAACTGACAAGCGATTAATATAAGCTGAAAGCTTTTTCGCAATCGATGTAAAATAAATGTAAACAAATATAAGCAGTATCCACTGACTCCTTTTGAGGCATCTGTAGCAGACAACATTTAAAAACAGAGTGGTAAAAGAAGAAATTAAGCATAATGAACATTTTCTTTTTCTAATCTTTACAACTCTATTCAATAATTGTACTTTCTTTCATAAAGATGTTCTATATTTTTACCTAGATGTTTTCAAAGTCTTCTGCTGCAGTTGTGTTGTATGTTGGAAAGGGTTTTAATGCAGAATTATACATCTATATATTGTAGTTGACCCAGAGGATGCTCCAGACTATTACGCTATTGTAGAAAATCCTATGGACTTTGGAACCATCAAGAGAAAATTAGAGGTAACACAAATTGTTTTGCTTTTAACCCATTCCCATATACAACAAATCTTCAGCAGACAACTATGAAATGTTGGACTAAAATGGAATTTTTTATAATGTAAAAGATGCTCATTAATAGCAACTTTTATATGCCCATATTAGTACAGGTCATATTATGGAAACACCTGCTGCAGCAGGCGGTTGTCACATGTTGTGCGCTCTCGAGGTTGAACCGTTTTCATCCAATCATCACCTACTTGTTTAACATGCTGGTGGGCAATATATCCAGTTTGATAACCAGCCAAACCTTTTGGTTTATGGCCCTTGAATTGTCCAAAATAAGCCAAATGAGCCTTGTCCGCTCTCTTAAGGGCCTTTCACACACTACCGATGTACCTTGCCGGGACTTAACTGCAATTAACAACGGCGGGAAAATCGGCGGAGCTGCGTCAAGAAAGCACTTGAAAAATCATAATTAGCCTTATCAATATTGCTAAGAGCAGTAGTACATATGCAGGACTATATGTACCAGTACTGTACACTTTGATTCCACCGGAGAGCCGTCGATTTATTACGGCACGCTACCGGTGCTCAACTGACATCAACGAAGCCATACTGGAGTACTGCCGTTGTATTTCCATTGCTCGCTCCGGCATTGCGACGGCATTAACTTTTTGAGCATGTTCAAAAAAATATATTGTCGCCTGCCGTTGCTAAATTTTTCGCCGATGTCCTGACGATGTACTACCGTTCTTAGCGATATGATACTGTGGCGCTGCTGTACTAGTACCGATCCCCCAAAATCACCAAATGTATGCTCTGGTATAGCTCAGGCGAGCCAAATTGGCTAGGTCTGACAGGCCCTTTAGTCAAACAGTTTTCATCCAATCTTCACCAAACTCTGTAAACATGGTTGTGGGCATAATGTTTGGGCTGCTCTTAAACTTTAACAATTTTTTCAATCCACATCAAACTTGCTTTGAATGTTTATGGGCATAAAACCTCGATTGCGTTAACGACTGGCCCAATCACTTAAGCGAATCCAGAGTTATGCCGCCCTGACAGGTGTACTTTGTGACACCTTTGCACTTTTTATCCTTTGGCCAAAATTGTGTTTCCTATTGCAAATACATCAAAATGCATTTTCATTTTACGAATGGTTTATGTCTCCTTCTTTCTAGGTTTACCCTTTCCCTCATATAGAAGCTTTCTGATGCCTCTGCAGCAGACGGCTTTTGAAATCATAGCGACAAAGGAGGCATTGTTCAAAACGAGCAACTTCTCCTTTGTGAGTGTCGAATTTATTCCGGGTATGTTTTCAAAGTCGTCTGCTGCAGATTTGTTGTATGTGGGAAAGGGTTAATGAATTCATGGTTTTCAAAAAGCTGTCTGCTGCAGAGGCATCACAAAGCGTCTATATGAGGGAAAGGGTTAAGGTTGGATTACCTTGTATGCCTTTTTCTTGAGAATATCTTTTAACCTTTTCCCTCATATAGATGCTATCTGACGCTTCTGCAGCATACAACTTTTGAAAACCCTGTGGAAAAAGAAGAAGTTTTCTCATAATGAGCAAGTTTTCCTTTTGCCACAAGGTTTTAAACTGTATTTCGAATTTAAAAAGGAATTAATGGAGATTTTTGACAATATGGTTTCAAAGTCGTCTGCTGCAGATTTGTTTTATTAGAGAAAGGGTTTTTGGTTTGTTTCTTCAGTTTGGTTAATTTTACCTGGTTCTGCCTTTCTATGGAGCATGAATGATATTTTTTATACTGCAGGCTAGTAAATACATCACGTTTGAAGATTTCCATTCTGATATGGTGTTAGTGCGAGAAAACTGCTTTCTATACAATCCAGAACAAAGTCGGGTTAGAAAGGATTGTGATGAAGTCTTTTCATTTTATATCCAAGAATATAATAGATTACTAGAAAAATGGCAAAAGGTATGTAGTCAACAATAAAGAAAAGTAGCTACTATACAAAATAACAAAATATGATAATATTGAATTTTAACTTTAGCCCTTGCCCATATACAGACACTTTTTGACGCCTTTGCAGCAGACGACTTTATAAACTCTATTAAAAATTATACTTTTATTGGTAGAGATTTTTCCTATATTTGCCTAGATTTAAAGTCCACTGCTGCAGATTTGTTGTATGATGAAAAGGGTTAAGTTAAATTTTAAAGTACATGTAGTCAACTTTGGGTAATGAAATCAAGCCTCCATCAATAACCAAAAGTATGATGCTTTCTGATGCAGATGACTTTTGTTTAAAAAACTTCAGCTGACAACTGTTGTAATGTAACTTTTCTAAAGTTTAAAGATGGCAAGAAAAAAATAAAATATTATAAAATTTAAACGAATGGGACTGGTTTTTAGGATAATGACTGACTGGCTGGTGTCAGGATAATTGGTTTTTGATTTGGGTCTCACGCCGTTTTCAACAATTTTTCAGACATATCACCGTGGCCGGTTCACCTTCTCATATGTTTCCTGGTTTTCTCACACCAGTACTCCACACAACATACTTTCCAAGCAACTGGCTGCTTTTCCACATAGACTGTTAGCATATTGGTGCAAGACGAATGACTTATGACAGTGACTTTTGTCAAACCTCGGAAAGAATGTTGGCCGAGTTGGGATTTGAAATCACAGTCCCTGGATTGACAGCCCACGTCGCTACCGACTGAGCTACCATGGCTCGGCTCAGGATAAATGGACCAGTAGTACTGGTAACTTACCCAGGAAATGCTGTGATATAACAAAAAAAATGTTGAAAACGGCGTACAACACCAAACAATCAAATCATAGATCATGTTTCTAATGCTAAGAGCAACATTACTGGGATGTTTTAATAGTTCACATATACTGGTTGTGCTGTGTTGATATTATAGCCGCGTTTAAAGGCGCTGAACTCCAGATGGTGATCAAAATTTTGAAATGTTGTCACTTCTGCAAATAAATTGCTAATAGTGACAACAAAGTATGTAATAAGTAGTTCAAAACTATTTTGGCAGTAAATCTTGAAATAAATATAAATTCAGGGTTTTCATTTTTAACCGATTGCAGGTCCTGCTTTGCACCTAATATTGCACTAGCCAAATTTATTTTTCTCAACCTAATTAACCCTTTCCCACATTCATCAAATATGCAGCAGACGACTTTGAAAACATAGTGACAAAAATCTAAAAAAAATCTCCATAAAAGACGGCTTAATTGTTAAATAAAGTTGAAGACATTGTGGCCAAAGGAGAAATTGCTCATCATGAGCAATTTCACCTTTGACTACAATGTTTTCAAGAGTCGTCTGCTGCGATTGCGTCAACATGCGTCTGCGGGTGGGAAAGGGTTAAGAATAAATCATTGTCCCTTCAAAATATTTATGATATATTGTTAACCCTTTCCCTCATATAGACGCTTTCTGATGCCTCTGCAGCAGAAGGCTTTTTGAAAACATAGTGACAAAAGAAGAAATTGCACAAAACGTGCAATTTCTCCTTTTGCCACAATGTTTTCCACATTTTGTCATAGGTTATCCATTCAATTATGGAGATTTTCTATGTTTTCACAAAATACGTTCAAAGTCGTCTGCTGCAGAATTGTCGTATGAGGGAAAGGGTTGATCAACTATTCTATCTTTTGGTTAAATTTGAAACATCCTCTTAGAACATTATTTTGTTTCAGACTCACATTGCTTCCCCGGTATCAAAAAAGCCAAGAACAGACCGAAGTCCAATCAGACCATAGCTATGCATCTTGTTATGGAACCTTTTACGTCCATACAACAAATCTGCAGCAGACGTCTTAGAAAAAATATCCAGGCAAAAACATGGAAAGTCTCTTAGCATGAAATTAAATTACTGAATAGATGTGTTAATCCTTTCCCCCTTATAGATGCGCCCTGACACCTCTGCAGCTGATAGCTTTTTGAAAACATAGTGACAAAAGAAGAAATTTCTCAAAATGAGCAATTTCTCCTTTTGCCACAATGATTTCCACTTTTAGTCATAGGTTATCCATTTAATTATAGAGATTTTGTATTTTTTGACAAAATATGTTCGTCTGATGCAGAATTGTCATATGAGGGAAAGAGTTAATCTGTATCTGCATTTTGGAAAGGGTCAACACAATGATAAAGGTGTGGACAATACATGAAAATGTTTAGAAAGTGAACGATCAGAAAAGCCAGTGTTATTTCTGTCTTTTGCCACAGTGACTATACTACCCGCTGAACCTTTTACACACATTGCACAAGATTTCATTCTGTAAATTGTCATAGCAACATGTTGCACACATTTATGAACACTCACGCCATATAATCACACATTATCTTCATTATATATTGTACGAACTTACAGTTTTACAGTTTTAAGTATGACTACATTGTTGTTTATAAGTCATATATACATCTAGTTTTACAGTTATCATCTCATACCATATTATCATTTCATGTCATATTATCACTTCATACCATATTATTGTCATATATTCATTTCATGTCATATTATCATTTTTATGTATGATCATTATTCAAGTCTTCTTATATTTAAGGTATACATTTATTTCATATATATACTCCATTTGTTTTGTGACATCCTCATTTGTTCTCACTGAAATCTTGACTGCCCCCTACCAGTTCACAACTAGGGGTATATAGGTGTATTCCTCCGTCCATCCACCCATATTTACCCTTTACCACAAATAGTCGCTTTCTGACACCTCTGCAGCAGATGGCATTTGAAAATATTGTGACAATATTAGAAACTCTTTTCAGTAAGCTTTTCAGCTTGGTTGCCTAGATACAAAATGTACTTTCAAAGTCGTCGGCTACAGATTTGTAGCAGACGTCTTCGAAAATATCTATTAAAAGATATAGAAAATCTCTATAAGTAAAAGTATTATTTTTGAATAGAATTGAAAAGCAAAGACAAAATTGATCCTGATTAGCACTTCCGTTTTTTGGGCACAATATTTTCGAATGTTATCTACAGCAGATGCCTTACAATGCACCTGCAAGTTGGAAATAAATAAAAAACAAGAGAGTTCAAAGAAAGGCCTTTGGCTGGGGGATACTTAATAAGAACGGAAGACACAGTCTGACCATTGCTTGAACGGTAAAAGCCGGCTAAATGGGTCTGAATGATTGGAGTCAATGCAACTCTTGAGATCCAGGAGGTAGGGTGGTATTGGTGTCATACCATATATATTTTTTATATCAATGTAAAGAAAGGTAGTGGGACCAGTATCATCTTTCCTGTACATCGCGATATGACATTAGCTGTTGAAATTGGCGTAAGAACTAATAACAAATATACCATTCCCAGATTAAGTATCACAGTTTTTGGTGTGTCTGTTTTTTTGTTGTCGGAAGTAATGGCTATGCAGAGCTCTAGATAAGACAATAATCTATCATTTGACCATTAACCCTTTCCCTCATACGGCAATTCTGCAGCAGTATTTTGTCAATACATAGAAAATCTCCATAATTGAATGGATAACCTATGACGAAAAGTAGAAAACATTGTGGCAAAAGGAGAAATTGCACATTTTGTGCAATTTCTTCTTTTGTCACTATGTTTTGAAAAAGCTGTCTGCTGAAGAGGCGTCCGAAAGCGTTTATATGAGGGATTGGGTTAAACCCTATGGTGTGGGTACTCAAATGAATCGTCTCAGTGAGACGATTCTTTTGAGAACCCACAACATAGGATTTGGTTGGGTAAAATGGAGAAAAAGTGGGGAAAAAACCTGTCCACTCCCCCATTATCTGGACCTCTGTCTATGTATCTGCTATAAAAAGTGTAGGAGGAGAGGGAAGGCTTTGGAGAATCTGTGGAATCGGCCATGGCCGAATGGTTAGCTTCAGTAGTGGTCATAGTGGAGTGCTCTTAACTCTTTCCCTCTGCAGCAGACACCTTTTTAGCTCGACTTATCGAAGAAAAGGCTAGCTATACTACTCGCCCCGGCGTCGGCGTTGGTGTCACACCTTGATTAAGGTTTTTGTACCAATTCCCTTTTTTGTCAAAACCATTACAGATATTGCTTTGAAACTTGCAACACTTATTCACCATCATTACCTCGATCAATAGGCAAGAGTATGTAACTCTGTCAAGGTTTTTGTAAGAATTATGGCCCTTTTTTTACTTAGAATTTTGGTTAAGTTTTTTGTACCAATTCACTTTTTGTGTCACCTGCGTAGCATGGTAGGTACTTAGGGATTACTTTTTAGCTCACCTGAGCTTTGCTCAAGGTGAGTTATTGTGATCGCCTTTTGTCCGGCGTCCGTCGTGCGTCAACTTCTTCTCCTCAGTAACCGGTGGGTCAATTGGGATGAAACTTCACAGAAAGCATCCTCTCAATGACCTCACCAGATTTCCTTCAAATTTTTGGGATCCATGCAGAATTCTGGTTTCCATGGCAACGAAATGAAAAAAACTTAAAAATTCTTCTTCTTCCAAACCGGTTGGCAGATTTTCAAATAATTTTGTAGAAATGCTCCTTGGATGACCCTCTATGAGATTCCTTCAAGCCATGTTGATTGGTCGAAAAACATGGCCGCCAGGGGGGGCGGGGCTATTATGCCTTATATGGCTATAGTGAAAACTTAAAAAATCTTCTCCTCCGAAAGTGTCAGGCCTATTTTCAAATAATTTTGTAGAAATGCTCATTGGATGACCCTCTATAAGATTCCTTCAAGCCATGTTGATTGGTCGAAAAACATGGCCGCCAGGGGGGCGGGGCTATTTTGCCTTATATGGCTATAGTGAAAACTTAAAAAATCTTCTCCTCCAAAAGTGTCTGGCCGATTTTCAAATAATTTTGTAGAAATGTTCCTAGGGTGACCCTCTATCAGATTCCTTCAAGCCAAGTTGATTGGTTGAAAAACATGGCCGCCAGGGGGGCGGGGCTATTTTGCCCTATATGACTATAGTGAAAACTTAAAAATTCTTCTTCTCCGAAAGTGTCGGGCCGATTTTCAAATAATTTTGTAGAAATGTTCCTTGGATGACCCACTTTCAGATTCCTTCAGGCCAAGTTGATTGGTCAAAAAACATGGCAACCAGTGGGTGGGGCTATTTTGCGTTATATGGCTATAGTGAAAACTTAAAAAATCTTCTCCTCCGAAAGTGTCTGGCCGATTTTCAAATAATTTTGTAGAAATGTTCCTTAGATGAACCTCTATCAGATTCCTTCAAGCCAAGTTGATTGGTTGAAAAACGTGGCCATGGGGGGTTGGGGGGGCTATTTTGCCTTATATGACTATAGTGAAAACTTAAAAAATTTTCTCCTCCAAAAGTGTCTGGCCAATTTTCAAATAATTTTGTAGAAATGTTCCTAGGGTGACCTTCTATCAGATTCCTTCAAGCCAAGTTGATTGGTCGGAAACTATGGCTGCCAGGGTGCGGGGCTTATATAGCTAAAGTGAAAAAAAAAAAAAACAGGTGAGCGATTCCAGGGCCATCATGGCCCTCTTGTTTTTTTTGTCTGGCGTCTGTCTGTCCGCTGTCTGTCGTCACACTTTTTCGTCATGTTTTCAAATAACTTTTTTTCTACTCAAAGGATTGGATTGAAACTTCTGACAAATGTTTATATCAATCTTTGTGATGGGTTCACAAAAGGGGGATAATCCAAATATTTTTATATCAGAGTTATTGCCCCTTTTCTGTCAAAAATTAAAATTTTCTGACAAGGCGCCGGCAGGTGACACACGTGCTCCGGGGAGCACTCCATTCTAGTTTTCAAAACCATTACAGATATGGATTCGAAACTTACAACACTTATTCAGCATCATTACTTCCATCAACAGACCAGAGTACATAGCTCTGTCAAGATTTTTGTAAGAACTATGGCCCTTTTTCGACTTAGAATTTTGGTTAATTTTTTTGTACCAATATACTTATTTTCAAAACTATTACAGATATTGCTTTGAAACTTACAACACTTATTCACCATCATTACCTCCATCAACAGACAAGAGTACATAACTCTGTCGAGGCTTTTGTAAGAATTATGGCCCTTTTTTTTACTTAGAATTTTGGTTAAGCTTTTTGTACCAATTTACTTTTTTTCAAAACCATAACAGATATGGATCCGGAACTTACAACACTTGTTCACCATCATTAACTCCATCAACAGACAAGAGTACATAACTCTGTCAAGATTTTTGTAAGAATTATGGCCCTTTTTTCTACTTAGAATTTTGGTTAAGTTTTTTGTACCAATTGACTTTTTTTCAAAACCATTACAGATATTGCTTTGAAACTTACAACACTTTTTCACCATCATTACCTCCAGCAACAGACAAGAGTACATAACTCTGTCAATGTTTTTGTAAGAATTATGGCCATTTTTCACCTTAGAATTTTGTTAAGTCTTTCATACCACCCCACTTTTTTTCAAAACCATTAGTGATTTAGCTTATAAACTTACAATACTTATTTATCATCATTACCTCCTTCAACAGACGAGGGTACATAATTCTGTCAAGTTTTGTTTAAGAACTATGGCCCTTTTTCGATTTATAATTTTGGTTAAGTTATTCATACCAAATCAACTTTTTTCAAAACAATTAGAGATATTGCTTAAACACTTACAAAAATCTTTTTACCATCATAACCTCCACCAACAGCCAAGAGTGCATAATTCAGTAAAGGTTTTTATAAGAATTATGACTTATTTTTGACTATCACCCGAAACAGTTTTGTTTTATTGGCAAGCACAAAAAAGTCGAGCATGCTGTCCTCCGACAGCTCTTGTTTAAAACATGGCGTTAAAAGAAGAAATTGCTCAAAAAGAGCAGTTTCTCCTTTTGCCACAATGTTTTCAACTCTTTTCAGTAATTATACCTACATTTATAGAGCCTTTCCATGCTTTTCCCAAGATACTTTCAAAGTCGTCTGCTGCAGATTTGTTGTATGTAGGAAAGGATTAACTCTTTCCCATATATAACAAAATTGCAGCAGACAAGTTTGAAAACGTCAAGAACAAAAAGTGGAGAATCTGCATAAATATTGTGGCAAAAGGAGACATTGCTCTTTTTGAGCAATTTCTTCTTTTGTTAAAAATGTTTCGTTTTGTCTGCTGCATAGGTGTCAGAACGCATCTACATGTAAAGGGTTAAGCAAGGCACTTTCCCTGACCTAATACTTGTTTGCTAACCCAGGGATAATGAATAAGGGAACTACTGCAATGAAACAGGTGAAATACTGTTGAACACGGCGTAAGATGATAAGAGCGATATTGTGGGGAAAATAACTGTATACGCCCCCTTATCTGGACCCCTTTTGCTTTATGCAGCTCTATTTTTGTGTCACTTGTTTTCAGATCACTTATCCGTTTTAACATCATTTGTGTTTCGAAGAAGAAACGTCGGGCTGTTGTGGTACCGTTGGCGTCTTTGTCGTCGTCGTCGTCACAAAACTTGATCCTTAGCTCATAACTCAAAAAACATTCAATATTGTTTTCAAATGCTATAATTATTCTGTTATCCCCCGTTTACGCTCCGCAATGCTCTTGTTCTGTTTGTCTGGCATGCTTTCACTTACTGAGATACAGACAGGTGATATATGTTGCATTTTTAACCCTTTCACACATACATAAAATCTACAAAGACGACTTTTAATACCTTGATTGTTTGGTGTTTTACGCCGCTTTCAACAATTGTTCAATTATATCAGCATTTCCTTGGTTAGTTACCAGTACTACTGGTCCATTTTTCCTGACACCAGTAATGTTAATCCCGCAACCCTGAGTGCTAAGGAGGGCAGCGGTTACCACTATTTATTAAGTCTTTGGTATGACCCAGCCGGGGATCGAACCCGCTACCTTGGCGGTTCAAATACAAGCAGCCAAAATAATCTAAAATCTAAATAAAGTAAAGTTTATTATTGATTATTATGTATTCTTCGGTTGTAGTTCATGTTTGTAAACGCAGTCAAACTAGGACAATTTTTTCTTGTGATATGCAATGTTTCCCTTTCCCACAATGTTTCATAATTTGTTTTAAAATAATGACATTATTTATTCTCATTTTAATTGTTTCTCTTATTTGACTTTATCATTTTAGCCCTTCTCCACATACAACAATTCTGCAGAAGACTCCTATTAAGTTGCAATATGGAATATCTTCATAAATGAAAGCATAATTGTTGAAAACATTGTGGCAAAAGGAAAAATTGCTCAACATGAGCAATTTCTCTATTTGCCACACTGTTTTCAAAGTTTGTCTGCTACAGAGACGTCAGAAAGCGTCTGTATATGGGAAGAGGTTAATAGAGTCTGAAATATCTTCTATTTTTTTCTGTAATTTGGGAAAAAAGGACATATTCTGTAATGTCAAAATTTCGTCGAGAGAAAATGGGCATGAAACTGTATATGACATTGTTAAGTATTGTCTGCATGGAAATGATATTAGGAAAAACTGTGACATCTGGAAACATCGCTTTGAAAGAGTTTCAAAGAGTTCATAACATTGTTGAAAAATGGAAAAATATTACTCACATGATCAAATGTTCCTCTTTTCATACAATATTTTGAAAGGTCTGTTTTAGGGAACGGGTTCAATTTAATGATGTTTTTAGAATCATGTACGCAAACTTTGCTTTATGAATTTTTACCTTGTTACTTTACTATATAGTTGTGAGGAATAAATTGCGAAAACTTGATTATTTGTCCTTGTCATTTATTTTATACTAACAACTATATATAAAAAAGTTATTTATAGTTATGTTATATGAAACGGAGTTTGTTTTTAGCTCACCTGTGCACGAAGTGCTCAAGGTGAGTTATTGTGATCGCCCTATGTCCGGCGTCCGTTGTCCGTCGTCCGGCGTCCGTCGTCCGTCAACATTTTCTCCTCTGTAACCGGTGGGTCAACTGGGATGAAACTTCACAGAAAGCATCCTCTCAATGTCCTCACCAGAATTCCTTAAAATTTTCGGGATCCATGCATAATTCTGGTTTCCATGGCAACGAAATGAAAAGACTTCAAAATTCTTAAAAAATCTTCTCCGAAAGTGTCAGGCCGATTTTCAAATAATTTTGTAGAAATGTTCCTCGGGTGACCCTCTATCAGATTCCTTCAAGCCATGTTGATTGGTCGAAAAACATGGCCGCCAGGGGGGGCGGGGCTATTTTTCCTTATATGGCTATAGTGCAAACTTAAAAAATCTTCTCCTCCGAAAGTGTCAGGCCGATTTTCAAATAATTTTGTAGAAATGTTCCTCGGGTGACCCTCTATCAGATTCCTTCAAGCCATGTTGATTGGTCGAAAAACATGGCCGCCAGGGGGGGCGGAGCTATTTTTCCTTTTATGGCTATAGTGCAAACTTAAAAAATCTTCTTCTCCAAAAGTGTCAGGCCGATTTTCAAATAAATTTGTAGAAATGTTCCTTGGGTGACCCTCTATCAGATTCCTTCAAGCCATGTTGATTGGTCGAAAATCATGGCCGCCAGGGGGGGGGGCGGGGCTTTTTTGCCTTATATAGCTATAGTGCAAACTTAAAAAATCTTCTCCTCCAAAAGTGTCGGGCCGATTTTCAAATAATTTTGTAGAAATGTTCCTTGGATGACCCTCTATCAGATTCCTTCAAGCCATGTTGATTGGTCAAAAAACATGGCCGCCAGGGGGCGGGGTTATTTTGCCTTTTATTGCTATAGTGAAAACTTAAAAAATCTTCTCCTTCAAAAGTGTCAGGCAGATTTTCAAATAATTTTGTAGAAATGTTCCTAGGGTGACCCTCTATCAGATTCCTTAAAGCCAAGTTGATTGGTTGGAAACTATGCCCGCCAGATGGCGGGGCTTATATAGCTAAAGTGAAAAAAAAAATCAGGTGAGCGATTCCAGGGCCATCATGGCCCTCTTGTTTAACTCGACTTTGAGGAGAATATGATGGCTATTTTACTCACCCTGGCGTCGGCGTCACACCTCGGTTAAGGTTTTGCACGCAAGTACATATATTTCACATAGCTCAGTTACTACTGGATGTATTGTATTGGAACTTTCTACAATGCTTGCCAACTATCACACCTATGTTAACAATGAAAATAGATGACTAGCCTGCATATATTGCAAATTATGGCCATTGTAAGCTCACCTGGGCACGAAGTGCTCAAGGTGAGCTATTGTGATCACATTTAGTCAGTCGTCCGTCTGTGTTGCGTCGTCAACAATTGCCTTGTTAACACTCGACAGGCTACATTTTGAATCCAATATTCATGAAAGTTTATCAGAACATTCATCTCCATCAAATCTTGGATAAGTTAGAAACAGGGCCATATGAGGTCAAAAACTGTCACAAGGTCAAATTGAAGGAAAATCTTGTTAACACTCTGGAGGCTGCGTTTTTAATTTGAAAATATTGAAACTTCGTCAGAATGTTTGTCTTGATGATATATATGCCAAGTTTGAATATGGGTCATGTACGGTCAAAGACTTGGTCACAAGGCCAACTTTAAGGAAAATCTTGTTAACACTCTGGAGGCCGCAATTTTGCTCCAGCAGCTTGAGACTTTGTTATGTGTTTTGCATTAGAAAGCTCATTGCATAACTCAGGTGAGCGATCTAGGGCCGTCATGGCCCTCTTGTTTTACTGGTGAAAGTTTTGCGTGCAAATTTATAAAGAGTCCATATCTCCGTATCTACTTTATGCATTGCATTGAAACTTCATAAAGCCCTTCCCAACCTATTACACCTATGTAAATGATCAAGTTAGATAACTATATCTTGCAAATTATCGCCCTTCATTATTTGACTTGGTATGACTCGACCGGGCATCTAACCTGTACCCGAGGACGTTCTATCTCTACACCACCGATGGAGTCACGTGACATATGGAGACAGTCTCACCGGTAGTCTGTATTTAGATTGATTTTCTTTGGTGTTTTACGCCGCTTTCAACAACAATGTTTCAGTTATATCAGGGCGTTTCCTCCGGGTGAGTTACCAGTATTACTGGTCCGTTAATCCTGATATCAGCCAGTCAGTCGTAATGTTAACCCCGCAACCTTGAACGCCGCGGAGGGCAGACATTTTTCTATCATTTTTAATTGATTGGGGTTTAACGCCGTTTTAAAAAGAATATAAATATGGCTACTTCACCTACTCGGGGTGTTCCCTGACTTTCTCACATCAGAACTCCGAACACCATTCATTCCAGGCTGCTTTTCCACATGTACTGTGAGCCCATTGGTGGTAGACGATTGACACGTGTCACAGTGACTTTTGGCAAACGTCAGAATGAATGTTGGCCGAGCTGGAGTTCGAACTCACGACCTCTAGATTGACAGCCCGCGTCGCTACCGACTGAGATACCGGGGCTCGGCCTGTATTCAGAAATAACCATAGATGTATCTCTAATTCTCTACAGGTAAATACAGAATGTAAGTATCACGTGTTACATGTAGCTCATCTGCGCACGAGGTGTTGAGCGTAAGCTAATGTGATCACTCGCCATCTCTCTTTTAGTCCGTTCGTTCAAATGAACCAATTAACGATTATGTTATGCAAATAGCGTGTGACCTGCAAATATGCCAGAACACCATGGCTCAAATACTTGTATATTTTGATTTATCCCCGAAAAACTTTGGTGGTGTAGTGGTAGAGCGTCCGCCTCGAGTGAGTGAGCTCGCGGGTTCGATCCCCGGTCGGGTCATACCAAAGCCTTTTAAAAAGGAAGTAATGGCTGCCCTCATTGGCGCTCAGGGTTGCGGGGTTAGAATTACGACTGACTTACTGGTGTTAGGATAAATGGACTAGTAATACTGGTAACTTAACCATGAAACGCCGTGATGTATCTGAACAAATGTTGAAAGCGGCGTAAAACACTCGAACAATCAAAAATTGATTTATCCCCCTTTATTTATGTTTCTTATCTTCTCATTCTTCCTGACAATATGCAGGGCTCACTCTGGAGCATAATCGCATTCGAAATAGTTAAGGATCGCTTTGAGGTATACAACTCGAAAGTATAAGCAGATAAAAACAGTTAAAACCCGTTATACGTAGCCAGTGGCCTGTTCTTGAAGGCGTGCAAGGTGGTAGCTCTAGCGATGACATCTGGCAACTTGTTCCATAGACGAATATCTGTTGTGGGAAAAGGAGATACGGTAGATGTCAGCCATGTAGAAAGCAAGCACGTGTCGCATAGTGCGGCCGCGTGTGGATAGTGGGGGGTAGTTTTGCACGCACAAGTACTCTTCATTCAGCATTATTTAGAGGCACCTTCGCTACTTTCCCGCATATATTTAGTCCATTGGTTAAAGACGAATGAAGCTTTTATCAATGGCATTCGTTAATAGCCGGACTCACAGCCCCTTGGTTGATGACCCCGGGATTACAGACTGAGCTATTGCGGGTCTGATATCGAACATGAGCTAAAGCAATTTCTCTGAAATCAATGCTACTTTATTTTAGAAAGTTTCCGTATATTTACTGTTGTACATGGGAAAGGCAATTCTTTTTAAAATCAGACTAACATACATCGCCGCGCTTAAAGTGAATCGGACAACACCGCATACAATGTCGTCTCAAATTGACTCTATACATTTAACTATTCATGAGCAAGTTCTCATTTTCCTGTCCAATGAACTCGCACGATGCAGACACACCTTTCGGACATCACCGCTCGTCTATCTATATGGGTTATCTACCATGTTGATACCTAAATATTTTGTAGGCCTTAACCCTTTCCCTCATAAAGACGCTTTCTGACGCCTCTGAAGCAGACGGCTTTTGTAAACATTGTGACAAAAGAGGAAATTGCTCAAAATGAGCAATTTCTTCTTTTGCCACAATGTTTTGCACTTTTAGTCATAGGTTATCCATTCAATTATAGAGATTTTCTATTTTTTGACAAAACATGTTCAAAGTCGTCTGCTGCAAATTTGTTGTATGAGGAAAAGGGTTAATTTGATTTGTTGATGCAAAGGTCAATCTGAGACGACCAGTACTATGCAGGTCTGGTTTTAATGGTATTGGAGCTGACTACAATCAGCTGTAAATTTAATACACGACACACCAAAGGATAACTTTGTACAATTTAATAATCACGTCAACATGATATATGCTTATTGTAGGAATGTAATACACAAAATGCGGATAACACAAATACACACAAAAACACTTGTCTTAGATAAAACATAAATTCGACGGATGAGGAAAGAACACCACTTACAGCTGATATGATGGTATTGGATAAAAACATGACTTGAACATACATTTTACGGTTGATAAAGTGATCGTAAATAAAACTGGATTTTTGACAGATGAGAAATGAATACTAACTAACTATCTAAATAGTTATACATTCACTAAACCTTTCCCATGTACAACAACTCTGAAGCAGGCGACTTTGAAAACATCAACATTAAAATATGAAATATGAAAATCTATATAAAAGAATTTATAATTTATGTAAACAGTTATTAACTATATTTTCTTTTGCCACACTGTTATCCAAAGAAATCTGCTACAGAGGCTTTAAAATTCGTGTATATGTGGAAAATATTAATTGTGCTCAGAAATTTTCAAAGTCGTCTGCTGCAAATGTAATCCATGTGGGAAAGGGTTAAGAACGTCTGCTCGAGACTTAGTACATCTTGACGAATCCGTTTTATTCACAGATGATATCAACATTATATATGAAAACAGCAAAATATAACAAAGTAAAAAAAACCTAAATATCACAAAACATTTTTAAACGCATAGACATGATGAGTATACATATGAATGGAAAAGAACCCCATGATCTATCGGTCATACTTCACATGCAATTTACTCAAAGTAGGATATTTTCAGTCCTGTCTTCCTTGATGATTACAGGAATAAAATCGAGGGCTTGGCGTGAAACGGTTGTAACTAAAAACCTATTTTGAAAACCAAGTTTAGGGGCAATTTTGACCCCTTTTGTAAACAATGGAAATTTAGGTGCCATTGCTCGTTCTGAGCAATGGCACCTAAATTTCCATTGTTTACCAAGAAAAAGGATTTAACGCTTTTAAAGACTATATGGCGAGGTGATGAACCTTGGTAACAAAATACCAATTTTAGTTACAACCGTTTCACACCTAGCCCTCGATATTGTTTAAAGAAGCTTCTGTAAAAGAGTTATACATTTGGCACCTAAATTTCCATTGTTTACCAAGAAAAAGGATTTAACGCTTTTAAAGACTAAATGGCGAGGTGATGAACCTTGGTAACAAAATACCAATTTTAGTTACAACCGTTTCACGCCAAGCCCTCGAAATGCTTCGTCTGTAAAATGTGAATAACTTGATCTAACTTTGAACAAGTAGTGTGATAAGATGAACTGTCCCCTTGATGCTTTAAAATGTCGTCTGCTTCAAAGGCGCCAATACTCATCTGTGACTGGGATATTATTCCTTTTCTTAAGATTGGCAGTAGGAAAAAAATCGCTCGTTGCTTCGATTGTAATAGGTTTTCAAATGTATCTTAACTGATATTTTCCATATATTTTCAAAGTCTTCTGCTGCAGATTTATAGTATATTGGAAAAGCAATATCTTTTCTTAAATCAGACCAAAACACTTCGCTATGCGTAAATTGGATCAGGTCTATCTAAATTAAACCAATATATATTTAAGTATTAACGACAAGTGGATTTTCTCCCCGGTTGATACCTAACGTTTTTGAATGCGTAAATCTGATAAGCTGACGCAAAGGTCAACCTGAGACGACCTGTAATAGGTAGTCATCGTATCTATGCAAGCGTTTGTAACTGCAGCGAAGTTTAGGTCTGGTTTAAATGAGATTGACCGTAAACATTGTTTGTCTGAACAGAGGGTTGTAGACATCGGATACATGTTGACATAATGTCGGGGTATTATCAGATGATACCTAACGTTTTTGAATGCGTCAATTTGATTAGCTGACGCAAGGGTCAATCTTAGACGACGTGATATAGACAGTCATCGTATCTATGCAAGCGTTTGCAACTGCAGCGAAGTTTATGACTGGTTTAAATGAGATTGACCGGAAAGGGTTAACAGTGTGTGTCCGACCAGAGGGTTGTAGATGTCGGATACATGGTGACCTAATGTCGGGTTACATCAGACGAGACTTTCCTGGAATGTGACCCGGGTCGATCCCGCCTCGGGGACCCGGGTCTTCCCCTTTCTTTCAGGACTTTTGAGGATGGACTCCTTAAGACCCATCTCATGACTCCCTCGTCTAGAGTCATCGGTATAAGGATCGGAATGGGGACACGCCTCTTCCACATGTATCACCCGTGGCGTTGACGGTACGTTACCATCTTCTTCTTGAGCTTGTGAGTCTGATCGCGTAGGCAGAACGACCGATGAAATGTCTTCAACAGTAGCCGAATCGCTCGGGCGATGAATTATAATGTCATTATGCGTAAGTAACTGGTGAACATTGGTCTCCATCTCGCTAGAGCTAGATGCTGCATGACTGCAGCCCGAACAATGGGAATGAATGGAGGTCGGGGATAGTCGCAAGTTCGGACCTCCGTCTAGGCTGGCTTTTCTGACGGGTGATCTAAATGGTGAGGTCCGTAGCACAAGCTCGTTCAAGTTCGAGTTCGAGTTGCTCTTTAAGGATGATATACTCCCGATGGTACTGTCTGTATTTCGTATGATTTTGTCAATCAGTTTCCCTGAATTATTGATGACTATGTCCATGTCTTGATGTTCGTTATTAGGTTTTGTTGGTGATTCCCTGCCGGTTGAAATCTTTCGCATGGTTTCTTCAGATATGCTGAAAAGAAATTAAAAGAATGAACAAATCTTGTTGTTAGCATCGCAAATCAGGTATGATTATATATGAGCCATTCCACGAGAAACCCAACATGATTGGATCTGCGTAATGCATCGACCCAGATCAGCCTGCGCAGTCCGCGCAGGCTAATCCGGGCCGACACATTCCGTGTCAGGTGGATAGAGGTGTAAAGTAATGATTCCTGAAACAGAAAATCTACAGAAGGCGAAAATTGTCTGTCCGGGTTAGCCTGCGCGGCATGCTTAGGCTGATCCGGGTCGATACTTTACGTAGAGTCAATAATGTTGGTTTGCTCGTGGAACGGCTAATATATATTGTGAAAAGTAAGCCAGCGATAAAATCGTATCAAGAAGACAGCAGTAGTTTTCGGTTCGAGTGAAGCGTTATATTCGAAATTTTGTATGTTCGAGTTGTTATCGCGAGTCCACTTTTATATTGTAATATGCATTGCCTTTATGTCAGGGGCGTAGCTTTGCAATAATCAATGTGTAGGCCATCTCGTGAGAAAATCAACATTGTGGATTCTGCGTAAAGTATCGATCCGGATCAGCCTAAGCATGCCACACAGGCCTACCCGGATAGGCACTTTTCGCCTCCTGTGGATTTTCTGTTTCAGGAATCACTACTCTATACATCTATCCCCCTAAGACGGGATGTGTCGGCCGGATCAGTCTGCGCGGACAGCGCAGGCTGATCTGGTCGATACATTACGCAGATGTCTATCGCCGCAGCTGCATTTTGGGGGCATTTTGAGAACAAATGTGTAGACACGTGCCTACAGTACCTAAAGGGAGCTACGCCCCTGTATGTTACATCTATCTTTACCAGTTCCCACATACAGACGCACTTTGACGCTTCTGAAGCAGACAACTTTTGACATTGTGTCAATAAAAAGAGAAATTGTTCATAATGACGAATTTCCATTTTTTTGTCACATATTTTCAACTGTATTCAATGATGTCTACATATAGATAAAGAATTTTCATAGGTTTGCCTATATGTTTTTAAAATCGGAGATGCTGAATATTTGTCGTATGTGGAAAAGGGTAGGGTAGGATGACATTACTACGTTGTGGAAGACAATTGACGCATTGTCTTAATGAGCTACCTTCTTTAACTTTTTCAGCACTTAATTGTTTAAAGTAGACTCTTCCATGTTCAAAATCGGGTGTGTCCATTTCTCAATTTATGAAAGTTTTGGACTATTTTGGTAACTAAAAGGCAAACAATGCTGATTTCAGGTGAGACAGCTCGTTACGAGCTGACTCACCTGAATCTGCATTGTTTGCAAAAACCTCAATATTGGCTGTGGCGCTGAAAGAGTTAAATAAAGACACAACTATTACTATTATTATTATTCAGATTAATTTAGCATAATTTCATGCAAAAGATTAGTGCATTCGTTCCATCGTATACTATATTGAAACAGAAGGGGGTAAAAAGGCAAGTGACGTTGCGGTCCAGTTGTATTCCAAATGTTTACTTGCATGCACAGAATGAAACTTTGAAATAGTTACATTGCATGCTTTCCCGCCAAACACATCATTGATTATTTCAAAATATACTTAAACATATCCAATTAACAGATATACTACGAGCCATTGCACTTATATAAATGCATGGTTCTTTCACAATACGTTACGAAACACAAGGTATAATTTAACACCAAATACAGAACACGGACATATACAACATATAGGACATACCCGTGATTATCTCCACTGAAATAAATAAAGATGCATTTTCAAATTAAATGTGTTAAGACGTTCACTTCGATTCACATGTGAAAATTAAAGTAAGTTATAAGTGTTCATTTATTATAGTGTCCTATTGAAAGGACAGGAAGTGTGGTTTTTTAAATTGCGGTGTCAACCCTATTGAAAGTGCCAGCCATTTCTAACTTATAAGAGACCTTTATCCGAAACACAGTTTTGCTCCCCGAATCCTATATTTTTGCCAGGCAACGGACAGACAGACCTTCGGGAACATTATTAAACTAACTGGCGGCTTACCAGCCAGCCATGCAAGAAGGGACACCCAATGTCGCCACTAGAATTCGAACTGTCGACCTCCCGGTGCTGATTCTTCATATCAGCATAAATAATTGCAACTGCACTAGTTTCGAAATACATAAACCTTCCAGGAAATTGATTGAGTTTACCGATATATTCGAGTTATCGCGTTTTCGAGTTATCGCGTTTTCGAGTAAACGCGTCTGCGACATAACAAGTTTTCGAGATACAGTCAAACATGTGTTTAAAGACAACCCGTTGCAAGTTAACACTCTGGTGTTTGGTAACAGGCGGTCTTTAATTACGGGGTCATTTATACAGACAATTAGTATTTGGGAAACTAAAATTATGATTGCTATAGACAGGGAATTGCAATTTCAATACGGTCTTTAACACAGGTTCGACTGTATCTTGACTCCTCTGTATTTGTGTTTCACTTACTCCACAAGAGGCGGTGGTTGCGGTAATTCCTTCGCAAAGCCTTTCTTTCTCGTCAGCCAGTAGGTTTTGGCCATGCCTTTACCCTGTCAAAAAAGAAACATATACATATATACAATCACATTAAAACCAGACCTAACCTTCGTTACAGTAGCAATCCATCATATAGATCTGACGGATGTCGGAAACAGGTCGTCTCAGAATGACCTTTGCTTCAGCCAATCAATTTGTCGCCTACAAACTTGGTAGGCATCAACTGGTGAGATAACTCATATACATAAACGAAATAGTAAACCGGTGGTTGTCGAGTGTTCCGAATGCATAGAACGACCTTTTATGCGGTCACGTGATATCCGATATATCATTTCGTTTTTTATTTTGACCAGTGATTAAGAATTGTAGCGGCTTACTCAAGCTTATGCGCCATGAAGTTAAATTTCTAAAGGTACTAAGAGTAGTTTGTGAAAGAGTTAATACATTATTTACTTTTTTAAATATATATATTTTATTATATTTCAATAAATTACAGTTTTTAAGTCAATCCATCGTCATGCATCACACATAAACCAACAATTAGTCGTTGAAAAACTACCCGGTTGTTATGCATAACACCACTTGTATTGTTGATGCAGAAACCGGGTTGGGCAATTGAGTGTACCGGACAGAATATATCGATTGTTTTGCTTCACTAAACTACTGCACCTAATTTGCATATCGGATCTATGAATATCCATTTTCTTGAGATGTCATCACATGACAATGCTTGTATCCGATCTAATATACCCATTACGTATATTAAATATATAAACGTGTGTTATATAACATGACCGAATCATTATTGTTGTATTCATCCGCGAATGTTTACAAAATGGTCGAGAACGTGTATCCGGTAAACAAAAACGTCACGATAGATTATTAAGTATTACATGTTGGGACTATTTTCTGACCGCGAAAACCCGATTTTCTTTTTTTGCGTTTCGTCATGTGATAAAAAGAATCTGACATTCGTTGCATTTCATAAAGTTTTATTCAACTCGTCCAATTTCCATTTCTTGAACTCGTTTAATAAAACTTTATATGAAATGACAACTCATGTCAGATCCTATATATATATATATCATATTCCTATCAATGAAATACTAGGATTTATCAGTGTAATTATTTTTAAACTGTCTCAACAAATATCGATACTAGTGCTGATACTGCCTGAACTAGTTATTTAAGTGTTTTCTTTCAAATAGACATTCCCTAGCTCTATTGCATTTACTGTGTATCTCATAGCAAACTGTCATTAAAATCAGATACATAGCTTATTGTTTTAAATGAATGAATGTATATTCATATAACATTATTATAAACCCATTTATTTACTATCATATAAAGAACCTTCCAAAGCAGTATGTCGGAGTTAAGAACATTTAAACAGCGTCAATTTTACAAGTCGTTAAGAACAAACATCAGAACGTTGACGTAACACACATGCAAACTTTGAGTGGGAGAACTTGCATTGCTGATTTAACGAGTTGCAGATATGCTTTGATTGTTTGATGTCACTTTCAACAATGTTCTAGTTTTATCACGGCGTTTCATGGGTAAGTTACCAGTACTACTGGTCCATTTATCCTAAGAACAACTAGTCAGTCGTAATGCAAACCCCGCAACTCTAAGCGCCAAGGAGGACAGCCATTACTTCCATTTCTAAAGTCACTGGTTGATCCGACCGGGGACCCGACCGGGGATCCGACCAGGGATCCGACCGGGGATCCGACCGGGGATCCGACCGGGGATCCGACCGGGGATCCGACCGGGGATCCGACCGGGGATCCAACCCACGACCTCCCGCTCCCGAGGCGGACTACCACTAAACCAGCAAATATGCATTCGCGCGTATGTACAGTTACGTTGCGTGGTTTCCGTTACTCTTCTCTGACACTGAAACTCAACAGAACAATGATATATAGTAAATATAATTATTAATCTCATTTGTTTGTTATAAAATATGTTAATTGAATGGTATATTATCAAGTCATAAAGACTCGTTCTTTCGAACTCGTTTGTAGACCAGATTACCCCCCATTAGGGTGCCATGTTTTTGATATCACTCGAGTACAGTTTATTATGCTCTACGCGAAAGCTAATCGCATTGGAGCGGTGCTCGATGAAAATCAATTCCATTTTACTTATGACAAGCTTAGCTAAATAAATAACCGTTTGAATACCCCTGCTATCTTATCTAAATGTAAACTGTTTTTCCGAAAGACTCTTCAAATCTTCTGTGACCTATGTCCGAAAAGTGCAGTTTTAAGTCAGATTGCTTAGATCGCGCATATTGATGTGTTTTACTGTTCGCAAATTTTGTGTTTTCTCCTGGAGCGCCTGTCATTTAATTAGATAGTTAAGGAGGTGTGTCAACGTTGCTAATTAGTCAAAACACTGCTTATCTACCTAGAAAATCTAATTAATTTGGATTTACTGACTTATTTGATTGTGTGCTTTCCCTAGTTATTATGTTATCACAATCATCCTGCTTATTCTCTCGCCTTGCCTTAACCCTTTCCCTCATACGACAATTCTGCAGCAAAAAATAGAAAATCTCCATAATTGAAGGGATAACCTATGACAAAAAGTGGAAAACATTGTGGCAAAAGGAGAAATAGCACGTTTTGTGCAATTTCTTCTTTTGTCACTATGTTTTCAAAAAGCCGTCTGCTGCAGAGGCGTGAGAAAGCTTCTATATGAGGGAAAGGGTTAATTCTGTAATGTTTTCCGTAAATGTTTCGATTGTTTAACCCTTATCCCGCTATATATCTGAACTCTTTACAATCACCCCCCTGATGTGTGTCAAGTTTACACATTTTGAGAATAATTTCTCTATTACGTGTTTATTTATGAGTAAGATACAAGCATACCCAGATTAGACTGCACTGTTGTGAAGACTGTTCACGGACTGTATTGTTCGCAAATGCTACCAACATTTAAATACATGACAAAGTGTGGATAAATGTTTTATTTGTTTAACCCCGCAACGTTACACCAATTCAACATTATTTAAGTTATATTACGTCGACAGTTCATTTATTCATGATCCCTGGGTAAACAACCCAGTACTAGGCTAGGCAATGTGCCTTACCCACGAGCATCCTGCCATGACCGCCGCGACTGCGGATGGAACCCGGTATGTCCGGTTTCAAACCCACAATTCCAACGTAATGTTAAATATATGAATCCAGAATCTGGCATCCGCGACAACCTACCTTACCATAGTTATTACACATGTGAAAACAAAGTGATTTGATTGATTGATGGTTTGGTTTTTAACGCCGCTTTCAACAGATTTTTTAAGTTATATCACGGCGTTTTCTGGGTATGTTTCTAGAACTACTGGTCCGTTTATCCAAACACCAGCCAGTCAGTCAGTCAGTCGTAATGCTAACCCCGCAAACCTGAGCGCCAAGGAGGGCAACTATTACTTCCATTTTTAAAGTCCTTGGTATGAATCTGCCGGGGATCGAACCCGCGACCTCACCGGAGGCGGACGATCTAGCACTTAACCACTTAGGCAGTTGTGGAAAAAAAACTTGCCTGCGCTTAATGCTTAAGGATCCAAATGTATAACTCTTTTACAGAAGCTTCTTTAAACAATATCGAGGGCTAGGTGTGAAACTAAAATTGGTATTTTGTTACCAAGGTTCATCACCTCGCCATAAAGTCTTTAAAAGCGTTGAATCATTTTTCTTGGTAAACAATGGAAATTTAGGTGTCATTGCTCGTTCTGAGCAATGGCACCTAAATTTGCCTTGTTTACAAAGGTGTCAAAATTGCCCCTAAACCAGGGTTTTCAAAATAGGTTTTTAGTTACAACCGTTTCACGCCAAGCCCTCGATATGTGGTCAATTGGCAAACAGTGCAGAATCAGGCCAGACTGCACGGATGCGCTTCGTGGTCTGAATCTACACTCATCGCAAAAGTCTTAACGGTTGGTTTTCGTAGTTCAAGCGACGACTATTTCATTCCACCTCGATAAGCATAGTCAATAATCGGCCGCATACACGATGCCACATTTTGAAGCTACTGCACATATGCTTATGTCCCTTTAAAAGTTTAAAACCTAGAAAAACATGCGAGATTGCGATATGCGGACATAATTTCAACTCTTTGAGATCTGAATCCATAAACTATACGCTTCTATATGCAAACTTGGGTGATTCCACTTTCCATGTAATCGGAGCGTTGGTATATTTTGATGACAAACTGGCAAGCGATGCTGATTACAGATGAGACAGCTCGTTATAAACTGAGTCACCTGAATCTGTAGTGTTTGCAGAAACCTAAATATTGCCATTAGTGCCTAAAAAGTTAAGCAAAATACTCTCTCGAGCTGGCGTCTAACAACTAGATCACTTTCCGACATTTCATGTAAAATTAATTAATTGTGATAAATCAGTTGAATTTAATTCGTCTACGTAATATGCGGTAGATTCTAATTCGATATAGTGTGATCCTTGACAACGAATGACGACAAGGTTGTAACGTTTTCTGTAGCTTAACCCTCTCCCACATATACATTAAATCTGCTGCAGACGCCAAATTTGAAAAAACATTTAGTCAGATATATGGAAACTCTCTATAAATGAAAGCACAGTTATTGAATACAGTTGTAAACAGTGTGGTAAAAGTCGTCTGCTGTAGAGTCGCCAGAAAGTGTCTGTATATGGGAAAGGGTTAAAACTCTTATCTCGCTGTACGAGACTAAAAGCCGTTACCCCATATGGACGCTATCTGACGCCTCTGCAGCAGACGCATTTTGAAGAAAACATTGTGACAAAAGTAGAAATTGCTTAAAACGAGCAACGTTCTCCTTTTGCAACAACGTTTTAAAAAAAAAAATTCAGTAATTATACCTTCAATAATAGAGAATTTTAATCTTTAATTCTATATATTTACAAAGTCGTCTGCTGCAGAATTGTTGTATGTGTGAAAGGGCTGAACAGCAGTTGACTTATGCAGCACAACTTTGAACTATAATTGTGAAATTCCTTAGATCAACATCTGCATGCACGTTCGTGAGGTATAATCTGGGGCTCTAACCCGGGACGCCCGGTTCCAAAGCTTCTACGCTAACCACTCGATCACGACAGATTCATCTCAATAAACTTTTATAATATGTCATAGATCTGGCAGTATAGGGTATAATTGACTTCCTATTACTAGATAAAACGATTGGCATATTCTAGATTGTAACTAGTTTTTAATCAGCGATAGACCTTGTAGGAATGGCCTTGTCAATCAGATTTAAGTCAGATTCATCTGGCGAAATGAGGCATATTGGCGTCACTGTTTCAATTATTTCATCGCAGTGATTTAAGTTCGGTTCGCTACATCTCTATGTTATTTCAATTTGTGGTTGTTTTCAATGTATTGTTCATGACAGAACGCGTAAATACATAATGTTACTATGGCTACATAGATTTCACACGTTTACTAACAGCTACGTTCACATTTTCCGCACTTATGACATTGGTGACGATTGGACGAAAATAATCATTTTCACGTGGCACCATCATGAGATATCCTCGATTCTATGATTACACGGGTCAGACCACAACCGTTCAATCGAAACAGCACGTGATTATAAAATGTGTTTGTTTTTTCTTTGTAGCATTAATTGTATATGTTTAACCATGCATTGTATTTGCGAGGGAAATATATTGTTACACTAATAAAAATAAATGTAAAAGTAAACCGAGATCAGACTGCATAGTTATGTGGTCTGATCTCGATCTACAAAATTATAATTATTATCACCATCATCTTGTATTGATTGTATACTTGTATATTTATTATATTGTATATACAAGAGTATCTTATCAATGAAATGTGTGGGTTTCAATCTCAATTGTTATAATCATTGTTTATATTATCGAATTAAAGGGATTACGTTTTGTTAATTGTACATACTTGTTTGTTATTTATTATAGGCAAATGTGCCTGAATGTAATACAATGTATTGTATTGATAAACCTATGTTTAATTTGTATGAGGCTGTCCATGGGAAAAGGTACCAGTTGGCTTTTGCGAACAGTGTAGATCAAGATACGACTGTACATCTGCAAACAATCTGATCAAAAGCTACACTGTTCACATATCACTTACAGCAGTTTGTTCGAAGCTTTTGTCAACTTAAGTATTTTCGGATGAGACTGGGCAGTTGGACAAGCTAATCTGAATGTACACTGTACAGAAATGCCAGTTTGTACTTTTTTCTCAAACACTTGCTCATATAATGTAGGAATAACGAAGCGACCAGCCACCGATACTACCATCTCCTAGACGGACATGAACAAGTCATCATTGTTCATGACAGAACGCACGGAACACAACAGGCTTAATGCACCTGTGAGCCGTTCCACGAGAAAATCAATAGTATGTCCTCTGCGTAATGTATCGACCATATCAGCCTGCGAAGTCCGCGCAGGCTAATCCGGACCGACACATTTTGTCTTGGAGGTATAAGGTAATGATTCTTGAAACAGAAAATCTACAGGAGGCGAAACTTGTCTGTCCGGGTAAGCCTGTGCCGTATGCTCAGGTTGATCCGGGTCGATGCATTACGTAGAGTTTATAATGTTTTGCTCGCGGGACGGCACATATACATTCATAGTTCAATCTGTCCCAATCACTGCAATGTTCATGTGGCATGGAACAACAAACTACAAAGCATTATACTACAACGAAGCCCTTTTCTAGAGAACCAAAAAAACATTTGAGCCGTCTCGCGAGAAAACTGAATTTATAGCATCTGCGTAATGTATCGACCCAGATCAGCCTGCGCAGTCCGCGCATACTGATCCGGGCAGACACATTCCGTCTCAGGGGATACAGGTAATAACTCCTGAAACAAAAAATCCACAAGATGCGAAACGTGTCTGTCCGGGTTAGCCTGCGCGGCATGTTAAGGCTGATCCGGGTCGATATTTTACGCAGAGTCAACAATGTTGGTTTTCTCACGGGACGGCTGACATGTATGTGGAGTATGCAGAGAAAGCTGTACTGCAAGACGAGATAATTGAAGAGGACGGCGTCGTCCATCGATTTGGCCGGGTGACAGTGTAGACAGGCGTGAACCCAAAGGAAACTAATAATAATGATAAGAAGAAGAAGAGATAAAGAAGAAGAAGAAGAAAAGGACGAAAACAAAGAAGAAGAAGAAGAATACAATGAAGAACACACTGAAGAAGACGAAAAAGGAGGAGAGGAAGAAGAGAGAAGAAGAAGAAGAAGAAGAAGAAGAAGAAGAAGAAGAAGAAGAAGAAGAAGAAGAAGAAGAAGAAGAAGAAGAAGAAGAAGAAGAAGAAGAAGAAGAAGAAGAAGAAGAAGAAGAAGCAGCAGAAGAAGAAGAAGAAGAAGAAGAAGAAGAAGAAGAAGAAGAAGAAGAAGAAGAAGAAGAAGAAGAAGAAGAAGAAGAAGAAGAAGAAGAAGAAGAAGAGGATGAAGAAGAAGAAACAGAAAAGGAAGAAGAAGAAGAAGAAGAAGAAGAAGAAGAAGAAGAAGAAGAAGAAGAAGAAGAAGAAGAAGAAGAAGAAGAAGAAGAAGAAGAAGAAGAAGAAGAAGAAGAAGAGGATGAAGAAGAAGAAACAGAAAAGGAAGAAGAAGAAGAAGACTGAAACATGCACGTACCTTAAGTTCTACTTCGCCCCTGTATTCGGTCTCGTAATCCCCTAGAACATCTAAAATCCTCTTTACTTGTTCACTGATATGTATTCTGTAGGCTGGAAGATAAATTTGTATCAATTAATATAAGCCGCGTCAAGTATTATGGGGGTATGCATGCATCTGCGTACAATGACGGCTCAGACGTCTTCACCATCCGAGCATTTGTTATACATACCTACATGTACATGCTGAAAAGGAATCTGGAAGTGTAGACCCACCGGTCAATGTGTGTTTAAATGATGTCAAAATGCAATGTTATTTAGATTCTAAATCAATATCATCAATAATATGTATCAATAAATGAGTAACCTATGTATCAATGTTATCAGTTACAGGTGTATAAACAATACCAATGTATAAGTTATTTATGTATCAATTACAAATAGGTTATCATTCAATTAGTAACCTATGTATCAATTTCATCAGCTTGGAAAGACTGTTGTGTTGAGCACTTCTTTGAGAAAGTCAGGAAACACACGGGTAGGTGAACTAGCCGTCGTGATATGCTTGGTAAATTGTTTAAAACGGCGTTTAACACTAGTCAACCAATCAATTAATCACTTAATCAATCATTGTTATCAAATAAGTCAAGAATATCAATTAATTAGTGATCTATCTATATGGACTTCTGATAAATAACTCGTTCGTGAAATGTCATCCATTTAAGTTCAGCACACTTTAAAGATGAAGGGGTTGTAAAATCACAATCGAGGATTACCCTGGCATCGTTCTTCTGAAGTTTCACTAGTTTGTTTTCAAGATCATTTGTGCAATTTCCCCCAGATAACGCAACAAAAATCAAAATCTGGAAGTATGTATGCATTAAACGTTTACGATTGTCATTTGAGAGAAATAATTAGATTCGTGATAAAATACAGAGATATGTATTACATTTCTTTATTACATTTTCATTGTGATCCTCCCACGAAAGACGGCTGTTAACTGTAATACCTAGCAATTTACCACTTGAGCAAGAATTAACTTCTGAGTTATCATATGGAATTCCTGGATAATTTTTATCAATCTCGCAGTTGTTATGTCTCGAACTGATAAACATTACTTTTGAGTTATCAGAGTTTAAGTTGGCACCATTGATCTACGTGTAATAAGTCATTGGTTAGTGAGGCAACAACTTCTTCGAGAGACTTGCTTTAAGTTGACAGTGTTGTGTCGTCAGAAATATACCAGCAACAGAATGTGAAAGAACTAAAGGCTAATCATTAATGTAGATCAAGAATAGTATAGGACCGAAGATAGAACCCTGAGGCACGCCAGCTACGACTTCCCTGGGAGTTGATTGTTCTCAAGAGATATATGTCTTTTGAATTCTAGAATTAAGATAGGACTTAAACCTGTCAATAGCACTATTATGTAACCCATACAATGAAAGTTTTTGTAGTAATATATCATGGTTAACTAAATCAAAGGCTTTGGATAGGTCAAGAAATAAAGTGCCAACAGTTTTGTTTTGTCTATGGCTGTGATCCAGTCATCTAGAATCTGTTTAAGAGCCGTTTGACAAGAGTGGTTTTCTCGAAAGCCCGATTGTCTATGATAAAATATTCATCATTAATAAATAATCTCTGTACCAATGCTATCATTTAAGACTAAGTCAACATTATTAATTAATTAATGATCTACGTATCAATGTTTCAAGGACAAATGAGTATATGTAATATATAATCTATGTACCAATGTTATCATTCATCATTCAAGACTAAGTCTACGTTAGTAATTAATTAGTGATCTACGTATCGATGTTATCACGTACAAATTAGCCAACATAATCAAGTACGTATCAATGTTTGCAAGTACAAATAAGCCGACGTGTTTGACCATTTCCCACTTGTAAACACGTTTTGACGATATCCATACCAGACGACTTTTGAAAACGTTGTGGTAAAATGCAGAATCACTCATAATCAGCAATTATCCATTTGCTACAATGGTTTTAACTACGATATATATATACAATAATTATACTTTAAGCCATTGACATTGTCTATAGTTTTGCCTAGATGTGTTCTATGTCGTCTGCAGCAGCTGTGTTGTATGTGAGTATGTATGAAACCATTAACTCTTTCAGCGCCAAAGGCAATATTGAGGTTTTTGCAAACAATACTGATTCAGGCGAGTCAGCTCGTAACGAGCTGTCTCACCTGAAATCAGCATTTTTTGTCTTTCAGTTATCAAAATTGTCCAAAAGTGTATTATATGAGAAATGAAGACGCCCGAGTTTGAACATGGAAAAGTCTTCTTTAAACAATTCGGCGCTGAAAGAGTTAATACAGTAATGACTTACGTATCGATGTTATCAACAACGAACTTTTTCAACATGATTAACTAATTAGGAAGCTACGTGTCAATGTAACAAGTATTAATAAGTCAGCATTATTAATTAATTTTAATTAGTTATATGTTCACAATCTGTGAACCCTTGTTGAATATGTCTGATAACACTCGTTCTGATAAATAAACTTGAAACTTGAAACTTGATAAAATACTTATTTTCTTTATTCGTTTTTATTTAAATTAATCACTAACCATTACTATTGTACGCTAAACATGCATCAAAGAACGAGTTCCTTTATCACATTTATTCAAACTTTCTCATTAATAGTGCTTTTATTTACAATGATTTTCATTGCTTTTGCATGGATGTTTCCAAAGTTGTATGCTGTAAATTATACTAATAATGTTCTGTTTGCAGTATATAATATAAATGAGCCGTCCCAAGAGAAAACTAACAATTTGGACTCTGCTTAATGTATCGACCAAGATCAGCCTGCGCAGTCCATTAAGGCTAATCCGGGCCGACGCTTGTTTCAGCGGGATTTAGATATAGAGCATTGATTCCTAAAACAGGAAATCCACTGGAGGCGAAAGGTGTCTGCCCGGATTAGCCTGCGCGGCATGCCTAGACTGATCCGGGTCGATATTCTACGCAGAGTCCATAATGTTGGTTATCTCGTGGAACGGCTCAAATACTGTTCTAAACGGTGCACTACAACAATGAAACAAATATTACAAACCTGCACCGGTGGATTCCATTCTCGAAGCAACGTTCACTGTATCCCCGAACAGACAGTACCGCGGCATGGTGGAACCAACCACTCCCGCCACACAGGATCCTGAAATATATTCAATCTAGTTTAAACTTATTTATTTTACATCAATTGCGAAACAAGTTTTGAGCTTATATTAATCACGCTCAATGTGTGCCTCCTGGAGACAAAAACCAGAACTCACACCGATTGCGTGGAAATACCTCCAGAGGCAAAACCCGCTCATCACGTGGCTGGAACCCAGGACCTTTGGAATATTTCATAATCGATGTTAAATAAATAAGTTTAAACTTTAACTAAACAGAACTTGGCTAGGCATTATGCCTTGACAAAGGGCACTCTGAACACTATGAAAACGGCGGTGAGTGTCTAGTGTTCTGATTGTATAGACTATTTAAATGGATGAAGTAAAATTCACGACAACCTTTCATGCGGTGTCGTCAGCTAAAAGATATATACGTACAGCGATTACAGCGACTACAGTGCTATTGAGTAATTATACTAACCAGAGTGAAGCCCAATTCTAACCCGTAAAGGTACTTCCGGCATGTGTTTTATCGTAAAGTTACCGCACTGTGACAGCAGGTCTAAAGCCATGGTGGAGACCTCCCCGGCATGACGGTTACCATTGCGCATTGGAATTCCACTACTAACCATATAGGCATCACCAATCGTTTCCACCTGGAAGAAATATTGTATTGATTGATTGATTGATTTATTGGGTTTTTTATTCCGTTTTCTACAATGGTTCATCAAATTTATAAGAACAAAAAAGAGCCACGGTAGATCAATAACAAAAAACTGACAGACAGGTAATAATTAATAACCATTTAACACATGCTCATGTTTTATTTATTGATTTGGGTTTAACCCATTATTTCACACAGACGACATTTGACGCCTGCTGCTGAAGACGACTTTTGAAAACATTGCAATAAAATTTCACCTTTTATTGCAATATTTTCAAATCTTTATCAATATAATTATTTCAGTTTTCTAGATTGGTGAAATTGTTCATCTGATGATTGTAAAGCAGACGACCCTTAGACATCCATGTGAAGTAATGGGTTAACGCATATCACGGCGACCAGTTCACCTATCCATGTGTTTCCTGGCTTTCATACTCCAATACCTCAAACAACAGTATTTCCAAGCTATAAGCTGTTTTCGACATAATTATACAGTTACATGTAGCCCATCGTTCGAAAACGGAAGTCGCTTGTCGCATCGGTTAATGTCAAACGTCGGAGAGAATGTTGGCAGAGCTGGGGTTCAACTCACAATCCCTAGATTGACAACACAACCAATGTCGCTAAAGACGGAGTTAAAAATGTCAAAGAGTTATTAGGTAATACCCGGAACTTCAGGTTCCATCCGGCTAACTAACGTTAAGTGAAAACAACCCAGTAATAGACTGGGACATGTGCCTTGCAAGGGCACTGCACCATGATCGTCGCTATCGGGGATCCAACCCGGGATGCCCAGTTCCAAATCCCCCACGCTAACAACTTGGCCACGGCGGATGCCTAATCTCATGTGAAAACAAAATATCTGGATGAATTTTACATGGTTTTCTAATATACACGAAGAATGTTTTTTAGTAAAGTTCTCTGTAATTTCAGAATAATTTCTGTTTCATCTGTGAGTTCATTAACTCATTTAAATGGCATATATCCAATTAGCGTTAATTAAAACCAGAACTGTGAAATCGATGTAATTAATGTAATGATTAAATCGTAAAACATTATTTAATTAAGGCACTTATTGTTTCATGAAGCTTTGATGAAGTATAACAGGTATAAAAATGAAAGAAAATCGGGGAAATTTGGCCATAAAACATCACGAATAAAAACAATATTTAAATAGTGAATACTGTGAGGCCTAGCTAAGGAGGAGCAATACTGATATAAACCCTCTGCTGTGGGTACTTAAAATAAACGTCCCACTAATACGATTATTTTAAGTTCCCACAACATGCATTTGGAGGTCATAGAAATATTTTAGAAAATGGAATATGCCCCTTATCTAGAGCTCTGCCCGGCTAGCCCCACGTCCGAATGCTCGCTAATAGCTATAATTTGATTGGTTGATTTGGTTAGCACATGTTCGAATGCTGGATAAAAGCTATAATTTGATTGGTTGATTCGGTTGGCACATGTCCGAATGCCCACTAATAGCTTGGTTGATTCGGCGAGCACATTTCCGAATGCTCGCTAATAGCTGTTATTTGATTGGTTGATCCGGCAACCCGAACACGCCCCTGATTGATTGATTTGTGTTTTACGCCACTTTCAACAATATTTCAGTTCCTGGGTAACTTACCAGTAATACTGGAACATTTATCCTTACACCAGTCAGTCGTTCATATTGTAAACCCCTCAATCGTAATCGCCATGGATGGCAGCCGTTACTACAATTGGCAAAGTCGTTGGTATGACCAGTCCAGGGATCGAACCTACGACGATCTACCAGAACTCTACAAGGCGCCCCTGGACAACGCTGATTACGTTATAGGGTTAGGGATATCTAATGACGTCCCATTTTTGTAAATATCTCAAACCATTAGCGGGTCCATTTATCTAAATGTATTTTATTACCGTATTATTATAATTATTGTGGTTCACTTTATCTTTTCCCTTGATTTTGTCCATAATGTCCTAATTCTATTAAGAATGAGGAAAACTTCTTGTTTCATTCCATCATATTCAATGATAAAAGAGGAGTTCAAATCAAACCTTTCATTATAGATATACAATCACTTACATGTAAATATACTTATTATCACGTAGAACTGTAAAATTTATCTCAATATATTATGAAAGCTCTGAAACGGAGAGATCTTGAAATATCTAAATAACTAATCTTCCATTCGATCCATTGTTTTATTGCTTTCATAAGTATGTTTTGTTATTTGGGCCTAATGGCTACATTGTTGTTATAACTGAATACACTCTCAACTCTTAGCCCAATTACAACAAATCTACAGCAGACGACTTTGAAACGATCTTGTCAAAAATACGGACACTTTCTACAAACTTGCCTTAAGCAGCGACCAGGCGAAATTCAAAAAGTGGCTGCCGAACACAGGTGACTGCCAAATACAAGTCAAATAAAGAAGAAAATGTAGCTTTGGTTAATCTTCAAGCGGTTGCTCAATAGTCAATACTAGTTGGATGCTTAACAGAGGTGACCTCTAACACAAGTTTCACTGTATCTTATACTGAATGATTGGTCAAATATAATACATACATTTAGGGCTATATTACGTGTAGACGGAACTTGTACTGATGCACACATGCAATTCTTCGAAGCATATTATATCACGAACATGTTGTTTAACTCTGTAGCTGCCAAAGGTAATTTAAGGATTTTGCAAACAATGCTCGTGACGAGCTGTCTCTTCTGAAATCTGCATTGTCTGCCCCTTAGTCATTCAATTTAAACCAAATTTCCTGTTGGACGAATTTCCAACATGAAAGAGTCGACTTTGTAAAATTCGGCACTGAAAGAGTTGGAGTCGCGAACAAGTGACAGAACGTTGATTCTACACACAAGATAGTTATTGGGCAGACGGTTAAGCTAATCGTCTTTACCGCGTGTTCTCAGTCTGTTTCTATGACAACGAATTCAGTTTGCCAAATCTTAAACTAACCACATAATAAACGTGTGTAATGGGGTCGATTTTGAACTTATGAACCAAAGAGATATTTGTTCCCTAATTAAGGGCAGTATTAGTAAAAGACGAAGAGAAAAATGAGAAACTATCACTACGAGGAAGTTTACTTTCGTTTTCACATCTTGTTTTTGCCTTCAATCCGCGTTATCTCTGTTTATAAGGACTAGTGTTGTCGATTTACAGGGGTTACCAACTCGGCCAATATTATGTACTGTGCTTGACAAACGTATATGTGGGAAGGTAGCCAGTTGCCTGCGAAGGACGATGTCTTGTGAACTCGTGCGAGAGAGCCAGGAAGCGCATGCGTATGTTTTTGTTTTGGGGTTTTACACCGTCTTCCTTATTAACTTATAAGCATCGTTACAATGCATTGTGGTATCAAAACATGGCATACAATACATGTAACTAGTTAACAACTTACAACGGCTTCCTGGCTTCCGTAATCTACCTTTTAATCATCCTAACTATAATTGTGTAGCATCAAACACGGTGTACACTTCATTTAAAAAGATAACAATATACATCGGCGTACTGGCTTCCCTAATCCACTTTATAACATCACCGTAACTATTTAGTGTAGCGTAAAGCATGATGCTTACAACTGACAAAGGGCGTTCTGGCCCCTTTATAAGGAGTATCTACCATATAAACATCATATATATATATATATTGTTCCATCAAACATGGTGTAGAATCTACTGTGTTGTCTTTCATAATATATCTATGGTGTACGTTCCTTTTAACAAGTTAACAACTTGCACTGGGCTTACTGGCTTCCCTAATCTCTTTTAAAAACACCATCGTAACTATCTTTTGTAATTTAAAACATAATGTTTACAACTTACATGGGGCGATGGCTTCCCTAACCTACATTATCATAACATCATAACTATATATTGTGGCATCATACATGTTGTACAATTCATTCAGCAAGTTTACAACTTAAATTTGGCGTACAATCTTTTGTAGCATAACCCATACTGTTTACAGCTTGATTGGCGCATGCTGGCTTACATAACCTACACTATCAAACCATCATATCTCTATATGGTGGCATCAGACATGGTGTACAATATAATCAACAATTTAACAACTTACATTGGCGTACTGGCTCTTTCCTAATTTACTTTATAAACAGCATTGTTACAATGTATTGTAGCATAACACATGCTGTTTACAACTTGCATTGGGCGTATTGGTTTCCCAAACCTACTTTATAAACATCGTAACTTTCTATTGCGGTGTCAAACATTGTGTACACACCATGTGACAAGTTCAGAACTAGAAAGGTGTGTGAAGTTAGCACGTAGGTCGTAGCTCGTAGGTCGACAGTCAAATTGTTTTTCAGAAAGTGTCGACCTGGCTCGTAGGTCGTAGGTCGACAGTCAGATTTATGTTCAGAGAGTGTTGACCTGGCGCGTAGGTCGTAGGTCGACAGTCAGATTTATGTTCAGAGAGTGTTGACCTGGCGCGTAGGTCGTAGGTCGACAGTCAAATTTATTTTCAGAGAGTGTTGACCTGGCTCGTAGGTCGTAGGTCGACAGTCAAAATTTATTTTCAGAGAGTGTTGATCTGGCTCGTAGGTCGTAGGTCGACAGTCACATTTATTTTCAGAGAGTGTTGATCTGGCTCGTAGGTCGTAAGTCGACAGTCAGATTCACATTAAGATAGTGTTGACCTGGCGCGTAGGTCGACAGTCGACAGTCAGAATCCCATTAAGATAGTGTTGACCTGGCGCGTAGGTCGTAGGTCGACAGTCAATTTTATGCTCAGAAAGTGTTGATCTGGCTCGTAGGTCGTAGGTCGACAGTCAAATTTATTTTCAGAGAGTGTTGACCTGGCTCGTAGGTCGTAGGTCGACAGTCAGATTTATGTTCAGAGAGTGTTGACCTGGCGCGTAGGTCGTAGGTCGACAGTCAGATTTATGTTCAGAGAGTGTTGACCTGGCGCGTAGGTCGTAGGTCGACAGTCAAATTTATTTTCAGAGAGTGTTGACCTGGCTCGTAGGTCGTAGGTCGACAGTCAAAATTTATTTTCAGAGAGTGTTGATCTGGCTCGTAGGTCGTAGGTCGACAGTCACATTTATTTTCAGAGAGTGTTGATCTGGCTCGTAGGTCGTAGGTCGACAGTCAGATTCACATTAAGATAGTGTTGACCTGGCGCGTAGGTCGACAGTCGACAGTCAGAATCCCATTAAGATAGTGTTGACCTGGCGCGTAGGTCGTAGGTCGACAGTCAATTTTATGCTCAGAAAGTGTTGATCTGGCTCGTAGGTCGTAGGTCGACAGTCAAATTTATTTTCAGAGAGTGTTGACCTGGCTCGTAGGTCGTAGGTCGACAGTCAAATTTATTTTCAGAGAGTGTTGATCTGGCTCGTAGGTCGTAGGTCGACAGTCAAATTTTTTTTCAGAGAGTGTTGATCTGGCTCGTAGGTCGTAAGTCGACAGTCAGATTCACATTAAGATAGTGTTGACCTGGCGCGTAGGTCGACAGTCGACAGTCAGAATCCCATTAAGATTGTGTTGACCTGGCGCGTAGGTCGACAGTCGACAGTCAGATTCACATTAAGATAGTGTTGATCTGGCGCGTAGGTCGACAGTCGACAGTCAGAATCCCATTAAGATTGTGTTGACCTGGCGCGTAGGTCGACAGTCGACAGTCAGATTTATTTTCAGAGAGTGTTGACCTGGCTCGTAGGTCGTAGGTCGACAGTCAAATTTATTTTCAGAGAGTGTTGATCTGGCTCGTAGGTCGTAGGTCGACAGTCAGATTCACATTAAGATAGTGTTGACCTGGCGCGTAGGTCGTAGGTCGACAGTCAGATTTATTTTCAGAGAGTGTTGATCTGGCTCGTAGGTCGTAGGTCGACAGTCAGATTCACATTAAGATAGTGTTGACCTGGCGCGTAGGTCGTAGGTCGACAGTCAGATTTATTTTCAGAGAGTGTTGATCTGGCTCGTAGGTCGTAGGTCGACAGTCAGATTCACATTAAGACAGTGTTGACCTGGCGCGTAGGTCGTAGGTCGACAGTCAGATTTATTTTCAGAGAGTGTTGATCTGGCTCGTAGGTCGTAGGTCGACAGTCAGATTCACATTAAGACAGTGTTGACCTGGCGCGTAGGTCGTAGGTCGACAGTCAGATTTATGTTCAGAGAGTGTTGACCTGGCGCGTAGGTCGTAGGTCGACAGTCAATTTTATGCTCAGAAAGTGTTGATCTGGCGCGTAGGTCGTAGGTCGACAGTCAAATTTATTTTCAGAGAGTGTTGATCTGGCTCGTAGGTCGTAGGTCGACAGTCAAATTTATTTTCAGAGAGTGTTGATCTGGCTCGTAGGTCGTAGGTCGACAGTCAAATTCACATTAAGATAGTGTTGACCTGGCGCGTAGGTCGACAGTCGACAGTCAGAATCCCATTAAGATAGTGGTGACCTGGCGCGTAGGTCGTAGGTCGACAGTCAAATTTATTTTCAGAGAGTGTTGATCTGGCTCGTAGGTCGTAGGTCGACAGTCAAATTTATTTTCAGAGAGTGTTGATCTGGCTCGTAGGTCGACAGTCGACAGTCAGAATCCCATTAAGATAGTATTGACCTGGCGCGTAGGTCGTAGGTCGACAGTCAGATTCACATTAAGATAGTGTTGACCTGGCGCGTAGGTCGACAGTCGACAGTCAGAATCCCATTAAGATAGTGTTGACCTGGCGCGTAGGTCGTAGGTCGACAGTCAAATTTATTTTCAGAGAGTGTTGATCTGGCTCGTAGGTCGTAGGTCGACAGTCAAATTTATTTTCAGAGAGTGTTGATCTGGCTCGTAGGTCGACAGTCGACAGTCAGAATCCCATTAAGATAGTATTGACCTGGCGCGTAGGTCGTAGGTCGACAGTCAGATTTATGTTCAGAGAGTGTTGACCTGGCGCGTAGGTCGTAGGTCGACAGTCAATTTTATGCTCAGAAAGTGTTGATCTGGCGCGTAGGTCGTAGGTCGACAGTCAAATTTATTTTCAGAGAGTGTTGATCTGGCTCGTAGGTCGTAGGTCGACAGTCAAATTTATTTTCAGAGAGTGTTGATCTGGCTCGTAGGTCGTAGGTCGACAGTCAGATTCACATTAAGATAGTGTTGATCTGGCGCGTAGGTCGACAGTCGACAGTCAGAATCCCATTAAGATAGTGTTGACCTGGCGCATAGGTCGTAGGTCGACAGTCAATTTTATGCTCAGAAAGTGTTGATCTGGCTCGTAGGTCGTAGGTCGACAGTCAAATTTATTTTCAGAAAGTGTCGACCTGGCTCGTAGGTCGTAGGTCGACAGTCAGATTTATGTTCAGAGAGTGTTGACCTGGCGCGTAGGTCGTAGGTCGACAGTCAGATTTATGTTCAGAGAGTGTTGACCTGGCGCGTAGGTCGTAGGTCGACAGTCAGATTTATTTTCAGAGAGTGTTGACCTGGCTCGTAGGTCGTAGGTCGACAGTCAAATTTATTTTCAGAGAGTGTTGATCTGGCTCGTAGGTCGTAGGTCGACAGTCAAATTTATTTTCAGAGAGTGTTGATCTGGCTCGTAGGTCGTAGGTCGACAGTCAGATTCACATTAAGATAGTGTTGACCTGGCGCGTAGGTCGACAGTCGACAGTCAGAATCACATTAAGATAGTGTTGACCTGGCGCGTAGGTCGTAGGTCGACAGTCAATTTTATGCTCAGAAAGTGTTGATCTGGCTCGTAGGTCGTAGGTCGACAGTCAGATTTATTTTCAGAGAGTGTTGACCTGGCTCGTAGGTCGTAGGTCGACAGTCAATTTTATGCTCAGAAAGTGTTGATCTGGCGCGTAGGTCGTAGGTCGACAGTCAAATTTATTTTCAGAGAGTGTTGATCTGGCTCGTAGGTCGTAGGTCGACAGTCAGATTCACATTAAGATTGTGTTGACCTGGCGCGTAGGTCGACAGTCGACAGTCAGAATCCCATTAAGATAGTGTTGACCTGGCGCGTAGGTCGTAGGTCGACAGTCAATGTTATGCTCAGAAAGTGTTGATCTGGCTCGTAGGTCGTAGGTCGACAGTCAGATTCACATTAAGATAGTGTTGACCTGTCGCGTAGGTCGACAGTCGACAGTCAGAATCCCATTAAGATTGTGTTGACCTGGCGCGTAGGTCGACAGTCGACAGTCAGATTCACATTAAGATAGTGTTGACCTGGCGCGTAGGTCGACAGTCGACAGTCAGAATCCCATTAAGATAGTGTTGACCTGGCGCGTAGGTCGTAGGTCGACAGTCAGATTTATGTTCAGAGAGTGTTGACCTGGCGCGTAGGTCGTAGGTCGACAGTCAAATTTATTTTCAGAGAGTGTTGATCTGGCTCGTAGGTCGTAGGTCGACAGTCAGATTCACATTAAGATAGTGTTGACCTGGCGCGTAGGTCGACAGTCGACAGTCAGATTTATTTTCAGATAGTGTTGACCTGGCGCGTAAGTCGTAGGTCGACAGTCAATTTTATGCTCAGAAAGTGTTGATCTGGCTCGTAGGTCGTAGGTCGACAGTCAATTTTATGCTCAGAAAGTGTTGATCTGGCTCGTAGGTCGTAGGTCGACAGTCAAATATATTTTCAGAGAGTGTTGATCTGGCTCGTAGGTCGTAGGTCGACAGTCAGATTTACATTAAGATAGTGTTGACCTGGCGCGTAGGTCGTAGGTCGACAGTCAGATTTATTTTCAGAGAGTGTTGATCTGGCTCGTAGGTCGTAGGTCGACAGTCAGATTCACATTAAGATAGTGTTGACCTGGCGCGTAGGTCGTAGGTCGACAGTCAGATTTATTTTCAGAGAGTGTTGATCTGGCTCGTAGGTCGTAGGTCGACAGTCAAATTTATTTTCAGAGAGTGTTGATCTGGCTCGTAGGTCGTAGGTCGACAGTCAAATATATTTTCAGAGAGCGTTGATCTGGCTCGTAGGTCGTAGGTCGACAGTCAGATTCACATTAAGATAGTGTTGACCTGGCGCGTAGGTCGTAGGTCGACAGTCAGATTTATTTTCAGAGAGTGTTGATCTGGATCGTAGGTCGTAGGTCGACAGTCAGATTCACATTAAGATAGTGTTGACCTGGCGCGTAGGTCGTAGGTCGACAGTCAAACTTATGTTCAGAGAGTGTTGATCTGGCGCGTAGGTCGTAGGTCGACAGTCAATTTTATGCTCAGAAAGTGTTGATCTGGCTCGTAGGTCGTAGGTCGACAGTCAAATTTATTTTCAGAGAGTGTTGACCTGGCTCGTAGGTCGTAGGTCGACAGTCAAATTTATTTTCAGAGAGTGTTGATCTGGCTCGTAGGTCGTAGGTCGACAGTCAAATTTATTTTCAGAGAGTGTTGATCTGGCTCGTAGGTCGTAGGTCGACAGTCAAATTTATTTTCAGAGAGTGTTGATCTGGCTCGTAGGTCGTAGGTCGACAGTCAGATTTACATTAAGATAGTGTTGACCTGGCGCGTAGGTCGTAGGTCGACAGTCAGATTTATTTTCAGAGAGTGTTGATCTGGCTCGTAGGTCGTAGGTCGACAGTCAGATTCACATTAAGATAGTGTTGACCTGGCGCGTAGGTCGTAGGTCGACAGTCAGATTTATTTTCAGAGAGTGTTGATCTGGCTCGTAGGTCGTAGGTCGACAGTCAAATTTATTTTCAGAGAGTGTTGATCTGGCTCGTAGGTCGTAGGTCGACAGTCAAATATATTTTCAGAGAGCGTTGATCTGGCTCGTAGGTCGTAGGTCGACAGTCAGATTCACATTAAGATAGTGTTGACCTGGCGCGTAGGTCGACAGTCGACAGTCAGAATCCCATTAAGATAGTGTTGACCTGGCGCGTAGGTCGTAGGTCGACAGTCAATTTTATGCTCAGAAAGTGTTGATCTGGCTCGTAGGTCGTAGGTCGACAGTCAAATTTATTTTCAGAGAGTGTTGACCTGGCTCGTAGGTCGTAGGTCGACAGTCAAATTTATTTTCAGAGAGTGTTGATCTGGCACGTAGGTCGTAGGTCGACAGTCAAATTTATTTTCAGAGAGTGTTGATCTGGCTCGTAGGTCGTAGGTCGACAGTCACATTCACATTAAGATAGTGTTGACCTGGCGCGTAGGTCGACAGTCGACAGTCAGAATCCCATTAAGATTGTGTTGACCTGGCGCGTAATTCGTAGGTCGAAATTCGACATTCGACATTCAAAAGTTGGAAAAAAAAAATCGACATTCAAAAATAAAACTTCAAAAAATCGACATTCAAAAGTTGGAAAAAAACGAATGTCGTGCTGGCACGACATACGACATTCAACATTCAAAAAATAAAAAAAAATCTCAACGGAGTGGAACAACGGCTTAAGGCTGATTTCTACCCGAGTCTGCCGCGTGTATTACGGGGAGCTCTTGGGCCGATAGCCCTTGTCACGGGAGTCGAAAAAAAAATCACAATGGAGTGGAACACTTTTATTTTTTTCTTACGAGCGTGGAACAACGGCATTAAGGCGGATTTCTACTCGAGTCTGCTGCGTGTATTACGGGGAGCACTTGGGCCTACAAGCCCTTGTCACGGTAGTCTAAGAAAAAAATCACAATGGAGTGGAACACTTTTATTTTTATTACAGGTCCCGCAGTCTACCCGCGCTTACGGCGAAGTGCAAAGCTTTGTTTTACGCTAGCACTCCGCTGCTTGTAGGGGAAATGTGCGCCGGTGACGCATATGATATACGGCCGGTCCCGCAGTCTAGCCGCGCTTAAGGCGAAGTGCTGAGCCTTGATTTAGGCGAGCAATCGGCTGCTAGTAGGGGAAATGTGAGCCCGGGTCGCATACGCTATAAGGCAGGCCCTGCAGTCTACATTCGACATTGGAAATTCAAAAACGAATGTCGTGCTGGCACGACATTCGACATACGACATTCAAATATTAAAACTTTAAAAAATCAAATGTGGTGCTGGCACGGGACAGCTACCAGGGCCGTTAGTCGAATTTCTACCCGAATTTACCGCATAATTTAAAGGGAGCACTCGGTCCTAGAGGCCTTAGTCAAGGCAGTCGAAGCGCGAACATTTCACAATGGAGTGGAACACTTTTTTTTTTTTCACGGGACAGCTACCAGGGCCGTAAGTCGAATTTCTACCCGAATTTACCGCATAATTTAAAGGGAGCACTCGGTCCTAGAGGCCATAGTCAAGGCAGTCGAAGCCCGAACATTTCACAATGGAGTGGAACACTTTTTTTTTTTTTTTTTAAGGGACGGCTACCAGGGCCGTAAGTCGAATTTCTACCCGAATTTACCGGGTAATGTAAAGGGAGCACTCGGTACTAGAGGCCTTAATCAAGGCAGTCGAAGCCCGAACATTTCACAATGGAGTGGAACACTTTTTTTTTTTTCACGGGACAGCTACCAGGGCCGTAAGTCGAATTTCTACCCGAGTTTACCGCGTAATTTAAAGGGAGCACTCGGTACTAGAGGCCTTAGTCAAGGCAGTCGAAGCCCGAACATTTCACAATGGAGTGGAACACTTTTTTTTTTTTTTTCACGGGACAGCTACTAGGGCCGTAAGTCGAATTTCTACCCGAGTTTACCGCGTAATTTAAAGGGAGCACTCCGTCATAGAGGCCTTAGTCAAGGCAGTCGAAGCCCGAACATTTCACAATGGAGTGGAACACTTTTTTTTTGTCAACGGGACAGCTACCAGGGCCGTAAGTCGAATTTCTACCCGAATTTACCGCATAATTTAAAGGGAGCACTCGGTCCTAGAGGCCTTAGTCAAGGCAGTCGAAGCGCGAACATTTCACAATGGAGTTGAACACTTTTTTTTTTTTCACGGGACAGCTACCAGGGCCGTAAGTCGAATTTCTACCCGAATTTACCGCATAATTTAAAGGGAGCACTCGGTCCTAGAGGCCATAGTCAAGGCAGTCGAAGCCCGAACATTTCACAATGGAGTGGAACACTTTTTTTTTTTTTTTTTCACGGGACAGCTACCAGGGCCGTAAGTCGAATTTCTACCCGAATTTACCGGGTAATGTAAAGGGAGCACTCGGTACTAGAGGCCTTAATCAAGGCAGTCGAAGCCCGAACATTTCACAATGGAGTGGAACACTTTTTTTTTGTCAACGGGACAGCTACCAGGGCCGTAAGTCGAATTTCTACCCGAGTTTACCGCATAATATAAAGGGAGCACTCGGTACTAGAGGCCTTAGTCAAGGCAGTCGAAGCCCGAACATTTCACAATGGAGTGGAACACTTTTTTTTTTCTTTTTCACGGGACAGCTACTAGGGCCGTAAGTCGAATTTCTACCCGAGTTTACCGCGTAATTTAAAGGGAGCACTCCGTCATAGAGGCCTTAGTCAAGGCAGTCGAAGCCCGAACATTTCACAATGGAGTGGAACACTTTTTTTTTTTTTTTCACGGGACAGCTACTAGGGCCGTAAGTCGAATTTCTACCCGAGTTTACCGCGTAATTTAAAGGGAGCACTCCGTCATAGAGGCCTTAGTCAAGGCAGTCGAAGCCCGAACATTTCACAATGGAGTGGAACACATTTTTTTTTTTTTTTTCACGGGACAGCTACCAGGGCCGTAAGTCGAATTTCTACCCGAGTTTACCGCGTAATTTAAAGGGAGCACTCGGTACTAGAGGCCTTAGTCAAGGCAGTCGAAGCCCGAACATTTCACAATGGAGTGGAACACTTTTTTTTTTTTTTCACGGGACAGCTACCAGGGCCGTAAGTCGAATTTCTACCCGAGTTTACCGCGTAATTTAAAAGGAGCACTCGGTACTAGAGGCCTTAATCAAGGAAGTCGAAGCCCGAACATTTCACAATGGAGTGGAACACTTTTTTTTTTCTTTTTCACGGGACAGCTACTAGGGCCGTAAGTCGAATTTCTACCCGAATTTACCGGGTAATTTAAAGGGAGCACTCGGTACTAGAGGCCTTAGAGTCATGACATTCAAAAGTTGGAAAAAAACCGAATGTCCTGCTGGCACGACATTCGACATTCGACTTTAAAAAAATAAAAAGATCTCACGGGAGTGGAACAACGGCCTTAAGGCGGATTTCTACCCGAGTCTGCCGCGTGTATTACGGGGAGCACTTGGGCCTACAAGCCCTTGTCAGGGGAGTCGAACAAAAAAAAATCACAATGGAGTGGAACACTTTTAGTTTTTTTCTTACGGGCGTGGAACAACGGCCTAAGGCGGATTTCTACCCGAGTCTGCTGCGTGTATTACGGGGAGCACTTAGGCCTACAAGCCCTTGTCACGAGAGTCGAACAAATAAAAAATCACAATAGAGTGTAACACTTTTATTTTATTTCTTACGGGCGTGGAACAACAGCCTTAACACGTATTTCTACCCGAGTCTGCTGCGTGTATTACGGGGAGCTCTCTGCTGCTAGTCGGGGAAATGTAAACCGGGGCCGCATACTCTTTAAGGCAGGTCCCGCAGTCTACCCACGCTTACGGCGAAGTGCTGAGCTTTGTTTTACGCTAGCACTCCGCTGCTAGTAGTGCTGGCACGACATTCGACATTCGACATTCAAAAGTTGAAAAAAAAATCTTACGGGAGTGGAACAACGACCTTAAGGCGGATTTCCCCCCGAGTGTGCCGCCGTTAGAACCCGCGCTGACGGCGAAGTGCTCCCCTTGTTTCAAGGCAGCACTCCGCATATGACTGGGAAAATGTGCGCTGAGCCCTGATTTGTTACAAGGCAGTCCCGCCGTTAAAACCCGCGCTGCCGGCGAAGTGCTCTCCTAGTTTCAAGGCAGCACTCCGCATATTGCTGGGAAAATGTGCTGTGTGGCCTGATTTGCCGTATAGCATATGCGGCCCAGGCGCACATTTCCCCTACTAGCAGCGGAGTGCTAGCGTAAAAGAAGGTTCAGCATTTCGCCGTAAGCGCGCGTTGACTGCGGGACCTGCCTTATAGCGTATTCGGCCCCGGCTCACATTTCTCCTACTAGCAGCCGAGTGCTCGCATAAATCATGGCTCAGCACGACATTCGTTTTTTTTCCAACTTTTGAATGTCGAATGTCGAATGTCGTATGTTTAGCTAACTTCATACAGCTTGTCACGGGAGTGGAACAAAAAAAAAGATTCACAATGGAGTGGAACACTTGTTTTTTTTGTTTTTCACACGGGAGTGCAACAACGGCCTTAAGTCGTGAATGACGGACAGCATTCTGTCCAACAAGCCCTTATCACGGGAGGGAGTGGAACCAAAAATAAATTCACAATGGAGTGGAACACTTTTTTTCTTTTCCTCATGGGAGTGCAACGACGGTCTTAAGTCGGAGTTCTACCCGAGTCTGCTGCGTAAATTACCGGTAGCACTCTGTCTTACAGGCCCTTGGCACGGGGAGTGGAACAAGACAATATTTCACAATGGAGTGGAACACTTTATTTATTTTCTTTAGATTAGGGTTAGCCTTCTGTAAGGGGAGCACTCCGCCGCCGGCCCGAAGAAAGGTGCCGGGTCCCGCATTCGCGAACACGCGTACGCAGCGAAGTGCTTGGCCTTGTGTAAGGGGAGCACTCCGCTGCCGGCCCGAAGAAAAAGGCGCCGGGCACCGCATTTGCGAACCCGCGTAGGCAGCGAAGTGCTAGGCCTTGTGTCAGGGGAGCACTCCGCTGGTGCCCAAAGAACTAGGCGCAGGCTCCCGCACTTGCGAACCCGCGTACACAGCGAAGTGCTAGGCCTTGTGACAGTCCCGCCGATAACCTGCGCTGACGGTGAAGTACTTGCCGTCGTTTTCAGGCAGCACTCTGAGTACGGCTAGGGAAATGTGCGCTGGGGCCGAATTCACTATACGGGAGTCCTAGGTCCCTACCCTTAAGAGAGTGGTTGTTATTCCCGCCGGTTACCCGCGCGTACGGCGAAGTGCTCGCCTCTTTCTAGGCAGCACTCTGGGTATGGCTGGGGAAATTAGCGCAGGGGCCGAAGTCGCTATAAGGGAGCTGACGGCCTTAAGTCGGATTTCTCCTTTTTTTCTTTTTTTTTTCGAACGGGAGCTAAACAACGGCCTTATGTCGGATTTCTACCCGAGTCTGTAGCGTACATGACGGGCAGCACTCTGTACTACAGGCACGGAAATGGAACAAGAAACAATTTCACAATGGAGTGGAACACATTTTTTTATTTTTTTATTTCGCGCGGGAGCTGACGTCCTTAAGTCGGATTTCTACCCGAGTCTGCCGCGTAAATAACGGGCAGCACTCTGTCGTACAGGACCTTGTCACGGGAATGAAACAAGAAACAATTTCACAATGGAGTGGAACACTTTTTTTTTTCGCACGGGAGCTGACGGCCTTTAGTCTGCCGCGTAAATGACGGGCAGCACCCTGTCCTACAGGACCTTGGCACGGGAGTGGAAACAAAATTTGTTCACAATGGAGTGGAACACTTTTCTTTTTTTTCTCATGGGAGTGCAACGACGGCCTTTAGTCGGATTTCTACCCGAGTCTTTATGAACATTAGTTTGACTGTCGACCTACGACCTACAAGCCAGGTCAACACTTTCTAAACATCAGTTTGACTGTCGACCTACGACCTACGCGCCAGGTCAACACTGTCTTAATGGGATTCTGATTGTCGACTTACGACCTACGCGCCAGGTCAACACTATCTTAATGTGAATCTGACTGTCGACCTACGACCTGCGCGCCAGGTCAACACTCGCTGAACATAATTGTGACTGTCGACCTACGACTTACGCGCCAGGTCAACACTGTCTTAATGAGATTCTGACTGTCGACCTATGACCTACGCTCCAGGTCAACAGTCTCTGAACATAAGTTTGACTGTCGACCTACGACCTACGAGCCAGATCAACACTCTCTGAAAATAAATCTGACTGTCGACCTACGACCTACGCGCCAGGTCAACACTCGCTGAACATAATTGTGACTGTCGACCTACGACTTACGCGCCAGGTCAACACTGTCTTAATGAGATTCTGACTGTCGACCTATGACCTACGCTCCAGGTCAACACTCTCTGAACATAAGTTTGACTGTCGACCTACGACCTACGAGCCAGATCAACACTCTCTGAAAATAAATTTGACTGTCGACCTACGACCTACGAGCCAGGTCAACACTCTCTGAAAATAGATTTGACTGTCGACCTACGACCTACGCGCCAGGTCAACACTCTCTGAAAATAAATCTGACTGTCGACCTACGACCTACGCGCCAGGTCAACACTATCTTAATGTGAATCTGACTGTCGACTGTCGACCTACGCGCCAGGTCAACACAATCTTAATGGGATTCTGACTGTCGACTGTCGACCTACGCGCCAGTTCAACACTATCTTAATGTGAATCTGACTGTCGACTGTCGACCTACGCGCCAGGTCAACACTATCTTAATGTGAATCTGACTGTCGACTTACGACCTACGAGCCAGATCAACACTCTCTGAAAATAAATTTGACTGTCGACCTACGACCTACGAGCCAGATCAACACTCTCTGAAAATAAATTTGACTGTCGACCTACGACCTACGAGCCAGGTCAACACTCTCTGAAAATAAATCTGACTGTCGACTGTCGACCTACGCGCCAGGTCAACACAATCTTAATGGGATTCTGACTGTCGACTGTCGACCTACGCGCCAGATCAACACTATCTTAATGTGAATCTGACTGTCGACTGTCGACCTACGCGCCAGGTCAACACAATCTTAATGGGATTCTGACTGTCGACTGTCGACCTACGCGCCAGGTCAACACTATCTTAATGTGAATCTGACTGTCGACTTACGACCTACGAGCCAGATCAACACTCTCTGAAAATAAATTTGACTGTCGACCTACGACCTACGAGCCAGATCAACACTCTCTGAAAATAAATTTGACTGTCGACCTATGACCTACGAGCCAGGTCAGCACTCTCTGAAAATAAATTTGACTGTCGAGCTACGACCTACGAGCCAGATCAACACTTTCTGAGCATAAAATTTACTGTCGACCTACGACCTACGCGCCAGGTCAACACTATCTAATGGGATTCTGACTGTCGACTGTCGACCTACGCGCCAGGTCAACACTATCTTAATGTGAATCTGACTGTCGACCTACGACCTACGAGCCAGATCAACACTCTCTGAAAAGAAATTTGACTGTCGACCTACGACCTACGAGCCAGATCAACACTCTCTGAAAATAAATTTGACTGTCGACCTACGACCTACGAGCCAGGTCAACACTCTCTGAAAATAAATTTGACTGTCGACCTACGACCTACGCGTCAGGTCAACACTCTCTGAACATAAATCTGACTGTCGACCTACGACCTACGCGCCAGGTCAACACAATCTTAATGGGATTCTGACTGTCGACTGTCGACCTACGCGCCAGATCAACACTATCTTAATGTGAATCTGACTGTCGACTGTCGACCTACGCGCCAGGTCAACACAATCTTAATGGGATTCTGACTGTCGACTGTCGACCTACGCGCCAGGTCAACACTATCTTAATGTGAATCTGACTGTCGACTTACGACCTACGAGCCAGATCAACACTCTCTGAAAATAAATTTGACTGTCGACCTACGACCTCCGAGCCAGATCAACACTCTCTGAAAATAAATTTGACTGTCGACCTACGACCTACGAGCCAGGTCAACACTCTCTGAAAATAAATTTGACTGTCGACCTACGACCTACGAGCCAGATCAACACTTTCTGAGCATACAATTTACTGTCGACCTACGACCTACGCGTTAGGTCAACACTATCTTAATGGGATTCTGACTGTCGACTGTCGACCTACGCGCCAGGTCAACACTATCTTAATGTGAATCTGACTGTCGACCTACGACCTACGAGCCAGATCAACACTCTCTGAAAATAAATTTGACTGTCGACCTACGACCTACGAGCCAGATCAACACTCTCTGAAAATAAATTTGACTGTCGACCTACGACCTACGAGCCAGATCAACACTCTCTGAAAATAAATTTGACTGTCGACCTACGACCTACGAGCCAGGTCAACACTCTCTGAAAATAAATTTGACTGTCGACCTACGACCTACGAGCCAGATCAACACTTTCTGAGCATAACATTGACTGTCGACCTACGACCTACGCGCCAGGTCAACACTCTCTGAACATAAGTTTGACTGTCGACCTACGACCTACGCGCCAGGTCAACACTATCTTAATGTGAATCTGACTGTCGACCTACGACCTACGATCCAGATCAACACTCTCTGAAAATAAATCTGACTGTCGACCTACGACCTACGCGCCAGGTCAACACTGTCTTAATGTGAATCTGACTGTCGACCTACGACCTACGAGCCAGATCAACACTCTCTGAAAATAAATCTGACTGTCGACCTACGACCTACGCGCCAGGTCAACACTGTCTTAATGTGAATCTGACTGTCGACCTACGACCTACGAGCCAGATCAACACTCTCTGAAAATAAATCTGACTGTCGACCTACGACCTACGCGCCAGGTCAACACTATCTTAATGTGAATCTGACTGTCGACCTACGAATTACGAGCCAGATCAACACTCTCTGAAAATAAATCTGACTGTCGACCTACGACCTACGAGCCAGATCAACACTCTCTGAAAATAAATTTGACTGTCGACCTACGACCTACGAGCCAGATCAACACTCTCTGAAAATAAATTTGACTGTCGACCTACGACCTACGAGCCAGATCAACACTCTCTGAAAATAAATTTGACTGTCGACCTACGACCTACGAGCCAGATCAACACTCTCTGAAAATAAATTTGACTGTCGACCTACGACCTACGAGCCAGGTCAACACTCTCTGAAAATAAATCTGACTGTCGACTGTCGACCTACGCGCCAGGTCAACACAATCTTAATGGGATTCTGACTGTCGACTGTCGACCTACGCGCCAGATCAACACTATCTTAATGTGAATCTGACTGTCGACCTACGACCTACGAGCCAGATCGACACTCTCTGAAAATAAATGTGACTGTCGACCTACGACCTACGCGCCAGGTCAACACTATCTTAATGGGATTCTGACTGTCGACTGTCGACCTATGCGCCAGGTCAACACTATCTTAATGTGAATCTGACTGTCGACCTACGACCTACGAGCCAGATCAACACTCTCTGAAAATAAATTTGACTGTTGACCTACGACCTACGACGTACGAGCCAGATCAACACTCTCTGAAAATAAATTTGACTGTCGACCTACGACCTACGCGCCAGATCAACACTTTCTGAGCATAAAATTGACTGTCGACCTACGACCTACGCGCCAGGTCAACACTCTCTGAACATAAATCTGACTGTCGACCTACGACCTACGCGCCAGGTCAACACTATCTTAATGTGAATCTGACTGTCGACCTACGACCTACGAGCCAGATCAACGCTCTCTGAAAATATATTTGACTGTCGACCTACGACCTACGAGCCAGATCAACACTCTCTGAAAATAAATTTGACTGTCGACCTACGACCTACGAGCCAGATCAACACTCTCTGAAAATAAATTTGACTGTCGACCTACGACCTACGAGCCAGATCAACACTCTCTGAAAATAAATTTGACTGTCGACCTACGACCTACGAGCCAGGTCAACACTCTCTGAAAATAAATTTGACTGTCGACCTACGACCTACGAGCCAGATCAACACTTTCTGAGCATAACATTGACTGTCGACCTACGACCTACGCGCCAGGTCAACACTCTCTGAACATAAGTTTGACTGTCGACCTACGACCTACGCGCCAGGTCAACACTATCTTAATGTGAATCTGACTGTCGACCTACGACCTACGATCCAGATCAACACTCTCTGAAAATAAATCTGACTGTCGACCTACGACCTACGCGCCAGGTCAACACTGTCTTAATGTGAATCTGACTGTCGACCTACGACCTACGAGCCAGATCAACACTCTCTGAAAATAAATTTGACTGTCGACCTACGACCTACGCGCCAGGTCAACACTGTCTTAATGTGAATCTGACTGTCGACCTACGACCTACGAGCCAGATCAACACTCTCTGAAAATAAATCTGACTGTCGACCTACGACCTACGCGCCAGGTCAACACTATCTTAATGTGAATCTGACTGTCGACCTACGACCTACGAGCCAGATCAACACTCTCTGAAAATAAATCTGACTGTCGACCTACGACCTACGAGCCAGATCAACACTTTCTGAAAATAAATTTGACTGTCGACCTACGACCTACGAGCCAGATCAACACTCTCTGAAAATAAATTTGACTGTCGACCTACGACCTACGAGCCAGATCAACACTCTCTGAAAATAAATTTGACTGTCGACCTACGACCTACGAGCCAGATCAACACTCTCTGAAAATAAATTTGACTGTCGACCTACGACCTACGAGCCAGGTCAACACTCTCTGAAAATAAATCTGACTGTCGACTGTCGACCTACGCGCCAGGTCAACACAATCTTAATGGGATTCTGACTGTCGACTGTCGACCTACGCGCCAGATCAACACTATCTTAATGTGAATCTGACTGTCGACCTACGACCTACGAGCCAGATCAACACTCTCTGAAAATAAATTTGACTGTCGACCTACGACCTACGAGCCAGGTCAACACTCTCTGAAAATAAATCTGACTGTCGACTGTCGACCTACGCGCCAGGTCAACACAATCTTAATGGGATTCTGACTGTCGACTGTCGACCTACGCGCCAGATCAACACTATCTTAATGTGAATCTGACTGTCGACTGTCGACCTACGCGCCAGGTCAACACAATCTTAATGGGATTCTGACTGTCGACTGTCGACCTACGAGCCAGTTCAACACTATCTTAATGTGAATCTGACTGTCGACCTACGACCTACGAGCCAGATCAACACTCTCTGAAAATAAATTTGACTGTCGACCTACGACCTACGAGCCAGATCAACACTCTCTGAAAATAAATTTGACTGTCGACCTACGACCTACGAGCCATGTCAACACTCTCTGAAAATAAATTTGACTGTCGACCTACGACCTACGCGCCAGGTCAACACTATCTTAATGGGATTCTGACTGTCGACTGTCGACCTACGCGCCAGATCAACACTTTCTGAGCATAAAATTGACTGTCGACCTACGACCTACGCGCCAGGTCAATACTCTCTGAACATAAATCTGACTGTCGACCTACGACCTACGCGCCAGGTCAACACTATCTTAATGGGATTCTGACTGTCGACTGTCGACCTACGCGCCAGGTCAACACTATCTTAATGTGAATCTGACTGTCGACCTACGACCTACGAGCCAGATCAACACTCTCTGAAAATAAATTTGACTGTCGACCTACGACCTACGAGCCAGATCAACACTCTCTGATAATAAATTTGACTGTCGACCTACGACCTACGAGCCAGGTCAACACTCTCTGAAAATAAATTTGACTGTCGACCTACGACCTACGCGCCAGGTCAACACTATCTTAATGGGATTCTGACTGTCGACTGTCGACCTACGCGCCAGATCAACACTTTCTGAGCATAAAATTGACTGTCGACCTACGACCTACGCGCCAGGTCAACACTCTCTGAACATAAATCTGACTGTCGACCTACGACCTACGCGCCAGGTCAACACTATCTTAATGGGATTCTGACTGTCGACTGTCGACCTACGCGCCAGGTCAACACTATCTTAATGTGAATATGACTGTCGACCTACGACCTACGAGCCAGATCAACACTCTCTGAAAATAAATGTGACTGTCGACCTACGACCTACGCGCCAGGTCAACACTATCTTAATGGGATTCTGACTGTCGACTGTCGACCTACGCGCCAGGTCAACACTATCTTAATGTGAATCTGACTGTCGACCTACGACCTACGAGCCAGATCAACACTCTCTGAAAATAAATTTGACTGTTGACCTACGACCTACGACGTACGAGCCAGATCAACACTCTCTGAAAATAAATTTGACTGTCGACCTACGACCTACGCGCCAGATCAACACTTTCTGAGCATAAAATTGACTGTCGACCTACGACCTACGCGCCAGGTCAACACTCTCTGAACATAAATCTGACTGTCGACCTACGACCTACGCGCCAGGTCAACACTATCTTAATGGGATTCTGACTGTCGACTGTCGACCTACGCGCCAGGTCAACACTATCTTAATGTGAATCTGACTGTCGACCTACGACCTACGAGCCAGATCAACACTCTCTGAAAATAAATTTGACTGTCGACCTACGACCTACGAGCCAGATCAACACTCTCTGAAAATAAATTTGACTGTCGACCTACGACCTACGAGCCAGGTCAACACTCTCTGAAAATAAATTTGACTGTCGACCTACGACCTACGCGCCAGGTCAACACTCTCTGAACATAAATCTGACTGTCGACCTACGACCTACGCGCCAGGTCAACACTATCTTAATGTGAATCTGACTGTCGACTGTCGACCTACGCGCCAGGTCAACACAATCTTAATGGGATTCTGACTGTCGACCTACGCGCCAGGTCAACACTATCTTAATGTGATTCTGACTGTCGACCTACGACCTACGAGCCAGATCAACACTCTCTGAAAATAAATTTGACTGTCGACCTACGACCTACGAGCCAGATCAACACTCTCTGAAAATAAATTTGACTGTCGACCTACGACCTACGAGCCAGGTCAACATTCTCTGAAAATAAATTTGACTGTCGACCTACGACCTACGAGCCAGATCAACACTTTCTGAGCATAAAATTGACTGTCGACCTACGACCTACGCGCCAGGTCAACACTATCTTAATGGGATTCTGACTGTCGACTGTCGACCTACGCGCCAGGTCAACACTATCTTAATGTGAATCTGACTGTCGACCTACGACCTACGAGCCAGATCAACACTCTCTGAAAATAAATTTGACTGTCGACCTACGACCTACGAGCCAGGTCGACACTTTCTGAAAATAATTTTGACTGTCGACCTACGAGCTACGACCTACGCGCTAACTTCACACACCTGAACTAGAATAGGCATGCGCCACGATTTCCTCCGTTTTCGTATCGCATGTGGTTTGTGCCATGCAGCCAATCAAGCGGCTGCATTTCACCTCATAAATTATTCATGAGTACGAGATTTTTACAGCTACTTTCTGAATAGCCTATGTACTGAGGATGAGGCTTCCCATACCATCGTAATTATCTTCTGTAGTGCACAAACCATTTAACAATTTCAGAACTGACATGGGCTTACTGGCTACCAATTACCTACCTTATAAACATCGTAACTATCTATTGTGGCATCAAACATGGTATACAATCCATTTAACAAGTTCACAACTTGCATGGGCGTACTATGGGCGGATATCGTTGTAAAACCAACTATGTCGGAAAAGTAGATCGACACCTCGGAAAAATGTTCTGCTGGCACGGGAAGTCCTGTCTTTAAACTGTCTGCAACAGTTCTTGAATAAAAGATAAATACAACAATAAATTTTAGCCCCACTAAATGCATATAACTTGAGCCAGTGCATTAGAAAAGGTACACGTTCGCACATATGAATGGTAGAGGTTCAAATCATCTCGTTCACCTGACCAATATACACATGTTGTTAGAATATTCAGACAAGCGTGTATAATTTATGTGTGAGCAGCATCGATCTAGATCTACACCGTTCACAAAAGCCAATTTGTACCTTTCTCATGCATGGGCTCAATTATTAAGTTGCGATATAGTGAACAAGGACGACAGTAGCAAAAAACGCTGTATCGAGGGCTTGGTGTGAAACGGTTGTAACTAAAAACTTATTTTGAAAACCCTGGTTTAGGGGCAATTTTGACCCCTTTATAAACAATGCAAATTTAGGTGCCATTGCTCAGAACGAACAATGGCACCTAAATTTCCATTGTTTACAAAGAAAATTGATTTAACGCTTATAAAGACTTTATGGCGAGGTGATTAACCTTGGTAACAAAATACCTATTTATTTTAGTTACAACCGTTTCACGCCAAGCCCTCGATATGCTCACACAACACCGCCTCGAAAGCTTAAAGGTGCTGAACTCCAGATGGAGATCAACATTTTGAAATGCTGAAATTTCTGAAAATATTACTAGAAGTGACAACAAAGGAAGTAATAAGAGGTTCATAACTTGTTTGGCAGTAACTGTTGTAACACTGTCAATTGAAAGTCGTGAACATGTACAAAATTCGGCTTACTGGATATATCTACCCAGTAAAAACGAAGCATAATCTATCAATATTTAAATGTTTATGGTACTGGAAAAGTGAAATTATTACTCTAATTTTATCCCATAATTATGATTCTAATATTTCAAGACAACTTTTGAACAGTTTTAAAACTTTGACTATACTATCTATTTTCTGGAGTTCAGCACATTTAAATGTGCTGAACTTCAGATGGAGTTCTAAATATTGAAATGTTGAAACTTCAGCAATTATTGCTAATAGTGACACCAAAGTAAGTAATAAATAGTTCAAAACTATTTTGGCTGTAAATGTTGAAAAACTGTTAATTGAAAGTCATGAACATGTACAAAAGTAGGCTTACTAGGTTTTTCTACTCAGTAAAAATGAAGCATAACAGATCAATATTTAGATATTAATTCTACTTGAAAGTAACATTAATATATCTATAGGTGCTACCTATTACGAAAAAAACCGCAAGATAATTATAAACAAAAATTAAAGAGCATACTTTGGCCATAAAAAAGGATTTATAAGTAATTGACTAGACAATAATAATGTTAATGTCATGTTTCTTGCATTATCAAAACATATTTGGAATTCGTATTGCTGTTGTCTATTATTTGAACAGAAAATAATAAAGTAAAGACTTTCAAAAAATCAAGGAATACATTTATAATGAACGAGTTAAAACATGAGGGCCAAGATGATCCTTAATCGATCACCTGCATTATGGCAAAGAAGCAAATAGATCAGCCCTTTTCTGATGCCACCTGGCGACTGCCTTTTTCAACCAGTCAATATGACTGTAACAAATTATGTAAGGGGTCACATTTCTGCTAAACCCTTTCCCTATTAGAGACGGTTTCTGAGGCCTATGCAACAGACGATTTAGGATAAGATTGTCGCCACAAGAACAATTGATTCTTATGAGAAAGTTATCCTTTTGCCACAATGTTTGATAAATAATTATACTTTGAATGAGTGAGTCAACAGCTCATGTATAGGAATTTGGGGACTTTCATGTTGATACCACTTTTTTGCGGGAAACGACGTCGCTCCATTGACGTTACGCCAAGATGAAGTGTAACGGAAATGACGTGACGTCCTTCTTTGGCTACGATACAGTTGACGAACGGGAAAACATATTTCTTGTTTTTTTTCGTATTACTTTAATTTTATTCCAGAATTATGATTCTAATATTTCAAGACAACTTTTTAACAGTTTTAACACTTTGACTATACTATCTAATTTCTGGAGTTCTAAATATTGAAATGTTGAAACTTCAGCAAATATTGCTAATAGTGAAAACAAAGTAAGTAATAAATAGTTAAAAACTATTTTGGAAGTAAATGTTGAAAAACAGTTAATTGAAAGTCATAAAAATGTATAACATTTGGCTTACTAGGTATTTCTACCCAGTAAAAATGAAGCAAAAACGATCAATGTTTAGATGTTAATTGTACTGAAAAGTAACATTATTATTTTAATTTTATCTCAGAATTATGTTTCTAATATTTCAGACATCTTTTGAACAGTTTCAACACTTTGACAATACTATCTATAATCTAGAGTTCAGTACCTTTAAGAGTAACATAATTAAGTGGATCTGATCTCTAATTTGGTAAAATTAAATAAGTCCCTGCACACATACAGACGCATTTTCTAGCACCTGTAGCGGTCTATTGGTATCAGCCGGGTGGCAAGCGGAGAAATAGCCAAAATGTATTCAACTCAAATAAATACTCAAACGTTTCCATACCAATTGGTTTCTCAAAGTCGTCTGCTGTAGATTGACGCTTCGTTTTTGTGATTTTGTGATTTTTTTTATTTTTTATTTAATTAAATAACCATTTGGGGAATGCGTCGACAAACACCTAAATATTCGCTGATCTCACATTGCATAAACTGGTTAACCTGAAAGCCCATTCCTATGATCTTAGAATGATTGAAATGAAATAATTAAAATAATCCGATTCATCGTGTAATGAAGGTCAGAAAAATGGCAGTGTATTGCTGAAATGGTTCCTTCTACCTTTTTAATGCTTTTTCATTACGAAACAGAAAACTTATTCATGCTTTTTGAGTGCGTGGCAGTGGCGATCGGCTCCGAGACATCAAATCTTAAATTCAACATGTTAATCACCTAGCCACGGCGGATGTTTATCTTGCGATGAGCCCCTGTGGTATGGGACACTTAATAAGAACGTCAGCCACAGTGTGACCCTCGCTTGAACCGTAAGAGCCGACTAATTGGGTCTGAACGGTTGCAGTCAATGCAACTCTGGACTTCTTGCAGGTGGGTGGTATTGGTTTTATACCTTGTACATTTTTATTTCGATGTAAAAATAATGTGTGAGACAAATGGCATATTTCCCGTCCGCCGCGAAATGACATGAGATTGTGAAAACGGCGTAAAACCGACTACAAACACAATGTGTGTGTGTATGTGTGTGTGTATAAAAACATTCGCCATAATAAATATGGTCTTTTGAAATCTTTTTCCGAGTTAATTTAATCAACAGAAAATATTACGGATTTGTACTTCCCTGGAATTATGGCTATGATATCACGTGCCACAATCGGATTACAAACATTGGATTATTTTGTTTTCTGGTTCAAAGCGTGGTAATGTGATAATAACACACATCACACAACACAGAACGGCGCATGGTGAGCCAGATAAATTAACCCTTAAACCGCTGAATTTCTTTTACTGGGATCGTCACCGTGGCTTTATTAGCTCGTCTGTTCATCGACGAAGAAAAGTCGGGCTATATTGTGATACCCTTGGCGTCGTCGTCTGCGGCGTCAGCGTCGTCAGCGTCGTCGTTTGCGGCATCAGCGTCGTCAGCGTCGTCGTTTGCGGCATCAGCGTCGTCAGGTTCGTCACAAAACTTTAACCTTACCCCATAACTCAATTACCGTTCAACATTTTCAAGTGAAACTTGGTACACAAGTTCCTAGGAACAATAAGCATGTATATACCAAGTCACACAGCTTTGGCTTTAATTGTTATTCTGAAATGTCTCTTTTTCGACTTAATCAAACAAATAGACGAACGTTGGCGGCGTTCTTGTAAAAGTCTTGTCTGAGTGTTGGACAAACATAATTGTGATATGACTTACAGAGGTAGCATTCTATAGAGCAGCAAATCTGTCTTTTTCTTCTCCTCCTCCAGCTGAAGAGTTCTTTCCTTCACAAGGTCCTCGAGGTCAGTGGAATATTTTTCCAGCATTCTAAACATCGTGTCTACTATGTTGAGCTTTCTAGAGAAGAAATAAAAACCTTTTAGTCGCGGATATATGCATAATAAGATATAGATGGACGCATGGGTCTGGATAAGATGCATATCTATCTCATGCTCTAAAATCGTTGTCCGATCTTTATTCTCTATGTTGTAGGTGCTCGAAAGAATCGTCTCATTGAGGTTAGGTAATGCGAGGTATAATTTGCTGAAAATACTCCTTCATATATATACGACCTTTGATCAAAAGGACAGACAGACGAAGGAGAAACCGAGCAACGGCGGCCTGCCTATGCAGATGACACAACACTTTTTACTGAAACTCAAAGTGTCTTGATAAGTTTGGTACACCACATACGTTTCGGCGAAATGGACTTCTATGCTCGTAACAGAAAATAAAAATGAACTATGACAGCTGGCAACACAAAAATCTAGCGATAGTTTAAAGAAATTAGCCGGGAAACCTTTTCGATTTGATGAAAGCGTTGGCGAATTTCTTTCAACAGCAGAAGTCCTGTTATTCATGCCATACTATTTGCTTTCTGACGCCTCTGCAGCAGACGACTTTTGAAAACATTGTGACAAAAGTAGAAATTTCTCAAAACGAGCAATTTTCTTCTTTTACCACAATGTTTTCAACTATTTCTAAGTATATCTACCTACATTTATAGACCATTTCTGTGTTTTTGCCAAGATGTTTTCAAAGTCGTCTGCTGCAGATTTGTTGTATGTGGAAAAGAGTACCCGCCCATCGGATATATGCTTGATCAACCGGAAGGGATTAACTATAAACGAAACATAACAATCCATAATATGAAACTGCTACTTACTTTCCACCTGTGATGAGTTTAAACTGCTGGTAGATTTCCTCCACTGTTGGTCTCATATCTGGATTTTCCGACCAGCAAACCTTCATGATCTGTACGTATTGCGGAGGAGCCGTGCCATGGCTCACAGACGGTCGTAATAGAGGGGGTGGATGCTTTAATTTCTGAAGTATTTCTGGGGAAGAAAACCAACGTTATAACATGTAAAGTTAAGGAGGGGTATACATCTCATTTTCCAATAATCTATCGCTTATTATCCAACCACACCTTATGATGTTGGTATTCAGAATAATTATACATACAGACGGTTCTGTTGAGTACCTACAACATAGGGTTTTAAGGATTTTAGAACATGCAAAACGTAATTTTTTTTAAAGTTCTGAGTTATATGGCATGCATTAAGAAGAGTTATAAGAACAATATGTAAACCAGAAATATCTAAATTTTGTAGCATTCCGTTTTTCAGGATTATTTGGGTAAAAGTCAGAACTGTTTTCACGAGATGGGAGGGATGACATCTGAACTCTTGTCCTAATATGATATGTCGGTCGGTTCAAAATGTAATAACTAAGTTTCTGTCAACTTGTATACAGGTGCGTAGCTTTGCAATAATCAATTGTGTAGGCCGTCTCGTGAGAAAATCAACAGTGTGGACTCTGCGTAAAGTATCAACCCGGATCAGCCTAAGCATGCCACACAGACACTTTTCGCCTCCTGTGGATTTTCTGTTTCAGGATTAACTCTATACATCTATCCCCCTAAGACGGAATGTGTCGGCCGGATCAGTCTGCGCGGACAGCGCAGGCTGATCTGGTCGATACATTACGCAGATGTCTATCGCCGCAGCTGCATTTTGGGGGCATTTTTAAACAAAATGTGTAGGCAAGTGCTTACAGTGCCTAAAGGGAGCTACGCCCCTGGTATATACCCTGATAAGACTGAACAGGCGTACAGTCTGATCGGAATCTACTCTATTCACAAAATACTAACTTGTACCTTCTCCAAAGAAAGTTCTCATATAGGAGGGTAGTTTTGAACGAACCATGTGCAGATTACTAGTGTAAGGAGGCGAGGAAACAGGTGAGTATGTGATCCGGCCAACGTTATATAACCGACTGAAGCCATACAAGAGTACTCAACCCTTTCCCAAATATAACACATCTGTAGCAGACGACTTTGAAAATATCTCAACTAAATATGAACAATCTCTGTGTAACAAATCTGTAGCAGACGACTTTGAAAATATCTAAGCTAAATATGAAAATTCTCTGTATAACACATCTGTAGCCGACGACTTTGAAAATATCTAAGCTAAATATGAAAATTCTCTGTATAACACATCTGAAGCAGACGACTTTGAAAATGTCTAAGCTAAATATGAAAAATCCCTGTGTAACAAATCTGTAGCAGACGACTTTGAACATATCTCAGCTAAATATGAACAATCTCTGTGAAACAAATCTGTAGCAGACGACTTTGAAAATATCTAAGCTAAATATGAAAATTCTCTGTATAACACATCTGTAGCAGACGACTTTGAAAATGTCTAAGCTAAATATGAAAAATCCCTGTGTAACAAATCTGTAGCAGACGACTTTGAACATATCTCAGCTAAATATGAAAAATCCCTGTGTAACAAATCTGTAGCAGACGACTTTGAACATATCTCAGCTAAATATGAAAAATCCCTGTGTAACAAATCTGTAGCAGACGACTTTGAAAATGTCTAGGCAAAATATAAAAAAATCTCTGTATGATATAAAAGTATTTCTTTTAAAAGAGTTGAAAACATTGTTGTAAAATGGGAAATTTGTCATTATGAGCTATTTCTCTATTCGTCACAATATCTTTAAATGTCGTCTGCTGCAGAGGCTTCAGAAAGAGCTTGTATATGGGAAAGGGTTAAACTGATAGTTATTGCTTTTTCCCCTGGTGCTCAGGATTGTGGGGTAAGCATTTCGATTGACTCATTGGTGTCATGAGAAAACGACCAGTTGTACTGGTAATATATCTGAGAAACGCCGTGAAGCAACTGAAATTGTTGAAAGCGTCGAACAACACCATACAAGCAAAAAGCTAAGTGAAATACAGTATTGATTACAGTACGACAGTAAGCCATTACAACCACATTAGTATGTATCCTTTAGTCTAGTACCCGGCGAACTATAGTACAGTAGTACATTTGGCATGGACACACAATGGCGACTTACTTCGAGGTATTGGTACCCGGCGCACTATATAGTCAATTAGTACGTCTTGCATGAACCAACGATATATAGTAATTGATGATTGGAATCAATAAGTCAATAACCCTTTCTGCCAAATGCAATTAACTGCTTTTGGCAAACAATGCATGTTCATTTGAGACAGCTCATAACGACCATTCTCTTCTGAAATCTGCATTGTTTTCCACTTAGGCATTACAAATTTCTTGTTTGGCGAAAATGGAGTGGTCCAATTTTCAATATGGAAGAGTCGACTTTGTGAAATTACGGCAGTGAACGAGTAAGTGAACCAAACTACATTTACGTTTGAAAGGCTACTCGATTGGTCCACTTTAAAGGTTATGTATACCAGAGACATATAAACACGTGTCTATATGTCCGATACCCTTTTGATTTACAAAGGTCTTCCTCATTACTGGCGTATGCCTGACCTTATACTATATGCTCATATAATGTTATGTTAGCGGCAGGTTACTCCTGACTGCGTATCCCTCTCACCTTTAACTGTTAATCCTGAGGTGCTATAGGGGCCAGTCCTAAGGACCACACATTGCATAATGATAGACAGACTGTACACATCTCCCTTTTCCGACCCCGTGAGTGGCGGACAAGTACTCCGTAAGTGTTCAGGGGCTGTAAATAGAAGATCTGAAAAAGGGGGAAGAAATGGAATTTAATTTCCACATATCGAAAGTCTAAACTAGGATACAACATTAATTTATAGATATTCACAAAGTAATGCACATGATTAAGTTGTTTATTCATTTAGCGCGGAGGTTAAAGACCCATGTGGTCAATTACAACAATACAAACGTGACAAACATAAAACATACAAGAAATAACATATCTAACGTGGCAATATATAATTGGCAATACAAACATATAATTATATATACTCATGATGAATATTAACAAATACGATGCGTATGAAGTGATGCGATCTTTAACACAACAGGAACGATATTTAAATGTTAAGTCTTTTTCTAGTAGAAAAAAAAAAACACGGGATAAAATTGTTTGACGCGTTTATTGAGTCGTACTAGCTGAACGTCGGAAAAGTTAATTTAAACATATCTTATTGCCAACAATAACATGTACTATTTACAAACAGTCATATACATAGGTTGATTGATTAATTAATTGATTGGGGTTTAACGCCGTTTTTAACAATTTCTCAGTTATATCACGCGGCGGCCAGTTCACCTATTCATGCATTTCCTGGTTTTCTCACACCAGTACTCCACACAACAATCTTCCCAAGCAACTGGCTGCTTTTCCACATAGACTTAGCCCATTGGTGGAAGACGAATGACGCATGTCGCATTGACTTTTGTAAATCGTCGGAAAGAAAGTTGGCCGAGCCCGGATTCGAACGCACAACCCCTGGATTGACAGCCCGCGTCGCTACCGACTGAGATACCGGGGCTCGGCATCATATACATAGGGTCTGGCCACAAATCTCTCAACTTTGGAAAGTCAGTTCCCTCGAATTTACCATACAACCTTTTGTGTCCTCTATATTACAATTGAGCCGTTCCACGAGAAAATCAACAGTGTGAACTCTGCGTACAGTATCGACCCGGATCAGCTTAAGTATGCCGCGCAGGCTAACCCGGACAGATACATTTCGCCTCCTGTAGATTTTCTGTTTCAGGATTAACTACTCTATACATATATCCCACTAAGACGGAATGTGTCGGCCGGATCAGTCTGCGCGGACAGCGCAGGCTGATCTGGTCGATACATTACGCAGATGGCCTATCGCCGCAGCCTCACGAGAAAACCAACAGTGTGGACTCTGCGTAAAGTATCGACCCGGATCAGCCTAAGCATGCCACACAGGCCTACCCGGATATACACTTTTCGCCTCCTGTGGATTTTCTGTTTCAGGAATTACTACTCTATCTATCCCCCCTTAGACGGAATGTGTCGGCCGGATCAGTCTGCGCGGACAGCGCAGGCTGATCTGGTCGATACATTACGCAGATGAGTATCGCCGCAGCTGCATTTTGGGACATTTAAGCCGTCCCACGAGAAAACCAACATTGTGAACTCTGCGTAAAGTATCGACCCGGATCAGCCTAAGAATGTCGCGCATACATGTGAACACTTTTTGCCTCCTGTGGATTTTCTGTTTCAGGAAGTATGACTATGAAAAAGTATCCAATTCGGAAAACTATCATAGGGGATATGTTCGACCAGTATATTGATTGTTTGGTGTTTTACGCCGTTTTCAGCAATTTTTCAGTTATATCACGGCGTTTCCTGGGTAAGTTACCAGTCCATTTTCCTTGACACTAGCCAGTCAGTCTTAATGCTTACTCCTCAGCCCTGAGCGCCAAGGAGGGAACACCATTACTTCCATTGTTTAAAGTCCTTAGTGCGAGCCGGCAGGGGATCGACCCCGTAACCCCCCACACCCGATGTCTACCAACTACACCACCACGACGGTTCGACCAGTAGCGATACAGATCCACCTTCGTATAGTCTGATCCGGTTCTACACTGTTCGCAAACTAGTCACAGAGAGTTTCAAGAATCTTCTAATATACATTCGGATCACAAAACATTGACTCGCAGAAAGATATCAAACCATTTACATGCAACTAACACAGCCGCTTTCTGACACCTCTGCACCAGACAACCTTTGATAACATTTTGACAAATGATGAAATTGCTCATTTGTCAATTTGTCACAATGTTTTCAACTCTATTAAATATTCATCTCTGCATTTGACGAGATTTTCCATAGATAATTCTTCGGTACTCTGTTCAGGGTCGATTTGAGTGTATGTGGGAAAAGGTTAAATAAATATAGTAATAATTATGCTATGGTTGTTTTGCCCGGAGAAACTGTCTCCAGAACGATAATGACACAGGATATTTGAACATGTTAATGAGCCCACAATTTAGTTCTGACGTTGATAAATTACTAATCTAATACTGCTAATGACAACATCCTTGATGTATTACCCACCAAGCTAATTCCCGACAAAAATGACCGTCTCTTTTATACAAACATCTCCTTGAGACCCGGCGTCGTAAGTGATTTCTCAATCGCAACATCTCGGGTTAATTAGTAATTTTGATTATGTGACCTGGTCAAAGGATTTATTGATAAGGAGTTAACGCCGCTTTCAACACTTTTTCAGTCATATCACGAAGGTACTCGTGTATTTCCTGGCCTTCCTACACCAGTACATCTACACAACATACTTTCCAAGCATCAGGCTGCTTTTCCACATCCTTGTTGGATGATAAATGAAGGTTGTCACTCTCACTTTTGTCGACCGTCGGAGAGAATGTTGGTTGAGCTAGGGTTCGAACTCACAACCCATCGCTACCGACTGAGCTACCTGGGCTCGGCCTGCTCCAAGGAAAGTAACATGAGGGAATGTTAAACATTTGAGCCGTTCCACGAGAAAACCAACATTATTGAATCTGCGTAATGTATCGACCAAGATCAGCCTGCGCAGTCCGCGCAGGCCGATCCCGGCCGATAAATTCCGTCTCATGGGGATAGAGGTATAAAGTAATGGTTCCTGAAACAGAAGATCCACAGGAGGCAAAAAGTGTCTTTCCGGGTTTGCCTGCGCGGCATGCTTAGGCTGATCCGGCTCGATACATAACGCAGAGTCCACACTGTTAGGTTTCTCGTAATTTGGTTCATTTGTAGAGAGAGAGATCAGTTTGCACATTGATGCTACTAGTTTGTCGTGGCGAAAGCTCACTTATTCATGCTTCGTGGGTTTACCAACCAGTACTACTAGGCCTGGGGAATGAATGTGCCTTGCCCACAAGAGCATTGCACAATGACTGTCGCGACTGGGGATCAAACCCCGGACGCTCGGTTCCAAATCATCGACGATTACCACTCGGCGACGGCCACGGTAAATGTGATGTTATACCTTAAAAATAACAGTTGTAGCTTCTTTCACTCTTTAACATTTAAACAGTTTTTTTCCTAGGTTTTCCTAGAGCAGCATATACTAATTTAGAACTGTGGAAAGTTGGGTCATAGTGAGCAATTTCTTCTTTTGCCACAATATCAACAACTATATTCTATAGTTCCATACTTTCTTTTATATAAAGTTTCCATTTATTTTCATTTCTTTTTTCAATTTCTTTAATATATGGACAAAGATATGAGTCAAATACAAATTGTAATATATTTTACAAACAAAACAATAAATATATTACGGTGTACCGTTAGGGCCATCGTGCTATCGCGCTGTCAACAAGCACACGCGATGCCACGATAGCACGATGACACGATGGTGATGATACGATGACACGATGACACGATGGTGATGGTACGATGACACGATGGTTATGACACGATAGCACGATGACGATGACGCGATGACACGATGACACGATGGTGATGGAGCGATGCTACGATGGCACGATGACGATGACGCGATATTACATCGCGTCATCGTCATCGTGCCATCGTGCCATCACCATCGTGTCATCGTACCATCACCATCGTGTCATCGTGCTATCGTGGCATCGCGTGTGCGCGATAGCACGATGACACGATGGTGATGACACGATGACACGATGACACGATGGTGATGGTACGATGACACGATGGTGATGGCACGATGGCACGATGACGATGACGCGATGACACGATGACACGATGGTGATGGAGCGATGCTACGATGGCACGATGACGATGACGCAATATTACATCGCGTCATCGTCATCGTGCCATCGTGCCATCACCATCGTGTCATCGTACCATCACCATCGTGTCATCGTGTCATCGTGTCATCACCATCGTGTCATCGTGCTATCGGGGCATCGCGTGTGCGCGATAGCACGATGGCCCTAACGGAACACCGTAATATATAGATATATGAAAAGATAGATAACATTCAACATAATATTCCACGATTTTTATTTTTATTTCAATTTTTGAGATATAGCTTAGGATGGTTAAAATAACCGGATTCTATTAGGGTTTCATGATTCATGTTACTGTTTTATTTTATTATCGGGCATGCATACATTTGTTGTATGTGGGAAAGGGTTAACAGGGGACGCATTAATTTGTTTCCTGAGCGTGTGGCTTCACACCTTTGTTGTTGAAAGCATTAACTTTATTACGTTTGTAAAGTTCTCAAACTTGGTCCATTTTTACGATTATTCCATGTGTGACAAAACATACTTTAACCAGTCTAATTGTCGCAAACCCCCGTAATGATGATTAAAGGAGAAGTTGTTATGCGTTTCGCGAACCGTTAGTAAACACGCTAATCAAATAATAAAGCTCAGAAATGAGATTTATTTGACGGCGGTGTAACGTTGATGGATGGCATTGCAGAAATACGACTTGGTATATAATTGGTTTAGAGGTTACCATCGGCTGTATGGGTAATGTTTTAAGACTTTGGTCCGTACAGTAGATATGCGAGAGATCACCTTAGAGTAGTCGTAAACATGATTTCATTTGCAAATTAAAGGTGTTTCATACTGGAAATATAATCATTATAATTGAGCCGTCCAGCGAGAAAACAAAACAACATTGTGGACTCTGCGTAAAGCATCGACCCGGATCAGCCTAAGCATGCCGCGCTGGCTAACCCGGATAGACAATTTTCGCCTCCTGTGGTTTTTCTGTTTCAGGAATCATTACTCTATACCTCTATCCCCTGAGACGGAATGTGTCGACCCGGATCAGTCTGCGCGGACAGCGCAGGCTGATCTGAGTCGATACATTACGCAGAGGGCATAATGTTGGTTTTCTCGAGAGGCGGCTCATATGGTGAAGAAATGTGATCGGTGTTCGTTATATTGTTAGCTATTTCTGGCAGGTTCCCCCCCATAAATTCAGCTAAACAAAATGAACTTTTAATACACTTACAATACGTACGACCTATAACGTGTTTTATAGTAACTACTCCCTTCATACAACAGGGTTAAACCTTTGTGATGCAATTTACTCGATTAAAAGTTTTAATATTCAATAATTGCTATTCTGTTTAGTAGCACTGAACGCATGTAGTCCGATAATCCTGCAACATTTCAGTAAATCACAGAGTGTACTAATATCGAAGGGTTCATTGATGAAAAATGTATCGATTCTGCCGAAATCCAAATATTTGTGTCCATTGTATCACTTGAGACCTGTCATTTTACTCAAATCAATCTTGTAATTTATCGGGATTACTTCGTGTTCACTTCGCGTGCAGCACGTCAAAATGACGTCACAAAGGCGTTAAAGTCACGAGTTGAGGTAATAAAAACGCTCGGATTTCATAAGTAGATCCAGCACTGGAAATTTAAACAGGAAACAACTTGATGTAACTGATAAAACTGAAAAGTAGTTATACGATGCGTGATTTAAGTTAAAGTTGACGTCATACTTCGAGACGCGTTGAACAATTGATATCTCGCGAGACCAAATGTCGAGTAAGATGTCAATTTCACACGCTCCGAGTAGCACAATACAAAGCCACGTATCGCTACAGCAACATATCTTTCATTTAATTATATACCATACCCAGGAACAGAGAGAGAGACACACAATTTAAAAAAAATGCACTGAAATTAAATTTATGAATGAATGTGTGAATGACCACCATATTTGAATGGCTGTATGCAACATAATCATTTCGTTGACTTAACCCTTTCCATCATACGACAATTCTGCAGCAGACGACTTTGAACATATTTTGTCAAAACATAGAAAATCTCTATAATTGAATGGATAACGTATAAGTAAAAGTGGAAAACATTGTGTCAAAAGGAGAAATTGCTCGTTTTGAATTGTTTTCAAAAAGCTGTCTGCTGCAGAGGCATCATAAAGCGTCTATATGAGGGAAAGGGTTAACATTATATCTCATTGACGTCACATTACTTAGAAGCGTTGTCAGTTTTTTCGGCATGTTTTCAAAGCAGACGGCATACACATTTCGTATGAGGTAAACAATTTAAGATATAGCGGACGAGCAGTCTATAAAACATATCCACCAACAATTCGTGAACTGATGTTGCAACGATTGACATGTCTATAGTATAATTGGAGTCTTAAAAACGACTCTGATAACACATCAAGAGAAAAATAGGTCAATGGTTAGAACATTTTCAAATGTTTTTACTTATTCCTATAAGCCTTATACAACATTTTTTTTTTTTTGTAGAAAACGACTTTAAAAAAAAAATCTAGGTAAAATTATGAAGAATCTCTATAAATAATAAAACTTGTTACTATAGAAAAGACATGAAAGTATTGCTCACTACGAGCATTTCGCATATATTATTTCATAATGTTTTCAAAAGTCATAAGCTGCAACTTCGTCCGAAATGAATGTGTTATGTGGGGAAGAGTTAATAAGGCAGTTGTAACAGCACAGACGCTCTGAGAAATGAATGTGTATGTCGGGAAGAGTTAATAAGGCAGTTGTAACAGCACAGACGCTCTGAGAAATGAATGTGTGTGTGGGGAAGAGTTAATAAGGCAGTTGTAACAGCAAAGACGCTCTGAGAAATGAATGTGTATGTGGGGAAGTGTTAATAAGGCAGTTGTAACAGCACAGACGCTCTGAGAAATGAATGTGTGTGTGGGGAAGAGTTAATAAGGCAGTTGTAACAGCACAGACGCTCTGAGAAATGTGTATGTGAGGAAGAGTTAATAAGGCAGTTGTAACAGCACAGACGCTCTGAGAAATGTGTATGTGAGGAAGAGTTAATAAGGCAGTTGTAACAGCACATACGCTCTGAGAAATGTGTATGTGAAGAAGGGTTAATAAGGCAGTTGTAACAGCAAAGACGCTCTGAGAAATGTGTATGTGAGGAAGAGTTAATAAGGCAGTTGTAACAGCACAGACGCTCTGAGAAATGTGTATGTGGGGAAGAGTTAATACGGCAGTTGTAACAGCAAAGACGCTCTGAGAAATGTGTATGTGAGGAAGAGTTAATAAGGCAGTTGTAACAGCACAGACGCTCTGAGAAATGAATGTGTGTGTGAGGAAGAGTTAATAAGGCAGTTGTAACAGCACTGACGCTCTGAGTGAATGTGGGGAAGAGTTAATAAGGCAGTTGTAACAGCACAGACGCTCTGAGAAATATGTATGTGAAGAAGAGTTAATAAGGCAGTTGTAACAGCAAAGACGCTCTGAGAAATGTATGTGTATGTGGGGAAGAGTTAATAAGGCAGTTGTAACAGCAAAGACGCTCTGAGAAATGAATGTGTGTGTGGGGAAGAGTTAATAAGGCAGTTGTAACAGCACAGACGCTCTGAGAAATGTGTATGTGAGGAAGAGTTAATAAGGCAGTTGTAACAGCAAAGACGCTCTGAGAAATGAATGTGTGTGTGGGGAAGAGTTAATAAGGCAGTTGTAACAGCACAGACGCTCTGAGAAATGTATGTGTATGTGAGGAAGAGTTAATAAGGCAGTTGTAACAGCAAAGACGCTCTGAGAAATGAATGTGTGTGTGGGGAAGAGTTAATAAGGCAGTTGTAACAGCAAAGACGCTCTGAGAAATGTATGTGTATGTGAGGAAGAGTTAATAAGGCAGTTGTAACAGCAAAGACGCTCTGAGAAATGAATGTGTGTGTGGGGAAGAGTTAATAAGGCAGTTGTAACAGCACAGACGCTCTGAGAAATATGTATGTGAAGAAGAGTTAATAAGGCAGTTGTAACAGCACTTACGCTCTGAGAAATATGTATGTGAAGAAGAGTTAATAAGGCAGTTGTAACAGCACAGACGCTCTGAGAAATATGTATGTGAAGAAGAGTTAATAAGGCAGTTGTAACAGCACTTACGCTCTGAGAAATGTATGTGTATGTGGGGAAGAGTTAATAAGGCAGTTGTAACAGCAAAGACGCTCTGAGAAATGTGTATGTGGGGAAGTGTTAATAAGGCAGTTGTAACAGCACTTACGCTCTGAGAAATCAATAAGGTTTCTTCGGTTACAGTATTTATCCTGCAGCAACATCTTATCCCGTCAATGTACAGAAGTCTCTCCCAAAATTAGATTCTCGTTACGACAAGAATCTATCCCAATAAACAATTTACTCAGACTCTTCTGCTGCCAAAGGTAATTAAAGGCTTTTGAGAACATTGCAGATTTAGATGAACTACCGGGGATCTGCACTGTTTGTCACTACTACTGAAGACATTCAATTTAACCAAATTTCCTGTTGGACGAAAATAGAGTGATCCAATTTACAACATGAAAGAGTCGATTTTGTGAAATTCGGCAGCGAAAGACTTAATCCGATATCTAATGTGTGTATTTGTGTGTGAAGATATTTTGCTTGCTTTGTATGACTTCTTGTGTCTGTTATTGTATATGTATTGATTTTTATTTGTATGGTGTTTTACGCCGCATTGAACGATTCTTCAGTTATATCAGGGCGTTTACTGGATAAGTTACCAGTAGTACTGGTCAATTGATCCTGACATCAGTGAGTCAGTGAGTGTCAAGACGGGAAATCCATTTTAAACGTTTTATTTTAAGTATTTGGTATGACACGGTCGGGGATGGACCCGTGACCCCCGCACCCGAGGTGGACGCTCTACCACTACACCATCGAGAGAGGGGGTCGTATTTGTATGGAGTAGTCATTGACAAAAAGTAATAGATAAGTAACGAACATAGATTATGATTTGAAAGAACAATAGTATTGATCTACATACTTTTATCAATATTGCTTTCAGTCGTGTGTGCTATTTAATTTAACTCTTTCACTGCCTAATTTCACAAAGTCGAATCTACCATGGTGAAAAATGGGCCACGCCATTTTTCGTCCAACAGGAAATTCGAAACATTTTTAAAATGTCTAAGTGACAAACAATGCAGAATTTAGGACAGACAGTTCGTTATGCGCTGTCTCACCTTAATCTACATTGTTTGCAAAAGCCTTCAATTGCCTTTCGCAGCGAAGAAGTTAAACCTTTCCGACTAACAGACGGACTAACAGACGGACTAACAGACGGACGGACGAACTCATGGGAGAGTACTTGTGGGGTTATTTCCTTTGATGATTTACTTGTGGGGGGGCACCCCACAAGTATGCAATTCATTCCGTAATTAACCCCCTTTTACGGAATGAATAACATTAATATGCAAATGAGATACCTGTTATAAAAAAAAAAAAAAAACTATTTATCTAAGTGTCTTTAAATGTGTGTCTTTAAGAGTGGTGGATGGGCTTTAGGAAAAACACGCACCCGTGTCTTTATAAGGGTGGTGGGTGGGCTTTAGGAAAAACACGCACCCGTGTCTTTATAAGGGTGGTGGGTGGGCTTTAGGAAAAACACGCACCCGTGTCTTTATAAGGGTGGTGGGTGGGCTTTAGGAAAAACACGCACCCCACAAGTACTCTCTCATGCGGACTAACAGACGGATTGATAGACATATTTTGACGCATCCGAAGCAGACGAGCTTTGACAATTCCTCCTTTGCCACATTTGTTAAAACTGTGTTCAACTATAACGCTTTCATAACCTGATATATTCGACATTTTCTATACGGTGTTATCAAAGTCGTCCGCTGCATATGTGTTGAATGTGCGAAAGGGTTGACCGCGGACGCTCAAAGCGGAATACGGTTTAAACGTCCGATTTCTATGTACACGACGCGTTATACCAGACAGCATGACAAATGGTTGGTGAAATCAATACCGTTACCGCTGTCATTTATACAACAACAACACTATTTAGGCCATCAATATAAGTAAGTCTTCCATAAGCCGTCGTTAACTGATTCTTTACAGTAGGATCCGCCATCATGAACGATATCTTACTCTCCCGAGCTCGTTATTCAATTCGGGCGTAAATACCACTTTAGGTCTTCCTCAACGTTAACCCTTATCCCGCTGTAAGGGAATTAATATAGACGCGTTCTGACGCCTCTGCAGCGGACGGCTTTTCGAAAACATAGTGACAGAAGATTTCTCATTTTTAAATAATTTTTTCAATCTTTTTTCAAAGATGAGCAATTTGTCCTTTTGCCAATTTTTGTTCAAACGTCGTCTGCTGCAGAGGCGTCTATATGTTGGAAAAGGTTTACAAACTGATTGTAAGGATGATACTTAACCCCTTGCCTCATATAGACGATTTATGACGCCTATGCAGCAGACGGTTTTTTTTTAAAAACATAGTGACAAAAGAAGAAATTGCTCAAAACGAGCAATTTCTCCTTTTGCCACAATGTTTTCCCATTTTAGTCATAGGTTATCTATTCAATTATAGAGATTTTCTATTTATTGACAATATATGTTTAAAAGATCGTCTGCTGCAGAAGTGTCGTATGAGGGAAAGGGTTAAAGCAGACGGCGTTTTGAAAACATAGTGACAAAAGAAGAAATTGCACAGAACGTGCAATTTCTCCTTTTGTCACAATGTTTTCCACTTTTAGTCATAGGTTATCCATCTGACAAAATATGTTCAAAATCGTCTGCTGCAGAATTGTCGTATGAGGGAAAGAGTTAAATTATCCGGTCGTTCATAATGCACGAGTTTAAAAATCTACGTTTTTGAACAATGTACATCCAGAAAATCATTCGTGTAATATAATCTTGGACTGCATAGGTCGCTACGTATGTTTCAATGCATAGCGCAACTCCTCATTTAGTTTAGATTATCTGCAGCAGACGACTTTGAAAACATGTATTCAAAAGTATTGAACATCTCTGCAATGTCGAAAGTGTAATTGTTGAAAATAGTTGAAAACATTGTGACAAAAGGATAAATGGATCGTTATGAGCAATGTTTCCTTTTGCCACAATGTATGCAAACGTCGTCTGTTGCAGAGGCGTCATAAATCGTCTGTATGTGGGAAAGGGTTAAAAACTGATTGTAATGATGATACTTAACCCTTTCCATCATAAAGACGCTTTCTGACGCCTCTGCAGCAGACGGCTTTTTGGAAACTTAGTGACAAAAGAAGAAATTACTCAAAACGAGCATTTTCTCCTTTTGCCACAATATTTTCAATTTTTAGTCATAGGTTATCCATTTAATTGTAGTGATTTTCTTTTTTTTGACAAAATATATTCAAAGTCGTCTGCTGTATATTTTTCGTATGAGGGAAAGGGTTAATGTAGTTTGTCAGCGGTTAAAGGGTTACAGAAAGACGCTCTGCACCAGATTTGATCGTGTAACGTCCATTATCGAGTTGTTGCGTCAAACCGCGATTCGGGGAATCCGACGTGACCGAGTGGTTATCGTTCGCGATTTGGAACCGGGCGTCCTAGGTTCGATCCCCAGTAGTAGCGGTCATGGTGAAGTGCCATTGGACAAAGCACAGTATCTAATCGAGTACTGATTTGTTTACTCGGATCTTCAATAAGTGAACTGTCGCCGTGATTTAGCCAAACTAATTTTAAAAATTGCGTGACTCCAATAAAACAAACAAACAAATCTGCGATTGCTCCTCTAGAAAAACAAACTGGGCTATCGATCGATCGCGGGATGGTCTATTCGAATCCAAGCTCGGTAACATTCGTTCCGAAGATTAATAAAAGTCATTGTACCCAGCGACATTCTACCAATTGGTTCAAACATCTATTTTGAAATGTAGCCAGCTGCCTGGGAAGAATGGTATGTGGAGTAATGATGCTAGCAAGTTAGACAACTCATGGTTAATGAACTGGCCGCCATGATATATAACACAAGCTCTTATGTTATATTCATATAAAGAAATTGAATATGAAAGTTTACACAATTCTACGGTGGCACCGAGGTGACATGTGTATGTTTTTATTTATCTCGTGCGCACGAGATAATTTAGTCGTGCGCACGACATACTAAGTCGTGCGCACGAGAAACTATGTCGTGCGCACGAGATAATTAAGTCGTGCGCACGAGTTACACGAGATAATTAAGTCGTGCGCACGAGTTACTATGTCGTGGGCACGAGTTACTAAGTCGTGCGCATGAGATACTATGTCGTGCGCACAAGTTACTAAGTCGTGCGCACGAGTTACTAAGTCGTGCGCACGAGATAATTAAGTCGTGCCTACGACATAATTAGCCAATCAGAATACACTTTACATACATGAATACGGTTGACTTACCTTAGCCGTCACAGAGTTGTGTTATTGATTTGATGCTTACAATGTAGGGAACTGATTTGCGCCACCGTATTTCTGCTATCAGCCATTCTCAAACAATATTCATGTATTTAAAGTGTATTCTGATTGGCTAATTATGTCGTGCGCACGACTTAATTATCTCGTGCGCACGACTTAGTAACTCGTGCGCACGACATAGTATCGCGTGCGCACGACTTAATTATCTCGTGCGCACGACTTAGTATGTCGTGCGCACGAGATAAATAAAAACATACACATGTCACTTCTGTGCCACCGTACAATTCTACAAATTTTCTGATTGGTGAAACGCAAATTACTTCTCAGAATCAAAAGTCTTAGTTAAAGCATATATTTCATTTCTAAGCATATAGAACATCTTCAGAGCTACACGACACACTTTAGAAAACGGCGGTAGGCTACAACCATCCAATAGAAGATGTTTGCTAAATCAATATGGGTTTAATGCCGTTTATTCACCATTTTATACAATCTATGAAATGAAGTCTCTCACAAAGCGTATATTCGTATCTCGTAACGATAAGATTGTTTACCAATAAACAACAAACTCATAGAGATATGACAGGTTATTTAATTTCGGCGCTGGTTTCTAGACGACTCTTTATATCTTACGCATCTCTTCCTGTATATAGGAATTTGTCATGGCCGAGTATTGAGTGTGAGGGATTCGTAACCGGGCGTTCCGAGTTCGATCCCCACTCGCGGCGATCATGGTGCGGTGCCCATGGTAAAGGCTAATTTCCAAGCTTAAAACTGGTTTGTTTACAATTTGAATCAGTGCATATTGGTGTGGGTAAGCCAGGAAACATACAGTTAGGTAAACTTAAGATTGCCGATGTGATATCTATTGGTAAATTCTTAAAAACGGCGTTGAACAGCAATCAATCAATTAATCCATATTTAGTATTCTCACACAATTTATTTGAAATGTACTCTGGAAATGCATTGTCATGTATATCACAAATGCGCTGATTGGAACCTATGTTCGACTGTTGGGCAAATAAATACGACCTTAGAGAAGGTAAACGATCGGTGCAAAGGAGGTAAGCCAACGAATGTCGTTGCATTATATAGATATATTATGCATGAAGTACATTAGCATATTTAGTTGGTTCTCAAACAAATCATTATTGATGACACAACCACATGGCAGGAAATTCACAGAGAATGTATTTCATTCAATTATAGTTATGAAAAGAATAAATGCACGCATTGTGATGCCCTGTATAAATAATTATCTTTGGCCAATCTCATCAAAATAAAGGCCTTAACTTCGCTGCAGCAACAAACGCTCGATTATTTGATGATTACACATCTTAGGTAAACTACGTAAGATTGACCTTTGTATCAGCCTATCAGCTCGTAGCCTACAATATCGTTAGGTATCAGTTGGGGAGATAACTCATGTAAACAAAATAGATAAATAAGCAATGATGACAGAGTGTACTGATTGTGTAATAACTATTTTTGTAGCAGAATTGAGCATTGTCTATATCGTGCGATTTTATCAGACATAACAACGAGCACCTTCTCATAAATATGTTAATGTATAGGGTCAATTCGAGACGACCTTTTTTTACGGTGTTGTCAAATTTAATATACGCACTTCGTAGCCTTTTGGTCTGACTTGAATGAGTGCGGAATAGGTAGAACAAGTAAACATGACCCGTAACAAAATGTTATTAAGGGCATTTATGAACACTGTCGTTTTGGTCACCCTGTACAGCCGATCAGTCTTAACAGCATCTACACAAGTTGACAGAAGCATATATCAAACTTGTATACAGTACACACCTTGATCAGGATATATACTATTCACAAAAAGCCAACATGTACCCCTTTGCATTGAAGGGCTTAATTATTTAGTAAATGGTGAATACTGTTAAAAATAGGAATCCGCCATGGACGAGTGATTATCGTCGGGGATTTCGAAACGGGCGTCTCGGATTTTATCCCCAGTTATGGTGTAGTACATTTCCTAGCCTAGCACTGGCTTGTTTACCAAGGGATCATAAATAAGTGAATTTTCGCCGTGATATAACTGAAATAATATTGAAATGGTCGTGGCTATCCAAAAAAGATAAAAACAGTTTAAAATAAGATTCACATTTTAAAATTTGCTGATGCGTCTTTGTCACGCTAAGAAAAGCGTCTTTGAACGATGAGCAGGATAAATGTATATTTTAAAAAGAAACAAGTCTGCGATTTCATCTTTAAAAGCATTAGCCATCCTTTTACATTATACCCACTGCTATCTATTGTCATATGTATTGTCACAATAAGGCTTAGGCTATACATCAACAATTGGTTTTAACTCTATCAGCGCCAATAGCAATATTGAGGCTTTTGCTAACAATACAGATTCAGGTGAGTCAGCTCGTAACGAGCTGTCTCACCTGAAATATACATTGTTTGCCTTTTAGTTATCAAAATATTCAAAATAACTTAAAACATTAAAAACTGAGTCGCCCGATTTTGAACATGGAACAGTCTACATCAGGGAATTCTGCACTGAAAAGGTTAAAAGGTATGTGTCTGGTGCACTGTTCGGAGTATAGGAAACACATGCCAGTTGTATATTTAATAGAAACGTATACCAGTCACATATATCACTCGTAAACGGTAAAACGATGCTGACAATTATTGCAAAGCACCGAGTACATCTAGGCATTACATCGACAGTTTTATCGTTCTTTTGAAGCACTTATGGAACACTGTAAAACGTAGAGACTCGCGAGTCGTCCCGCGAGAAAACCAACATTATGGCCTCAGCGTAATGTTTTGACCCAGATCAGCCTGCGCAGTCCGCGCAGACTGATCCGGGCCGACACATTCCGTCTCAGGGGATAGAGGTATAGAGTAATGATTCCTGAAACAGAAAATCAGCAGGAGGCGAAAAGTGCCCATCCGGGTAAGCCTGCGCAGCATGCTTAGGCTGATCCGGATCGATACTTTACGCAGAGTCCACAATGTTGGTTTTCTCATTAGACGGCTCAAATATGTTGGACTGGTGTGTTAAATTGTGTGATTGTTTGTTTACATGTTTTTTTTCACCATTTTTTTTTTTCCAGTTATATCACGGCGTGTCCTTTGTAAGTTGCCACTTGTCCTGGTCTATTGATCCCGACACATTCGTAATGCTAACCCCATTATCCCGAGCGTCAAAGAGGGACAACAATTACTTCAATTTTGATAGATTAATTGATTGTTTGGTGTTTTACGCCGCCTTTAACATTTTTCAGTTATATCAGGGCGTTTCCTTGGTTAGTTACCAGTACTACTGGTCGATTTATTCTGACACCAGCCAGTCAGTTGTCATGATTACCCCCGCAACCCTAGGTACCAAGAAAGGAAAGGGATTACTTCAATTGTTGCGAAATTAAACGACTAACAGGTTAAGGGCATACCATATAGTTTGTTTTGAAAACATGCAACATTGTATATGCAGACCTTGGCAGCAAGGGGTGAAAGCCATAACTACTATTTTTAAAATATTTTGTATGACCCGACACTATTCTATTTTTATTTTTTATTTAGTATAAAGTCCTAGCAAAAGGGTCTGGCAATGTGGTTTATGTATCTATTTAAGATAAAATTTCGGTATTAATAAAACATATATAATCGCTTATATGACATGATCTGCTTTCCGACACATTAAGTAATTATAGAAAATATTATTTCCGTACATAGTTTAAAAATGAAAAAAATTGCTCCATTATCTTTCTTTCGAGAAAATAGTACCAAACCAATTATCAAAGCTAAGTAAAAAACACAGGGTTTGAAAGTCGGGTATTACTAGGTTTTAATCGCATTATAACTACATATGAGCCGTTCCACGAGAAAATCAACATTATGGTCTCTGCGTAATGTATTGACCCAGATCATCCTGCGCAGTCCCCGCAGGCTAATCCGCGTCGACACATTCCGTCTCAGGGGGATAGAGGTATAGAGTAATGATTCCTGAAACAGAAAATCCCCAGGAGGCGAAAAGTGTCTGCACGGATTAGCCTGCGCGGCATGCTTATGCTGATCCGGATCGATACATTACGCAGAGTCCACAATGATGATTTTCTCGCGGGACGGCTTATATATAATTTATTACAGGAATAACGATGTCGACAGTTTGTGATGAATCATCATGGTGAGTAAATATTGTTCCTGTTTGTTTGACTCCCCATTGAATAATAATGAGCTATCTTATGTTATGTACTGAATTTTTTCCGTCCAATAAATTATATAGACATAAATTTAGTAATTTTGAAAATATGAAAAGTAAATTCCTAATTCAATAGAAGCGTCATAGGCTACACCAATGATTTACATTTTGATGTTGATTGTATTTCACGCAATGTAATAAACAATCTTCTAGAAATGAAATAGAGGACGAATTCCATGTTCTTCCAGTGTGTCTGTTATACTCAGATATAAGAGCAGTTCATTGTAAGGGTTATTCATACATTCGGTCCAAACGTGTTAACATCGTATGTATTACTTAACCAAAGAATAATAATAAGCAAAAACTTTTACATCTTACAAAACATATCAAGGAAGCCTTTATCTGGAGAAATACATGTAGTTTAATTAACAATATACTAGTGCTACTGTAAGATACATAGGGAATATTATGTTGCAGTAGCTATATAGGGTTTAATATTGTGCTACGAGGGGCTAGAACGATTGATATCTCGGGTTGTACGCTATTGCCAACATTATTTCCAGAGGCGTAGCTCCCTTTAGGCACTGTAGACACGTGCCTACACATTTGTACTCAAAATGCCCCAAATTACAGCTGCGGCGATAGACATCTGCGTAATGTATCGACCAGATCAGCCTGCGCTGTCCGCGCAGACTGATCCGTCCGACACATTCCGTCTTAGGAGGATAAATGTATTGAGTAGTGATTCCTGAAAGAGAAAATCCACAGGAGGCGAAAAGTGTCTATCCGGGTAGGCCTGTGTGGCATGCTTAGGCTGATCCGGGTCGATACTTTACGAGTCCAAAATGTTGATTTTCTCACGAGACGGCCTACACATTGATTATTGCAAATCTACGCCCCTGATTTCAATTATATCGCGGCGACAGTTCACCTATGTATGATCCCTGTGTAAACAAACCAGTACTAGGCTAGGCTAGGACATGTGCTTTGTCAAATAACACTTCACCATGACGCCGCGACTGGGGATCGAATCCGGTAGACACGGTTCAAAATCTCCTTCGCTAACCACTGGGCCATGGTGGATTCTCTGAGAATTTAGGGTATTATTGACTTTCCATACCGTTTGAACAATACTCATTGCTGCGACGCGGTTTTCAAAAGACATATCTGGTCCAGGAAATGTTTCGAATTACTCAATGTATTCGAATCATGAACTAACTGCCCACTATTTTCAAATAAACTTTGATGTTTGTAAAATTTGATACCCAAAGCGTGACACTAAACCATAAGTGCATTGCCTTTAATGTCATTTTGAGTGTCATCTGTTTTAAATCAGAAACGTGATCTCATTTAAATTTGCTGTGGTGTGCATGCAACATACGTTATGGGAAGGAGAAATATTTCTTTTTTTGTTTGCAATTTGTTCAGTTATATCACTGATATTCCTGGGTAATTTACCAGTACTACGGTTTCATCTATCAAGACACCGCTTCATTAGTCGTAATGCTATCCCCGCAACCCTTAGCACCTAGGAGGAAAGCAATCCCTACGATTTGTTTAGTATATGGTTTGACCCGATACGGGATCGAACCCTTGTCTTTCGCTCCAAAGGCGGACGATTTAACCACTGCACCAATGCGACGGACTATTTCGGGGGAATGTTACCTGCTTCAAAAAGTGTTAAGAAATGGAAACGGTTACATGAAAAACATTCCCTATGGATATGATATATACAGAACATGATCGAATTAAATTCAAGGCATATACGAAAAATATTAGCGTTGTTGTATATGTCATATTAGACGCAGGGATCTTTATAGTTACATGTAGATAAATTAGTTATACTTGTATGTTTAGCGTTATAAAACTGATCAAATCCACGGACGAAGGAACGTCTGTATACCTGCGCATTTGAATTTGTCATATACCTGTATATTTCCCGGCGTCAATACAGGCAGACGGTCACGCGCAAATACTGCTATACGGGAAGGAGTGAAATTCCGTATTTGATAAGGTAAACAACTGTACCAAATATGGTGATGGGCATCATTGAAATATGATTTCACGTTTCAATGCTGTAGTCGGGCGGCATTCACACGTCATTTTTTAGATGTTATTTAATGTGTAAATTGTGTTAATTCGTTAGTGCACATATTTCAATTTATATATTTTTGTTCTTTATTCTGTCTTGAAATTTATACCAGGTATATAATAAAAGGAAAATTATGTTGCAGTGGCGATATGGGGCACTGTATTGTCTACTCGAACCGTGCGAAAATTGACATCTCGCGAGACCGAAAGTCGCACGCTTCGTAGTACATTACCAAACGACGTATAACTACTACAAGATGATACTCGCTATTTACACAATCATTATAACTATCAGCTTTAAACTTAAGCTGTCATCCCGATCCTCTAGCAACATACTATATCTTATTGCAGGCTCTCCTTGAATATATACAAACACATACAATAGCAATTACGAACCTTTGTCTGTGAACACTGGAGTGACTTTAGCTGCTTCGTGTAGCCCCGCAATACCAAAGTCCGTGACCTTGAGCACCCATCTACTGTCTATAACACAATTTCTGGATTTCAGGTTTCCATGGCAACGTAGTGCGCTATTATGAAGGTAACGTATACCCTTAAAATAGAAAAAAAAACAATTGAAAGTAATTCAATCTTCCGACAGGTTTTGCACATAAAGAGAAAGAACCGAAGATTGTTCATGTTCTTGTTGGTTCTCCTGTTGTGTGAATAATGGAGCCGCATCATGGCATATTTTTGTCGAGGGTAAATTTCTCAAACCAATTCTAAGGCGAAAGTATCACATCTGAAAAACGTATCACAAACACATTATGACAATGAAAATCCTTCCTTGAAATCAGAACTTTTGTCACAATGATTTTAAAAGTCGTCTGCTGCAGATGCATCAGAATGTGTCCACCCTATGAGTGGCCCTCTAGTCTAGTGTTTAACACACTGGACAGTAAATCCAGAATCCCTGATTTTTCAGAAATGCTTATACAACCACAATCTCACAATCAACTAGAGGTTAAGTACTGGACCTTTCTAGGTAAAATTGCTTCGCGTGTATCGGTGATTTACATTGAGCACGTTAAAGACCCAAGGAATCTTGTCGGACAAGTTAGGGTATCTCATCGGGACAACCTTGCATATATCTCTGTCTGTTGGATGTATATGCACCTGTCAGATGAGTGTACAAGGTATAGTTTACACTATCAATGGGCCTATAAATTAGCTAAAACGTGTACGCTCAATCAGAGCAATTGGTCTCTATAATTAATAAAGGCTTTATTTAGAGAGGACACTCATTTGACATAGTACATGTATGCACGTCAATCTTCCATGAGGGCCTCTAACATAAACAAAACGAAACGAAACATGAACAAACGTGTGTTACATATGAACAACTCAATGTTACAATTATACATGCATATATAAATATGGACTTAACATTGATATGTCTATTACTGTATCGTAGAACAGCCACATATCCAAATATTCTGCATAGTTTCATGAAATACAATTGTACTACAGTTATCATCGAATTAAGATTGGTTTATCCAACGTAAATATTGGGATTTGAAATGCTGAATAGACGTTGAGTTTTGAATACATTACACTATCTGGGGAAGGGTTAACCTCTATTTAACACATCTAGCTGTCTCTTAAATGTATGGTTATATTCGAAAGTCAAATGCAGACTTATAAAGTGTAATACAGCGTTATTAAAATTTAACAGTTTTGTATAATATTTATTTATTTTTCATAATACATCACGTTTGTGAATACCTATCGATTATGTTGACATCCTCGTCCGGGTCAAATCAAGACTTTCAAATGGTATAAATGGTATAAATGGTTTTTCCTCTTTGATGCCCAGGATTAAGGGGGTTAGTATTACAACTGATGCGATAAGTTCAGGATAAATGGACCAGTAGGTACTCGTAACCTTCTCAGGAAACGCCGTGATATAAATGAAGAATTGTTGAAGCGGCGTAAAACACTTGACAAACAAACACATATGTTGACCGTTGTAGCAACACAATGGTACAGTAGCATATAGTCATATTTCACCACCTTAACCATGATATCATTGTATTTACATTCTAAGTTTTCGATTTACATATTTTATTCAACTTTAACAATTCATTTTGCATTTTCCGCAAATTAAATCTTCTTGAGATCTTCTTAGCTTACGCAAATTGCAGTTATTGTCCTAGCAAGTACTTTAATCTACGAGAAATAATTAAATCAGCTTAACATTTTCCACAATTCATTTCAAGGTAATTCCGTTAAAGACTGTACTTTGACTGATTTATTACCAGAAGGTGATATCTTTAAAATCGAATTGAGTCACGACATACAAAAAAGGAACTTCAAAGATCTTGAAATCAATCGTAGTTACGCTCGCAACGTATACTTCATGTTGGTGTCGCCAAGCCCCGGTAGCTAGGTCGGTAGCGACACGAGCTGTTAATTCATTGGATGTTCGTTCGAACTCCAGCTCGGTCAACGATGTTTGACAAAAGTCACTACGAAAAGCGTCTTTCGTCCTCCACCAATTGGCTAACAGTATGTGTGTGGTAAAGTGATATTACTGGAAAATTGTTGAAAATGGCGTTAAACCCAAAATAAATATATCATCTTCTTGTCAAAATTGTATAAATAAGGATACTTTTATAATTCATTCATTCATATTCATTGGCAATCAGCAATAGTTTTTGCCTTTGGCCATTTACAAAATAATTATATGGCAGAGACAGACATAATACATCAATACATACAATTACATACACATACAAACAATTCAATGTTAATATACATTAAGAAACAGCAATAACATCAACGGTATTTTTTCTAATTGATATATTTTGTAAGATTGTAGAGTTTCGTTTTGTTTGTTAAAGACTATATTGCTATGAACTTTTGCATTGAGGGCGATGTTACATTTCCTAAGTATTTACATCTAAGTGAACTATACTTTATAACTAGATGACGATAAATAATTGCTCTGACCAGACATTACAACGGTGGTGGCTGGTCCGTGCCTCCGTTGATCGGATATTGCGATGAGAATATTTCCCATGGTATGGTTTCATTTCTAGGATTGAACTGTTTTCTTATTGTTATTTTTAATTATGTGCCCTGTCATGTTGTTTAAGGTCGATATTACAGAGGCTGACAACCAATAACATTTGAAACTTGCCGATTGCGGCGTGAATGTGAAAGGAACTTTTGCAATGTATTTTTTTTTGTATTAACAACTGTTTCTAGACTTCATAAAACAATATATTTTTCTTTATTTGACTTGTATTAAGCAGCAGCTTGTATTCAGCAGTCATATATTGACTCTCCTGGGTGGCTGCTCAAGACAAGTTTGTCTTCAAATACCATCAATAACAGAAGTCGTTGGATACATCGGCGTATCTCGTTCTTGTGTTGAAGGCGCTTTCTTTCAGACACTTCTCTAATAACTATCGGAAGATCATAAAATTGTGCCGAGACAGCTCAGTTGGTAACGATTTGATTTTGTGTATGTTTTACGTCGCTTTAAACAGTCGTCAGTCGAATCAACCCTTTATTGTCTACATTAACACCTACGTTCGGTAAGTAAACCATAACGCAAAAAGGCATCATTCGTAATGTTATCACCGCAACCCTGAGTGCAAAGGAGAGGAGCGGCTACTACCATTTTATGATATTTGTTATGGCCCTCTTCTGATAACATTGATTGAATGATTGTTTAGTGTTTTATGCCGCTTTCAACTATGTTTCAGTTATATCACGGCATTTCCTGGGTAAATTACAAGCACTACTGGGTCCAATTCCACCAACCTTATTTAGCGCTAAGTAATTCTTAAAAATTAAAAGCCGTCATTTGTGTTTCCCTAATTGTTTGTTAAACATGAATGGTGAGAATGTATTTAAGTAAATGTCTAAGTAAGTAATTTGACATAAAAAGTTAGCTTGCTGACTAAGAATACTATTTAAGAAATAAATAAGTTTGGCCTTTTTAATAGGGAATCAAAAATGACGAAACACGATCTTAAGTATTTAAGTATTACTTAACCCTTTTCCTCATACGACATTTCTGCAGCAGACGATTTTGAACGTATTTTGTCAAAACATAGAAAATCTCTATAATTGAATGGATAACCTATGACAAAAAGTGGAAAACATTGTGGCAAAAGGAGAAATTGCACGTTCTGTGCAATTTTTTCTTTTGTCACTATGTTTTCAAAAAGCCGTCTACTGCAGAGGCGTCAGAAAGCGTCTATATGAGGGAAAGGGTTAAGCGTTAAGTATCGTTGATTGAATTGGGGCCTGGGTCATTTATCCTAACACCAGCCAGACAAGCGTAATGCTAACCCCGCAACTCTGAGCGCCAATGAGGACAGCCATTACCTACCAATTGTAACGTCTTTGGTATGACCCGATTGGGGATCGAACCCACGACCTCCCGTACACGAGACGGACGCTCTACCACAGCACCACCGAGGCGGTCTTCTGATAAGAATGATTATATCAATACAGGGGTCATGAGTTAAAATCACAGCAATTCTGCAATTCATTTATTCAAGTGATTGACATAAATCAATTTGAATAGAGCGATACGTGATACGTTTACGTTGTGATACGTTTTCCACAAGTGGGGAGTCAGTCAATGTAGGAAGGTAGCCAGTTACCTCGGAAAGTTTAATAACAAAACAGTAACTTTCATTCCTGTGATACCCTGTAATGTATGTCATTTGTTAGACGTGTGGTTGCGTAACAATACACATTACTCAGTTAAACACGAGTATAGAGCTTTCCAACATACAACAATTAACTATGCAGCAAACATTTTTGTCAAAATCGAGGGAAACCATTAAAACAGGCCATTCATAAAAGCACAGGCAAACGTCGATGGCTCGAACTCGTAGGGCCCACACTATAAGATTGGACCTATCGATAGTTCGAGGTAATAAAGTTTGGACGATGTCCAAGAAGGGTTTTATCCTGACTATCTCTATGATACCAGGGTAAATAAATTAATTATAGGTAAGGCATGTTGCCTTGCCCAAGAACACTCCACCGTTTCCACTGCGACTGTGAATTAAAACCGGGATGCCCGAACACCCGGTTCCAAAATCCCCGACCCTAAACACTGGCCGCGGCGAATTCCAATTGTGTCAAGAAAGTAATACCAGTGAAAGGAACACATTTGAGATCGACACTCTCACTGTCTGTCCGCTGGCACAAATGCTATTTGATTAACACATGGTCCAGCGGACTAGTTACGGGAGATTTAACTGTTCCTTTTCCCACAATTTCTCTGTTATGACATTGACCACACCCTGTGTTGTGGGTACACAAATACATCTTGTCACTGCGACGACTTTTATTCGAGTATCGACAACACAGAGTTTGAGTGTCAAAAAGGAACATGAAAAATGCCCCCTTTCCTAGAGCTCTGCATGATCAGTCTGCAATTGACAGGTTGATTCGGGATAGGAACCTCTCGTGAATTGTTAACCCTCATCCCACGTAATTCATGTCATACGTTCAGTCAATCTCATTAAAACCAGACCTAAACTTCGCTAGCTCGTTTATAGAGCTGACGACTGTCTCATACAGGTCGTCTCAGATTGACCTTTGGGTCAGCCAATCAAATTGACGCTTACCAAACCTTACGGTATAAAACAGCTTAGATGACCTATATAAACGATATAGAGAAGCGGTGATTGTCAACTGATCAGGCTCCAAAGCTATACAAATTTAATCTATGCTCAGAATGTGTGCTCACGTATCTGATTGGTCAGAAGCAAATTCAGTCTCCAAATTGACCATCCAGAAGCCTTATTTGGAGCATGGAGTTCATTTCTGAGCACTGAGAAAGTTTTCAGAGTTTTATAGTTTCGGACCCCGATTGTATAGCACCGGCGTTTGTTGTGTCTTGCGATTATATTGGACATCAAAAACGAGCACATGCTCATAAGTATCTTACTGTATTAAGTCAGATGCAATATGCGTCCAGCGAAGTTTTTAAATCTGACTTTATTGAGATTGGCGTTCAGTGTAACAATTCCTATTTATGCTACTAACTCGTGCACATTTAATGAGTATTCATTATTCAAAATAAATGGTTAAATAACTAACAATGTAGACCAGTACAACATTACTTTATACGATATGCAGGCTAATCTCCATTTAAAGTGTTTGTACAGCCTTTTCATTACGTGTGAATAGTAGGATGCGAAAATATAAAGTCGGTTATTTTGGGTTAAGGGTTAACATTTACTCAGTTACCACCTCCGCAGAAGACAACTTTTGAAAACAATGTGACAAAAGACGAAATGGCTCATATACATGCAGAGGCATTTCTCCTTTTGTCAAAGCGTATTCAATTCCTTTCAGTAATTGCGCTTTTATATTTTCTAGAGGTTTTAAATGATTTTGCAAAGATGCTTTCCAAGTTGTCTGCTGCAAGTTTGTGTGACAGGGTTTATGTCGGCAACTAATCTCCTCTAAAGTGCAGGAGATTTGATGCAATCACGTATGCAATTCTTAAAGCAATACCCCATTTCGTCTACTACAAGGCTTATGTCGTTTTGGAGTTATTGTCTGCGGGGAATTAAGCACATAAACCAGCAGGGGTTGACGATTTCCAACGTACAGACGCTTTCTGACTCTGCTATATTATTGAACCAACGGTGTTGCGTTCGACATATAACTACACAGATGTAATACGACCATAGAACATATACAATATGTAACCAACGATGTTGCGTTTGACATATAAATACTACACATATGTAATAGCACTACACATCTCCAGACACGGCTTAATTCTATTCTGATGATATAAATGAAAATACTTACACGTATAAGATCCGTTAATAAAGATACTTTGAAGTCCCAGTCGAGTTTGATGTCGTGATTCTGTAGCACGTCCTGCAAGAAGAATAACATTTTGAAACAAGTAATTTGTTTGTTTGTTTGTTCATATGGTGTTTTACGCCGCTTTGAACACTTATCAGTTATATAACGATGGTTCCTGGGTAAGTTACCAGTACTACTGGTTCATTTCCCCCTGACATCAGCGAGTCAGTCGTACCGCAAAACCCACAATCCAGAGCTCTATGGGTTGTTTGATAGATTGATTGGTTGGTTGGTACTTCGCTTTCAAACACCCGATGCGGACACCACCGATGCGTTTTGAGCGCCATGAAAGACATTACTGCCATATTTAACCCTGTCAGCGCATTTGGCAGTATTAAGATTTTTGTAAATAATACGGAACCAGGTGAGACAACTCGTTATGAGCAGTTACACCGGAATTTTAGTCATCAAAATATTCAAACACTATAATAACATATTCAGTGTGTCACCCGATTTGAATATTTGAATTTGAGGATAAGTACCAAGTCATATTACTGTGATGATAAGCACCAAGTAAACATTATGGTGCTGAAAAGCAACAAGTTAACATTACGGTGATGATAAGCACAAAGTAAACATTACGGTGATGATAAGCACCAAGTAAACATCACTGTGTTGATAAGCACAAAGTTAACATCACGATGATGATAAGCACCAAGTAAACATTACGGTGATGATACGCACCAAGTAAACATTACGGTGATGATAAGCACCAAGTAAACATCACAGTGATGATAAGCACCAAGTAAACATCACAGTGATGATAAGCACCAATTAAACATTACTGTGAAGATAAGCACCAAGTAAACATCACGGTGATGATAAGCACCAATTAAAGATTACGGTGATGATAAGCACCAATTAAACATTACGGTGATGATAAGATCCAAGTAAACATTACGGTGATGATAAGCACCAATTAAACATTACGGTGATGATAAGTACAAAGTAAACATTACGTTGATGATAAGAACCAAGTAAACATTACGGTGATGATAAGATCCAAGTAAACATTATGGTGATGATAAGCACCAATTAAACATTACGGTGATGATAAGTACAAAGTAAACATTACGTTGATGATAAGAACCAAGTAAACATTACGGTGATGATAAGCACCAATTAAACATTACGGTGATGATAAGCACCAAATAAACATTACGGTGATGATAAGCACCAAGTAAACATTACGTTGATGATAAGCACCAAGTAAACATCACGGTGATAATAAGAACCAATTAAACATTACGGTGATGATAAGCACCAATTAAAGATTACGGTGATGATAAGCACCAATTAAACATTACGGGTCATTACATGTTTTAAACCAATGCTGTCCTGACAACTTAGAAACATCTAATCTACATTTACTTTTGAAAAGCAAGACTAATGTTGGCCGAGCTGGGGTTCGAACTCGCAACACCTTGATTGATACAACGTGTCGCTAACGACTGAGCAACTGATTCCCTACATCAACAAATAATAAATATATTTCATTAACATTGATCCCCAAACTCGTCTCTTTAATGATATACTATACGACATTCTCTTTAATGATATACTATACGACTCTCTCTTTATTTTCCGATGACAATCTCATAATTACAGCTTTCGTAGCCTTAGCCTAGAAAATAGTAATTATGTTCTAATTAAGATCTATATCAGAGGATAAACATTACGGGTCATCACAGATCTGATATAAATATCAATTTCGCAAAGTGACATTGAGTGAAAGTATGCCTTATCAAAACCACGAGGCTTGTTCGAGTATTAAACCTTCCCACCTGCAGACGCATTTTGACGCAATAGCAGTAGACGACTTTTGAAAACATTGTGGCCAAAGGTGAAATTGCTCATGATGAGCAATTTCTTCTTTGGCCACAATGTTTTCATCTTTATTTAGAAATAAAGCTATCTTTTATCGAGATTTGTTCAGGTTGTTTCTCACCATGTTTTTTCAAATTAGTCTGCTTCAGATTTGTTGTATGTGGGAAAGAGTTAGGCTACTGAGGGACATTAATCATCGCATCCAAGATATGTAATACATTGCGGGAAGATAACCCCATATGAAGTGGAAACACTGCAAGGTCGTGTAACAGGCGATGTAAGATAGTTGTTGATTAATTGGGGTTTAACTCCATTTTTCCAACAACAACAAAATATCCATATGTTTCCGGACTTTCTCACACCAGTACTCCTCGCAACAGTCTTTCAAAGCAACTGGCTGCTTTTTCAAATTAGACTGTTAGCCAATATAAGGAAGACGAATGACGCATTGTTTTGTTTGTCAAACGTCTGTAAGACTGCAGACCAAAATTAGGTTCAAACTCATAACTCCTGGTCACACATCTAGAATATTGGCTACATTGACCTTTTTTTTTATTCATTCGTAATCAATATTATCTCCGCAACAATACATGTATCCAATTGAAGGAGAGGACAATATCATTTCCTCCAAGAGATTGTTTAAAGTTGAATCCCTTATCACGATGTTCTCGTCTGTTAACAACACATGTTTTTAACAGTATGTGCGCTTATAACTTCACTTGCGAAATGTGTAGACCAAGAACAGCCTGTGAATTCGTGCAGTCTAATCTTGGTCTATATTGATCTCTACTTCATCAATATGTAGTTAACTCTAGTCCATGTAAGTACTTCTGAAAAAAATACGACTGATGGTTAAGATTGCAGACTGATGGTTAAGATTGCACACTGATGGTTAAGATTACAGACTGATGGTTAAGATTGCAGACTGATGGTTAAGATTTCAGACTGATGGTTAATAGTTCAGACTGATGGTTAAGATTGCAGACTGATGGTTAAGATTGCAGGAATTCATCGAGAAATTTGTTAAACGGATAACATTGAGTTATTTTTTAGCAAGGGGCTCGTCAAAGCCAATTGATATAGTAGGCGAATTCAGAAAACACTTATCGAAATCCAAACTGGAATCAGTCCCTGTTGTTAAAGTCATATTACAATATCGGCAAAGAATGACTTTAAATATCTCTTTCTACAATAGCTTTTCATTACTGAACACCATTTCGGCTTCAGAGAGATGTCTTGATATTCGTTGATTGTATATAATGTCAATGAAAGCACATGCATCTGTGAAACATTTGCTAAAAAATAAATGTTCTGGTTCCAGAGTATCCATGTCTTCAGCATAGTACCGCCAAATAATCCGTCACCCAAACACAAAATGCAGTAACTTGGTGGGATATCAACCGGAAAATGGATTTGATTTGATATAACTAAAGCAATAGTCAGATCTCTAAGAAATTTGCTTTTAAAATATATGAATTACAAAATTGAAAATTAAAATGTATTTCTACTCTTGTTAAACATGACTTGATCACGCGTAAAAAGTTCATGAGGGATTCCTAAATATTCTAATTGGAGTAGAGTAAAAGCAGCTTTTGAGAGACGATTCGTTTGAGTACCCTTAGTATGTGGTCTGGTTGGATAATAACAGAGAAGTTGTAGGCAAAAGAGCTGTATAACCCTCATTGTATGGACCTCTGTCAGAAAACTGTAGTCAAGCCAATCAGATAATATCGAAATAATATTATCTACTGAGCTATTTAACCGGACATTTGGTGACAAGAATGTTCTTTATTAGCGAGGTTCGTTAAGCACCACATCCAAGATATGGACTAAATTACGGGAAAATATCATCATGAGTACTACAAAAAGTCATATCCATTTTCCAGGTCTCAAAACACGAGCTATAAAGTCATATTTGGATCAACGAAGACACTTTTTGTTATGTTTGCAGGAGGATTTCCACGACCTCCACGTATCTATGCGCGTGGCTAATAAATAAAGTTTGACAATTTGAACAATAAATATCATTTTGTAGTTAATACGTTAAGGTTTCTTTATTGCTTGTTCGAAACGTGCGGATACGTCTCGGTCTCGCGAGATATCAATTGTCCACGTCCCTCGTACAGTTAAGAACATCATAAAATAGACAAATGTACCGTTCACGCTTCGCTCCATTTTGTTCAGTTCCGTTCTGCTCACGCTCCAATCCGCTCTTAGTCGTTAGAATCATTGTGATTGCTTTTATCCGTTCCGATCAAATTGAAAGTATTTTTAAGCTCGCTGGGAACGCTTTAGTTTCGTAAAATAATTATCGAGTAAAATGTTGCAACCGCTCAATGAGCGAAGCATTTATGTGATTGGATTTTTTCATTCATTATGATTATTTCGTTCAGAGCGCAACATTCCGTTCCGGTCTTAACGCGTTGCAACTTCGTTCCAATCAAACTCGCGATCAAATCACGTTCCGATCAGATTGTCAATTTCATGATGTACAATACTAAAACCTTCATCCCTACTGCAACATTATATTCCCTATGTATTATACACACATATACAGAGAAATATACTAATTATAATACTACTGTTAATATTGATAGTAATAAATAAACAACATCAGGGGCGTAGCTTTGTAATAATCAATGTGTAGGCCGTCACGTTAGAAAATCAACACTGTGGACTCTGCGTAAAGTATCGACCCGGATCCGCCTAAGCATGCCACACAGGCCTACCCGGATATACACTTTTCGCCTCCTGTGGATTTTCTGTTTCAGGAATAACTACTCTATACATCTATCACCCCTAAGACGGAATGTGTCGGCCGGATCAGTCTGCGCGGACAGCGCAGGCTGATCTGGTCGATACATTACGCAGATGTCTATCGCCGCAGCTGCATGTTGCACGTGCCTACATCAATTAGTATAGAGAATGCTGAGGACGTGCCTCATATGATTTACATTCATTCCCCGAATCTCTTACCTCTAGACTCCCTCTCATGCAGTAGTCCGATATTATTGCCGGTTTTTGCGGGTCGTCAAAGAAACCAACCACAGCGTTTACGTTCTCGTGACGAATTTCTCGTAACTGAAACAAAAAAACACTTTACGATTATGAATTGTATACAGTGGAGTCGGCGATAACTCGAAATCACAAGGGATCTATGAGTGCTCGAGTTATCGAAGTGTTCGAGTTATTGACATGTTTGAGTGATCCCTCGATTTATGCTTAAATTCATTTTCATTAATTTTCAGCTTCGAAACATTTTTAGATACGTAAACAGTGTGTGTATACCACGTGACTTTGACGTCACAAATGATACCGCGGACAGCAATATTTTACTTCGGTTTAGAAGTAAAAACAAAGGTAACTTTTTTATTTCTTCATCATTTTTGATGAAACATGGCGCAGTCTACGCCGCTTACAGAGCCATATCTCCGGTTTTAAACGGAGTTTGATTAGTGGTTTAGTTTCTTTCAAACACTTCAAACACTTCGACGAACCTTTTCTCAAAGTTTATTAAGATCGCCGACAGCCGGAGCATTATCAAAACTGGATATTGAGAACAGTGTTTGAAAAAATTAGACCACCAGTCAAACTCCTGTAAAAAAACGGAGATAGGACATTGTAAGCGGCGAAGACTGCGCCAAGGTTTATTGAAAAGGGTGAAGAAATAAAAAAGTTACCATTGTTTTAACTTCTTATCAAGAGCAATTATTGCTCTCTGACGATGCAAATATGACGTCAAAAGTCACGTGGTATACACACGTTGGTAAATGCTAATATGAAAAGTAAGTCGTTGATGAAATGATATTAAGAAAACAGCTTATTAAAAGTTCTGGTTGCTCGTTGCTGTTTTTAAAGTGCGATCCATTCCCGGAATTTGTTCTAGTGAAACGGTGTATTCGAAATGATCACATATTTGAATAATCGCGAACCGCGAACAGGAAGGAGGAGGGGCCTGGGGGTATTGCATATGCAAGCAGTGAATGCGGCATCAGAAAAGTTGTATTTATAGGGTTACTAGAACATTTACTATATCGTCGCCTTCAGTTACCTGATCCGTAATATAACTAAAATGTTGTTAAAAAACGGCGTAAAACCCTAATTAAATAATCAGTTACCTGAACAATGGACGTACCATTTTAAGATTTAAGGAGGAAATTAAAAATCCCATTCATATGGCGCTGAATATATAATGGAATATCACCCTTATTCGTCTAGGGTTGATAGAATAGAGGAGACATAAAACTTAAACTGGTAAACATTCCTTAGGCTCAGACAAACAATTACAGAGCTACCTTCGTCAAATATATTAACCTTTAAAGGTGTGTGTGTGTGTATGTATGTGTGTGTGTGTGTGTGTGTGTGTGTGTGTGTGTGTGTTTATTTATTTGGGGTTTTACGCCTCTTTAACAGTGTATATCATATCGCGGCGGACAGGAACAATGGTATTGGTCCCACATCTTATTTTTATATTGTATGAAACCAATACCATCCAACCTGCTAGATATCTCCAATCGTTCAGATCCGTTTCGCCGGTTCTTACGGTTCACACAAGCGTCAGACTGTGGCTGTCGTTCTTATTGAGAGACCCCTCCCGTCCACAGGGGGGCGTTATAAGAGCGCGTCAATGGGATGAAATTACATTCTGACAATACTGAAAAGTGATTTGCTTATGTAGCCTAGGTATATGTATAAAGGGACACTTATACTGCCTTGCTATAGAGCTAGCTTTTATAGCGACGTGGTAGAGCGTTCGCCTTCGGATCACAAGGTGCATGGTTCGAGCCCTGATTAGGTCGGATCTTTTAGGACTGTTACAATGGCGCCCAATAAGGGACTACATAGAAAAATCCTCGAGAACGTTACACAAAATTCTCAGTCTCCGGAAATTCGAGGAAGAATTTCATTTAAGGAGGCGGTATATGTAGCCTAGGTGTATATATAAGGGGACACTTATACTGCCTTGCTATAGAGCTAGCTTTTATATCAAGGCAGTATAAGTGTCCCCTTATACATATACCTAGGCTACACTTAGATCAGCCTGTACTCCTCCTCATTCTCACAAAAGTCCATACAAGTTGATAAAAGCTTAAATAAGCTTGTTTAAACGAATATGTGAACAGTGAAGCTATCGATCAAACTGTGTGGATGTACAAGTCGATCTGTCGACACTGTTTACTAAAGACAACACGTAGGTTTTTCGTTGGATGGATGGTTTCATTTAGTTGATGCTTTCGAAAGGAAGAGAATATCACTAAACTCTCATAGAGCCGAATTTTCAAAAAGTACGCTTTTCGATGTTCAAAATAGGGCGAATCCATTTATCAGGTAACACTAGATTTGAAATATTAAACCTTAAAGGCATACAATGCTGAATTCAGCTGAAACAGCTCATGGCGAGCTACACACCGGAATACATATTGTTTGCAAAAACACATCAATATTGCCATTGGTAGTGAAAGAGTGAAAATACTAGTTATGTTTTTGAAAAACAACATTATTATAGATAATTATTTCAGCGCCAAAAGGCAATATTGAGGTGTTTGCAAACAATACTGATACCGTGACGAGCTGTCTCACCTGAAATCAGCATTGTTTGCATTTTAGTTATTAAAATAGTCCAAACTTTTATTACATGAGAAATGAAGACGCCCTAATATTCGGCATGAAAGAGTCTTCTTTAAACAATACGGCGCTGAAAGAGTTTATGAAATGCATTTTCGTAATAAACAGGACAAACCAATGAATAACGCGAGCATGATTTATAAACAAAAAAAAAACCATTGCGAATATCAAATATCTATCATTGGTTTTTACTGTTTTTTGTATACGTTTTCAACTATTCATTCCATCAGTAGTAATACGTAAGATAATTTCAAAACAACCCCCAAAGGAAATCTGTTTTTCTTCCAATTCAAGTACGGGATATATTGTCCCAGTTAACGCTTCATGGTAATGAAGTTTCCATGTTTTGTTATTTACTAAAAAGAAAAACAAACTTTTTGTTTTGTTTGAAGAGCGGAATTGATTTTTATTCTTAGTAATATCAGAACGTCAACAGCGATGAAAATATCTGAGGGTTTTTTGCTCCTTAAGTGAATTAGCTAACGCATACCATTTATCTCTTTCCAACACACTGGCGCTTTCTGACGCCTCTGCATCAGAAGACATTCGAAATTATTATGGCATAATGAGCATCTTGTCTTTTTACATCAATCTGTTCAACTCTTTTCAATACATTTACTTTTGTCTATAGAGGTTTCTCATATTTTTTTACAATATATTTTCAAAGTATTGTGCTGCTGATTTATTGTATTGGGGGAATGGTTAGTTCGCGATCACAGTATTACTTAATAAAATAGATCTGCATCAAATATGTGTACAACATTTGATGACACATCACACATACTCGCATCAAAATCAATTCTTTCAGCGCCAATGTCGGTATTGAGGCTTTTGCAAACTACACAGTACAGGTGAGTCAGCTCGTGACGAGCTGTCTCACCAGAATTCAGCATTGTTTGCCTTCTTTTACTTATCAAAGTATTCCAAAAAACTTATGGCATGGATAATTGAGCAGCCCTCGCGCACGGCAATGTTGCCGTTTGGCTAGCAGAGTACATTGGCGCTGTTGTTCGTTGACGTCGCGCTCGGCAATATTGCCATTTGGCGAGCAGAGTACCTTGTCGCTCAGACTGGCTTAATATGTCTTTGTACAAAGGTCAGCGTCATGTAGAGTTCAAGTTGCCTTTAACAAGAGGGCCATGGTGGCCCTGGATCGCTCACATGAGTAATGCAATGTGATTTGTCATTCCAACATCAATATTTCTTTTCCAATCAACTTGAAGTAATCTCGTAGAGTGTTACCCAAGGAACATTTCTATAAAAGTATCTGGAAATTGGCCCATGCAAAATTGCCCTGACCTTGGCGACCACGTTTGAAGACGTCTTTCGACCAATCACCATGGCTTGATGGAATCACATGGAAGGTCATCCAAGGAGCATATATAGACAATTAATTGAAAACTAGCTAGATACTTTCGGAAAAGAAGAATTTTAAAAATATCACATTAGAAAAATAAGGCAAAACAGCCTTGCTCCTCGGCGACCAATCATGGAATCAGATATAGGGTAATACAAAGCTAATTTCTACAACATTATTTGGAAATTGATCATATACATTTGGAGAATACGACTTTCAAGGTTTTCACTAGAGTCAAAGGAGGCAAAACAGCTCCGAACAACAATCAACATGGCTTGAAAGAATCTGAGAGAGGGACACCCAAGGAACATTCTTACAAATTAATTTGGAATTCGGCAAGAAGACTTTTAAAGTTTTCACTATTTCCATATAAGGCAAAACTGCCCCGGCCGCTAGAGGCTATGTTTTGTAACCAATCAACATGGTTTGAAGGAATGTGCAAGAGTGTCAGCCAAGGAAATTTTGCAATATGCTTTGGAAATCGACAACATATTTTTGGAGAAGAAGAATTTCAAAGTTTTCACTTTAGTCATAAAAGGCAAAACAGCCCTGCCCCCTGGCGGCCATGTTTTTCGACCAATTTATATGGCAGATAGAGGGTCACCCACAATTTATAAAAAGTTATTTGAAAATTGGCCGACTGGTTTGGGAATATAAAAATGCTTAAATTTGAAGAAATATTGATGAGGAAATTAGCAGGATGCTATCTGTGAAGTTCCATCAAAATTGACCCACTGGTTATAGAGAAGAAGATGTTGAAACACGACGGCGGACGCGAGACGGACACCGAACGCCGGACAAAAGGCGATCACAATAACGTGCACAGGTGAGTTAAAATATATCTTAGTGAACACGAAACTGTAGATCTGTTCTTCCATACTGGTCGGAAACCAGGCGGGTTACCAAACAGTGTCAGTAAAACTGTAAACATGTGTTATCTTAAGCCATGGTAATATGGAAATCAAGAATATATTGAAAAATAAGTTATAATTATGAAATAAGTCTGGATTGGCTAGATTGGCCAGAATAAAACGAAACTTAACAAATTAAGCAACATCACCAGACTCTCTCTCTCTCTGTTCCGGAGAATTGCACGATGGTTTAAATTGATTTTACGACAGCCATTTTTGATAGTCAATTTCAATTTAAACCACGATTACGTCACGGTGTCCCGGAATTAGACACAGTGGATTTCAGAAAATCGCTGTACAATATTTATCTGTCTGGCGACCATCTCAGAATGGTCTTAATAGATAGTGTAGAATAAATCAAATGCAGCCGATGGGTCGTTGACCGGTAAATAGTGGTCACATTATCTGAAAGTTTACAAAAGTAGAAGTGGTCTCAATATATCAAAGACTAATCATGGCCGCTTGATTGCAATGACTGCGTCCGAATAAAAGCAGACGATTTACGATCGTCTATGGCTTCCCACGACCCAAATCAGTCGTATCAAGATTGTTGTGCAGTATGGAAAACCTCTTTACTGCCGATCTTCATCGAACGGCCATTTGCAACTACCTGCGAGCATCTGCAATCTTTAGATTGCTCTACGTTTACATTTGACTGTCGATCGTAAGTTATCGTTTAGATCGCTCTCCGTTTACAGTTGACTGTATATCGTAAGTTATCGTTTAGATCGCTCTACGTTTACAGTTGACTGTATATCGTAAGTTATCGTTTAGATCGCTCTCCGTTTACAGTTGACTGTATATCGTAAGTTATCGTTTAGAGCGCTCTCCGTTAACAGTTGACTGTCGATCGTGAGTTATCGTTTAGATCGCTCTACGTTTACAGTTGACTGTCGATCGTAAGTTATCGTTTAGAGCGCTCTACGTTTACAGTTGACTGTCGATCGTGATTTATCGTTTAGAGCGCTCTCCGTTTACAGTTGACTGTCGATCGTGAGTTATCGTTTAGATCGCTCTACGTTTACATTTGACTGTCGATCGTAAGTTACCGTTTATATCGCTCTCGGTTTACATTTGACTGTCGATTGTAAGTTATCGTTTAGAGCGCTCTCCGTTTACATTTGACTGTCGATCGTAAGTTATCGTTTAGATCGCTACATACGTTTACATTTGACTGTCGATCGTAAGTTATCGTTTAGATCGCTCTACGTTTACATTTGACTGTCGATCGTAAGTTATCGTTTAGATCGCTCTACGTTTACATTTGACTGTCGATCGTAAGTTATCGTTTAGATCGCTCTACGTTTACATTTGACTGTCGATCGTAAGTTATCGTTTAGATCGCTCTACGTTAACATTTGACTGTCGATCGTAAGTTATCCTTTAGATCGCTCTCCGTTTACATTTGACTGTCGATCGTAAGTTATCGTTTAGATCGCTCTACGTTTACATTTGACTGTCGATCGTAAGTTATCGTTTAAATCGCTCTACGTTTACATTTGACTGTCGATCGTAAGTTATCGTTTAAATCGCTCTACGTTTACATTTGACTGTCGATCGTAAGTTATCGTTTAGATCGCTCTACGTTTATATTTGACTGTCGATCGTAAGTTATCGTTTAAATCGCTCTACGTTTATATTTGACTGTCGATCGTAAGTTATCGTTTATATTGCTCTACGTTTATATTTGACTGTCGATCGTAAGTTATCGTTTATATTGTATTTTGTATTTCGTAATGGATTAACCCTTCTTTGATACAGACTATTGCCAGATGTCTTGTAAGTCGTCTGCTGCAGGTTTTTTGTATTTCGTAATGGGTTAACCCTTCCCTGATACAGACTATTGCTTGGATGTCTTGTAAGTCGTCTGCTGCCGGTTTTTAGCTCCACTGGCTGAAAGCCAGTCGAGCTTATGTCATGGCGAATTGTCCGTCGTGCGTCGATTGTAAGTAACATTGCATAATAGACAACACGAACGTGTCATTTGATCTTCATCTAACATTGCTCGCAATAGTAGATAAAAGTCGCTCACAGCGCAATGAACATAAATTTATGTATATACTCCGCTCTAAAACACGGCCTCAATATTTTCGTTTCAGTCCAAGTGTGACATATTAGTCGCTGTAAGGCAAGCTATATTAGGAAATCACATCGTGTGTATGCTTTCAGAAAAACCTAATTACCCCCGCCTTAACTAGATAAACTGTCCCGCCGATGAAAAGCTAGATATACGAGAAGTGATTCATAAGTTAGCCACTTCATTGTATGGAAGGCAATTTAGTACAAAGTAAAATGAGCCGAATTACGAGAAAACCAACATTGTGGACTATGTATGCGTGAAGTATCGACCCGGATCCGCCTAAGCATGCCGCGCAGGCTAACCCGGACAGACACTTTTCGCCACCTGTGGATTTTCTGTTTCAGGAATCATTACTCTATACCTTTATTCCCCTGAGACGGAAAGTGTTGGCCCGGATTAGCCTGCGCGGACTGCGCAGGCTGATCTGGATTCAATACTTTACGCAGATTCCATAATGTTGGTTATTTCGTGGAACGGCTCATTCTAGAGCATGAAAAACGCTCCTTATCTAGAGCTCTGCTGCAGAGGTTTTACGATTAATAGCAAATGTAATCAAATTGCTTTTAACATAGGGGGTGCCAAGTCATTACCATTACAGAGACTTCGATAATTTAGGTAGGAAGAGATTGCCAACAGGAAACATGCCTTTAGGCCTGCGCTATCGAAGAGTTTTCTCTTCCTCTCAATTTATATCATATACATGTAACTATGTTTTCTTTAATCGTGGGTAAAGGGTATCGCAAGCAAGCACACAAGAAGATGACTCGACGTTTGAAAAACGGATATACCGAATTTCGAATTTGTTGTATTGACCTTATTTCACTCTACTACGAAGTCGTATTGATATATTTTTCTCCGGGGCTATACAGCTCGGCGGCTAATTTGAGAAACCTAATTTATCCCTACTGAGGATGACAGACAATAATAGGGATATGTTGCGACTAATGAGGGCAATTCAATCGTTTAAATGTTATCAATTCTTTATCTGCTTGCCCAATGGAACGCCTGGGCCGAATGGTTAGTCGCGACGGTCATGGTGGAGTGCACTTGGACAAGGCACTTTTCCTAGCAGGTAATTGGTTGGTCTACCAAGGAGTCAAGAATAAAAGGACTGTCACCGTGATATAACTGATATGATGTTGAAAAAGGCGTAGAATCCCAAACATACAAATTACCCATAAGAAAGGTAATAAAGAGACAGCAATATTGACGTTATACCTGTTTGTTAAGAGCGCAATTTAGTCGTGTTCTTTTTTTTGTTTGTTTAGTTTTAGGCCGTTATAAACATTATTTCAGTAAAATCACGGCGACATTTCACTTATTCATGATTCCTGGGTAAACGAACCAGTACTAGGCTATATATGCATTGCCCACGGGCACTCCACTATGACTGGCGATCGAATCCGGGACGTCCGGTTCTAAATGCCCGACACAAACCACTCGACCTAGGCGGATTCATAGAGCGCCATTTAGCATCGCGTCCATGCACAATGAAGATACGCTTGTAAGGAATTTAACCTTGTTTTTTTTAATAGGGGTTAACCCTTTCCCTCATATAGACGCTTTCTGACGCCTCTGCAGCAGACGGCTTTTGGAAAACATAGTGACAAAATAAGAAATTGCTCAAAACGAGCAATATCTCCTTTTGACACAATGTTTTCTACTTTTAGTCATTCAATTATAGGGATTTTCTACTTTTTGACAAAATATGTCCAAAGTCGTCTGCTGCAGAATTGGCGTATGAGGGAAAGGGTTAAACGGCGTTCCAACAGTATTTCATTTGTATTCCCGTGACTAAATATTATGCAACCATTGTTTCGCAGAATGCCTGTAACTCGAACTCTCACACTTGACATTTGATTTATCCTGGAATATTTATTTTTTATAACCCTTCTTTGTAAAGGCTGTTAAACCATTTTCCAATTGCAGACGCGTTTAAGCGCTTCATCAACAGACGTCTTTTGAACACAAATTGGCAAAAGGAGAAATTGCTTATGTTTAGCATCGTCTCCTTTTGCAACAATGTTGTCATATCTATTGAATAAATAACCTCTCATTTTTGTCACAATTTTTGCCTTAATGTTTTCAAATTCGTTTACTACAAATGTTTTATTTGTCAGATGGAAGGAGGGGATAATGTCATGTACGTCATTAGGTGAAGGTTTTGTTTTCGTATCTCCACACTTGACATTTTGGAATATTAATTCTTTATAGCTTTTCCTTTGCAAAGGCTGTTAAACCATTTCCCACCTCGCATGCGCGATTTAGCGCATCGTCAGCAGACGTCTTTTAGCAATTTCTCCTTTCTCAAAAATGTTTTCATCTCTAGTTAATGATTAAGTTTTTTTGCCACAATGTTGCCTTCATGATTTCAAATTCGTCCGCTGCAGATTTGTTGTATGTCAGTGGGAAAGAGGCGTTAACGTCAGGATAAGGTGATGGTTTTATTCTGATGTCGCGTTTTGAAATATCAGGGTTTTATCTGTCAATGAAGGATCTGTTTTTAAGCAACTCTTAAACCCCGCAGAGCTCTAGGTAAGAGGCGTTTTGCATGATCTACAATCATTATTACACCATTTAACCCTATGTTGTGGGTACTCAAAAGAATCGCACGATTCTTTTGAGTACCCACAACATAGGGTTTTCTTTAATTATAAGGGAGATATTGTGGGGATAAGAGCTGAATACCCCTACTTATCTGGACCTCTGAGTCCCTCCTTTCCAACATTCGATAACTCTTCAAGAAACGACTTTGAAGACATCTAGTCTAGAAAAAGGCTCGGACAAACTCAATAAATGAAGGCATATGCTTACATATAATGGAAACATTGCAAATATTGTTGCAAAAGGATAAATATTTCATTTTAAACAATTTATTCGTTTGCTATAATGCTACCCTGAATGCGTTAAAGTGTGCCTATACATCTACATGTGAAAGACACGTATTTGTTCTATTTCTGTTATATTAGTTTTGTCACACGTGACATGTTACTAACCATGGACTATTCATTGCGCCCTCGCTTGCAAATGTTGGTTTAAGTCATGCACGACTGACTAAGGGAACGTTGACTTTAAAATTGTCTTCAGAAGAAGAAGGGTTACAATTATAAATGGCGAAGGATTTTGAAACACTTAAAGACGCTTTTATCTTATCATTTTAATTTCGTAATGTCAAGCTATTTCCTCATTTTACGAGAATCGTTTTACAAACAAATTACAATTTTGTGGCACCAAATTTCTTTGTCGATAGGTTTAACGATTAGTTCGTCAGTTTAATATCTTTCATTAAATGGAAATTCTTAAAGAACGGAGTTTTCACTTTACCCATCCGATTCGAAACCGATAAACCTCGCGAATTTCAGAAAATCTAATTTGATTGATTCGTACGGTGGAAGGCTAATTGTTTCGATAGTTCTCATATAAACTATACAGCAAGAAAACGCCGAAATATAAATAAAATACTATCAAAACCGGCATAATAAGACTATTCAAACAAGAAAGAAACCATTAACTTTCCTGGGTATGAAACTGCAAAGTCTTACCAGAGGCTCTTGGACCGGACTAGTCCCTACAAAACCGTTTGTTTGTATAGAACGAGTGTATACCATCACCAAAATGCATTGAATATATGACATTGAGTTTAAAATCATTGTAAATGTGTAAAGGATGCACTGGAAGTGATTGATCTGATCACTTTTAGTATTTATACCTGTTTGAAAGTGAAAGTAGATAATGCTAAACACAGGTTTTGTCCATGCCCGATTGGTCCAAAATGACGGTAACCATTTCTGCCTGGTGATTTCTTGCATAATGCATGACTCCCCCCATTTCATTTGGATTGTTTTAAAGCTTAGAGGTACTTCTTTTCAATGATATATGGTGTTCTACATGATAAACGCTTAGAAAGTGTGACAATTGAGGACTGAAACTGGTCGATTTACATTGAAACAAAGAAGGAATTTATTTGGTATATATTGTAACCTCTAAGGTATCAATGAAGCTAGGTTATTACGCGTGGTTGTCAATGACATATGCTGCATTGACATGTTACATATAGTTTGATCATACTTGGTGTATCAATTCAATATGAGTTTTTGTTACATATCACCAGCAACAAAATGTGCTATATTTACATTTTACATCCATTTTAATAACATCATGACATTTCAATATATTTAATACACGTGTTTCTGTCACATCTCACCCGCAACAAAATGTGCTATATTTACATTTTTAATCCAATTCAATAACATCATGACGTTTCAATATATTTAATATACGTGTTTATGTTACATCTCACCCGCAACAAAACGTGCAACGTCCGTGTTATTTACGCCATCAATATTTTATTTACTACAATACAACATAGAAAATGTCTAGTTTGTGTAAATGTAAATGTCTAATATAAATGTTAACCTTGAATTCTTGTTATACTAAAAGTTACAAACAGTCGTTCAGTAATGTTTTTTCCCCTATTTTAGGCTGTTATCTGACCGACGTCAAACTATTAAAATGTAGTCCTGCCTTCCCTGGGAAAGTAACGAAGGGTGCGTAACGTTAACACAGTTATAGTTGTTAGTTTTACGTTACAAACAAAGTAAAATGAGGGCTATAATCTAATTCAGAGGTCAAAATAAGGAGGAGTTACATGTATACAGCTTTTTTATTAAAATTTATTTTATTATCCAATAAGACCCTACACTATGAATACACACACACTCGACTCATTGAGACGATGCTGTTGAATAGCCACAACATAGGGTAAGTCGGTAAAATAAAAATTTAAGAACACACCAGTACGCCACACAACAGACGTTCCAAACAACTGACTGCGTGTACACATAGACAGTTAGCCCATTAGAAGAAGACAAATGACGCTTGTCACTGTGACTATTATCAAACGTTGGAAAGAATGTTGGCCAAGCTTCCTGGTAAAGGAAGTAGGATGACCCTGTCTGTTCCATCGAGATCAACAGATCTTGAGGAGATCAACGTACAGCAGAATAAACACTACCAATGGGAACACAACAACATGGTCTTTGTTCGCAGGCGGTCTTTAATTGCAGGGTCATTATATATCGAGGGCGTGGCGTGAAACGGTTGTAACTAAAAACCTATTTTGAAAACCCTGGTTTAGGGGCAATTTTGACCCCTTTGTAAACAATGCAAATTTAGATGCCATTGCTCAGGACGAGCAATGGCACCTAAATTTCCATTGTTTACCAAGTAAAATGATTTAACGCTTATAATGACTTTATGGCGAGTTGATTAACCTTGGTAAAAAAATACCAATTTAAGTTACAACCGTTTCACGCCAAACCCTCGATATTCAAAAACTGAGTAATTGGGAAACTAAAAGAGTGATTGCTATGGACGGGGAATCGCTATCCAAGTACATCATTCTGAATTTAAGTATGTTAATTAAATCAAATACTTTGTAGTATGGGCCGGTGGCCTAAATACTTTCAATACATATTTGTCATTGGGATTTCAGTTATGCCTGCACATACTTACTGTTTTGATAAATCCAAGAACTTTGTGTTTCATCTCGAAGCCCTTCGCTTTAAATTCCTTGACGTGAACCAGATCACCCTGAAATGAATTTGTAACAGAAAGAGATGAGCGGTGCTGCAGTAGAACCATCACCAACGTAATTATTACACGTGCGGGTGAGCACCTCACCAGTAAAACCACAGTGACCTTATAATTACACGTGCTGAAAATATCCACATTGATACGGTTTAATAAACGTTTGAGCTGTTCCGCGAGAAAACCATCATTATGGCCTCTGCGTAATGTATCGACCAAGATCAGCCTGCATAGTACGCGCAGACTGATCCGGGCCGACATATTCCGTCTCGGGGGGATAGAGGTATAGAGCAATGATTCCTGAAACAGAAAATCCATAGGAGGCGAAAAGTGTCTGTCCGAGTTCTTCTGCGCGGCATGCTTAGGGTGATCCGGCCCCATACTTTACGCAAAGTCCACACTGTTGGTTTTCTCGCGGGACGGCTCATATGTATTGTTTCCGCAAGATCCGTCACCAAATGCATTGAAAGCCTATGTTGAATCTTAAACTCTTCAAGATCGACAAAATTAGTCATACGCATCTTGACCGTCAGATGTTAGATGGAGTTAAAAGTCAGTTTCGATGAAATGTTGGTGTTCATAAACAAAATACGAAAACAAACCTTCAGACGTTTTAACCGAATCCGTTTGAGAACACTCGACTGACTTGTCTATAGCAGACTGATTTGGGTCCATGCATTACGCAGTCCATAATGCTGGTTTTCTCGCGGGACGGCTCATATCAGCACAACTGTGCATGCTGATCCTATTCTTCAATGATGGAACATGTTCTTGTAGTCGCATTGAGCCGAAGTTGACCACATAAAGGGATAATTATGCTATTATCTCTGATGAAGCCAATGAAAGACTAGCTAAATAAAGATTTCCGTAATACCGTCTACAACGTAGACCAACGACCAGGATGCCCTACTATTAGCATCTATTACAGAGACTTGTATTCAAAGAGAACGCACTTCATGTAGATTTAGAAACAGGATACGTTTTCAAGACTTTGTGCATTAATGTTTTTGTATGACCGTTATCGGTTTGTTATTAATAATTCCATATTGTTTACAGTCTTCTGTCAACACTGTGTGTTACTATGATCTACCTTAAAGTTCACGTAGTTCATGTAGATAAAGAAACAAACGTTTGTTTTCAAGACTGTGCATTAATGCTTTTGTATGACCGTTATCAGCTTGTTATGACTTATCCCATATTGTTTTCAGTCTTCTGTCAAAACTGTTTATTACTATTATTTATCTCATAGTTCATGCAGTTCAATTAGATTTAGAAACAAGATAAGTTTTTGACTACGTCTATTCATGTTTTTGTAGGACCGTTATTGGTGTGTTATGAATAATCCCAAATTGCTTATAGTCTTTTGTCAACACTTTTTATTACAATTATCTATCATAGAGTTCATTTAGTTAATGTAGATTTAGAGACAAGATAAGTTTTTAAGACCATATGTCCATTCAGCCTAAGAAATCAATGATCTAGCCTCTGGGTCCTCAAGAATCGTTGTAGATGCTTTTGAAGGTCTTTTATCGCTTTGTTATGAAACATCCTATATTGTTTTCAGTCTTTTGTTAAATCTGTTTATAATTATTATCCATCATATATTGTATGTAGTTCACGTAAGACTTTGTGCATTTATGCTTTTGAAGGTTTTTTATCGGGATGTTATGAATAACATCATATTGTTTTCCGTCGTTTGTCACTGTTTATTAACAATATCTATAACATATTATTAACACTCATATTTGGAATCTTGTTTAACCTATTCCCACATACAGACGATTTCTGGCGCCTCGTCAGCATACGGCTTTTGAAAATATTGTGGCTAAAGGTGAAATGAGCCTGTCGACCATATTTTCAAACCATTCCATATTGCTTGGACATTTTTGTAGATGGAACATTGAAATCAGAGAAACAGATTCAGAGAAGAAAAACTTTAAATTGTGTACTACCCCCGTTTTATAAAGTTGTTGTGAACTGTTTAAAATATGACAACAAAAAGAGCATTCAAGTTAAAGCAAAATATTTTAACAGAAAACGGACTGCTCAGACGATCTGAAGATATTTGAAAGACACGGGAAAAAAAGAGAATAAAACATAGTATGTATTATAACTGCACATAACCTTAAACAAAACCGAACAATTTAAACATCATGAATTGCTTTCAAAAGCTATTTAATGTACTTGATGGAACTGATAAAGATGGAAAAAGGACTATACCAGATACACCCATTTAGGACGATACGAGTTAACCCTTTACCACATACAGCAAAACTGCAGCAGTTGATTTTGAAAAAAAATATTTGCAAAAATGTGAAACAATCCCTATAAATAATAGTATAATAATTGAATAAAGATGAAAACACTGTGGCAAATGGAGAAATTGCTCGTTTTGAGCAATTTTTCCTTTTGTCACAGTGTTTTAAATAGTCGTCTGCTATAGAGGCGTCGGAAAGGGTTAACGGAGCTTAGCAACACAGTTTGTCAGTTGGCAGACTTCAGAAGCCTTTCACAGACAGCATTGTAAAAGAAAGCAATTTCCTCTACTTTGGAAAGAATATCTAGACAGGCAGACGGGTGTTCTCAAGTGATTTCTGACAACCCACGATCCTTTCATAACACGATCCTATATATTTATACATATTCTTAACACTTTCCCACTTCTCAACACATATGCAGCAAATGAAAATATTGTACACATCTAGATAAAAGAAATGAACTTTCTATAAAATAAATAATAACTATTAAATGTGCCCGTCAATGGTAAAAGGGTATGACTTTTGTGAAAATTGTCGATTCAGATCAGCCTCTACACATGGACTGTCTGATCAATATCTAGAATGTTCACACATTATTGATATTTGCGTGTTGAAAGCTTCTATCAATTACTGTGTTGTTATGACTTACCAAAATGCACAATTCGATCTGCACACGTTGAATAACATCTATTGTTATGGTGGACTTTTCTGACATAAAGGCGTAGGTAAACGTCTTTATAAGTCTAACATTGCGGAGTACGTTTCTAACCTGACGGCATTGGTAAACGTTGTTAAACGTCAAACATTAATGCATACTCAGTGTTGTTTAAAGTCTAACAAGACGGCAAACTTAAACGTTGTTAAACGTCTAACATAAAGGCGTAGGAGAACGTTGTTAAAAGTCGAACATAAAGGCGTTGGAAAACGTTGTTAAAAGTCTAACATAAAGGCGTAGGAAAACGTTGTCAAAAGTCTAACATAAAGGCGTAGGAAAAAGTTGTTAAAAGTCTAACATAAAGGCGTAGGAAAAAGTTGTCAAAAGTCTAACATAAAGGCGTTGGAAAACGTTGTTAAAAGTCTAACATAAAGGCGTTGGAAAACGTTGTTAAAAGTCTAACATAAAGACGTTGGAAAAGGTTGTTAAAAGTCTAACATAAAGACGTAGGAAAACTTCCTTAACAGTCTTACATACAGACGTAGGAAACGTTGTTAACAGTATCACATAAAGGTGTACATACACATACACTTTGTGTTAGTTCTAAAATTACGGCGTACGTTTCTAATATAACAGTGTGGATAAATTTACGTTGTGAAACGTCAAACAGTTCACCCGTTGTCAAAGGTCTTACATAAAGGAGCAGGAAAACTTTGCGTAAGTTCTAACATTACAGCGTTTCGTTTCTAACATTACAATCTAATATTGCGGCGATCATATTCGTGTTAAAAGTTTAACATTACGGCGTTCGAAAACGTTCGTTTAAAGTCTAACTTTACGGCATAAGTAAACGTTAATTTAAAATCTAACATTACGGCGTACACATATTATCGACTCTGCGTAATGTATCGATCCAGATCAGCCCGCGCAGGCTAATCCGGGCCGTCACATTCCGTCTCATGGGGATATATGTATAGAGCAATGATTCTTGAAACAGGAAATCCAGAAGGGGGGAAATTGTCTTTCCGGGTTAGCCTGCGCGGCATGCTTAGGCTGATCCGGATCGATACTTTTCGCAGAGTCCAAAATGTTGGTTTTCTCGCGGGACGGCTCATATGTGTTAAAAGTCGAATATTACACCAATCGTTGTTTAAAGTCACTTGAAGCGGCAAAAGGGTTAATTTTCGGTTTTATATGCCACGCTTTTAATTCATTCTTTGTTTCCTTTTGGCATTGTCTGGGAAGACATGGAGATTTTCTTTGCGAAATCCCGAGATAAAACCTGACACCGATATACCAAATTATTGAGCCAGCAAGAAATGTATCCGTCTTAATATATTGAAGGAAGACAAACGCATTTTATATCCGTGACATTTGGCATTTACGAACTGCGAAAAAAAAAAAAAAGGACACGCCTAAGGAAAAACGACCTTCTATTATTTGAAGTAAGGGAAGAACCAAGTTTAGCTGTGTCGTCGAAACTCTAAACAGTGTAGGTTTATGAACTATTAACCCTTTCCCTCATATAGACGCTTTCTGACGCCTTCTGCGGCAGACGGCTTTTTGAAAACATAGTGACAAAGAAACTATGCCACAATGTTTTCCACTTTTTGTCATAGGTTATCCATTTAATTATGGAGATTTTCTATGTTTTGTCAAAATACGTTCAAAGTCATCTGCTGCAGAATTGCCGTATGAGGGAAAGGGTTAATATATACGACTTGGGCCGGTGGCCTAGTTACTAGAAACTAAGTTGATGTTGGTGTTTATCGCTTTCAACGTGTGTTCATTTACATAACAACTGTTCCTGGGTAAGTAATCAGCACTACTGTTCTATTTATCCTGAGAACAGAAAGTCAGTCGTAATTATAACTCGACAATCCTGAGCACCAACAAGGGGAAGTCATTACGATCATTTTTTTAAGTATTTGGTATCACCAGATTGATGATCGAACCAGCGACCTTCTGTATCCGAGGCTAACGCTCTACTACCACACCGCGTAGGCTGTCTTGAAATATAGCTTCATACGTATGTCGATGTCTTCATTATATACCTTTACATGTTCCGCTGCAAATACATGCATATCGTCACGCACAAATTCAACACAATTCTGTATTTTGAATTTTTGACTTCGTAAAAGAAATATGGTATGACGTCATTGAAATATGATATCACGTCATTCAAAATGCGGTAGTGAGGCGTGAGTCTCATGTCATTCATAAATTGTCTGTTATGTGTATATTGTGTAGGTTCGTTATCGAAAATATTAGAAATTTATATATCTATCTTTACTCTGTTTTAGAATTTGTATTAGCTATATATAATACAACAGTAGCAATACGTGACTTTGTATTGTCAAATTGGAGTGTGAGAAAAAATCTCGTCCTTTAGTCTCGCGAGATATCAAGTTTTCCACGTGACGTGTCTCATGACACAATACAAAGCCAGCAATGTATCGCTTCTTCAACATAATATTCCCATATGTGTCTACTAATCCGATAGAATGAGGGGATTATTCATGATAATTAACCGATTACGTGGGAGATCTCCAGTTAAGAGGTCGATATAGAGGGCTTATTTATTGGTCTTATTTTCGTATTTGACAGTCACATCCTATGCTATGTGCTCTTAAACCCTTTCACTGCCGAATTTCATGAAGTTAACTATTCCCCTGATGAAGATTGGACCACTCCATTTTTCGTCTAACAGGAAAGTTAGTACAATTTAATGCCAAAGTGGCAAACAATGCAGATTTCGGGAGAGGCAGCTCGTCACGAGCTGGCTCACCTGAATCCGCATTGTTTGCTAAAACCTTCAATTGCCTTTGGCAGCGAAATATTTTTAAAAAAAAAAGAAACTGTACAAATCGGCATTTCAGTAGGTTCATACCAGCATGTACATCTGCTCTGTCACCTGGCAGATTCAAACGAGGTTAGCCCGAGCTTGTGTTAGTAGTATGTGGACAGTTTAGATATTGATCTTTGACTGTGCGGATACACAGGCTGATCACGGCCTTCACCGTTCACGAAGGCCAGCCTGTACCATTTTCCATGGACGGGCTCATGTAGTGCTTACGGAGTGCTGGCATTGGGTGCCACAGATTGAAAACAAGTAACCGTTGGTTGTTTGTACAACAAAAGCAGTTGATTCAACTGGTGCAGCGCTGAATGTCATAAGGTAGATTATGCCGTGTTTATAATCGGATGCCTTCATTTGTCACGTATCAAGAATTTAAAATGTGTTCATAGTTAAAAAGCATATAATGCTGATTTCAGGATAACTCGTTTTGAACTTTCTCCCCCAAATCTGTCAAAAAACATCCAAATTGCCTTTGGCGCTGAAAGACTTAAATGTAGCCTGTAGGATAAAAGACTCTCCGAAAGTTTCTTAGATTCATTGACAAATTCTGCTGACCCGTATCGAACTGCGTAGATGCGCGGGTTGATATTGACATACATTGGTCGCAAATGCTCTAATGTGTGCTTTAATGGAGCGACGCTGTCATTTAATCGTGCCATACTTACATTGAATCTGGCTGTTTCCGTAACATCTGCATATTCATGCAAGCTTGCCAATGATCTGTTAGGTTTTTCAGACGCTTTCAGTAAATCAGGCTTCTCCGTAATCGTGCCGTTATTAATCAACTGGAACGAAACAATACAACAAATGACGTCAGTATTAATGAGAGTCAGTTCGTAAATGAGTTAGGATAAGAGGAAGATATAGAGTTGAGTTGACATTGCACTTTGATACTTGAATTATGTCCCAAGTGGTATTTACGAAGGTGTACATATAACTTTCTTTGTTATGTCTTTGATGGAAGATGGTTTTCGGTGGAAGACGAATGACGCTGTCACAATGGCAACTGCCAACAGTTGTAAGAAATGAATGATCCAGCCTCAATTTAATAGCGCGATCCCCCGGATTGATACTCATTGTGGTAGATACATACAGACGCTTGCTGACGCCTTTGCAGCGGAAAACTTCAGAAAACAATTTGAGAAATGAATAAATTGCTCATGATGAGCAATTTCTCCATTTGTCACATTGCATTCAACTTCAATATTCAATATGTATACTGTCATTTAATTAGATGTTCAATATGATTGTAGCATTGTTTTTAAAGTCATCTTCTGCTGCATATGTGTTGTATGTGGGATAGGGTAAACTGAACAATCTTGGCTTGCCTGTAGATATGTTACACACACCATGCAAACACAAAGATTCTGAAGATACTTCACTTTTCGAAAAAGAAAAACACCGATAAAAACACCAACGTGCATCATCATTGAAGCGTGTGTTTAGCCCTTTCCCAAATACAGACGCTTTCTGACGCCTCTGCAGCATACGAAGTTTGAAAACATTGTAGCAAAAGGAGAATCATTGCTTTGGGCCTCGCTGATTTCTACTCCTTTCAATTATTTTCAGAGATTCGTCATATTGTTTTGCAAATGTTCGCAATCGTCTGCTGCAATTGTGATGTATGTGTAGAAAGGATAACGGTGTCTTTGCCGACAATTGTGATCGTGGAGGATTGATTTGCTTATAACGCATTTGTTAAATGTACCAAGATGAATACGACGGCTGGTTACCGGTCGGGTGCAATATTTCATCCTAATAAACGAACGGGGGAACCATGGCGGAAAAGACATGTCATTTTATCCATCTATCCAATATTATATACGGCTAGAAGATTCAGACGAGATCTGGGGGTTTATGGATCTCTCACTCAAGTTATCAGGCGATTGTTCCCTCGTCTAACAGTCGATACAACTGACACATAGTTGTAGCTACAATTCATAAGCGTCTGAAGACATTCCGGAAGAATAGCTCATATCAATAAAGGACTTTGAACAATGAGCCGTCGCGAGAAAACTAACGTTATGGGATCTGCGTAATGTATCGACCCGGATCAGCTCGCGCGGTCCGCGCAGACTGATCCGGACCGACACATTCCGTCTCAGGGGGATATAGGTATAGAGTAATGATTCCTGAAACAGAAAATCCACAGGAGGCGAAAAGTGTCTTTCCGGGTAAGCCCGCGCGGCATGCTTAAGCTGATTCGGGTCGATGATTTACGCAGAGACCACGATGTTGGTTTTATCGTGGGACGGCTCAAATATGTATTCATACTTCGATATGTCATATAATGACGTATTTTCATATATATATATACCCTCGCTCACATACAGACGTTTATTGAAGATGATCTTGGCAGCAGACTTTTTTTATTTAAAACGCTTTTGTGCAAAAGATTGCCGATACGTTTCCTCGATAATTGCATAGTTGTCTGCTGCAGATAAGTTGCCAATTTCATTAAAATCCGACACAAATACTTCGCTGTACGTAAATTGGACCTGACTACACCGTATAAAGGGTCATCTCTTATTGACCTGATACACTTAAATACCAAGGAGCACGTGCCCGGTTTTTTATAAATGAATATGTAGCACCTATTGATATATTAGGTATTGTACCTTTTTTAATAAATATGTAGCACCGATTGATATATTAGGTATTGTACCTTTTTTAATAAATATGTAGCACCGATTGATATATTAGGTATTGTACCTTTTTTAATAAATATGTAGCACCGATTGATATATTAGGTATTGTACCTTTTTTAATAAATATGTAGCACCGATTGATATATTAGGTATTGTACCTTTTTTAATAAATATGTAGCACCTATTGATAAATTTAGCATAATACCCTTTTTAATAAATATGTGGCACATATTGATATATTAGCCATAGAATCTTTCTTATTAAATATGTAGCATCTATTGATATATTAGGCATTATACCTTTTTTTGATAAATATGTAGCACCTATTGATACAAGTGTCCATACTGAGCAATGTTTGAAAGCATCGGACTAAAAAGACAGTACAATCTTAAATTTATATAGCCATATGTAATGTGATTTTATATCATTATATGTATACACATATCGGTGACTTATAGGCCCAAAGGGCCGGGTTTGGCTTTTTTTTTTGTTTTTATATATGATATTGTTAACCAAAATATGTTTCACACATGTCACGTTAATAAACAATTTCTTATCTTATCTTATCTTATGTAGTACCTTGTAAAATAAATATGTAGCACCTATTGAAATATTAGGCATAGTACCTTTTTTAATTAAATATGTAGCACCTATTGATATATATTAGGCATAGTACCTTTGATCCCTTCATGACGTCCTTCCTCTGTAGAAACACAAGGTCGTCCGAGGTCAGGAGTACCTTCTGGTGGCCCTTTATCATCTCCTTGTGGATTACCTTTCTCCTATAAACAAATAGTAGTTTAACCCTTTCCCTCATATAGACGCTTTCTGACGCCTCTGCAGCAGACGGCTTTTTGAAAACACAGTGACAAAAGAAGAAATTGCACAAAACGTGCAATTTCTCCTTTTGCCACAATGTTTTCCACTTTTTGTCATAGGTTATCCATTTAATTATAGAGATATTCTATGTTTTGACAAAATATGTTCAAAGTCGTCTGCTGCAGAATCGTCGCATGAGGGAAAGGGTTAAGTGTAAATATATTTTGTTCCAAGGTCCTATTAGTAGGAACCCAGTTTATTTACAATTCTTACAATAACTATTTTAGTCATAATGTACATATACTGACAGAACGACGAAACTAAAAGAAAAAAAAACATAACATAAAGAAAGAAAAAGAAAAAAAAAAATCACATTGGACTTTTTTTTCCCATGCGTTTAAGCACAAGTGTTGCCTCAGTTAAACTTAATTCACCCTCAATACTTTTTGAATCATAATTATTTAAAGCAGGGATTGTTGTACTATCAAAAAACCTTAAGTTTTTTCTTATAAGTAATTCTTATAACGCATACACATTACACCGTCGTTCCTTGACCTTCGTTTAGACAAGGATGAACATCGGAAACTCTTTATTGGTATGTACGAGGGGTGATTAAAAAAATAATAGGTGGTCCTGAAAGGTCTTTCAGCAATGACTACTGGGGAAGTTGATGCTAAGAGCGTGTAGATTTAACTGTTACTAAGATACTTACTTGCTAGTTTAAACAAAATGTTATCGCTTCAAAATACCGTGGTTCGCCTCCACGGTACTTAAAATATTCATAATATAACATTATTACAATTACTCTTTGATTACTCCCTGTATTTTGTGCTGACGTGTACCTTACCGTATGTACATGTCCGCGTGTATATGTAAATATACACACTCGCAGTCACAATTATGTGCCACGAGAACAATACAAAAAAATCTATTAATATATAGTAAAAGCATATATTCTGCCATCCACCGACACAATAAATCATCCACTTATACTGTAAATGTATATCTATATATGTTATGATATTACATGTTACGTTATTTTTTCATGGTTTCTATTGTTTAATAAGGGTCTATGCACGTGGATACGTATGAAACTCTTCATATATGGAGGCAATAAAGAATAGGTAACTTATACGTAGTATATCTCTAATGAGCTCATTCGCAAACAGAAATGAGCCGTTCCACGAGAAAACCATCAATATGGACTCTGCGTAATGTATCGACCCAGAGCAGCCTGCGCAGTCCATAAGGCTTATCTGCGCTGACACATTCCGTATCAGGGGTATAAAGGTATAGAGTATTGATTCATGAAATAGAAAATCCGCAGGAGGCGAAAAGTGTATGCCGGATTAGCCTGCGCGGCATGCTTAGGCTGATCCGGGTTGATGCTTTACGCAGAGTCCACAATGTTGGTTTTCTCGCGGGACGGCTCAAACGCGTTCTATAAACAATTTAACATTTTCCTATAAAAGATTCGTCCAGGTTCAAAATCGTGCGACTCAAGTTTCATGTAATAATGTTTTTGAAATATTTCAACAAGGCAAACAATGCTGATTTCAGGTAAGACAGCTCGTGACGAGCTGGCTCACTTGAATCTGTAATGTTTGCGGAAACCTAATCATTGTCATTGGCGCTATAAGAGTCAACGGTAATTTGCTCCTCAAGGAACGCACCTACTTCATTTCCCTTTTCCTCATATAGACGCTTTTTGACGCCCTCGCAGCAGACGGCCTTTGGAAACATAGTGTCAAAAGAAGAAATTACTCAAAACGAGCAATTTCTCCTTTTGCCACAATGTTTTCCACTTTTTTAGTCATAGGTTATCCATTCAATTATAGAGATTTTCTATTTTTTGACAAAAAATGTTCAAAGTCGTCTGCTGCAGGATTGTCGTATGAGGGGGAAGGGTTAAGTACATTTTAGTGCATGATATCAGTCAGTGAACGCGTGCTTTGTACAATTATATCCAGTCTAGCGCGAAGTAATAAATTCTGGATAACACGAAATCTAAAGACGTTTACTCGTAATGGCTTACTAAACGTTCTACTATATTTGAAAAGCAAGTCGTCGAGTCCCGGTAGCTCAGTCGGTGACGACGCGGGCTGTCAATCCAGGGGTTGTGAGTTCGAATCCCGCCTCGGCCAACTTTCTTTCCGACGTTTGACAAAAGTCATTGCGACATGCGTCATTTGTCTTCCACCAATGGGCTAAGTCTATGTGGAAAAGCAGCCAGTTGCTTGGGAAGATTGTTGTGTGGAGTACTGGTGTGCGAAAACCAGGAAACATATGAGTAGGTGAACTGGCCGCCGTGATATGACTGAGAAATTGTTAAAAACGGCGTTAAACCCCAACCAATCAATCAATTGAAAAGCAAGTCCGTATGCCCTTGGTCTGACGTTGATAAAAGAGCGTTTTACTTTTTAGGAAAACAATAGTAATTGAGAGAACACGCGAAATGTGACATTGATTTGTCATGTACCAAAGCAATCTTGGACTCGTGAACAATAGGATACGACCCTCTCCGTCAATATGATCTTCTGTCAGTGAATATCAGAACATTTTTACTGTGAAAAGGAAAGAATTGCTATTTTTTCAAATATGTTTACCAAGTTCACCTGTCGTATTATGCATCAGAATTCGTTAGTAATAAATGAAAGAGATATGGATCAGAGATTATTGAATAAAAGTACAACAATTATGTAATGTGGCTCAATCAAGGTCTGAAGTAGATTGTTTTTTTTTGTATCACAATATTACGTTTACGCAAATTCAGCATTTTTCAGGAAGTTCACCCTTCCCCCATGTTTCACAATTAAGCAGCGGATGACTATGGTCAAACTTGATAAATGAAAGTCCAATGATTAAACAGAGTTGAAAACAGTGTGGCAAAGGACTTAAATTTCCATGCTCTTTTCAAAAGTTGTCTTATGCAGAGGCGTCAAAACCCGTGTATGTATGTGGGACATCGAACATTTTATTAAAGATATGAGGAACTTAACTTGTGGTAACGTCAAGTTTGAAACAACACAAACTGAATGTTGCCTTTGTGAAGCCTTAGAGAGCCACAAAGTATGAATTTATCGTTTTTTCTCATTAATATGTTAAACCTACAAAGGTTACCATGACTTTAAAAAAATGTAGTAATGACTGCCCTCCTTGGCGCTCAGGCTTGCGGGACCTGCATTACGATAGACTGGCTGGTGTCAGGGTAAATGGCCCAGTAGTACTGGTAACTTACCCAGGACACCACGTGATATGAATGAAAGATTTTTGAAAGCGGCGTAAAACAAAAAAAAAACCAATCAAATCAATGGTGATTCATTATGCGTCAACAATCTTCCGTATCAAGAAATAAGTTCACCAACTCATGCGTTCTCTGGCTTTCTCACACCAGTACTCAAGACAACATACTTTCCAAGAAACTGACTGCTTTTCAACATAGACTGTTAGCCCATTGGTGACAGTGACTTTTGTCAAACATCGCACAGAATGTTGACCGAGCCGGGATTCGAACTCACATCCCCTGGATTGACAGCCCGCGTCGATACCCACTGAGCTACCGGGGATCGGCGGTAAATATTTCAGGAATGATCGAACAGACCTGTATTTTAAGGTCTTAACCCTTTCACTGCCGAATTTCACTTAGTCGACGCTTCCATGTCGAACATTGGACAACTCGATGTTTCGTCTTACACGTTATTTTGTAAAATTGAATGTCTAAGTGGCAAACAATGCCGATTTCAGGAGAGACAGCTCGTTTTAAGCTTGCTCACACGAATCTGCATTGTTTGCAAAAGACTTTTATTGCCTTTGGCAGCGAAAGAGTTAAGTTCATTTTCGTATCATACCATTCTGTCTATTTGAAATTACGTTAACGCAAATCTAACATTTTTCTCGTTTCAGGAAGTTAAGCAATGGCATCGGGAATTCAGTTCAAGAAAAGCGTAATTCATTCTTCCTTCACGACGTAGTAACGACAGTGTTGAGGCAACACACGCTTAAGTGTCGCCTCTTCACTGTCTCAGAAACCCACATAGTCGAAGTGAAGACTTTGTCACGAATGTAATTTCCGTTTTGTTCTGATTCTGCCTTTGTATAGCCTGGTTTATCCAGGCTTCATCAGATATTTTGTATTAAGCCATATAGATGATCTTTCCCAATACACCTGCTTTGACAATCAAAACTCTCTCTGAATAAATACGAAGTTTGACGAATGTATAACACGCACGGGTTTATATAACAACTTTCAATTTATCCTTTAATCCACAATCCTACAGTATGATCATTATGTCGAGTCGCCATAACTCAGTTGATAACCTTGACGGTCTAAATAAGGAGGGGTATTCAGCTCTTTTTCCCACAATTTCGCTCTTATTATTAAAGCAAACCCTATGTTGTGTGTACCCAAAAGAATCGTCTCACCGAGACGATTCGTTTGAGTACCCACAACATAGGGGAAGAGGGTCAAATAAGGAGATTAGATTATGCAGAACGCCCCTTTATCTAGAGCCCTTGCTATCTATCAAGGAGTCGTGAGATCGAACCCCGGCTTTGCATTTTATTATGTATACACGTATCTGATTATTGACCAACAAGGCATTGTGGCTAGCGCATTGTCTATATTTTAAGGTATTCAGTTATCTGGGTAAAATGTCGTGCGGATTACAAGGTAGAGATGGCCAGGAAAGAAACGTTATGTGATTGATTCATTGCTTGTACGGTGTTTTACGCCGATTTCAACAACTTTTCAGTTATATCACGGCGTTTCCTGGGTAAGTTACCAGTACTACTGGTCCATTTATCCTGACACCAGCCAGTCAATCGTAATGCTAATGCCGCAATCCTGGGCGCCAATGCAGGAAAGCCATAACTACCAGTTTTAAAGTCTTTAGTATGACCCGACGGGCGATCGAACCCACAGCATCCATTACCCGATGCGGACGCTCTACCACTGTACCACCGAGGCGGTCACACACGTTATGTGAGCTGGTCAACATGCTATATAACTGAACTATTGTTAAAAACCGCTTTATCCTTCACATCAATCATTGTACCACACTGTCTCTACGCTGTATCATAAGCATGCTTCTACCTTTCCAGGGAATCCGCCGTGGCCTAGTTGTTATCGTCGGGAATTAGGAACCGGGTGTCCCGGGTTCGATCCCCAGTCGCGGTGCTGTGGTCATGGTAGAGTGTCATTGGGCAAGGCATATTTCCTAGCCTAGTACTGATTTGTTTACCCAGGGATCATGAATAAGTGAACTGTCGGCCGTGATATAACTGAAATAATGTTGAAACCCAACGAAACAAAACAATCTACTCGTCCAGACGGTCGATACGTTCCAAAGACATTGTCAAAGATGAGGGTTCTACACATGCACAATGCACAATGGGGAGCCAGGTTAAACGGTTACGGTTACGATGAGAAAGTCGGTCACTATTGACATTGGTTATACATTGGATAGTGTAACTTGTTTCAGATAACTGCTCAAGTAAATTGATTTAATGGTGTTAACACTTTCCCTCATATAGACGCTTTCTGACGCCTCTGCAGTAGACGGCTTTTTGAAAACATAGTGATAAAAGAAGAAATTGCTCAAAACGAGCAATTTCTCCTTTTGCCACAATGTTTTCTACTTTTAGTAATAGGTTACCCATTCAATTATAGATATTTTCTATTTTTTGACAAAATATGTTCAAAGTCGTCTGCTGCATAATTGTCGTATGAGGGTTAAACGCCACTTTTAACAATCGTTCAGTTATATCACGGCGTTTCCTGGGTTAATTACCAGTATTAGTGGTCCATTACTCCTCGCACCAGTCTGTCAGTCGTTAGGTTAAACCCGCAACTCTGAGCGCCATGGAGGGCAGCCATTACTACTATTTTTAAAGTATGTTGTATGACCCGGCCGGACCCGATTCAGACGCCTTTAAATAGACATGCGCGGATTAGTTGCATTGGCTAAAACACAAAACATATTATATAGCATTAAACATATGACAAAATGACTAAATTAAAGCCCCATTCCGACTTTGTGAAAACAAAACACACACGCATGAATACTTCTTAACTCTTTCACTGCCCGAATTTCACAAATTCTCTACCATGTTGAACATTGGACCACTCCATTTGTAAAATGTTATGTCTAAGTGTCAAACAATGAATATTACAGGGGAGACAGGTTGCTTATTGCAGCGAAAGGGTTAAAAAAGCATACTCAAATAATATATGACTGTGCCTCCACATATAGACAATATATATAACAAATTTCGCTCCCACAATATGTAGGTCACTTGATATTTTCGTCTGCTTCAATCGGATGAAAGAAATTGAATTACTCTAAAGTCTTTGTAATTTATTAAATCGTTATTTTGCAAAAAGAACATTGAACACCCTTGTCTTGATAACAAAATTCAAAGAAAAAAAAGCAAACAAATAAACGCAATCAACCAATACCTTTAACGATTGATTGTTTAATTGATTGTAATATTACGCCGTTTTCAACAATTTGTCCGTCATATCCCGGCGGCCAGTTCACATACTCATGTATTTCCTGGCTTTGTTACATCAGTACTACGCATAACAGACTTTCCAATTAACAGGATGCTTTTCCACATAGATTATTATTATTTGTGAAACGTTTAACTATATTCTATAATAGTATTTCATTTAGATATTTCCCTTACTTTGTGTCTAGATCAGATAATTTAGTATAAATGACCGATCTCCTCCTTTGATAACCCTCCCCAATTAATTGAGCACATCTATACGGATGACAGTTGATAAGGTTTCCCATTAAGTCTTGATCGTTAAACCAGGGACGTCTTATCTACGTCCCTGGTTAAACTGACAAATGGTAGGCTGGAGTAACCGTCCATCACCATGACATTACGGCTATATAGGCATACACCAATACTGGTGGCGTCCTTTGTACATGGCATGGCAAGCTATAGAGACAAAACCTTGTTAATTGTCCAAACAGGTTTTACCTTTCAAACTGCGGAAGTAGTTCGCCTCATCACTCATTAATTCATTCGAAACATCAGGTTGTATTGATCCGCCGTAAAAGTTTACGAAATATATTGTATACAAGAGAAAGGTTGGTGCAAGGCATCAATGTCGCCTGTACAGTCTGTATCAACCTGTTCCCACATACCGAACAAAATTGCTGCAGCCGACATTGCAAATGATCTAGGCAACAACAGTAGAAACAGTTCATCATAGAGAATGGTATTATTGGAAAGAGTTGAAAACATTGATGCAAAAAGATAAATTTCTCAGTATGCCTAATTTCCTCTTTTGTGACAATGCATTCAAATATCTTCCGCTGCGCAGGCGTCAACAGGTGTCTTCATCTGAGAGAGGGTTAGTTAACCCATTACTTCACGTGACTTTTCATAGGACGTCTGCTTGACAATCATCAGACGAACAATTTTACCAATCTTGAAAACTGAAAGATTTATATTGATAAAGAGTTGAAAACATTGCAATAAAAGATGAAATTGCTCGTTTTGAGCAATTTCACCTTTTAATGCAATGTTTTCAAAAGTCGTCTGCAACAGCAGGCGTCAAATGTCGTCTGTGTGAAGTAATGGGTAAATACAGTAATACTTAATCATTACTGAAGTTGATGAAACGGCAAACAAGTGCGATGCGTGTAATAGCATCACAGGTAGGGGGTCAAGTGAAACAATGTCATAATTTGTATTGCTTTTTTGAAGGAAGTGAATTGATCATAAACAATTAATACAATTGAGTCATCGTGACATTCATTAAACAGAATTACCCCACATTTTTAAACTAGGTTGATATTTTTCCCAATAATGGGTTTTTTTCTCAACAGAGTCAGTGTAGCAGGGTTCCGGAAATTTTGAAATCTCAACCGGTCATCAGATAGATGCCTTAACTTGATATTGTCTGTGTCAACAAATGATGTCATATGCATAACATAATTAGACATATTAAGATACAGCATGGATTTTATTTCCGCCCACCAAACAAATATTCATTAGCGGTGTATGTACACTCATTTATATATTCAATTCGAAAAGACATCTTTTGAACCTTAAAAGAACATTCAGTAATGTGGAGTTACTATAACAAACAAGAGGGCCATGATGGCGCGGGATCAATCGTCTGAATTATGCAATGCAGGGGCGTAGCTTTGCAATAATGAATGTGTAGGCCGTCTCGTGAGAAAATCAACATTGTGGACTCTGCGTAAAGTATCGACCCGGATCAGCCTAAGCATGCCACACAGGACTACCCGGATAGACACTTTTCCCCTCCTGTGGATTTTCTGTTTCATGAATAACTACTCTATACATCTATCCCCCTAAGACTGAATGTGTCGGTCGGATCAGTCTGCGCGGACAGCGTAGGCTGATCTGGTCGATACATTACGCAGGTGTCTATCGCCGCAGCTGCATTTTGGGGCATTTTGAGAAAAAATGTGTAGGCAGGTACCTACAGTGCCTTAACCCTTTCCCTCATTCGACAATTCTGCAGCAAACGACTTAAAACATATTTTGTCAAAAAGTAGAAAATCTCTATAATTGAATGGATAACCTAAAAGTGGGAAACATTGTGGCAAAAGGAGAAATTTCTCGTTCTAAGCAATTTCTTCTTTTGTCACTATGTTTTCAAAAACCCGTCTGCTGCAGAGGGGTCAGAAAGCGTCTATATGAGGGAAAGGGTTAAGGGAGCTACACCCTTGCAATGTGATTTGTCATGCCTAGCAAAATAACTTATTCTTTTTTACCAATCAACATGCCTTGAATTAATCCTGTAGAGGGTCACCCAGGGAACATTTCTACAACATTATTTGAAAATTGCAAAGATACTTTTGGAGTTGATTTCAATATAACAATATAAGGCAAAAACAAACCCATCCTTGGCGATACAATTTTTCCACCAATCAACTTGGCTTGAAGGAAGACAGTTAAAAGGTCATCCAAAGAACAGTTCTACAAAATGATTTGGAAAGTGGCCAGATCCTCTCCGAAAAGAAGACTTTTCCAATTTTTCACTTTGGTCATATGAGGCAAAACATCCCCGCCCTCTGGAGACAGTGTTTTTCGACTTATCAACATGGCTTGAAGACATCTGATAGAGGGTCACCCGAGGATCATTTAAACAAAATGATTTGGAAATCGGCCAACCGTATTGAGAGGAGAATCTTTTTTTAATTTTTCACTTAAGCCATATACGGCAAAACAGTGCCGCCCTCTGACGGCCATGTTTTTCGACTAATCAACATGGTTTGAAGTAATCTGATAGAGGAACACCTAAGAAACATGTATAAAATATGGGAAACGGACAGATACTTTTGGAGAAAAAGATTTCACGCAATATAATGTAAAACGGCCTGTCACCTGGCGGCGATGTTTACGAACGAATCAGCATTGCTTGAAGGAATCTGATAAAGGGTCATCCAAGGAACATTTCTTCAAAATTATTTGAAACTCAAATCGACCAAACGGTTTGGGAGGAGAATTTGTCTTAAGTTTTTTCTTTTGGTTGCCATGGCAACAAGAATTCTTCATGGATAAATAGAATGAAGAATTTTGAGGATTTGATAAAAACATTTAGAGGATTCATTCTTTGAAGTTTAATCTCAATTGACCCGCTGATTACAGAGGAGAAGATGTAGACGCTCGGACGACGGACGACGCACGACGCTGAACGGACGCCGGACAAAGGGCGATAACAATAACTCACCTTGAGCACTTCGTGCTCAGGTTAGCTAAAAACTTAAAAATCGACATATTTTATGCTGATATTGTAATGATACGTTAATATAAGCGTATATTGTATGTCTAATGGGGGACGAGTAAACACTCGTTAATAGCATCAAATAAACTTAAATACGTGATAATCAAATACAAACTGAAAACATTGGAAACGTGAATTTATTTTCAAATGTATCACAATTAAGCATTTGTAATCAATCGCAATCATAATATTTTCGAGTCATTTACATAGCAGCATGTTACATACAGCTGAATACTCCCAGGTGGGCTATCAATCTTAACTAACAGCTATAG